>OY787669.1:5160600-6360600 GCA_963678985.1 Spisula subtruncata
GAATTGAATAGCTTATCAAGGAAATACTTTGGGTATAATCGCTTATCCATATGGCATAACAATTGTTCTCGTTTATAATAAGGTTACTAAGCAACAGAAATAAATAAAACTAATTCAATGTTGCGCTCAAGTTTTGATAAAATAATTGTAAAGCAATGGAATAGAAAATTGAAATATAAAACAATAGACACAGTGTGGAGTTTACCTAATGTTAATAAAAGAATCTTAACAGTTCAAAAATATTAAAATTTTGTGTTTAATACTTGAATTAGTATGTTCATCACATACCCTGTGGTCTAGGAGTGCCAGAAAGCCTTGCCAGAAATATCGTTAGACACTCCCAGATCGTTATATAAATATTCAAATTAACTTGACGTCGGTTGGTTGGTTCTGTATGACCTTACGTAAACCAATCCAAGTCTTGACATTAGGATAATACAAATGATGTCATGACGTCAGAGGCAGTGTACCACTTAATTTTGAATGAAACCTATGTAGCGTACATCATCATATTGAAAGATAATGCACACTCTCAAGGCTATGGTATAAACAGAATTTTACGTTGTTGCTCATTACATACGAGTGTTGTTAAACTAGTCGACAAAACAATAGACACTCAGAATAGCCTTGTGTCATTATTTTGTCCACTCATTAAATAAAACTGATATGTAATGAGAACTCATGCGATATCCTCTATTACATGTCAATTATGTAATTTTTGACAGGTCCAGAACACTGCCCTATAGATACAATTAAAACAATGATTGTTTATTGCCGTAAAATATCATGATTGTTTTCACACGTTAATAAGCATTCTTATAATTATATCGAAATTACCATAAGTTATCCTCTCAAAAGTCATATTCGTATTTTAATATCAATTCAAACGCTAATTTTCACAGATCATAAAAATAAAATCACAAAATTTCACTATGTAAGTTGGTTCAATCATTTTAGTGACGTTTAAATGTCAACTTAAACTTTTTAAGATCAGAAACATCACAGATTCTACGGCATTACACGTTTCGCCATTTTTTTGATGACTCAGGGGTGTCAACAAAGCCAAATTCCTGTGCGGTCACCTGTTCTTGACAAACAAGAGTCCTTCAACCACATTGTTTCCATATTCAAATCAATTTTCATTAAGAAATGCTTTCAAAACAGATTAAATTGACCATAACTTTGCCATTTCTGGAGATACTTTCATCAAATAACTTTTATTTTGATCAGAAATCATGGCTCTATCAGGATATGTAAATCCGGAATTCCGGAAAATTGACACCCCTGATGGCTTCACATATTACCACTTGGTCGTAGCACAGTTTTCAGAGTATTGGCATCATGCCAACCCTTCATCTCTACCCTTAGAGACGTATAACTTACACTTAGTCACCAACTGGAACAGCTCAAGCGTACCGGAAGGGGTTACACACTATTTTGTCATCTTTCCCATATGGTTGCCTGGTTGCCACGGTTGCCATGGCAACGAGACGACGTCTTCCAATCCTGTCGGCCATATTGTCTGGGTTCACATTCATTTTGAATATCATCATTTTTTGAAAACACTCAACCCAATTACAAAACACAATGCAAAGCAAGTTTATTGAATCAGATGATCTTTAAAACAAAACAACTATTTCCAACGATGTTTATACTCGAGATCGCTCATCTTGGAGTGGTCTCCAACCGTTCAATTTCGCCGACGATGCGGTCCGGTGCGGCGTGAACGGTGAAACCAAGAATACTAGCATCGACTTTCATCATCTTATTCTTCTTTTTCTTGCTTGCTTTGTTTTTCGAACTCTCCTCGGTGGCCATTGGTTGTTGGCGTAACTCCCTAGGGGTGATCGCAGGGGCTGGTCCCCAAATACTGTCCTGAAATATTAGGGTAAAAGTTAGGTGACTATTTTTCGAGGGCCGTTTTCAGCAGTTTAGAGATTTTAACTTCCTCTTGGTCATCAGGCTACCAAACGAAAGTTGCTTTTCTCCCATTGTGGGTGTGTAGCCAACAGTGACGCCCAGAAACATGTACAGACACTGCCCACATAGCTTGGTTGAGTGGAGCATGTGACTTATTCTTGTTCAGAGAAATTAACTAGTAGAGCAGAGGGAGATTGAACCAGGAACTTTCCAATCATTAAATTTGTCTGTACAAAGGCATAATGACCAACCCTGAAAACAAGTTTGGATGCCATCCCTACATCATAACTAGATTTCAAACAGTGTTTTATTATTAAAATTCAGATCATGGAACTTCAAATGACTATAACTTGGTCAATTCTTTGATTTTTTTCATCATTTTCCTAATACAGCCAATCTGGATTTTCGGAATCTTACCTCTTGTACGACTGGTTTGGACTTGCTTCTGAACTGACTTCTCTTCTCTAAGAAAGCCTTAGCAAACTCATCAGAGGCTCGGTTCTCTCCCAGGTATGACCTAGCATAATCATGTACCTACAATATACATACATATACACACAATTCATAAAGCAAGAGCAGATGTTTATAATGCATAACAAGAAGCAGTCATATCCCCCGCCAAAGAGATGATAAGTTGTACTACATGTAACAACTCCAATAACTCGGGCAAAAATGTTCAAAATCCGAATAATATATGCTGTAGCTCCCCATGGTTGATACTCAGTGAAATTTTTGTCAAAATCCATAAAGAAATGTAGGAGAAGGCGGACTGAAGGACTGACGCCTACCATTACCATATCCCCTCCGTCTTTGACGGGGGATAACAAATGCCACACTACTTAAGTTCAGTGGAATGTTACCGTGACATGGAAGGGTTACTGCAAATTACAAAGCATGAATAGTTTACCTCATATGGTGAGTCCACTTCTTGCAGGAATGCTATGAATGTTGGAACTGAAATGTGAAAATTACAGGTTAATAGGAATTACAAGCAATTTCCTGATGTTTCTGTTGCCATGGCAACCACAATTTTTGTCCGAATTAAAATTAGATGTGCATAATCTCAGTAATAGTCCCTATCCACAAACTAAGTTTCATAAACCTGGCTTTAAAACTGCTCAAGTTATAGCACTGCAGGATCCAGATTTCTTCATGGATGGACAGCAAACCTTTAGTCCACTTCAGTTAAAAATTATAATGTGACTTGGTATAAAACATGACACGTCTTCCTATTTCCTAGCACTGTTACCCTAAATAAGTCCATTCCCGCCTTCAATAGCACAGGGGACATAATGCTCAATCCTGAAAACTAGTCGCAAGTCTGTATGAGTTGCCTTAAACACACACATTTTTGAACACCTTAACAAAGCTTCAAACACTGTTTTATTGTTAACATTTAGACCATGGAACTTCAAATGATCATAACTTTGTCAATTATTTGAATATTTTCATCCAATAACTTTTATTTTGTGCAGAAAAAATAACTCTTTCTCACGCAGCTTATCTGGAAATCCGGAATTGTAGGACCCCAGAGATCAACCAGGTGAAGTCAAAACTCTCTACTGACAGGCCCAGCCAGACAGGCTTATCATATATTAAACAATCAGTTAATACTAAGTTATTTAAGGTCGATTGTGAAACAAGTTACTCCAACTTATATTAATCACTCTCGACACCTCATTCCTGATGTTATTCATCGCCACGAGGGTATGAGAGAAGAGAGAGTTTCCCTTATATGCTGAGCATCAAGCAAGGGAATTTCTGGAACCATTTTTATTTCGTCTTTGGTATGACGCGGCTTGGGATCGAACCCGGGACCTACCGCACTCGAAGCAAAAGCTCAACCACTAGGCTTACGAGGAGGCGATTAAACAATCCTACTTACTATCGACATTTGTTGCCATATTTTTCAACTGTTTCTTACACCACAAAGTGAAATCATCCTCTAGTGGAGCAGTCTGGAACAACCTCTGTACAGCTTCCTATAAACACAAACAATACAATATTGTATGAACAAGTACAGTCCAGTTAGGATAAAAATACAGTGAAGCAGTGGAACAATCCACTAGTATGGTGTAAAAACAAGTATAAATGCTTATGGAAACAATTCAATACCAAACTAAACCCTACCTGTTTAAGCAATGGTCTTAATCTTTTGGGTACACATAAACGATGACTTCACCTTCAAAGTATCCTAACTGGACTATAGTGAGGAATTACAAGCAATACAGAAGTCCCCTTCCTGGTTTTCAGGTTGTCAATGTTTATGTTGCCATGGTAAGCCACAATTTTTGTCCGAATCCAAAAGATATAAAATAATTAAAATCATTTCTAACGTGAGATGTGCATAATCACTTTGGAATACATTTTGGCACCAAAAACTTGAATGGATATCGAGAACTCCAACTAAGAACATGGTTCAGTGGGTGTAATTCGCCGCCATGTTTGTTTTTGCATAAATATACCATGTGACATTTAAAGTACTGTCAAAAAGGAACTATCACACTGCTGACAGTAAAAAATGTCCAATCATGTGATTTGTTGATCCACTTGATCTTAATAGAAAGAATACTACCTGTTTGTCTATGGCAAGTTAACAATACGAAAAAATGAGGGGTAATAGAAGTAATGCTTACCTCTTCTTTCTTTGATTTTGAAGGTTTAGTTTTTGCTTGTGTTGTTTGTTTTGTTCTGGTGTTGTTAGCACCACCAAGGGCAGGGAACTCAGCTGTTGGTTGTTGTTGTTTACTGAAATATACAAACATAGCTTTACACATTTATTGTAACACCCGAATAAAGGCCACCGGGGCATTTTTCAAGAGGGGGGCTTTTTTGGGGGTTCTGTCTTTTTTATTTTTTTTTAAATCGTAACAAATGTCTGTAATGAGTAAGCTTGAAATTTCATATTTTCCTTATAACTCTAGGACACACAATGATTTAAAGAAAGCAGAACTTAATTGTATCATAAAATCATCATTCTTACCTAGGCTTGGAGGATTGTTTCTTCACCGGTCCTGACGAGATAATGGCATCATCCCAGAAACCTAGGGCACTATTATTACTGTTGTTATTGGCATTTAACTGAGCTCCCTTCATAGCCCAGGCCCCTTCATTAGCCCAGTTAGTCATCGGTGGTGACGAGCCCCATACACTAGCTGAACCCAACGACATGTTCTGTAAAAGATAAATTATATTAAAATTCAAAATTGTGCAACTGACCGTACAAAAACAAAAGAGGCATAAATGTCAGACATTTATTTCTTGATATTTTTAAATGAAACTTTCTTGATGTTTTATCTACCTTTAAATGTACTCATAACAAGAGATGATTGTAAAACACATATGCCCTAAGGCAGCCCAATAGTCAGAAATGTTAAAGGTCATGGTCAAAGGGCCTTGACCTTTGACCCACAGATCTCATAGGGGTCAACTACTGTTGCTGACCAACGTCCATGTAAAGTTGTTTTGTCATTTCCTTTTTAAGCAACATTTCTACCTTAGCACGATAATTATATGCATTTCTAATTCCTTACCTTAGCAGCAATTTGTTGATTTTCCTCGCGTTTTTGACGTTCTCTCTCTAACTGCCTGGCTTGTTCTTGTTGTATTTCTAACAAGGACTTGGCAGATGATGATTTAGGTGAGCTGCAATATCACACAGAACAAGTAATCAACAAGAGCTGTCAGAAGAAAGAGCGCTCAACTAACGAGTGATTCATAGTGAAAAAATAAATCAAAACATATGACAGTGTTATACAAACTGGACCAAAGTTCTGTCAAATTCCATGCTAGAATTTTAGGGCCTAAAGCAGTGGGGTCTAACAAGTCCCTTCAGTGGTAACAGAGATACCAGCTTACATGCAAAATAATAACATTAATATTCTAAATCCAAATGGGGCCATAATTTTGCAAAAACACAAATAACAGTTATGGGAGCTGTCTCCATGAGCTTAGATATTCACAGTGAACATGTGTGTGGAGTTGCAAACCATAAACCACTCCCTTCAGTGGTTACAGAGATAGAATTATAGAACCACTGTGAGTACTTACACAGTATTTGTCCATGTTTTCTGTTGTTGTTGAGCCTGCAAAGCCAACATCTGTTGTCGTTGTAACTCTAACTGCTTTCTTTGTATCTAAAGTACAGAAAATACACAAAGTTAAATAGTAGAACAGTTAAAAATGTCAATATACTGGTTATTTAGTAACCAGCCTAATTCTAAGGAAACATGCTAGTAGCCTATTATTTATCCTTGGAATTATCCAATCAATCAAATGCTGCCAAACAAGCAGCCTCTAATGACATAATTTCAATATTTAAATCAGTTTGTTTAGAAGAAAATCCTACTGAACCATAACTTTAATGTTGACCAGAAGCTATTGCTTATTCAGGAATGATAAACCCGGAATTAATCAGGAAAATAGACACCCCTTATACTAACCTCTTCTCTCTCCAGCCTCTCTAACTCCTCTTGTTGTTGTATTTCCAGTAATGATTTACCACTTGGACTTGATACCGGGTTCTGTGAATTGGCCCACTGAGCATGTGATGGTAACTGTAAACATAGGCAACAATCAATGTAACTAAGTTAAAACGAGACACAGACAGCACTGCCGTAAAACCAGATTTTCTGTGCAGTTTTCAACTGTGTTGGGTTTTGAGTAACGGCAACCTTGACCCCATTGACCCCATATAAAATCGCAAGCTAGGTCTCCAAGCAAGCTTGTTATATACAAATTACCTTGAAAAAGGGTACATCCCAACTTTTCCTATTTTTAGGAAAGGTAACCTTGACCCCAAATAACGCAAAAATATGCATCTTTCTATTGAAAAACATCAAATGTTATACTACAATAGTGTAGCGTAAGAATACACATACTGGTTATTGTATACCAACCCGGATTCAAGTAAAATCATGTGATATATAATTATGACAGTACCTGCATGTTAGCGAGTTGTTCCTGTTGTAGTTTACGTAATGCTTCCTGTTGTTGTTTTCTTAATGCATCTTCTTGTTGTCTTCTCTGTAGTTCCATCTGTTTCTGTTTCTCACGATCACGTTCTTCCATCTCCTTCAATCTCTGTGTTTCCTGTTCCTTCTGTAATACAACAAATATATAACATTGTAATTACAAGTATATAATCTTATACACGAGAGTACCGCCTTCTGTTTCTCACGATCTCGTTCTTCCATCTCCTTCAATCTCTGTGTTTCCTGTTCCTTCTGTATCAAAGATAACAATATATATAATTACAAGTATAAAATATAATCTTATACACAAGGGTACCACCTTCTGTTTCTCACAATCTCGTTCTTCCATCTCCTTCAATCTCTGTGTTACTTGTTCCTTCTGTAACACGGGTGTCGTTGAAAGTGAATATCATTTTTATTATTTTGCCCAAAACATAGGTTCTTAGAACAAAATTGTTTCCATATTTAAATCTTTAAATATTTTAAATTTTTTAAAGGAATTCCTTCAAAACAGATTAAACTAAAATTTGTGTCCATCGACATGTGCATGTCCCTATTGGGGTATAAAGTAAAAAAGGGCGGCAACTCTGATCAAACATCAATGTTTTAATTGCCAATATGAAACACTATAATTTTAAACCGAGCGAACTGTGTCATCTGATCTAAGCATTTGTTGGCGCTACTTTTGGTCCGAAATCTGGGAATTCAGTAAATCAAAAGAAATAAAAAATTAGGCAAATATGTACTTTGTGTCACCATATTCATGTATTTTTCAAGGCCTGTGCAAAACCTTGTGTAAAGTTTAATAAAAAGTTTACCTGTAATTCTTGCTGCCTTTGTATTTCTTTTTGTCGCTCTAACTCCTGTTTTCGCATTTCTTCTTCCATCAATCTCATTCGTTCTTCATCTTCTCGCTTCTTCCGATCTTCTATCATTCTTCGTTTATTTTCTTCTTCTAATCTTCGCTTCTCTTCTTCAGCTTTCAATCTTTCTTCTTCAAGTTTCTGTATTAACAATAATAATGCAAACTAATTTACTTCCCCAGATACTAACTTTCGCATTTTTCCGTTTGTCGGTATATTGGCGACTACAAACTTTCGTGTTTTTCAGTCCCACACGGTGTCTATATTAATGTTTTGAACACTTTCGTGGCTACTTAATTTTGCTAATTTCTACCACTAACGTACTCTGCAAAATTAAATTGTGATAATTAATTTCTTGGTTTACAACAGTAAAATATGTGTGCCAATAAGCACTAGCGCTGGTAGGGCTTTTCACTTTAATTGTGAAAATTACTGAAATGGCTTCATTAAATAAATGCTAAGGATGAGAATTATTATCAGAATACTGTAAAATGAATAATTTTAAATCACAAATATAAATCAAGCAATTAACCTTAATTTCTTCTTGTTTTCTTCGTTCAACTTCTAATTTCTCTCGTTCTATTTCTTCTTTTTGTCTTCTGAGTTCTTCTTGTTGTTTACGAAGTACTTCTTTCTCTTGTTCCAATCTTTCCTGATATTTCCTTTCCTCCAATTGCTCTTTCTCCTGAAATATGGTTTCATTCAAAATTTAGCATTACAATTAGGGCTGTAATGGTATACTGCGGACTTCAGTCCCACAGAGTTCATGATACAAGACTTCTAAATTTCGATACGGTTCGGTATAATCTTTTTTATGAGCAAAGTAATATTCAGAAAACGAAAACACCTGACAGCCTTCTGATTATGTATAATTACTATGTATCACTCGTTTGAATTATATTGAGATATGCTTCATATTGTCTTAATTAACTTCAAAAGTTGATAGGCACATAATAATTGCTGTTATGAAGCAACAAATCTATTATTACTTAAAACTTGAAGTATTTAAGCAGCTGTTAGAGAATATTGTATCATACCGAAATATACCGAACCGTTAGAAACAATGACGGTATGTATCATATCGTGAGGTGAGCGTACCGTTACAGCCCTAATTACAATGCGCATGACGTCATTTGTATTATAATGACGTCACAGGACATATCAGGCACAGATCGGCTTATGTAACATCACCCTGAACTAACCAACCAACTGCATGTTAAGTTTGTTCATGTGTGAAAGTCTGAAGAAAATCCCCCAAAACTGTAGGAGGAGTTGCGTCCTCAAGAATCCGTCTACGGACAGATGGACAAACAGACAGATGCACTGACAAACTGAAGTATACTGTAGTGATAATAAGTTCTAGTTACTGATACCTTAAGTTGAGCTTCAAGTTCAGCAGCAGTTATACCTCCCGCAGGCATGGTAGTTGTTCCTGGGTCAATATCCCAGATACTGGCTGGCAGGTTTTGTCCCTGAGATGTGTTAGGTGAGGAAAATGAACGATTAAATGACGGGTGATTTGATGGGGTTGATGTATTAGGTGCTTCTGAAGCCCTGAAAGTGTAGAACATAGTGAACATTAGAAATTAATTATATGAAAGAGCATTTGTATTTCTAGCATGGTACAATAAAACAATCAAAGAAAATCCTTTAGGACAGCTTAAATTCACCATAACTTTGCCATTTCTTGAGAAATTTTCATCAAATAACTTATTTTGGTCAAAAACCATTGTTCTTTCAGGAATGATAAATCTTGGAGTCCACATAAATCGGGAAAATTAACACCCCTAAATGTAACTACTGTAAAATCATTATGGTTTGTAGGGGATTAAATTTCGTGCATTTAGTCGTATCTTCAACCACAAAATCAAATCCCATCAAACAATAATTTTGACCTTTGTATTCATCACCTGAAATTCAAAGTCCACAAACTAACATCCCATTAAAATGGTCCCTTTTACCAAAACCCTGAAATTTCGTCCCATCGAAATTAAATGATTTTACAGTAAATTTGGAAAATACCACTAACAGTAACGATCGTTCCACACTTACCTGGGAGATAACTTTTGTTGAGATTGTTGTGGTGGTCCTGTAGGTGGACTTCCTTGTTTTAACAACATCTGCATAGCAAAGTGTTGTTGTTGTAATGGTGTCAATGCTTTAAACTGTTCATTATCCTGTAACTGACTGATAATCTGTTGAATCTGTTGTAACTGTAGATGTCTGAAATCATAGAATGTATATGAGCCGTTCTCCAGGAAAACCGGGCTTAGTGACAAAAACATGATGTTATTACTACATTGTTAGAAAGAGAAGATTCTCTATAAATAGTCTCTGAAAATTTGATCAATTTATTACGTACACAAACAAAGTTATAACCTTTTAAAACTAACCACTTTCGCCTACTGTTTAGGTGACATCGCAAATATCATTCCCAAATTCAGTATTTGATTAATTCATGATGTAAACCTTTCAAAATTTTGTCACATTTTAGAATGATATTCTTATGACGATAAAATATGTCGATATAATGAGAATTTACTTTTTGAGAAAAGTAGGTGCAGTTTTGAACCACTAACCTCATGATTTTCTCAATACGGGGAGCTCTCAAAAATTGGTATTTTTATTATTATTAGGTGGGGGGCATAATGAAGCTACAGTTTTACCTCATAAGCACTTGTTGTTGAACCATTTGTTGTTGTAACAACATTTGTTGTTGCATTGCTTGTAACTGTTCTTGTTGTTGTTGCTGCTGCTGTTGTTGTTGTTGTTGCTGCTGCTGGACATCGGGACTAGCACTATTCTGTAGACACAAGAAAAACATAGTTTGAACAATACGGTGGAGTGGGCCAAATTGAAAATGAGGAAAATCTCATGCCAACCAACATTTGCAGACATGAGGTCTTCAGTGACATTATTTCAGTTTGTATTAAAGAGAACCCTTCAGAGAAGATTAAATTTACCATAACTTCGCCATTTCTTGAGATATTTTGGTCAGAAGTCATTGCTCTTTCAGGACTGATAAATCTGGACAATTGACACCCCTGAAATCCTGGTTTCTAGAATACTTTGGAATTATAAGACCCTTGCTACTGTAGATACAGGGGTTCTATAGAGGTACAATTCCCAATCCTGAAAACAAGTCGAAAATTTGTTTCTAGTGCCATTCGTAATTACATCTTAAAAGGCTTCAAACATTGTTTTACAGTTGAAATACAGATCCATAATCATTATGGAACTTCAAATGACTGTAACTTTGTCAATTCTTTGAATATTATCATCAAATAACATTTTTTCCAGAAAAGATCATTCTTTCTAATGCAGCCAATCCTGATTTCCGGAATATTTCGGAATTATATGACCGTTGCCAATGTAGATATACTCACCATGAAAGGAGGAGGAGATGGTCCTGGTAAAAATGGAATACGTCCCCATCTCTTGATTAATTCACCTGAAATATAGTAATACAACATGATCAGATATGCTTTAATACTTTTATGGTTATGATACTGAAACAGTAATCAGGCCCCCGATCTCCCGAAACATCTCAATTTTGAGATAAATCACATCTCAAATATTTCCAAGGGAGGATGGATTCAAAATTAGTATAAAAAAGCAAATGCTATTCTTTGTTTATTCCAGTAATTTCCAGTGAGTTCTAACTTCAGATTTATTATAAATTCAGACTCTCATTTGGGCAAAAACTCAAGATAAAAAATTTGAGATGAGATTTCTGCTTGAGATCCTTCGGGAGACCGGGGCCAGTTGACTTGTTATAGCCCTGTATCTTTAACTCCCATACCATATAATTAATTGTTTTTAAATTAATAGTCAATTTTGCATACAAATTCTCAGTTCTCTTTCTAAACAGGCTCAATATAACAATGTCATACAGTTGCATCAAACTGCTTGTTGTGAACTAACTGTATTACGAGTATAGAAGGTTTTTGTAATGAATCACAGGAAACCAATCGTTGGACAATCGATGTTTGTGAAACAAGTATGCCCCCATGGCAGCCTAATCGTTGAAATGGTAAAGTCACGGTCCATGACCATGATCTTGACCTTGACCTTTGTCCTACTGACCTAAAAATCAATAGAGGTCATCATAAAAACAGGAATAATACAATATTGTACCAAGAACAAATCAAGTTATTTACCAAGTGGGGCAAATTTATCATCACAGCCACGTCGAATCAGTAGATTCATAGTAAAATATCCGGCACTAAACCATTCTGCCATCTCAATCGATCTAAATGGACCTGAAATAAAGACAAAGCATGTTAATTAAAAATCAGGAAACCATTTTTGCCAAACAAAAGGCCTTCAATCACATAGATTGATTCAATATCTTAGAACTCAGTTTTAGATAAGAAAATCCTTTAAAATTTAAATTAAATTGGCAATAACTTCGCCATTTCTCAAGATATTTTCATCAAATTGCTTTTATTTTGGTTAGATACCATTGCTCTTTGAAGATAAGTAAATTCAGAATTATTTTGGATTAATCCAAAAGATTAAATCCCCGATTTATAGGAGGGCCTTTAAAAAAATATGTACACAACAAAGATTGTTCCGATTTTCTGCATAATTGGTAAAAATAATGATCTACTGATAATGAATTCAGTCCGAATATTAAAACATCTTATTTACAGCTACATAAGATTGAACACACGATTTTGGCGAATGAATGTGGTGCTATGGCATACTAAAGATTTGTTTATTCATCTTGAAAAATCAGCTAGCAAATTAATTTGTCTTCATATTTAATGACATAATGACCCTCATACTACTGGTACATACCTTGCAGGTCCCCCTGTGGATCTCTATAAAACCATTCATTATAATGTTCATGGTCTGGTGGCAATGCTGCAGATATCTTTGTTGATTTACCAGCCTGCGCATACTCTTCATCCTATATAACAACAACAACACTCTGGTTACCATGGCAACAAAAATATAAGGTACACACTCATTCACATATTAACGAACAGGCCTGGTGATTATAAATGTGTTCTCATTCTCATACTCAAACACCAAGCTCAAACTCGAAAAACAGCTTTCTTTAGAATTTTGCATCAAAACCAACATCAACTTTTAGCAAATGATCTAATAAGCTGTGTGAGAATGAACCCCCATATAATTTACTTCCATTCAATAATAAAGACGTTACAGCGGTTTTTGTTACTAAGAACATGCTCAAATTGGTGTACAGAGTATTTCAGTGTGAGAGGTTTACAGACATTTGTAAAAGGTGAATATATATACTCACTTCTAACACAGTAATTCCGGCCACCATATTTTCTGCCGTCTCTTGTAACTGATCCAGAGCTTCGGCTTCCGATTTTAATTTTTCTCGTCGTTTAGTAACACCAGTTGTCTTTGATGCTGAACCCTCCTTACCACTTTTATCTTTAGGCACTTTTGTGTCAGTATGATTGGATGAATCAGATACTGTAGGACTTGTCTTTGTCTTATCATCATGTTTGCCCACCTTATTAGTATTATTAGCACTAGCCTTTGTAAGATCGGCTTTTTTCTTAGCGTCTTTATTCGCTGTAATTGACTCAGGTGGTGGGGCAGATTTTTTCGCGGTGGATTTATCCACGTTCTTGGTGGGACTTGAAACCGGTTGTCCCGGAACTTTAGCTTTCTCCGATTTCACACTTTCATTAGAAGTCACTGGACTATTATTTTGAGCACTTTTCACTTTAGATACATGAGTCTGTTTGTTGCCCTCTTTCACATCCCTACTTGGATCCGACTTCTTGTCATTTTTCGTACGATTATCGTTAATGTCCTTCGTACTCGGGCCTTCTTTCCGTTCTTCCTCATTTATCTACAAAAAAGTCAACAAATAACATTAAGATTTAATTCTGAAATGTATATATAGCCTGCTTTCCTGTGATTTCGTGAACATAAGACTTGTTTTTGGACTATGAAACTAATGCCTGAACCCCTCTCAACATGTTAAATACAAAACATGATGAAAAATCATCGTATTTTCCAAAAAGCAGCCATCTTACAGAGTGGACTCCAACTCTTCAATCAGAAGACAAGTTTCCTAAAGATTCGTGAATTCTGATTGGCTGGTCAGTAAAACTCATTCTGGAACTCTGTTTTTATTGGTTCACAGCGGAATTCCATTGGGGGTTCTTCTAGCATGTGTATTCACAAAATGGTGGCTGTGTGATGATTCTGACGCACATAAATGATAAAATTATAGTCATGGGGTCATCTGCTTCTCTGTCTAACTAAATTTTAGGGGTATTGTATATTTTTTCCATTAAAATTTGTTTTAAAGTGACGTATGCTCAAAATATTTATGGAAAATCATTTTCTTAACTTCTTCAATCATTTGTCAATAATTTTGGACCTGCACGTTTAGTAGAAATATGTCAAACAGGGTTCACGAAATCATAGGAATTCACGAAATTATAGGAAAGAAGGATACACAATTACTGTACAGGGGCCCTACTGAGGCATAATGCCCAATCCTGAAAACAAGTCGCAAGTTGGTTTCAGTGGCCATCAGCACACATCCCTACACCTCTGTTTCAAACATTGTTTTATTGTTAAAATACAGATTATTGGACTCCAAATGACCATAACTTTGTCAATTCTTTGAATTTTTTTCATCAGATAATGTATATTTTGTCCATAAAAGATAATTGTTCTAATGCAGTTAATCTGGATATTTGGATTATTCCGGGATTGTAGGACT
Source organism: Spisula subtruncata (assembly GCA_963678985.1). Lineage (NCBI taxonomy): Eukaryota > Metazoa > Mollusca > Bivalvia > Venerida > Mactridae > Spisula > Spisula subtruncata. Next base: position 5,175,081 of record OY787669.1, read on the forward strand.
TGATGACAATAAACTTCTTGAAAATGAGACCCAGCCCATACTTGGGTGAAAATTCGGGTTTTCTGAAAGTTAATGTTTTCAGCGAGTCTATTTACTACACAAAATCAAGATTGTTTATAGACAATGAAAATAATGTTACAAATGAAGAATCATTCTTCATTTGTGTAAGGCCTCTAATTGATCTAAAACATATATAAAGCAGATTAGGGTTTTTAACATGCAACGTCTAGGTTAGATGTCGTCAAGTACTACTAGACAGAGCTTATTTGAAATAAGATACTTTAAACTTCCAGGAGAGCTGTTAAGCACAAGTAATAGAGCTTATTTGATCCAGGATATTCGTGACTACAAATGTTTGCTTTTTTAAGTCTCAAATAAACATCTTTAAGCCTCCCGCGATGCCCATGTTAATATTTTTAACACTTTCACGCCTACTTAATTTCGAAAATTTCTACCACTCGTGAACTCTGCAAAATTAAATTGTTTGAAATAATTTCATGGTTTACAATAAATTTCAAAATGATCAAATGAAACCTGACCTTCTCCATTTTGTTAAAATCAGAAGGAGGACTGTTATTTCTTGGAGATTTATCAAAATTTTCATCCTGTACTTCCCAGTCCTCATCTCTTCTCCGACCCTACAAATCAAACATCATACTCTGTAAATAACAGGTAATTAGAAATTGCAAGCAATACAGAAGTCCCCAACCTAATTTTCAAACTTTCTGTTGCCATGGCAACCACAATTTTTGTCTGAAATAGACATACATAATCTTCTAATAGGATTCTATCCACATACCAAGTTTCATAAACCTAGCTTGAAGTGTGTTTGAGCTATGGCAGGAACAAGATTTTATTGACGGGCTGATGCAGGGCAAACCTTTAGTCCTCTCCAGTTTTAAACCAGTAGGGGCCTACAAAAATTTTGAATTTTAGGGAAAATGGCGCGGTCAACATTTACATATATTATCAGAAATCATTCAAAAATTAAACTACTGAACTTGATAACGAGTATGAGAGTGTATGACAGTCACTGTAAACTTGACATATTTATTGTACACTTCATTCAATGGGGATTTAATTTGGTGCTTGAGGTCACCGGCAATATCCACTAGTTCAATGATACCAGCTAAAGTGAGCTATATACAGACACAGTGTCAAACTCCTCAGGGGTGTCAACAGAGCCAAATTTAGAATAAAGAAAATCTGACACTGTCAACCAATTTTGACAAACAAGAGGCCTTTAAACCACATTGTTTCCATATTTGAATCAGTTTTTATAAAGAAATTCCTTCAAAACACATTAAATTCACCATAACTTTGCCATATTTCTCAAGATATTTTCTTCAAATAACTTTTATTTTGGTCAGCAATCATGGCACTTTCAGAATTATGAAATCCGGAAAATTTACACCCTTGCTGACTCCTTGACATATAACTTACCTTCTTCGTAGAAACAAAAGCCCCGCTAGCATCAAACGTGCCAAGTTCATCTGTGTCGCCGTCCAGGCTCCATTCAGGTAAGTCATCTTCGTCCCAATTCTCCCCACTACGACTTCTATTATATTGACGATTAAACCCTCCTTTTTGTAATCTGTCTTGATGCGACCTTTTAAACAAGAAATAATCAATGGTTAAACTTGAAATAAAATTCTTAAGAGGGCTCGCATATGCTAACTCACAATTCCAAAATGCCAGGTACACAAACCATATAAATGCCACTTTCACAATTGAAACCACTTGCCCAGGCCCAAATTTTCCAAAATTTGAAACTGATTAAACCAGAGAAGCTAAAAAATTCAGTAATGAAAAATTTCAAGCCTTTAGTGATTTTCTGTAAAAAATAAAGGGAAATCGCTTTTTTACAAATACATTTAAAGTCCACATCGCGCTTCCTCTTTCACAATTCAAAAACAAAACAAAGCTTGAATTTCACAATTTTAAGAAAAATTGCGCTTTACATGTCACAAATCTTACAGGCTATGGCCTCTTCACAATTTTGGCAATAAAAGCCCTGGAGATTGTCAATATTTGTGGGATATTTTACCTATCATATTCAAAGGCTCTGTCCCGGCCTCCGTCCTGCCTGCTGCCTCTTGCATTACTCCATTTAATCCCTGCCTTTCTCCAATCCCCATTTGGTATGACTTAAGTTAACAAATGGTAAATATTTGTGAATTTAAGTAGCCACGAAATTATTGGTGGTTTTTTTACCTATCATATTCAAAGGCTCTGTCCCGCCCGCAATCCCGCCAGCTGCCTCGTGCATTACTCCATTTCGACCCGCCTTTCTCCAATCACCATTTGGTATGATTTAAGTTAACAAATGGTAAATATTTGTGAATTTAAGTAGCCACGAAATTATTGGTGGGTTTTTTACCTATCATATTCAAAGGCTCTGTCCCGCCCGCCATCCCGCCAGCTGCCTCGTGCATTACTCCATTTAGACCCAGCCTTTCTCCAATCACCATCATCATCATCTTCCTCTCGGTCACGCCAATTGTCACTACTTAACGATCGCTGATAAACCTTGTTTGGCTGGGTAGGATCTGTAAATCTGTTTGGAAATGATCTCTGCTGATACGCTGCTTTTGGATCCCTGAAATAGAACATAATCACATAATGACATTTCAACCACAATCAAGGGAATCAAGTAAATAACTAAAAACACTCAGCTTCAGGGTGGACATGCCACATGACCTTTTGGCTAAGTCTGCAAGTAAAGATCCACGCAGTTAAGGCGGTTTTGGGCATAAACTATGACCTGTTACTAATAAGCAAACTTAGGATTTGGATGTACTTATCAATGAACACAGTATAAGGATAATCAATCAGAGCACACCATATTAAACTTTTGGTCACTAACAAATAATATTGATTAGCTATTCATATTCTCCAATTAAATCTGATCAATATTAAATACCACCCCAGATTATCAAAAGTGAACACACCTCCGATTGGTTGAAACAGACACACCTCCAGCTCTAGAGCTCAATGATAGGTAGATACAGACACTCCTCAAGCTCTAAGGCTCACTGATTGGTTGATACAGACACATCTCCAGCTCTAGAGCTCAATGATTGGTCGATACAGACACACCTCCTGAGCTAGAGCTCACTGATTGGTCGATACAGACACACCTCCGGCTCTAGAGCTCACTGATTGGTCAATACAGACACTCCTCCAGCTTTAGAGCTCACTGATTGGTCAATACTTACAAGTTTTCCTTCAGACTCATCAACCAACTTACATATACAGTCTGATTGCAATTTCTTTTTCGAAGCTGATTCGGGGACAAAAAAACTTTGTAAAATCGCGACTTCGAAAAACCGATACATAAATTGTCTTACCCTTCGTCCCATGAACCATCTGGTCTTTGACGTGCTCGACCGAATCCCCCGCCTTCCACCTCCTCATATGACAACCCTCTTTGCATAAATCCATCACCCCGCCCCCTTCCTGAAACCATACATGATATACAAACTCAAGTTTGAACAAGGAATGAAATGAAGATAAGAACAGTACAAAAATTCTACTCAAATAATTTAATTTCAATAGGACAAAATTTCCTGGTTTGGTTAAAAAAACAACATTTCGATGAGATTTTAATTTTTATGGATTTTATTTTGAATTAAAGGCGAACCACGAAATCCGCAAAATTTATTCCCCACGAAAATTTTACTTTACATGTACCAATGTTATGACATACAACAGTCGGCAAACAGCACAGATGATATATGCCTACAACTTATAAGTAACTAAGTAAGTGAGGAGGGACAAGAACCCAGCTGGTGCATAAAGAACATAAGCTTGAATTGACAGGATGGCCACAAATATTCTAAGACAAAATTCCCTGACTTTTCCCTGGGAACCCTGATTTAGGACAAATGACATTTTACATACCTCTGCCTCGTCCACGTTCCACTCCGACGCCGCGACCTCGCATCGAAGGCGCTCCTCTACCCATCATCCGTAATACCGCTTGACTATTAACTGACTGAGACATTATACGCTAAAACAGAAAACAAAATTCTCTTTAATACCTACTGACAGCATGATTTACTATACACATGGGTGTCAACAGAGCCAAATTTAAGATCAGGAAAATCAGATGCGGTCAACCATTTTTGACAAACGAAAGACATTCAACCACATTGTACCATATATAAATTTGTATCAGTTTTTATTAAGAAATTCGTTCAGAGCAGATGAAATTTACTAGGACTTTGCCATTTCTTGAGAAGCGTTCATCAAATAACTTCTATTCTGGTCAGAAGTCATTGCTCTTTCGGGAATGATCAATCCAGAATTCCAAATTAAATCAGGTAAATTGACAACACTGCACAAACAAACCAACTGTTACGGCATACCTGCCAAGCCAGTATAATCCAAAATAGGAGTGATTTTATAGCAAAGCATATCACAAGATGCACTTAGATTTAAAAGGAAGTTTGATGCTTAAACAAGGAATGTATTAATTCTTGTGGTTTATAAATATAGGAAAGAAGGTCATAAAATGAATCAAATGTACCTTTGTTCAAAGTTAGATGGACTTAGAAAACCAGAAATTAACAACGAAAAGAGGAGTAACTCCATTTTAATAGGGGTACTTAGCAGGTATGAAACAAACAAACATTGTCAGTAGTGTTACCTGTTCTTCCTCTGATAATGGTTGATATGCTAGTGGATCTTGTGCTTTGTCTGACACGATAGCTGTATACTGTTGTAATTCTTCCGGTACTTCTTCTATACGTGTGTACAATGCTAACATCTCTTCTCTACCATATCTGTAATCAGAAACATAACAAATCACAGACCTTACTCACCAATATCGAAAGTCTAAAACTCAGGGGCCTTATTCACAAACATTGTAAGTCTAAAACTAAGTGTGACCACATCACAAATGGTTATAAACCCAAGCAATTTTTTGACAACAAACCGTCGATTCGGAAAGGAAAACAGGCGTAAGTATTCTATTTTCTAATTGATTTCTATGACATATAGCACATGCTAAGTGGAAAATAATAAGCTTTCAACAAAATATAGTGGCTCTATCAGTAGCTGGGCCGTTTTTGCAAACACTACTTTGCCAAGTCGTTCTGTTTTTCTTGTATTATCTGCTTTAATAATGCCTGAAGACTCATTTTAAAACCAATCTGTAACACAGGAGGCTATTCCGCATCAAACAAGATACACATTGTGACAATGCAAACAATCACAACTGTATTCATACACCATATTGATAAGATCCAACTACTAGTTAGTTTATAATTTTGAAGTCCCCTATTTGCCTAGAAACTTGCCAACTGTTTAGTCATAAATTACCGTGGAAAATTGATTAATGGTGATTTCATGAATGAGCTAAACAGTGTAATTAAATTCCCATAATTACTATCTTCTGAAGTATGCACCTGCATTCCAATAATTATAGACGCAAAAATATATACCGAAATAAAATTCAAAGCACACAAATGAAAACCACACAAATGTCTATACGAGTTTTTCTAGAAATTGGGCTAGTGCTTCGAATTATTTATGACAAAGTCAGTCAATTAAGTAAAATATTAAGAAAACTCATTGATATGCATAACACAAACTTTGTTACATGATTAAACTATTACAAAGTTATCAAACAAACTGCTTCTGTTTGATAATTTATTTTACATATATACCGTAAACGTGGGTGAATGGTTGGGACATCCATCTTGTAAGCGAGACGCGGAATGTTCGAATCTCGGCAAAAGAAGGGTTTGAAACTGATGAGATCTGTTGGTAAGCCACCAGCTAGTTAAATGATGGTCACCGTAGGCCCATCTCTGCCAGGCACCCGGCAATATGAGAAGAGATTCAGTAGATACTGAACGCTTGAAGATAAGTGTCTCAAAAGTCAAAATTCTCTGGCACTATCAATAGCCTGGGGGGATGATACAAACTTTACCTAATATCCATTTAATAAATTAATTTGTTCCAATGACTGACTTAAATTTTGTTCTACTTATACAAATATCTGTCAGCTAAAAATATGTTAAAACAATCCATCATTTATTCACCATGTTTTGTTTTATAATGAGATTTGAATGATAATGGATTACAGAAAACAGCATAAAAAACTTTGGTAGAAAGTACTTTGAAAAACCTGGTTTACTTAATAATCATTATTTTCATGAGCTGTTGAGAGCAGTTCGAGTTTGACAGTCATCACCATTACATGGAAAACAAGTAATTAGGAATTGCACACAATACAGGAGTCCCCTAACTGGTTTCCAGGTTGTCAAGGTTTCTGTTGCCATGGTAACCACAATTTTTTTCTGAATAAAAAAAAATCAGATGTGCATAATCTTCTCATTGGTCCCTATCCACCAAGTTTCATAAACCTAGCTTCAAAAAAAAAATATGGTAGGATCCAGATTTTCTTGACGGGCGTACTGACGGAGGGCAAACCATAGTCCCTTCCGGTTGAAAACAGGTAGGGCCTACTAGGGGCCTAATTTGAATATAACAAATTTACCTATAGTCTGCAAGCTTGTATTTACCGAACCCCGGGGCAGGAGAAGGGGGCGGGGTACTAACACTGTTACCCCCAGATAACTGGCGTAACCTGAAATAGAAATCACAAACTTTAAAGAGGCGTTCCCTATAACTTTGATTGTTTAAATCGATTCAGGAATATCATACATTTAATGAGAATCATTATTGCTTAAACTCCTCAAATATCCAACAAAAAGCTCCCACCAATTATCGAGAAAAACTGAAAATATATTTCCATAATGAGCCAAAATAGTCTTAAGTTGTTTCCCTTTTACCACATAATAATAAATAGCTGGAAGCGATAAATTATTATCGGTGATTTGACCATATTTTTTACATTGAAGAGACATATTTGTGCACCCTTTCTTCTGACAAATTATGATAATTGATAGTGCTTTGTACATTTAGCTCAATAAATGGGATAGTAGAGAAAAATATGCTAGTTATAGGGAATGCCTAAAACATCCATCAGCTACAAATATTTCAATACCATTATAATTCAGACCTCAGATAGGGACTCTACAGAGGCATAATGCTTGATTCTGAAAACCAGTAGCAAGTCTGTTTGAATGTCATTATGACAGACCCTTTGTCAATTCTTTGAATTTTTTCAACAAATAACTTTCATTTTTTGCAGAAAGGTTCGATCTTTCAAGAGCAGCAATTCGAGAAATCCAGGATTAGTCTGAAATTGTAGACAGGTGCTCAAAACAAGACTGCATTCATTAATTTAAACACTTATGTCTCGTTCGAAGCCTCAGTGGATGTCGGGGCATAAAAAGCCACTTGCCAGTCGGTATAACTATAATAATTTTTTTCAAGAAAACATCAAAATTTGACAATCATGTCTATATTTTGTAAGACTCTTCTATGAGAACAAGTCATTTTTAATGAATTTTTTAAGCCTCAATAAATCATACAGGATTAGTAAGTGTTGCCACAGGGCAAGTAGATTTTCACCGCACTTGCTCATCAGGTTGAGAGGATCAGAGAATATATTGAGAGACTTAAAAATATATCAGTCACATGACGTCTAGTGATCCTGTAATCCTCCTTGTCTTAATATTGAGGTTATATTGAGGTTATATTGAGGTTATATTGAGGTTATATATTGAGGTTATATATTGAGGTTATATTGAGGTTATATTGAGGTTATATTGAGGTTATATTGAGGTTATATATTGAGGTTATATTGAGGTTATATTGAGGACACAAAAGTGACAAGAATTGTGTTTGGACATTGCTTTGTTGATATATCATTTACTGTAAAATCATTAATTTTAGTGGGGGTTAAATTATGTGGATTTCGTGGTTCACTAATCACGAAATTTAATCCCATCTAATATTAAATTTGACCCTTGTATACATACATGTATTACGTGAAATGCAAAATCCATGAATTAACGTCTCAACGAAATGGTCCTATTTACCAAAACCACGGAATTTCATCCCATCGAAATTCAATTATTTTACAGCATATGTACAAGTTTATCACGGAATTTTATTAAATAATAAACACTTACCACTCTGGTCCAAACTTTAGAGTATCTGCCATCTTTACACCTGAAATATATAAAGGAACATTTGTATTCATTATCCCCATGATCAAATATGTTTCTGATATTTCAAGGGCTTTCATTTGACTCTTCAATTTGACGAAAGTGTCTATTTTGACTCTTGAAAATTTTAGGTGACAGTCAGGAGTCATTTTGACTCTTCATTTTTGGAGCCTAGTGAAAGCCCTGATTTCCAGTGGTCTGCACAAGATTCAAACCAGGGACTCAATCACTCTGCCAACAATCCACTCTACACACAATTGTGCCAAAAAAACATGTGAGTGTTATTCACCAATCATTTTCCTTTTGCAAAACATGCGTTTATCACCAATTATTTTCCTTTTGCGAAACAAGTGTTATTCACCAAAAAATTTCCTTTTGCGAAACATGCGTTAATCACCAATTATTTTCCTTTTGCGAAACAAGTGTTAATCACCAATAATTTTCCTTTTGAGAAACAGGTGTTACTCACCAATAATTTTCCTTTTGCAAAATATGCGTTTATCACCAATTATTTTCCTTTTGCAAAACATGTGTTAATCACCAATAATTTTCCTTTTGCGAAACATGTGTTACTCACCAATAATTTTCCTTTTGCGAAAAACATGTGTTTGAACAACTACCAAACAGTGTTTGTTGATAGAAATTTTAGTATACCATTTATCAGAACTTTGCTAGGCGAGCACAGTCCAATGTAACAGACAGGATTCTGCTAGCTGCGGGCGCTCGCCAATAGCATTTAAAATTTTCACTATGTCTGCTAAGAAGCGCTTTTTTTGGAGCAAACTGGTTTTTTTTAGCTTTTCTCTACAGAGTGCTGGATAACACCTTGCTTAGGCAAAGAGCAGCTGCTCCATGATTACATTAAATTTATACTCAAGTTATATTGCCAGTACATTGTCAATTTTACAAAATAACAATGGACAGTCAAAAAATTATAAAATTGAAAAAGTGCTTAACTCCTGTATTACTGCTAACTTGTTAAAGTTCACAAGGAGTAATATCTTTATTTTTGCATAGACTTATTATATTTGCAATGGAATATTTGGAAACCATTTCTGGTGCATAATTTTTTTTATTATATTTGCAATGGAATATTTGGAAACCATTTCTGGTGAATAATTTTTTTAATTAACACTTTTGATAAAAACTGCAACAAAAGTACAGTCATCCGTCCACTACTCTATTTGAACAGCACAGGTCATTGCAAACATGTAGGTCTAAAAATACCTGGAATTGATAATCACCGCACACAGAATAGCACACAGAATATCACGTTACACATTTGACACATATATTCAAGTTATACAATATCGCACAGGTCAGCAAAAATGGTCTGATTTGACAGTCAAATTGGCACATATTATTCAAGTTATCCACTATTGCACAGGTCAGCAAAAATGAGACACTTGTAAGACAGATGAAATCAATTCCATCGTAACTACAACAATACAGATAAATACAACCTCTAACACCACCATTCACACATGTTCTGAATTCTGATACTGTAAAATCATTAATATTTGTGGGAGAATTAATTTCATGGATTTCGTCAATAACTTGAACCACGAAAATGAATCCCCCACGAATATTAATGATTACATAGAATTAGGTCTGACTTAGTGAGCTATGTAACCATGACATTATTGCCCCATGAAATGGTCTTTTTCCAAAATAACTTAAATTAAAAGATTTAACAGTACAACAATGTTCTAGCGTTGAAACCAAAACTGCAAAGAGAGAACAGTACTGTATTACTCCAATGGTCTAGAAACTTAATTGAATCTAACAAGTTGATATAATAGGAGACAGATATGTCACAACCTAGGGATTGACTTCAATTCACAATTGCGCAAAATCAGCGTTTATGGGGGCGAGACTAGTGATAAACAGCAGCCCAGGGTCGGGTCAACTGAGGATTTTGAATTTTATTATGGAGGGCCCTAACTAGACTTTGGGGACAGGGGCCAGGGAAATTCGAGTCAATTTGAAGAAATATGGTAAGTTTAACTATAGACTATTAGGGCTGCAACGATATACCGCGGTACACGAAAGACCGCGGACTTCAGTCCCATACGGTTCATGGTACAAGAGTTGACAATTTCGGTACGGTTCGGTATAAGCTTTTTTATGAGCAAGATATTAAATATTCAGAGAACGAAAATGTCTGAAAGCCCTGTGATTATGAATAATTGCCACGCATCATTCGTTTCTATTGTATTAAGATATGTCTAATATTGTCGAAAATCATTTAAGATAGTTGATAGCTACACAATAATTGCTGTTTTAGAATCAACCAATTCATTGTCACTTAAAAATTGTAGTATTTAAGCTGCTGTTTGAGAATAACGATCATACCGAAATATACCGAACTGTTTGAAAAATTGACGGTATGTATCATGTCGTGAGGTTAGCGTACCGTTACAGCCCTATAGACTATAAATATCAATGATTCAATATTATCACATATAAAAGTGACATATATATTAACTGCATGAAAAGCCAATTCCAAATTATATTTATAACAACATCTTCAACAAGTTTAGAACAGCATTTACAAATGTAGAGGCTCTTCATTGACTTGAATGACTTCATCAACATAGTTCCACAGACGTAGCCCGCAACTTTCCAAATTAACCTTGTCGCCATTATTGTATTTTGAGGAGAAAAAGTATCTTCCCAGTGCAGGACTCATACCCATGTGACGACCCCCTGCATGCAAGTCAGGCACTCTACCAACTAAGCTAACCGGGCTTCTGACAAATTATGTACAATTATATTTCCTCGGTTTCAGTCACTCAGTGTTTACATCTAACATTTCATCAGCTTACCTAACATGGATTTAATTTGATATTATTTATGGGCTACACCGAAATAGAACAACCATGCAACTTCTGACTTACCAACAAGCTGCAGAGGAAGTGAAGTGTCCAGAGAATTTTAAATAAACTACTAAAATTTAAATCATAAAAGCTTTTGTGTGTTATTGAAAATTAAGTGTCAAAATGATCACCATCAGAATGATCTTGAGAATCAAGCGCCCAAATGATCGAAAACAGATGATTATGAAAATCAAGCGCTCAAATGATCGAAAACAGATGATAGTGAAAATCAAGCGCTCAAATAATAGAAAACAGATGATAGTGAAAATCAAGCGCCAAAATAATAGAAAACAGATGACGAATGTTAGCGTGATGGAGACTCTCCGGTGACGCTTAGTTGCCATCCATATTTGTTTGGCACCGACCATGCTATAAGCTGGATTTTTATTTTTTATTTAATTCAGCCTTTTTCAGGATACAGATTGCAATGTTTGTCTTACTGGAGTCAATTAACAGTACCATTTGTCAAGGTTAAGCGGACTGGTCATTTTAATACACATACATTCATGACAATATCATGCTTAGTGTACTTAACTGCTGAAGGCTTTGCTTGGTCACAAATTTTGTGTCAAAGCAACCTTGTCAGACTGACATATTGCAACATAACCGTGTCATAATGACTAATACAGTATTTACTAAACGTGTCAGCTCAATTTCAATTAAGTTCTCTACTTTTGGAAGGGTCATGCATTTCGATGGGGATGCCAGTCAACAGAAACGCTAACAAAGCACAAACACAGTTATCCGTAGTGGAAACACGTACGGAACGGAGTCGTGAACAAACGAGCATGTTTTTGCACACAACAATGGACATAAACGTCAATTTGCGGAGGATAGCAAACGGGTTTGAACAATAGTCAAGTAGAATGGATAATTATCTTTCATTGTACTTAATTTTATCTTTACCTGATTCGTCAATCTGAATATTTCGCTAAAATAATAAACAACTTCTTGAACACGAAGCTGAAAACCAATATGGCCGTAATTTTGTGTGTGTCACGTGATCAAAATCGGGAAGTTAGGATTGACCCGGAAGCACTTCAGTGTTTGACAGAAAAGGTCAAATTTGTTTATGTTGATTTTCTGAGTTATCATGCATATTCGCTATTTATGCACGATCAAGTTTGTTTTTAACTAGCATTGATTGACTAAATGTCGATTAAAATCATTTGTCACTACTTGAGCGAAGAGGTTGAAATGTCAACTGCAAAACCAGCATAATTACAGAGAACTTGTACAGTATTCGGGTTGCTATCCCACGTCCAAACTGTCTCATCCCTAGCACCCGGTCCTCACGCACATCACACTCTCAGACATTCCAACAGATACATGCAAAAACAGACTACTATAAATTCTCCTTCCTCCCTAGAACAATAATACACTGGAACTCCCTACCCCCTGACATCATTGACCTTCCCACACCCGAGTTCAGCACGGCTGTTAGCCGTATTGAACATGCCTCTCCCTAAATAATACCTGCCCTGTTTTTAACCTATTTTTAACCTTTCTTCTTTCTCACATCTTTTATACTTTTATTTCTTATCCTTATTAACATTCTTTGTCAGTTTGACGCGTGTCAAAGCCTAAGTCCCCAGCAGGGGTTTGGCTATCAGGAAGATAGATAGACAAGCTTAGTATTCGGATGAAGTTGCTATGTGGAGTGGTGAGCATTAATTTTGTATTTTTCTTTTTCTGACAATTTGGTTATATGGTTTATATGACATTTTGATACATTTTTGGGACTGCAATGTCAGTACTTGCGGCAACCGTACACCTATCCGTGATTCCATGTTGACTTTTGGACTTTTTTTTAGTTACCTTTTTTGCCATATTATTGCTTTTTAGAACTTGCTGTGTTTTTGTGAGACAGCCATTAGAAAGTCCTACAACTACCGTACAAGTTATCCAGTAAGAACGCCACCAATGGAAAACGTCCCCACTATTATTCCCGCAGCAAGATGACTGCTATGTTGTAAAGAAAATTAAAGAATAGATCATATGCTCACCTTTCGGTATTTTCATTGCCATTTATCAAAAAGGTCCAAAGAAAGGATTCGCAGCTCACCAATTCTCTGTGATGTTCCATAATGTATTGCGCACGCTTTGGTTATTATCAGCCGTTTCCGCTAAACTTCAATTTAACTGTTTTCAGTTAACGTTAATTTCCGTCAATATTTTATAATATTTAATTACTCAATGTTTATTGAGGCAAATAATTCTCATGAATCAGTGTATAGTCAAGTCCCTAGACTATACTCTGATACATGACCTGCTATATCTTTCGCAAATCTAAAAATAGCTCGTATTTCGTCACTAGCGTGATTCCCACTATTGTCCAATCAGAACGCGCGTTACGACAGCCGCGGGAATATTTCTATAAGCAAACACAATTATGAACATGGATTATTTAATTAGCGAACAGTGTTTGAGATTAAATGCTGAGTTGTTTGTTGAAATCTATTGAATCGAATTCGGCGTATAAAAAGTAGGAAGAAAAAGAGAATAACCTGATATCGGTTATCGAATGGAAATGTAGATCTATCGGTGATTCGAAAAATATTTATCGGAAATAAAAATTTTAAAAACGGCGAGTCGGATGGAGTGCTGACGTTAAAGATAAATTCTGTGTTTGTAGGACGAACCACCGCTAGTTTCAATCCAAATAACCAGTAATGTTGTGCAATGATAGTAAAATCTTCTTCTGATCATCGATGCAAAAATATCACAATATCTTTTTTCATACGTCGATTTAATAGTTGGAAATAAAATTCTAACACTGCCAATTTATATTCTGCATGTAACGTTGATTTTGATTGGACGATTGATGAGGGATCTTTGGAAAACAACCGTGACAGAATTTCGTCAATTGCCTTATAAGGAAATGAACGAAATGGATTTGATTGGTTGAGACATTCGTTCACCACACAGGGATTCGTTAGTTTTATACCAGAGTGTATTACGGATGAAAAACTCGCTGGTTGAACGAGAATGAGGCAAATTGGCTACTTGAAAGTTTATTTACATGTTAACTGCCATTTTAAAATGATTTATTCACTGAAACTTAGATTTTAATAGGAAATTATTGTTTTCACATTGAGTTTGAATTATCAGGATAGCAATTTGGTATTTTAATATTTGTTTAATGTAAAACTTGAAAAAAATCTTATGTCAAAACCTTATGAGAGAAATCATCGATTAACACCCACAACAATAGAATAATACATTTGTTGTCGGTGTCAACACGGAGGTTGGTCTATTTTATTAAGGGTGACGCATTGTTAATTGCGGGGTCTGTTTACCTTTTTACACAGAGTCTCCATAACATTCACAATTACACTTCGGTTCATTTATTTTTTGTCTTTGCCTGACAGTAGCTAGATTCTTTAATTATGTTAGGTAACATCCCTAACAAGTTGTTAGCTCAATTAGTAACTTAATAAGACCTATGTCCATTAATTGCTTTTAATATCGCTGATTCAAGAAGAGTGATAATGGTATTTCAGGGGGTTACACATTTTGTGTTAGTCCAACGCTGCATGTTACAAACATTATTTTCATATTGACAGCTAATTAAAATCAATTTTAGCTTTGAAGTTTGGTTAATCTGAAAGAATTAAGTTATCGGCGAGTAACACTCCGCAATTTATATGCATTTGTTTTCAAAATACAGTACAATACACAATGTCAATAAAGGTTTATTTCTGGTTACTGCTCGGTTAGTTCAGGTGCTTGGTTAGTTCAGGTTAGTGTGATGATAGGTAAGTTCAGGTTAATGCTTGGTTAGTTCAGGTTAATGCAGTGCTTGGTTAGTTCAGGAAAGTGCTTAGTAAGTTTGGGTTAGTGCTCGGTTAGTTCAGGTTAGTTCTGGTTAGTGCTTGGTTAGTTCAGGAAAGTGCTAAGTAAGTTTGGGTTAGTACTCAGTTATTTCAGGTAAGTGCTCGGTTAGTTCAGGTAAGTGCAGTGCTCAGTAAGTTCAGGTTAGTATGGTGCTCAGTTAGTTCAGGTAAGTGCATTGCTCAGTTTGTTCAGTTTAGTGTGGTGCTCGGTTAATTCAGGTTAGTTTGGTGCTCGGTTAGTTCAGGTTAATTTTAATTGCTTTGGTGCTTAGTTCAATCAGTGGTGCTTGGTTAGTTCAGTTTAGTGCTCAGTTAGTTCAGGTAAGTACTTGGTTATTACAGGTTGGTGTGGGGCATGGTTAGTTCAGGTTAGAGAGGTGCTCAGTTAGTTCGGTGTGAGTAGTTTATGGTTATTTTATTAGTAATGTTACAATTTATTACAATTTTTATTTAACATACATATATTATAAACAACTTACCTGATGTGGGGGTTGAACTCACGACTTCCAGCTTACCAGTCAGACACCTTATCCACTAGACCAATCAACCCCAGACATTTGTTACTCTCATTTTATCATATATAACTTTACTATAGAGTTTCACACCTTTTCTGACCAACAATAGTCAATGGTGATAATGGATACTGCCAATAAATAAAAAATTTACATTCAGGTAGACTGGGTAGATCTTTTATTTTTTGGCCTTTTACATTTTAAATATGGATTCCTGGATTGATAATTATTATTTCACCAATGCCATTTTTGATGATGAGTGTACTGCTGCGCACATGTTGACTGTTCTGCATGTCCGTCGGTTGATGAAACCACTTCCTGTCAATAACTCGACAATGCTTGACCCTAGGATCGAAAGACTATATTGGTTGGTCACCGGTCAGCAACAAAATCAACAATTTTCACGGTACATTTTCTTGGAAGAATGTGACCTGCTGCGATTGGGAGTCCAACCCAGAGCGCTGGGTTAAACTCTAGGACATTTACCGGTTAATACAGACTGGATATTGTACATGTCACATTCACAATCCCATGTGTATATCGGTAAGTGGCTGCGTAAATGATTTTATCATATCTGCACAGGTTTTATACTCATTTTTTTAACAACATTATCTTTAATTTCAAATCAATACCAGGAACCATTTTCAAGAAAATTTTAAATTTTAAAAACTTGACTTGGAAGTGGCCCCAAGGGTAAAGTAAAATTTTAAATATATTGATCACCTTTAATAACTTAGTAGCATATTAACACAGTGAAGATGAAACAGATTTTATAATGTCTCAGAATAAGTGAGCAACTGTTTCAGTTCTTAGCATGACTTATGAATAAGTAGTAATCATTCACAATTACCTCCCTTTATGGTTAATTATGCACATAATTCAAAATCCACAGTATGCCATTCATCGCAGGATGAGTTGCTTGAAAGTCGTGTATATATCGGGTTCAAGTCCCAGACTGATGCATTGCCTGTAACAGACCAACTGTTCAGGAAACAAATATTATGATCAAATTGTTTGGACAAAAATCAGGAACCTTCTCAGACCCTTCCCCAGGGTTTATTGAGGAACTGGGACAATGGTGGAGCTCATTTGTGCTGAAGGACATCTTAAAAGGTTTTAGAAAATAAAACTGTATGGTTTTCCATAATTTAAAAGGCTCCGATAGTAATTTTAGCACTAAGTCTTGTTTTATATCATGCAATAAGTTACGTAGGCAGAACATTTGTTCATATTAGTGATAATGTTGTACAGTACATAATTGCTCGTACTTAGGTGAAAACAGTTGGAAATGTTTGTATGAGTAAACTATTTTTGTTCAAGTGTAATAATGGATCCACCAGTTTTCCTCTATGCGGTTCCACAAACTGTAAAATCATGAATTTTCATGGGGGATTAAATTTCGTGGGTCCCATTTAATTAACCAAGAAATCAAATCCAAGTGAACTCTGATTTTGGCCCTTGTATTTATTACCTGAAATGCAATATCCACGAATTAACGTCCCATTGAAATTATGGTATTTTTTACCAAAACCACAAAATCTCATCCCATCAAATTTAAATAATTTTACAGTACTCTTGAACTCTGTCTTCAAAGTTCTTTTCAATTTTCCATCATGGTTAAAGTGCTGGCTTACAGTTAATGTAGATTTATTACTTTCTTATTTATTAACATTTTTATTTTTACATTAGATTTTATTGATCCGTGAGGGAGGGAGGGAGGGAGGAAGGGAGGGAGTGAGAATTGTTTGAAATTTTGTTAGTAAATATGATATAAAGTATGTCGAGCGTTCAGTGCAAAACTATGGTAACTGCATCAATTTATAGAGGCATGTGCCATAGTTTTGTGCTGAAATGTATATGTATTGTACTTCTTAGGGTCTATTTCCTGTTCAAATTCAATTCCATGTTTAATTTTTCTTACGTAGATTGAAACATTAATGCTTTATGCTTGAACTGTTATATGAGTTCTAAGGTCCATGACAGTTTATTATTGTAGACCGTGAAACATGTTTTTGTCCTGTTGCTAAATTTGGTTAATTATTCTGGCCTCACTATAACTTTCAAAGTCATTAATGATTTAAATTCACAAGTACTGCAAAATCAACTGTTGTGGAATATATTCCAATTATAAATTATTTAGTGCCGTTTTCAAATAGGCCTTCAACTAATGTTTTCACATGGTTTGAATGTTTTAATGGTTAACTTAAAACAGATCCTAAAATAGATGTTATTGGTTATTTATTATCTTATACTGACATTTAATGGCAGGTTCATTAACTGCTCAACTTGGAAAATTGATGCATTTCACTTGTTGTCTGTTAGAACCATTTACATACAGGTAAAGTCTGTAAGAACATTTACATACAGGTAAAGTCTGTTAGAACCATTTACATACAGGTAAAGTCTGTAAGACCATTTACATACAGGTAAAATCTGTTAGAACCATTTACATACAGGTAAAGTCTGTTAGACCATTTACATACAGGTAAAGTCTGTTAGACCATTTACATACAGGTAAAGTCTGTTAGACCATTTACATACAGGTAAAGTCTGTTAGAACCATTTACATACAGGTAAAGTCTGTTAGAACCATTTACATACAGGTAAAGTCTGTTAGACCATTTACATACAGGTAAAGTCTGTTAGACCATTTACATACAGGTAAAGTCTGTAAGACCATTTACATACAGGTAAAGTCTGTTAGAACCATTTACATACAGGTTAAGTATGTAAGACCATTTACATACAGGTAAAGTCTGTAAGACCATTTACATACAGGTAAAGTCTGTTAGAACCATTTACATACAGGTAAAGTCTGTTAGACCATTTACATACAGGTAAAATCTGTTAGAACATTAAATTTACATACAGGTAAAGTCTGTAAGACCGTTTACATACAGGTAAAGTCTGTTAGACCATTTACATACAGGTAAAGTCTGTTAGAACCATTTACATACAGGTAAAGTCTGTTAGACCATTTACATACAGGTAAAGTCTGTAAGACCATTTACATACAGGTAAAGTCTGTTAGCACCATTTACATACAGGTAAAGTCTGTTAGACCATTTACATACAGGTAAAATCTGTCAGAACATTAAATTTACATACAGGTAAAGTCTGTTAGAACCATTTACATACAGGTAAAGTCTGTTAGAACCATTTACATACAGGTAAAGTCTGTTTGAACCATTTACATACAGGTAAAGTCTGTTAGACCATTTACATACAGGTAAAGTCTGTTAGACCATTTACATACAGGTAAAGTCTGTAAGACCATTTACATACAGGTAAAGTCTGTTAGAACCATTTACATACAGGTAAAGTATGTAAGACCATTTACATACAGGTAAAGTCTGTAAGACCATTTACATACAGGTAAAGTCTGTTAGAACCATTTACATACAGGTAAAGTCTGTTAGACCATTTACATACAGGTAAAATCTGTTAGAACATTAAATTTACATACAGGTAAAGTCTGTAAGACCGTTTACATACAGGTAAAGTCTGTTTGACCATTTACATACAGGTAAAGTCTGTTAGAACCATTTACATACAGGTAAAGTCTGTTAGACCATTTACATACAGGTAAAGTCTGTAAGACCATTTACATACAGGTAAAGTCTGTTAGACCATTTACATACAGGTAATGTCTGTTAGACCATTCACATACAGGTAAAGTCTGTTAGACCATTTACATACAGGTAAAGTCTGTTAGAACCATTTACATACAGGTAAAGTCTGTTAGAACCATTTACATACAGGTAAAGTCTGTTAGAACCATTTACATACAGGTAAAGTCTGTTAGAACCATTTACATACAGGTAAAGTCTGTAAGACCATTTACATACAGGTAAAGTCTGTAAGACCATTTACATACAGGTAAAGTCTGTTAGAACCATTTACATACAGGTAAAGTCTGTAAGACCATTTACATACAGGTAAAGTCTGTTAGAACCATTTACATACAGGTAAAGTCTGTAAGACCATTTACATACAGGTAAAGTCTGTTAGCACCATTTACATACAGGTAAAGTCTGTTAGACCATTTACATACAGGTAAAATCTGTCAGAACATTAAATTTACATACAGGTAAAGTCTGTAAGACCGTTTACATACAGGTAAAGTCTGTTAGACCATTTACATACAGGTAAAGTCTGTAAGACCATTTACATACAGGTAAAGTCTGTTAGAACCATTTACATACAGGTAAAGTCTGTTAGACCATTTACATACAGGTAAAATCTGTTAGAACCATTTACATACAGGTAAAGTCTGTTAGACCATTTACATACAGGTAAAGTCTGTTAGACCATTTAAAATAATTATTGTCTGCACTTTTGAAAGAAACAAAGCTGTGTTACAAAATAGCAATTTAATTCATTCATGCAAAATGAACGCTGTTTTAATTATCAGTGAAAATTTAAAACAAATGTTTTGAATACTTTTTGTGTAATGAACAAAGTACACAATTGACTGGTACAACCCTCGTATGTTAAAAATTATGTAATACTATCCCCTCCTTATCCTTCTTTATATGCTAATTCAGGTAAAACTTTAAAACAAAACTAAAAAATGAAAAATGCATAGGTATACTCAGGTACGCGATTGTATTCACCTATCCTTGTTGAATGTTTACTAACTACACTCAGTTCAAAGTTAAATGATAATGGTTAGCTTAGGTCTTTGACATAACCTCATCCATCAGGTAAACTATATGTTCATCTAGGTTTAACTTGGTGTATATGAGTTTTAACTAGAATCCTCGCTATTCTTTTGAATGGCACTGTTCCCTCATTAGTATTACTTATTGAATCGACAGTAACTAGTATTACAATATAATTGTTAAAACTTGGCTAAAAAATGTAACAACTTGAATTTTCCCTCACTCACAGTCCAATTAGTTTAAGCATTGTTACATTATGCATGAGTCTGGGGGCTGACTTGCTAATTTTTCTTGTATTTTATTTATTTATTTATGAAACTTGTTCAATGAGGCATGGGTTGCATGGTGAAATATTTCTCATTTGAATGTATTGACAAAGTGGTTTAGGTGATAAACATAGTTTACAGTTTACTGTAGTTGAAGTTGGAATTGGGTTGAAACTGTAACTATTGGCTCTGCTGCAAGGTAATGTAAGCGAACTTAATATATACTTATATTGTACTTTCGATATAATTATCTTAATCTTTTTCTCATTCACTTTGACAATTAATTATTTTAATTTGGATATTTGATTATGCTCCCATAATTCATGAGGGGGTATATTGCTTTGCTCAGTCAGGTCGGTCAGTCTGTCCATTAGTAGACCAATTGGTATATCTTCAATAACTCGAGAACGCTTTTCACTTTACTCTTTATTCTCAACTTTCTAGTAGCATTTAATTAAAGAGCAGGGTTGATATTTACAAAACATCTTAAGGGAAAACTTCCTTAAGTCAAGTTGAGTGTATCAGCTTAATAACAGGAAATTCATGATTATAATCTTTTACATTAAGTGCCCACCAAAAATAAGTATGCACTTTTTGACAGATACAGAATTATAATTTGTTAAATTGTTTAATATCTGTTTTTCGGATAGTCACAGTAAAAGTAATTTTTGAAACTACTATTACTAAATGAGTAAAAAATGATAGAAATAAAGAAGAAAACAAAATCTGAATTAAAATATTCATGGGGTCAAAGTGGCTGAATATTCCGTCTTTTATGACCAAGTTACCTTTCATGTGAGACAAAAAGAAACATAATATTTTGCATCTATGCTACCAATCAATGTATGGTCTTTACACATACTCACTTCTTCATTGACTTAAAAAATATTGATGCTTCGCAGTATTATTACAGACGAGTAAATGGGGAAATTACATATGTATACTTATTTTTGGTGGGTACTGTAGCTTAGAAGCATTAGATAAAGAGCTACATTAAACTCATAAGGAAAACATGGATTATTCTTTGTTTCCTTGGAGATATATCTTTAACTTTAGTAAAAATATTTAAGTTTTACCTTAAGATGCTTATAAGCGGGGAGTATAGCTTGGCCAATTTGACATGAGCCTGACCTTTTTATAAGCATAATTTAACAGTCGATATATTACCTACGATACAACACTGATTGTATGTTTTCATAATCATGAAGTATCACAAACACAAATTTGAAATACCAATATCGTACAATTTGCTTGTGGAAATTTGATATTATCTAAGCAAGAACCTTGTAATATATTCTTGCATAAAAGTCAGGTTCAGATTAAAATAGCCAAGTTATATCACAAAGAGGCTCATAGTTCGCCTAGGACAAACATAAACATTAACTGATTGATCTACTGTTGAAAAATTGGTTACTTAAATAAACACATAATTATGTTCAATTATATACTACAATAACACTGACAAATCGTGCACTCTTGATTTTTCCACCTATGTGGCCTATACCAAATTTTCCAGCCTTTCTCATTATCCTAACTCAATTGTTAAGGACCAATATGGTACCATTTGCTCGTGGAAATAAATATATTTATTGCAAGAACCTTAATCTGATATATCTTCATGCATAAAGGTTAGGATCTGGTCAATATCCCCATACGACTGTTAAATCTTGAATTTTGGTGGTGAATTAAATTTCTTGGATTGTGTGTTTCACCTACTGTCATGAAATCAAATCCCATCAAAGAATAATTTTGACCCTGGTATTTATTTCCTGAAATGCAAAATCCTCGAATTAATCAAAATGGTCTTTTTTACCAAAACCACAAAATTTCGTCCCATGAAAATTAAAGGATTTTGCAGTATTTAATGCAAGAACTTTGTGATAATCTTTTTGCATAAAGGTAAGAATCAGGTCGATACCTCCGTACTATTAATATTTATATTCAGGAAATGCATACAATGTTGCTGGTGTTTACATACTCTCTGTCAAATGTACAGGTTTTTTGTATTGAAATTGATTATGTTTAACTTTCCCTTTTAAAGTTACGGCTTTTGTTGAATATTGAATTGTGTCTGGAATAAGTATAATCAATTTCATACTGTAAAGTACATTCAAATAATTATATAGTTACTGTATTGTTTGAATATATCACGGATTGATTTACATTGCTAACCTGTAAGGTGCTGCCATAAGTTGCCACGTGTATTAATGGATGATTAGTGGCTGGCTGTGAATTTGTTAATATTCAATGTATACCCGGTGTACTGCTGATTCAATGTGTAATGCTAATAAGGGAACTATCCCATCCAAAGGGATAGCAGGGACTACAGTTAACTCAGTTGCACCCAGTTAAACCTTATATTTATAACCGTTCTCATTTAACTTTGAACGGATGTTGTTGAATTGCAGGATTTAAAGTTTGGATATCATCTAGATCAATATTTCCCTGAGGTCAGTTTTTTTATTTTCTGTTTGATTTGTAATAAGTATTCTACTCAATATTTGAAAAGGCTCTTGAAAACAAGTTTCCTTGAAAATATTTGTTGATAACAGAATGCTACATGCTTACAACAACTGCTTCTTCTACTTCTTTTTCTTATCCAGTACTGCATGTATCGGCACTTATGATACTCTGGGCATGTTTAAGAACCATTTGAGTCTATTAGAAAAGAGCTAGGGTTGTACACCGACTCCTTGTATCACAAATCTTTCTGAGAAAAAAGAAAAAACTGTCCACGTTGGTTCAACACATTAGAAGGGATTTATGGCCCCTTCAATTTCAGATTGGTCAACATGAAAAGTTCCGATTTTCATGAAAATTGGCTCGTAATTCAGATTTCAAATATATGTGAGTCTTATAAGGGCGTAAGTAGTATAGTTACAACCTTCTCATTCTAAGCCAGTCTATACTTGTTTGGTTTGTTAAGATCCTTCATGATTAACTTAATGGGACATTTTATTTTTTAAGTTCCTTTTAGATTTTTTTCGATGATGAAAGGTTGCTTATGGTGGAAAATCTATACCATAGTAGATTATGTTACACAAGGGCATTATGATTTATTCCTTCACTGACTTTTTAAATAATTTATGATTATAGATTTGCTTCACTGCTTTACCACTTTATGCATCAGTGGATAGTAGCAGGAATGAGATGTTTCAAAAAATAAAAATAAAAATTTAAGTGGTGATAAAGTTCATTTTCCTTGCAAAATATTAAAGTCGTAAAACCTTTTTTCAATTTTTGCCGCCTACACTTGTTCATAAGTTTGGGATATATAGAGCTGGCTTAGAATGAGAAGGTAGAAACAACTACTACTTATTATGACCTTATAAGACTGATAAATCTTTATAATCGGACAATGTTATGTTTATAACCGTTATCATTTACTGTAAAATCGTTTAATTTCGATGAGACGAAATTTTGTGGTTTGGGTAAAAAAGACCATTTCGATGGGACGTTAATTCGTGGATTTTGCATTTCAGGTAATAAATACAAGGGTTATAATTATTGTTTGATTGGATTAAATTTCGTGGTAGACGATGAACCATGAAATCCACGAAATTTAATCCCCCACGAAAATTGATGATTTTACTGTAACTTTGAATAGAGTGTACTATATATTTTCAGAGTGGATGTGGTAACGATGAGAAGACCAGGTCATCATGATCACATGACTTTCCATCAACCAATAAAAAAGATGATACATCCGAATAGATTACGAGCACACATGCGTGACCTTGACTACCTACAGTCTGTGGAACTTGTCACTCCGTGTAGACTTCTTATTGTTCTTGTTGGTACGTAACAAACAACTTGCTGCCAGGGTGTCAGATTTACATACCCCGAAAGAGGCATGATTTCGGACCAAAAAAAAAGTCATTTGATAAAAATATTTTGAGAAATGGCAAAGTTATAGTCGATTTAATCTATTTTGAAGGAATTTCATAATAAAAACTGCATGCTTTTATTTTTTAGCTCACCTGTCACAAAGTGACAAGGTGAGCTTTTGTGATCGCTCTTTGTCCGTCGTCCGTCCGTCCGTCCGTCCGTCGTCCGTCGTCCGTTCACAATTGCTTGTGAACACACTAGAGGTCACAAATTTAGCCTGATCATTATGAAACTTGATCACAATGATCATCTCCATAAAATCTAGGTCAAGTTCGATATTGGGTCATCTGGGGTCAAAAACTAGGTCACTAGGTCAAATCAAAGGAAAACCTTGTGAACACATTAGAGGTCACAATTTGAGCCTAATCTTTATGAAACTTGATCACAATGATCATCTCTGTAAAATCTAGGTCAAGTTCGATATTGGGTCATCTGGGGTCAAAAACTAGGTCACTAGGTCAAATCAAAGGAAAACCTTGTGAACACATTAGAGGTCACAATTTGAGCCTAATCTTTATGAAAATTGATCACAATGATCATCTCTATAAAATCTAGGTCAAGTTCGATATTGGGTCATCTGGGGTCAAAAACTAGGTCATTAGGCCAAATCAAAGGAAAACCTTGTGAACACACTAGAGGTCACAAATTTAGCCTGATCATTACGAAACTTGATCACAATGATCATCTCCATAAAATCTAGGTCAAGTTCGATATTGGGTCATTTGGGGTCAAAAACTAGGTCACTAGGTCAAATCAAAGGAAAACCTTGTGAACACATTAGAGGTCACAATTTGAGCCTAATCTTTATGAAACTTGATCACAATGATCATCTCTGTAAAATCTAGGTCAAGTTCGATATTGGGTCATCTGGGGTCAAAAACTAGGTCATTAGGCCAAATCATTGAAAAACCTTGTGAACACACTAGAGGTCACAAATTTAGCCTGATCATTACGAAACTTGATCACAATGATCATCTCCATAAAATCTAGGTCAAGTTTGATATTGGGTCATTTGGGGTCAAAAACTAGGTCACTAGGTCAAATCAAAGGAAAACCTTGTGAACACATTAGAGGTCACAATTTGAGCCTAATCTTTATGAAACTTGATCACAATGATCATCTCTGTAAAATCTAGGTCAAGTTCGATATTGGGTCATCTGGGGTCAAAAACTAGGTCACGAGGCCAAATCATTGAAAAACCTTGTGAACACACTAGAGGTCACAATTTTAGACTAATCTTTATGAAAATTGATCATTAGAGGTCACAATTTGAGCCTAATCTTTATGAAACTTGATCACAATGATCATCTCCATAAAATCTAGGTCAAGTTCGATATTGGGTCATTTGGGGTCAAAAACTAGGTCACTAGGTCAAATCAAAGGAAAACCTTGTGAACACATTAGAGGTCACAATTTGAGCCTAATCTTTATGAAACTTGATCACAATGATCATCTCTGTAAAATCTAGGTCAAGTTCGATATTGGGTCATCTGGGGTCAAAAACTAGGTCATTAGGCCAAATCATTGAAAAACCTTGTGAACACACTAGAGGTCACAAATTTAGCCTGATCATTACGAAACTTGATCACAATGATCATCTCCATAAAATCTAGGTCAAGTTTGATATTGGGTCATTTGGGGTCAAAAACTAGGTCACTAGGTCAAATCAAAGGAAAACCTTGTGAACACATTAGAGGTCACAATTTGAGCCTAATCTTTATGAAACTTGATCACAATGATCATCTCTGTAAAATCTAGGTCAAGTTCGATATTGGGTCATCTGGGGTCAAAAACTAGGTCACGAGGCCAAATCATTGAAAAACCTTGTGAACACATTAGAGGTCACAATTTGTGACTAATCTTTATGAAAATTGATCACAATGATCATTTCTATAAAATCTAGGTCAAGTTCGATATTGGGTCATTTGGGGTCAAAAACTAGGTCACTAGGTCAAATCAAAGGAAAACCTTGTGAACACATTAGAGGTCACAATTTGAGCCTAATCTTTATGAAACTTGATCACAATGATCATCTCTGTAAAATCTAGGTCAAGTTCGATATTGGGTCATCTGGGGTCAAAAACTAGGTCACGAGGCCAAATCATTGAAAAACCTTGTGAACACACTAGAGGTCACAATTTTAGACTAATCTTTATGAAAATTGATCATTAGAGGTCACAATTTGAGCCTAATCTTTATGAAACTTGATCACAATGATCATCTCTGTAAAATCTAGGTCAAGTTCGATATTGGGTCATCTGGGGTCAAAAACTAGGTCACGAGGCCAAATCATTGAAAAACCTTGTGAACACATTAGAGGTCACAATTTGTGACTAATCTTTATGAAAATTGATCACAATGATCATCTCTATAAAATCTACGTCAAGTTCGATATTGGGTCATCCGGGGTCAAAAACTAGGTCACAAGCCTTTGAAGGCCAAATCATTGAAAAAGCTTGTGAACACACTAGAGGTCACAATTTGAGCATAATCTTTATGAAACTTGATCACACTGATCATCACTATAAAATTTTGGTCAAGTTCGATATTGGGTCATCGGGAGTCAAAAACTAGGTCACGAGGCCAAATCATTGAAAAATCTTGTGAACACACTAGAGGTCACAATTTTGACTCTATCTTTATGAAACTTGGTCACAATGTTTATCTCTATAAAATCTAGGTCAAGTTAGATACTTTGTCATTTGGGCCAAAATCTAGGTCACTAGGCCAAACAGGTGAGCGACCCAGGGCCCTTTGGACCCTCTTGTTTATATATTGAAGTTGTTTTGAGAGGGAAATAGTGAGAAATGAGAAGGTTGACCTTATGATACTGATACATATTTAAAATCAGCATCCCAAGACACTTCTTATGAGCCTAATTTCATGAAAATCGGAATGTGACATGTTGACTAAGCTGAAGTTGAATCAGGTTGTTGTAAAGAGTAATTTTCGGACAGTTCTTTCCAACTTGTTTTCTCAAAATATTGATTAATATGTACCTATAACATTCTCATTCTATGCCAGTGAAATACAGGATATGGTTTGTTGTGAGTGGTGAAAAAATCAATGTTTATCATTCAATAGGGTCTTCCGTGTATAGGATCTCCATATTTGCACAGTTGTTATTTAGAGCACAATATTGTGACCAGATTTTTAAAAGCATTTCCTGGAGAGTAAAGGGTTAGTGCTATAAATAAGAACTTAAAACATATAGACAGTCGAATGCATTCGGACTACCTTCAGTGTGTAGAATCATGTGATCAAATTATTTGAAATGAATACCGTTTTACACTCAAAACATTTGCGATTTTGTCCGCTAACAGTGAGTTTTTTCTTGATTATAGCGATGGTGCACTTTATATGAATATTTTACAGCCTAAAGAACATTTCATTTATGTAGGAACACTAGACAGTTATCAATTTTGCTCTATCTTTAGCTCTTGTTAACTGATGCTCGACGAAGGTATTATACTCCGTTGGAAACTGCATTCGGTCGAGCATCAATTAAAAGCAGCTAGAGATAGATCACGTGATTCTACACACTGACCCTGGATATACAAGTGTTTGACACTAGTACTGTGTATTTTCGTCTGGGTCTGTATGCTGCTGGCTACCACATATGGATTCCCTGATTCCTAAGTTGGGCTGATATATTTGTTCTTTGTTGATAATTTGGCACTCAGGCTATGGTCATGTCCATTTCTGAGACGCTTGTGGAAAAGCAAATTGAAGGCACAGTGCAAAACTATGGTACAAATCTCTATAAATTGATGTAGTAACCACAGTTTTGCACTGAGCCCTCAAATTCTTTACTGGTTGACTATAATAATTTGGAGAAAACTCATTTCCATTTATGACTGAAAATGTTTGGAACCTGTGATAAAAAACCATTAAGAATATTAGTATTATTTGGTAACTGGTTACTATGGTAACTGGTTGCTATGCTAACTGATTGTTATACTAACTATTGTTATTTATTATTTAGTTGTTACTGGTTGCTATGGTAACAATTGTTGGAGTTATTTGTTGCTATGATCACTGATATTTACCAAACTTTTAGTTGTGATAACTGGTCGCTATGGTAACTGGTTGCTATGATAGCAGGTTGCTATGGTAACTGGTTGCTGTGTAACTGGTTGCTATGGTAAATGTTGCTTTGATAACTGGTTGCTATGGTCAACGCTGATTTGGTAACTGGTTGCTAAAATAAATATGGTTGCTGTGATAGGTGCTTGCTATGGTAACCGGCTGTTAAGAAAGTTATATAATATTTATGATAACTGTTCTCTTAAAATGGTAATTGGTTGCTTTGGTAACTGTTTGCATTGATAACTGGTTGCTATGGTTTATATGGTTGCTATGATGACTGGTTGCTATGGTACCTTATAATTTCAGGTTCTATTGTGATGGTGTTATTGATAGCCTACAGTGCCAGTGAGGATGAGTTTACATACCAATCATTCCATCATGCCGACCTTCGTGTCAACTTATCTAGTGGGCCGTATTATGTCAACCACAAACATGTACAACTAGGTCGTGATGATATGCTAGATATGTACGGGTATAGTCCGCCAGTGGACAAGGTCGAGAAAAGATCCAAGATGTCACTACAAGAATTCTGGGATTTGTATGACGGGAAATGGTAAATATTCTGTACTATAGTCGATTCAATAAGTAATACTTATGAGGGAACTATCCCATTCGAAAGAATAGCGTGGTATACCGTTAACCCAGGTATACCCAGTTACAGCTAGATAAACATAGTTTACCTAACATGAGCTGATGTTTACACACAGTTCTCATTTGACTTTGAAAGAACTGTAGACTGTAACTGCTGTAAAAAATGTTACTAAAGTAAAAGCATGTGGTCAATTTCACACTTAAATAACACTGATAAATCATGCTCACTTGAGTAATTCACCTCTGCGGCTCATTACACATTTTCCCGCTTTTCACATTATCCTGGGCGCACTAAATTCAATTTAACGCTTAAATGGTTAGTTACAATCTGGTTGCCTGTTACAATAGTGGCCAGGGTTGACATACCACATGACTGTTTGGTTATGACTGCAAGTAAAAATATGTAAACAAAAAGCGGAAAACAGCCGTAAGTAACTTATTTTTAAACCAATTTTCACAATATATGTTAGACGCTTGAGCACAGAAAGAGCACAACCCAATTAATTAACATTTATACACAACTGATTGAGGATGTCATATTTGTTGTTCAATTTTCTTAATAAATATGTTTAGTTTTGTGTATATGAGATGAGATGTATTTCAGGCCTGTCATAGTGACTGATATAGTACCTAATTGGACAGCATATAAAGAATGGAGTAAAGATTTCTTTCAACAAAAGTACGGAGCAGATAGAGTTGTTCTAAAGGCAGTTCAGGTACGCTAACAATCTTCACAAATATGCCCGGGCACGGGATTATAACCAATACGTACACTAAAAATTCAACACTCAACACTAAAATATTGAATTACATCATTTTGAGGTTCATAAACACACTATTTTTGAGAGATAGAAGTTGTAAAACGGTTATATAGGCTAAGCGTCGTATTTTATCACTTTTATCCTACTCTTTTAATAATTTCAATATAGAAAAACACTCATGTAAGATCCTCTATGTGTTTTACAGGGAATTTTACAAGAAGGTGTTGCACATATAAGAGATATGAGAACATTTATAAGTCATCTAGAACAAACTGTAGCCTGGAACTCATGGACTTATATGGAGGATGAACTGTTTCTGATGTTACGGCCAGAACTGAAGGAATATATTGGTAGTAATGTAAGTAAAGCCAAATCTCTATATTTTTGAGGTCATAAAACCAGTATTTTGCATTGACCCTTTCATAAGTCGAGTGTACAGAGTTGGGCAACCAACAGAACACAAAAAATATGGTGATCTGTGTAAATCAGTCATGATTGCAGTGAGTTTTAGAATGAACACGAATTCTCAATTTGTGGACAACTCGTGGACGGTATGTCACGGTAACTGTTGAAATTGAACAAATTTTTTTTTATTTTTTTTTCGTTTTTTTATCAATAATTCAACACAGTTGCCTATAACTTAAATATGGTAATGTCGGTGTCTATGGGTGTCCACATTTAGGTTTCTGATTGATAACGTGTGATGATGAAACTTGCTGTATGAAAACCTTGCACCGTTAATGAATTTATAGAAAAAAACCCATCTCTGCCAAATTATGCTTGGCTGCCAAATATCTGGTTTTTGTAGAATTCCGTTTTAATTTTAAAGTTTTTTTTCCAATTTAGCAAATTACTGTTACAGTACCATTTTACAAGAAAATGAAGCAAATAATAAACAGAAAATTTACCATCACGCTTTTGAAAATACTGATTTCTGTGATCACTACATGAAATAAAATTTGGTCTTACACCAAAATCAACAACTATCCTCAATTTATCCCACAGTATCTTATAGAAGAGAATTTTTTCAACTTGTTCCCGGCCGAAATTCGACCTTGGGATGCCATGTTACTATGGGGAACAAAGTTTTCTAGATCTACATTACACATGGACCCTTATAATTGGACTGCTGTCAGTGCTGTGATATGGGGTCGCAAAAAATGGAAGGTATTATCTCCCTTTGTTAACTACTAATATTTGTTACGAGCAAATTTCCAAAAAAAAAATTAAACAGAATACATTGTAATATGATTGAGAAATGAGTGTACTAAAGAACTTATATTAACCAAGTTATAACATTTGTCTACATTATTTTTGACATCCCTGATTGCTACATGTTTTTATTAGGAGTTGGATATTATGCACCAGTCAATATTTTGCCTGCCTGGTGGGGTGGCAGGTGATCCAGGGGGAACAAGACATTTTTCATTTTCCGATGCTTAAATCCCACCCTGGAGACAATGCTTACTGTCTTAATTCCCAGGATTTGGGGCACGTAATCGCATAGTAATTCCCAGGTCTTCGAACTGGATCAAAGTCTATTCTCTGGGACTCAGAGTCGATTAGGTTTTCAAATTCCCGGCTGTTGGGAAAGACTCTTCTGTCTTATTCCCCCTGTATCATCCCCCCATGAACGTTGAACGAGATGTGGATGATAAATTTAGGAATGTATTATTCTCAACCTTTATTGACTTTATTCATGTTTTAAACAATATAGTATAGTGCGCCAAGGATATTATGAAAGGCGGGAAAATTTGGTATAGCCCACACATTATTATTATATCATTAGGTGGTTTAAGCAAGTATGCACAATTTATGAGTCACTGTGTTATTTTAGTAAAGAATTGATTGATTTGTTTACTTAAGAAACCCATTTTTCAACAGACAGTATGCAACTCTGGTCAATGTTTATAAATAGCACATATATTAATTATGATGATATTTTTCTGCAAGCTTTTCCCACCTGGACAGGATCAGTATTTGTACACTATGCATGACAATAAGTGTGGCTTTCCTTTAGAATGTAGAAAATACGACAGGTCGGCAAACATCGTGCACGCTTTATTGTTTCTTTGTTAGCTTTCTGTTTGTAGTGTCTGAAGATATTAACCCGATCATTACCTCTATGTATGAATCTTTTTTCATTCAACTTTGACGAAAAAAAAAAAATTTGTGAGGGGGAAGTCCATAAGTTTTATCTTTGCATACCTGGTCAGTGACCTCTGGCTTCCAGTGAATGTTCTTGAAAAACAAGGGTTTTACTGAGGCATAATGCTCAATCATGAAAACAATCCAGAATTCTGTTTCGATTAATACTAGCACTGTAGCACACCATAACTTTGTTCAATTGTTGTTTTATTGATGCAATTCAGCTGATGTAACTTCAAATGACCATAACTTTGTAAACTCTTAAAATATTTTCACCAAATAACTTTCATTTTATGCAGGCACGCTAATTTCGAATTCTAGTGCAGCAATTCCAGATGGCCTAATAGAAGTTTTCAAAAGGGCCATTTTATTGGACCATTTACTAAATTAAAATTACAGTATACTTGACTAAAATTGGTATGATTTGGTTGATATTTACAGACAATACTAAATGTGTTAACTTAGCTTTCTATGCAATAATATATCGTCACTTTCACTATAATATCCCGGACCTACAAAACACCAACTTTTCAGGAGAAGCAAAAAACTGTTTTTCGCGAAACATCTATATATTCAATAACGCTTATTAACATATATGCATATTGAAACATTCTTAAAACAAGCTTTAATGTCAAATTGAATTCACACTTGATATTTAAGGAGAAATTAACAAATATGTAAGTTCGGTGTTTTATAATACGAAATTTTAGACACGACATGATAAAATTAACCCGAAGCTACATCTTTAAATTGTAGTTCCGGACTTTTATACACCGTCTAATGTAGTTATGTCGCTTTAAAGTGTTATAAAATGCCGGACATGCATAATTTTTGCAGCTCTGGTCTTTAATAAGTTTGAAATACTGACCAATGAAGATCCGGTATTTTATAAAAGCGCCAAAAAGACTGTTTCTGATTGGCTTACGGGCCTGGTTATTGTATGGAACGATGCGGAAAAGTATGTAGATAAGAGAAAAGAAATAAAAAAAAAATCATAAAAATGTAGGTCCGGGATTATAGTGGAAGCGACGATATAGTGACCAATTCAGGCTCGGTGATTATTAACATTGGAGAACGTACTCTGTGCTCCAACTCATGCTCCGTACTCCAATTGGAGCATTTCTTAGTTACAAAAACTGCTGTAACTTCTTTATTACTGAATGGAAACATATGAAATGGGGTTCATTTTCTTAGTTAGATCATTTGCTACTAGTTGGTGTTGGTTTTAATGCAAAAGTTTATAAAAAGCTGCTTTTTAATATTGAGCATGGAGTATGGAGTTTAGTATGAGAATGATAAATGTTTATAGTGACCAATTCAGATTGGTTTCTTAGTAACCTATTTTTGCTGATGCTGAATGTGATATATTGTTTGTAGTCATATCGCTGGTGTAGAATAAGGTTGAAAGTTCAAAATCAATATTTTGCAAAAAACAAGAAACAACTGTCTGAAAACTACATAAGCATTTATTGAACGCAGTCTTGTTGAACTTCAGTATGGTCAACATGATAAGTTCTGATTTTCATGACTTTCAGTCTTATAAGGTTCATTTTACTACCTTATTTTCGAAGCCAGCGATATAAAGAGTTACTTGAATATGATTATGTAGAAATACTAGTAAGCAGGACATGTTTTTTTTCTTTCACTCAGCTTTAATTTTCTTTCTCTAGTTTTGTGATTGTATTGTTTATTATTCCTTCATTATTACTGTTAAGGCCCTGTCACACATGACATCAACTAGCAAATACTGGCAAATAAGACTTCAGTCAAAATTGTTCTCATTAGTAATTATATATGTTTAACATTGTTATTATTCTCTGTCGAAGACGAAATGGTAATGGTAGGCAACTTCTCCTACATTTCTTAATGGATTGTGACGAAACTATCACAGAAAAATTGCCACGGGGAGCTACAGCGCAAATTGTCAGGATTTTCTGATTCAACCATTTTTACCTGAGTTATGGCCCTTTGTTGATTTGTTAGATGTAGTGCAAATACCTTCTCTTCGGCAGGGGATATGGCTGTCAATGACTGCTTCTTCTTCTTCTAATGGATGTGCCTATGAGCATTTGTGACCGCTGCAATTACTTTAATTCTTCGGAACATCAACTAACAGTTTTGGTCAGAACTCAGTATGAAATCACATATTTACTCTATACGTCAGGCTTTGTTAAATAGATTTGCTGGGTGTGATAGGCCTTAATACTAATCAAGAACAATGTTTATTGAAAAACAACTACATTTATATAGCTATTCATGGACAAGCATGCTTTGATTTACAAACAAACAGCTATGTTCCGACATAGTATAATTACAGACACTATTCTTGTACTTTCTTTTTTATTTTTTATTTAAAAAGGGTAATACATGTTTTGTGATTTTTCTTATAAACGTGAAAACATTTCAGATAGTTTTGTTTTACAATTTAGAACTTTGGTTTTATTGCTGTGATATAAAGAATCTATAACTCATCAATTGATATATTTCTAGTATGATATAGTGCATTTATCTGCAAATTGTAGTTAGATTACCAGTACAATGAAACTTTGAATGACTCACCAGTTCCAGTCCTAGATATACATTCAAATCTATGGCATTCAACTACTACGAGTTATTGCCCTTGTCTCAGCTATATCTACGTAACCGTTGGACGGATTCCTATGACGCATCAGCACCAAGCCTAGCAAAGAACTTTTGTATCAGTCGTAATAGATAATAATTTTGCCGCCCAATACTTATTAATTTTTAGCAATGGTGGTGCTCTTTTTGTCTCTAATGCCTTCAAGATGCTAGCTCATAGTTAAGTCTTAGTATCTGTACCATTGTCTTATTTTTCACAGGGTTTTCAATGTTAAGATTGCTATGTCACTGAAATAAAGACTTACTAACAAGATTTTGATATACACAAAGTAATTGCATGTAAATATTTATTGGATTAACTTGGAAAGATATCAAATTTTATTTTATGTTTATAACTGTTGTATTAAACTAAGTTTTTGATACATTGCAGTGAAGTTGATGCATTTGAACTCGATTATTGGAAATATCCAAAGTTTAGGAAAGCTGAATATATCGAGGTAGAACAGAATAGTGGAGAACTGTTGATTATACCATCAGGCTGGTTTCATCAGGTACGTGCACTTTCTGAATATTCTAACTAGAGTTACTCCCCTTCTGAATATTTTTACTAGAGTTACACCCCTTCTGAATATACTGACAGAGTTACTCCTCGTCTGAATATTCTAACAGAGTTACTCCCCTCCTGAATATTCTACCTAGAGTTGCTCCCCTTCTGAATATTTTTACTAGAGTTACACCCCTTCTGAATATTCTACCTTGAGTTACACCCCTTCTGAATATTCTAACTAGAGTTACTCCCCTTCTGAAAATTCTAACTAGAGTTACTCCCCTTCTGAATCTTTCACAAGAGTTACTCCCCTTCTGAATATTTTTACTAGAGTTACACCCCTTCTGAATATTCTAACTAGAGTTACTCCCCTTCTGAATCTTCTCACAAGAATTACTCCCCTTCTGAATATTTTTACTAGAGTTACACCCCTTCTGAATATTCTAACTAGAGTTACTCCCCTTCTGAATCTTCTCACAAGAATTACTCCCCTTCTGAATATTTTTACTAGAGTTACACCCCTTCTGAATATTCTAACTAGAGTTACTCCTCTTCTGAATATTCTAACTAGAGTTACTCTCCTTCTGAATATTCTAGCTAGAGTTACTCCTCTTCTGAATATTCTAACTAGAGTAACTCACCTGCTGAATATTTTAACTAGAGTTTCTCCCCTTCTGAATATTCTCACTAGAATAATTCCCCTTCTGAATATTCTAACTAGAATTATTCCCCTCTGAATATTCTCACTAGAGTTACTCCCCTTCTGAATATTCTAACTAGAGTTACTCCCCTTCTGAATATTCTAACTCGAATTGCTCCCCTTCTGAATACTCAAACTAAATTTACTCCCCTTCTGAATATCTAACTAGAGTTACTCCCCTTCTGAATATTCTACCTAGAGTTATTCCTCTCCTGAACATTCTAAATAGAGTAACTCCCCTACTGAACATTCTAACTAGAGTTACTCCTCTTCTGAATATCTAACTAGAGTTACTCCCTTTCTAAATATTCTAAATAGAGTTACTCCCCTACTGAACATTCTAACTAGAGTTATTCCTCTTCTGAATATTCAAACTAGAGTAACTCCACTTCTGAATATTTTAACTATATTTACCCCCTTTTGAATATTTAACTAGAGTGACTCCCCTTCTGAAAATTTTAACTAGAGTTACTCCCCTTCTGAATATTCTAACTAGAGTTACTCCCCTTCTGAATATTCTAACTAGAGTTATTCCTCTCCTGAATATTCTAAATAGAGTTACTCCCCTTCTGAATATTCTACCTAGAGTAACTCCCCTTCTGAATATTCACACTACAGTTACTCCCCTTCTGAATATTCACACTACAGTTACTCCCCTTCTGAATTTTCTAACTAGAGTTACTCCCCTTCTGAATATTCTAACTAGAGTTACTCCCCTTCTGAATATTCTAACTCGAATTGCTCCCCTTCTGAATATTCACACTACAGTTACTTCCCTTCTGAATATTCTACCTAGAGTTACTCCCCTTCTGAATATTCTAACTAGAGTTATTCCTCCCCTGAACATTCTAACTAGAGTTACTCCCCTACTGAACATTCTAACTAGAGTTACTCCCCTTCTAAATATTCTAACTAAAGTTATTCCTCTCCTGAACATTCTAACTAGAGTTATTCCTCTTCTGAATATTCAAACTAGAGTTACTCCCCTTCTGAATATTCTAACTAGAGTTATTCCTCTCCTGAACATTCTAACTAGAGTTACTCCCCTACTGAACATTCTAACTAGAGTTACTCCCCTTCTTAATATTCTAACTAGAGTTATTCCTCTCCTGAACATTCTAACTAGAGTTATTCCTCTTCTGAATATTCAAACTAGAGTTACTCCACTTCTGAAAATTTTAACTATATTTACCCCCTTTTGAATATTAAATAGAGTGACTCCCCTTCTGAAAATTTTAACTAGAGTTACTCCCCTTCTGAATATTCTAACTAGAGTTACTCCCCTTCTGAATATTCTACCTAGAGTTATTCCTCTCCTGAATATTCTAAATAGAGTTACTCCCCTTCTGAATATTCTAACTAGAGTTACACCGCTTCTGAATATTCTACCTAGAGTAACTCCCCTTCTGAATATTCACACTACAGTTACTCCCCTTCTGAATATTCACACTACAGTTACTCCCCTTCTAAATTTTCTAACTAGAGTTACTCCCCTTCTGAATATTCTAACTAGAGTTACTCCCCTTCTGAATATTCTAACTCGAATTGCTCCCCTTCTGAATACTCAAACTAAATTTACTCCCCTTCTGAATATTC
The DNA here is from genome assembly GCA_963678985.1 of Spisula subtruncata. NCBI lineage: Eukaryota > Metazoa > Mollusca > Bivalvia > Venerida > Mactridae > Spisula > Spisula subtruncata. Next base: position 5,212,225 of record OY787669.1, read on the forward strand.
TACCTAGAGTTACTCCCCTTCTGAATATTTTAACTAGAGTTACTCCCCTTCTAAATATTCTAACTAGAGTTATTCCTCTCCTGAACATTCTAACTAGAGTTACTCCCCTACTGAACATTCTAACTAGAGTTACTCCCCTTCTAAATATTCTAACTAGAGTTATTCCTCTCCTGAACATTCTAACTAGAGTTACTCCCCTACTGAACATTCTAACTAGAGTTACCCCCCTTCTAAATATTCTAACTAGAGTTATTCCTCTCCTGAACATTCTAACTAGAGTTACTCCCCTACTGAATATTCTAACTAGAGTTATTCCTCTCCTGAACATTCTAGCTAGAGTTACTCCCCTACTGAACATTCTAACTGGAGTTATTCCTCTTCTGAATATTCAAACTAGAGTTACTCCACTTCTGAATATTTTAACTATATTTACCCCCTTTTGAATATTTAACTAGAGTGACTCCCCTTCTGAAAATTTTAACTAGAGTTACTCCCCTTCTGAATATTCTAACTAGAGTTACTCCCCTCTGAATATTCTAAATAGAGTTACTCCCCCTTCTGAATATTCTAAATAGAGTTACACCCCTTCTGAATATTCTAAATAGAGTTACTCCCCTCTGAATATTCTAAATAGAGTTACTCCCCCTTCTGAATATTCTAACAGAGTTACTCCCCTTCTGAATATTCTAACTAGAGTTTCTCTCCTACTGAATATTCTAAATAGAGTTACTCCCCTCTGAATATTCTAAATAGAGTTACTCCCCTTCTGAATATTCTAACTAGAGTTACACCCCTTCTGAATATTCTAACAGAGTTACTCCCCTTCTGAATATTCTAACTAAAGTTACTCTCCTACTGAATATTCTAAATAGAGTTACTCCCCTCTGAATATTCTAAATAGAGTTACTCCCCTTCTAAATATTCTAACAGAGTTACTCCCCTTCTGAATAGTCAAACTAGAGATACTCCTCTTCTGAATATCTAACTAGAGTTACTCCCCTTCTGAATATTCTACCTAGAGTTACTCCCCTTCTGAATATTCTACCTAGAGTTACTCCCCTTCTGAATATTCTCACTAGAGTTACTCCCCTTCTGAATATTCACACTACAGTTACTCCCCTTCTGAATTTTCTAACTAGAGTTACTCCCCTTGATATTGATTATACCATCTGGTTTGTTTCATTAGGTATGTGTTAGGTTATTCCTTTCTAATGTTTTGTCGAAATAGTTTGTCCTATTCAACTTAAAAGCCTTGTTACAGTAACTTGTTTACTTTGCCAAAGTTTCAGAGGGTTCATTACCCCCTACCTTGGTCTGTGCATGCTGCGTATTCTTGAAGTAGAACTAAAACTTGAAAGAGTATTTTTATGCCCCGGCATTTACTAATGCGGAGAGTAGATGCGGATGCATATAGCCATGCACCTGTTCGTTTGTCTGTTACAAAATGTTAAAATCCATCAATGCATTGCTTTCAAACTTGGCATGCTTGTTAAACAGAATTTTGGCCCCTGAATGACTTAGCTATTTGTTACGGACCAGACTTCCACCAGGGCACAAGCGTTTACTGAACGCAATCTTGTTTCTTCATTCTATAGGCGTTCAACGATGAAGAGACATTGTCAATATCCATGGAACTCATGAACAGAAATAATTATCTTGTGGTGCTGGAGGAAATTATTAAAGGAAAAAATCTGAGTCGCAAGAAGTTACCTGCTCATTTCAATACACTGCTACCACCTGATCAGGTATAAGTATTTGTTTTATTGTAAAATCATTAATTTTCGTGGGGGATTAAATTTTGTGGATCACCTCAACCACCAACTTTAATCCCAACGAACATAAATTTTGACCCTTGTTTTAATACCTGAAATGCAAAATCTACGAATACAGGTCCCAACGAAATTGTCTATTTTACCAAAACCACGAATTTCGTCCCAACAAAATTAAATGATTTTACAGTAGATGCTTTCATTTATCCTCGCCACCGGATGATCCATATGAGCGAGGCACCCAGAAGAGTTTAGTTATTTTAGTTTTTGGGGGATAGTGCATGATACAGAACATGCCCTGATTCAAAAAGCATCCCTGGTTCTTTCATGCGGCTGATGTATAGCATCCTTAAAAGGCTAGGTTTAAAATCTCACCCAAAAGACTGTTAATAAGTTTAGTTGGTCAGCCCGAGACTCGAACACACAACCCTGAGATCAGAAGTCTTATGCTCTACTGACTGAGTGGGTTGACCAGGTAAGAATGATAATAGTTAACCATTTAAGGTGATCAAATATTTGAAATGGTTGCCAGACTACAAATCCTGATGTCTGTGGTTCAAATCTCGGCTTGACTTAGTCCTCTTTATCCCGGCTGGGACATAGGGCCGTCACCACAGCTTGCCATTGGACACGATCTTGTGCTGTCTGCTTGGCCTCTCTCCTAGACATCCTAGATCTTAGGTCCCTCTCAGCTTGGCCTCCGGAAATGCTTTTTAGCAAAGTTATCGCCCTTGTGTGATAATCATGTTTCGTATTCATTGCAGGTGAAGCTCTTTATGTCTCTCTTACCGAAGAAGATTCTAAAACACGGACAGGAAGTTACCGACAGTATCCTCAATTCTTTAGATATCCGACGGAACCAGACGGCAGATTTTCAGGAACCATTACTTGCTGCAGATGCATCAGATTAATGAACCCAAAGATATGAAAATGTCCCAAAGTGATGTTTATTAAATCCAAACAGTGCTTATGTCCGGAAACAGTATCCTCAATTCTCTAGATATCCGACGGAACCAGACAGCATATTTTCAGGAACCATTACTTGCTGCAGATTAATGAAGTCAATGATATGAAAATGTCCCAAAGTGACATTTATTAAACCCAAACTGTGTTTATGTCCAGAAAGTTTACATGTGTACATTTATATATATTACAGTGTGTTCAAAACACTGTGTAATATTTTTTTACTGTTACCCGTATGTGTTTATAGGTGTACATAATTATTACCAGTTACAGTGCTATAGTCCATTTGGGAAGAAACAAAATGTGTTGATCAAGGCACTTAGTATCAGGTAGTATTTGATGTTGAATTATATATTTGTAGAATGATGTTTGTTTGTGTGTTGATATACTGTAAAATCATTAAATTTCATGGATTTCGTGGTTTACCTCAACCATGAACTTTAATCCCATTGAATATTGATTTTGACCCTTGCTTTATTTTATGAAATGCAAAATCCACGAATTCAAGTCCCAAAGAAATAGTCTTTTTTACCAAAAACCACGAAATTTCGTCCCAATGAAATTAAATGATTTTGCAGTATTTAGATATTTTAATACGGCGGTATTAATGCATGTCTGGCCCTCTTTGTGCTTGCACGGGACACTCTGTAAAAACAAAGATTTTGACCCCTACCGCAATCAGCAAGAAAGATATGAAAATGAACTTTATGTCCAAAATATAATTTTGTGCATAGAAATCTATATACCTTGGAACAACCCTATGTTGAACCAGTGTGTGAGTATTTTTTAATAGCTTGGTTATTTTGACCTGAGCCTGACCTTTTTGCAAGACTATATTACAAGGTTCTTGCTTTGCATATAATTATCAAATTCCGCAAGCAAATCGTGTACCATCGGTATTTCAGATTTGTGTTTGTATTACATCTCGAGCGTCTTCTTGACACTCCCCGATTATAAAAACATAGACTCCGTGTTGTAAACGTAGACAATATATCGACTGTTAAATTATGCTGATCAATAGGTCAGGCTTGTGTCAAATTAGCCAAGCTATACACTTGCTTTATAAGTCTACCATGAAGGGGTATGTAACCATTGTTTGGCAGAGAGGCATCCGATTGTGAATACTGTATCATTTAATTTCAATGGGACAAAATTTGTTTTGGTAAAAACGACCATGTTGTGGTAACCTAATTTCAAGGATTTTGGATTTCAAGAAAAAGTGGCAATTTCAAATAAATAATCAGGCCCGGTGATTATAAAGATTTGAGTACGTACTCCATGCTCCAACTCATACTCTGTACTCCAATTGGACTATTTCTTAGTTACAAAAACGGCTGTAACTTCTTTATTACTGAATGGAAACATATGAAATGGAGTTCATTTTCTTTATTAGATCATTTGCTACTTTGGTGTTGGTTTTGACGCAAAATTCTAAAATAATCTGTTTTTCAAGATGGAGCATGGAGTATGGAGTTTGAGTATGTGAAATGTTTATAATCACCGGGCCAGAAGTAGTTCAAACTAAAAAAAGTCCCTACTTACCACAACTATTTGCTGTCACACTTAAATTAACATTTGTATATAGAGCATAATTGTATATTTTAGAAGTTTTAGATTTTTACTATTATAATTGTGGTGTTTCTTTTTTACAATTCTACATTTTTAATTAAATCAGAAAAATTTCTTGAGAATTTCTTGTTTTTTAGTCCACTTGTTATATTATATATTCATTTCACTTAACCCAGGGGGAATTAGATTTTTTTTTTCATGTCTAAATCCCCACCCTGGATACATTGCTTACTGTCTAAATCCCTGGGGAAGAGACACATTGAGGGCTTAGTGCAAAACCATGGTACATGCCTCTTTAAATTGATGTAGTTACAATGGTTTTGCATCGAGCCCTCGACATAATAAATCATGTAGTAATTTCTGATTCTTAAAACTAGACTAAAGTCTATTCACTGGGACTCAGGAGACGATAGGATTGTCAAATTCCCGCCTGTTGGGAAGAGTCGCCTGTCTGTCTAATTCCCCCTGTATCCATAACCCTACGACTGGAGTAAAGACACAACATACAACTAATATCAAGTATATTTTTACATTACATTTTAATCATGGTCATGAATCACTCAAAATTATGTATCAATAAAATACGCACAAATCTTTATTTTAATTATATATACAAGTTTGCATACACCAAGTTGACTATAGGATATTTTTTTCTGTTTTCCAAAAGAAATATAGTTATACACAAATAAGCACAATGTTATTCAGAATCTATTCATAACTATTAAAGACTTGAAAAGCTTAGCAGCAGAATTTTTTCAAGACAAATCCACAAAAATCAAATATTGGAACAATTTAACAAACACAGGTTAATCAGTTGGAAAGTCAAAACAGAGAATTCCAAGGAAATTATTAAGGTTGTCTTTCAAACCAAACAGCCATTAATGCCGTCAAACTGTGTCGACAACGATCTACAAACAAAAGAGACCACTTTTACAAACTCAATTTTACCGACCGTCCGACCTGTCAATATTTAACCAGGGTCCTTATTCGCCAACATTATAAGACTGAAACTCAGACTTAAAAATGACAATATTCATGACCACTTATATTTCTTTGAAATGAGTTTTAAACCTGTGAAATTTTATCTGATTATTTGTTGTTACCCACAGAAAATGTGTACCCATTTATATCAAAAGCAATACAATTATAACATCATGAGAGCAAATAGAACATTTAACAGTGTAAAGTCAAAGTCTGGGTTTTAGACTTACAATGTTTGTGAATAAGGTCCTGGTTGATAGCGACGACAGCCATGCTCACATAGGTGGTCATAATGAACAGGTTTTCAAGTAATACTGTAAAATCATTAATTTTCGTGGGGGATTAGATTTCATGGATTTTGTAGTTCACCTCAACCACGAACTTTAATCCCAATGAACAATAATTTTGACCTCCACGAATTCAAGTCCCAACGAAATGGCTTTTTTATCAAAACCATGAAATTTCGACCCAACGAAATTAAATGATTTTACAGTACATGGAAATGCAAAGGGAAGACTGGGGTTGTCCAAATGTGTCGACTCTTATTTATTTATGATGCTGAGCATAGCCTTTAGTTGCCAGTCAGTATTCCGCTGAAATATGACAGTCATGCGTGTCTCAACCTGGATGTGAACAAGGGTCACCAGATTAGACTAACAACATTCTAACAACTGAGCTACAGAGGCATAAAGGACCATTTTAACTAAGGATGGCAACGAATATCCGGATATTCGTATCGAGTTTCAAGTATCCGAAAAGCAAATTGGGATCCGAATATCCCTTATAAAAATCGAAAAAAATCTTATCTTAAAACGTTACGGAGGGAATGCTGTAGAAAATTATAGATACTGTTACTGTAATTCCTTAATTCTAACCACATTTGCTTTTATACGGATATCCGGATATTCGTTCAGATGGCGATACGAATATCCGGATACCAATTTTGGTATCCGTTACCATCCTTAATTTTAACACATTGAGAATTTCATATCCTTATGAAAGACAGTACTAAACAATTTCTACATTATTTCATTTTTTAATATTTCAAATTCTAACATAGCAACAGTGCCCTAAAATACTGACCTTCATGTTACAAATTCTTTCAAAAAACAATAGATGCCAACTCTTAAACTTAAGTATTTAGCAATTGAAATTGGTTGTTTCAATAAATATTTAGCTAAGTACATGTATATAACCGATATACTGTAAAAGGGTGAAAATCAAAATAATGAAGCCAGAGCGTGACATAAGGGGTAAAATTTAGAATGCATTCTATGGGCAAGTAATTATTTGAATTAGATAGGAAAATAGTTCAAGTTAAATATTCCAGAAGGGCAAGATGATTAAAAGAATAGAAAAAAATACAGACTGATTTGTTTTGAACAATTTAATGAACTTTTTGTCAAATAAGTGCCTTACTTTGATACTAAAACAATTAAACCATAATTAGTCTGAGACTGTATAAGTTCAATCAAATTAAACTTGACATGTGTCGACAACATTTAAACAATGAACAACCAATGTTATACCTAAAATTATGTTAAAATTGAACTTTTTATACTTCCGAGGGTCAACATTTTTACTATAGTACCTAGTAAAGTTTAGGTAGGTCTGTGATAGTATCATTCATAGAAAAATACTTCTAAATTTTGAAGCCTTTAGGATATATGAATGAAGCATGCAAAATTTCAAATCAAAATATTCAATATTGACAAAGATATGGCCATTTTCCGAAGTACAGTATTTTTTATATGTTCCGTACACTTGGGACAAAATATATGCGCTTACTATATCAACAATGTTTGAAAACTACTAACAATATTTTACACTTGTATGCTTATACAATAAATCTTTAAGGATGAACAAAAGAAATAATGTCTTTTAGGGGAGTTTGAATCTTGATAATTCTGTAAATAAATCATTTGCATATAATGATTATAACATTCAGATATCGTTTTGAACATGAATTATATAACAATGAAAGAACAATTGCTTATTACAGAACTTCAGAACAAGTTAACAACCTTTTCTTCTATAAATCTCTATCACCATATGGCTTCAAAGTTTATCATTTAATTCATAATAAAGTTGTACATCATAGGTTGTACACTTGGGACACTATAAATATAGAGCACTAACTGTTATAGCTCCGTATCTTTGTAATGTTATGTCCAATATCATATAAAGTTAATTTAAATTGAATTGAAGCTTGAGTCCCATTCATGAAACAAGACAAGGTGGCTTCAATGTCCTGGTATATCAGATAGTGGCTGCCATGTGATATCATCAGGCCAGGTATAACTTCCTGAACTACATGGTGTTAGCTTTATAGCAGTCTGTTATGTGTTAGCAGTATGTATCAGTAAATGTGTTAGCAATATCAGCTTATGTATTAACAGTACTGTATATCAGTTCATGTGTTAGCATTATGGTGATCCATGTGTTATTGTATACAAATCCATGACTTTGTGTTAGCAGTATGCCAGTCTATGTATAAGCCATATATTAGAAAAATGTCAGTCTTTGGGTTAGCACTAAAGCAGTAAGTCAGTCCATGAGCTACCAGGTATTATATTGTTCCATGTGTAAGCATCAGATACTGTATTTGCAGTTAATTGGTCCATATGTTAGCAGTATGTCATTATATGTGCTACCATGTGTAAACGTTTTGATTAGCCCATGTGTTAGCCGTATTTTAGTCCATGTGTTAGCAGAATGTTGCTCCATGTTTTATGACTTCTTATGCTTATTTTTGCATGAAAATTTAACTCTGATACCAGAGGGAAAGTCATTTTTACTCTAGATGTTTCTGTGAAAAAATTAAGTATGATTCTTGTTATGATTTGTAAAATGTTATTTTTTGTCCCAAGTGTACAAAAAATAGTAACAGTTTAAACCTGCTGGATTGTATCCTTATAAAATCAATATTACTAAACAGAATAATACTTTTTATAGCTGTAAGAATAGTAAAACATCTTAATACAAATGATTTAGAAATCAAGTTAATGAATAAAAATTGCAACTGAATTTAATCGTTTTCTTACAATCAAAATTCAAAATTATCAATCATATTTTCTTTGTTTACCCTAAAAACAACCAAAAAGACATTTCAATAAGAGTATTTCACCTTTATCAATGCAGCAGTGCATCTGGACTATATATCATGTATATTTCATGGCACTGACACCTGTTTATCAAAACTCTCAAAAACCACGTACACTTGGGACAACACCATTATTGGCAGTAAAAATCTCAAATGACATTTCTTTGTCAAATTTGTTTTAGTACCAATTTGTATGGGCCATTTCTTAATCAGAATGGGCAAATAAATCAAAACTTGGCATGAACAATGAAAATTAATATCCTTTTTGCTATTTTGTACACTTGGGACAATTTTGTACATGTAATCAAACTTGCAAATGATGCGTCATCCTAGCTGACAATGTATAAAAAATGTTGAAAATCCTAAAGTGTACATATGTACCTATCAAATAGATAACCTAGATTCAGCCTATTTAGTAATACTTTTCATTGCTGAGTCTACAAATGTATCCATTGGCAATTTTTGGAGCAAACTAAGAATCAACCCCTTTCCATTTCAAAGTAATATAAACAAATTATGATCCATTAATATTGCTCAAACTTTTACTTAATCAATGACCAATACATTGCACTTGACCATGAAGAAAACCCCATGTTAATGTCAATGATGATTGCAAAGTTATTCAAAGTGGAAAATACACTTTCACATTCAATGTCACGCATTGTCCCAAGTGTACGGGCCATTTTTTGAAGGTTTTTTCTTCATAACTTTTTAATGGGCTGTCCAAATGCAACAAAATTTTCCATAACAACTTACCACATGGAAACACATTTTTAGAAATACTAAATACCCTAGTATCTTATTTCAGTAAGCTATAAACATGAAATTACTGAATGGCTTCATTATTTTGATTTTCACCCAAAAGCATTTAATTTCGATAGGACAAAATTTCGTGGTTATCGTAAAAAAGACCATTTCGATGGGACCCTTATTTGTGGATTTTGCATTTTGGGTAATAAATACAAGGGCAAAATTTATTGTTAGATAATATTTGCCTTCTAGTTAAAGGTGAACCACAAAATTAAGTCACTCACGAAAATAATTGATTTTACAGAACTCATTGAATATTAAGTAATACATGTACAGTACGAAAATTCTTTCACCAATCCTAGTTAATCACCCAAAATAACACAGTTATGAAATAAGCTTGACATGGTAAACTTAATACAACGTCAACAAGAGAATATTGGATTTAAAACAGATCAGCTGTACATTGCCTAAGCAAAGCGCTTCGTAGCGCTTTCCATGGGAGGTAATCCATGCCTTATATATTTAATTGAACGGGAGATACCTCAATGAAGGCGCTCGGTCGCAATTTGCTTAGGCAACGGACATCTGGACAAAGTTTCACCTAAATTTAGAAATATATCCATAACAGCCGAATCCCAACAAATGTGCAACAAAATGGATTTAAAATGAAAAAATACATGTTATTGGTTTGCACGATTACATACTTAAGTTGCATTCTATATGTGTCCTTGCCAACTGCCAGAATTAGAAGTTATCTCTGAAGAATGGGTGAATATGTAAACTTATGTGTAATTCACAGTTGCCATGGTAACAGTAGAATTTTTTCTAGCATCCAAGAGACAAGAAGTGGTCATTCTTTGTTGCCATGATGGAAGTTGCCATGGTAACAGTAGAATATTTTCAAGCATCCAGGAGACAAGAGTGATCATTCTTTGTTGCCTTGATGGAAATTGTCTTGTTGCTATGGTAACAGAATAGTATTTTCAAGCATCCAGTAGACAAGAAGTAGTCATTCTTTGTTGCGTTGCCATGATGGAAATTGTCTTGTTGCTATGGTGATATCTCTGTTGCTAGGTAACCATGTATGGGTCAACTTGAAGTAAAGAAGGAAATGGAATATCTTCCCACATTTCACAGTCGGTGCTTATACTTTGAATGTATATAACAGACAATCTCCAGGAACATGCTATATTGCGATAATAAAAAGTCTATATCCTGAAATGGAAGAAATATGAATTAGTTTATACGTATTCAATTTAGATACTGTTTTTTCTAGTATAGTAAAATCATTTAATTTCGATGGGACGCAATTTCATGTTTTTGGTAAATTTAGATACTGTTTTTTCTAGTATTGTAAAATCATTTAATTTCGAAGGGACACAATTTCATGGTTTTTGGTAAATTTAGATACTGTTTTTTCTAGTATTGTAAAATCATTTAATTTCGAAGGGACACAATTTCATGGTTTTTGGTAAATTTAGATACTGTTTTTGTAGTATTGTAAAATCATTTAATTTCGATGGGACACAATTTCATGGTTTTTGGTAAATTTAGATACTGTTTTTGTAGTATTGTAAAATCATTTAATTTCGATGAGACACAATTTCATGGTTTTTGGTAAAAAGGACCATTTCGATGGGACATTAATTTTTGGATTTTGCATTTCCGGTAATAAATACAAGGTTCCCAATCATTGATCGATTGAATTTTATTTCGTGAACCATGAAATCCACAAAATTTAATCCCCCATGAAAATTAATGACTTTACAGTATTGCCGATGCTATTACCACAATTTAGGATCATAACCAAATATTTCAAAAGGACAGCTTTAGACATTTATAAAAATCTTCTTAACATTCATCCATCAATTGGATGGGGAATTTACAAATGACCATTGTCAATTCTTTGAATAATTTCACAAAATAACTTTCATTTTCTTAAAATTTCATTCTTTTCAGTGCAGCAAATCCATATTTTCGGTTAATTCGGGAATTGTAAAATGTGAAGCATAGCCTTTATTTGCTTTATTTCTACTGAAATATGGCAGGCATATATTATTTATGTGCCTCTATCTATTGTAGAACCACTGCACAATGGCTCATCAAATAAAAAGACAAGTTCAATTTATTGACCTATGTGGTCAACTGTTTTTGACAAACAAGGGGCCTGTTTCTGTTTCTATATTTGAGACAGTTTATATTAAAAATTCCTTCAAAACAGATTCAATTGACCATAACTTTGACATTTCTCAAGATATTTTTATCAAATAACTTTTAATCTGGTCAAAACTCGTACCTCTTTGAGGATATGTAAATCCCGAATTTCGGATGAATTCAGAACTTTGACATCCCTGATTTATTGGATCACTTACCATGCTAGAAATGAATCAATATTATGAGTTCAGTGCACGCTTTTGCAAAGCTGCCGTTAAATCATGCTGCAAGTTCTGTTTTTGCTTTTCATTCTGTAATGGAGTGGAGGAACGTACACCGTTTACAATATCCCTCGTCTTACTGAAGTATATTTCATACAATGTACTGCGTATCTTGTTTTCCATATCCTGCAAACAAAAGAATTAAGGCTAGAAACCACCAAATAAATGTGCTCTTTAGCTCAATGTAAATTGCCCTTAGTAGGTCCCAATTTTCAACATTTTTTAGTCTATGGTCACCCGGACCACATATGTCATTGTAAAAAGGGGCCATTAAGCTTCAAAATAATACAATAAAAAAGGGGGGGTCATGAATCTTCTAAGAAAGTTTTTGTCCTTTAAACATTGTCGCTCCCTTTTCACACATGTTCTGACAGATCAGTCCCTAGTCTACTTTCACTTTGGTATCAAGATCAAAATAGCGGAATAATACAAATATTACAGTTTTACTACATCACATGCATAGTTACCAACCATTTAAACTCAATTCATCATTCAACTCCACATTTGTCAAGAAGGTCATAAGTACAAAATCAATATTTTGAGAAAACAAGAAAATCTGCTGAAATGTACTCTTTACCTATGTAAACAAGAGGGCCTGAAAGGCCCTAGGCCCTAGGGCGCTCACCTGTTGCACATTGGTCGAGGTATCAGTACAACCTACATTCTGACCATATTTCATGAAGATTGGATCAAAACAGTGACCCCTGGAGTGAACACAATGTTTTTCTAAGATTTGACCTAGTGTTTGACCCCACATGACTCAGTTTCAAACTATGCCTAGATTTCATAAAGAACAACATTCTGACCAAGTTTCATGATGATTGGACCAAAACCACGACCTCTGGAGTGAACACAAGGTTTTTGTAAGATTTGGTCTAGTGACCTAGTTTTTGACCCCATTTGACCCAGTTTCAAACTTGGTCTAGATTCCATAGAGAAAAACATTCTGACAAAGTTTCATGAAGATACGATCAAAATTGTGACCTCTGGTGTGAACACTAGGTTTTTCTAAGATTTGATCTAGTGACCAAGTTTTGACCCCACATGACCCAGTTTTGAACTTGGCCTAGATTCTATAAAGAACAACATTCTGACCAAGTTTCATGAAGATTGGATCAAAATTGTGACCTCTAGTGTGAACACTAGGTTTTTCTAAGATTTGACCTAGTTACCTAGTTTTTGACCCCACATGACCCAGTTTCAAACTTGGCCTAGATTTCATGCAGAACAACATTCTGACCAAGTTTCATGAAGATTGGATGAAATTGGTGACCTCTAGAGTGTACAGAAGGTTTTTATAAGATTTGACCTAGTGACCTAGTTTTTGACCCCGCATGACCCAGTTCCAAACTTATCCTAGATTTCACGGAGAACACCATTCTGACCAAGTTTCATGAAGATTGGAACAAATTGGTGACATCTAGAGTGTACACAAGATTTCTCTAAGATTTGACCTAGTGACCTAGATTTTTACCCCACATGACCCAGTTTCAAACTTGGCCTAGATTTCATAGAATACAACATTCTGATCAAGTTTCATGAAGATTGGATCAAAACTGTTGCCTCTAGAGTGTACACAAACCAATTGTTGACGGACGACGGACAAAGAGTGATCACAAAAGCTCACCTTGTCACTATGCGACAGGTGAGCTAAAAAACAAGGTTTTACAACTTAATTGTTGTCAACATGACAATTTCCAATCATCATGAAAATAGGCTCATAAGAAGCACTTTGTGATGCAGATTTCAAACAAGAGGGCCTGAAAGGCCCTAGGGCGCTCACCTGTTGCACATTGGTCTAGGTATCAGTACAACCTACATTCTGACCAAATTTCATGAAGATTGAATCAAAACAGTAACCCCTGGAGTGAACACAATGCTTTTCTAAGATTTGACCTAGTGACCTAGTGTTTGACCCCACATGACCCAGTTTCAAACTTTGCCTAGATTTCATAAAGAACAACATTCTGACCAAGTTTCATGATGATTGGATCAAAACCACGACCTCTGGAGTGAACACAAGGTTTTTCTTAGATTTGGTCTAGTGACCTAGTTTTTGACCCCACATGACCCAGTTTCAAACTTGGTCTAGATTCCATAGAGAACAACATTCTGACCAAGTTTCATGAAAATACGATCAAAATTGTGACCTCTGGTGTGAACCTAGGTTTTTCTAAGATTTGACCTAGTGACCTAGGTTTTTAACCCCACATGACCCAGTTTCGAACTTGGCCTAGATTTCATAGAGTACAACATTCTGATCAAGTTTCAAGAAGATTGGATCAAAACTGTTGCCTCTAGAGGTACACAAGCCAATTGTTGACGGACGACGGACGGACGACGGACGAAGAGTGATCACAAAAGCTCACCTTGTCACTATGTGACAGGTGAGCTAAAAAGTATTAGTCTTATTAGGTCGTAAGTAGTAGTAGTTATAGCTTGGCTATTTTAATCTGAACCTGACTTTTATGCAAAAATATATAACAAGGTTCTGGCTTTGAAAATATCAACTTCAGCAAACAAATTTTGCAATACCTGTATTTCAAATTTATGTTTGTATTACATCTTGAGCGTCTTCCAGATACTCCCGATTATGAAAACATACAACCGGGGTTATAAATATACACAATATATCGACTGTTAAATCATGCTAATTTAAGAGATTGTTCTTGTGTTATTGAACAGAAACCATTTGGTCTACAAACAGACAGATTGACCATGTGCAAAGCAATATACTGTAAAATCATTAATTTTCGTGGGGGATTAAATTTCGTGGATTCTGTGGTTCACTTCAACCACAAACTTTGATCCCAACAAACATTAATTTTGACCCATGTTTTATTACCTGAAATGCAAAACCCACGAATTCAAGTAGCAACGAAATTGTCTTTTTTACCAAAACCAACGAAATTAAATGATTTTACAGGACCTGTATTTAAAGACTGGGGGTTGGTGGTGAAATAATTAACAGTTCACTTTTACATACTTCTACTAATTTGCCAATATTGACAAGATGTGGCGTGGACTCGCTAACAGTAGAGTCTTGTTCTGTTTGCCGAGTTAGACTTCCTCCTAAATTCATGGTCCCTGATCCTTCTCTCGTGGTCTGTAACCACAACATTACAGTGGATGTTAACTTATAATGGGCACTCTTTCCACTTGATTTATCCTGTAAAATATCAACAAGTGATCGTATAAGTCAAACATGCATGCCTTCACTCAGCTTTCCCCCCCCCCCCATAAAAGGAACTTTCCCAATCAGGAATAATGAAAATTTTCCACAATTTTCAAGTAAAAAATTTCCCAAAATGGAGAAAAATAACTGCAAAACTATCACAATAATTAGACAAAACATGGGGAACTTGCCTTTTTGTTTCCTTTTCATCAAGATGTCGGCTATTATGTCATAAAACAATTATTACGACATTTAAAGGAATTGACAATCAGGAAACCAGGTAGGGGACTTCTGTATTGCTTGCATAACTTAACTACAGGTAACTGCATCGTTGAAAACGAAAAAAAAAAACGAGAATTATTTTGGTCAAATTTATATTTTTCAACAATTTTTTTTTTCGTTTTCAACAATACAGTTACCTGTGAACACAACTACACGGAGCACAGGGCTTTCATTTGACTCTTGAAACTGCATTTCGACTCTTGGGTTTGACAAAAGTGCCCTTTTTGACTCCAGAAAATAAGTCCAAGAGTCAAATTTACAATACTTACAACCCAAATTTTCTTGCAAAATGTTGACGACTTGAAAATTGAGAATCAGGAGTCATTTTGACTCTTCACTTTTGGATGCTAGTGAAAGCCCTGGGAGCAATGCCCACGTTGTATACCTTTTGATAAACCTACCTGTACTTCAATAACATGTATGGAATCCCAGCATCCTTTTATTTTCTGTGAACCATCACCGGCTTTCTTGATGAGAATAACCCCAGCAAACCCGTGATCCAAGTCCCATAGGTACACCGATGATACACCACCCTCAAAATACCTGTAAAATATTCACATGGGTGAAAGTTAGAAATTTTGAGAAAAAAACAGAAAGTCTCAAAAATTGACAATTTATATATTAAGGAAAATAAAGAAAAACAGACAATCTTGATTCACTCAAAAAACCTGAAGTTCATGCATATGCCTGAAAACTTTCACCCATGTATTCATACAATTTTTTTTTCGAAATGCTTTGGTTTGATTAATTGTTTCTTGTATTGTGAATAGAGTTTAATAGAAAATTCTAAGCATAACAAGGGCAGGTAACTCAGTCAATCTAGGTTGCAGGGTCATCAGACTGGTCAGATGAATATGGAATCGTCTTGTTATTTTGAATAAGTATGTTGAGTTTCAAGTGGATACCTTTGATAGCATTTGAGAAAATGACTCTGACAATATAGTTGATTCTGGATATTGCTATTGAGATTAAATGTTGTTGATGCCAGCAAAATTTATTAACAAACTTTCAATCTCCTTGAATACTTATCACTTTTTTGTATTTAATAAGTACTGCAAAATCATTAATTTTCGTGGGGGATTAAATTTCGTGGATTTCGTGGTTCACTTCAACCACGAACTTTAATCCCAACGAACATTGATTTTGACCCTTTTTTTGTTACCTGAAATGCAAAATCCACTAATTCAAGCGCCAACGAAATTGTCTTTTTTTAACCAAAACCACGAAATTTCGTCCCAACGAAATTAAATGATTTTACAGTATAGTACAAGAAAAAGGGCGATACTTACATTTCTCTATATTGGTCAAAGGCAGAATTGGCATCTACTTCTAATTTACGTAGTTTCTCTGAGGGTATTGTGCCGTCAGCCAATGGTGGATCATAGCTGTTACTCCATGGTGATCTGTGTAACAAAATTAGACATGTATTTCATTGAACATCATGCATGTATCAGTGCTATACACCAGACATGTTAACAGAACAAGGAGAAAACAGACAATTTTATCTAAACAAAGTGATAAGGGGGTCTGTTGCTTAAGCAAAGCACTACAGAGCACTTTCATTTAGTATCCTCCCATTCAATAAATATAGAAGGCATGGGTGTGCTCTCCTGAAAAGTGCTACATAGGAGTCCTACTGAGGCCCAATGCCCAATCCTAAAAATGAGTCACAAGTCTATTTCAGGTGCCATGAACACACCCCTACAGCTTAATCACCAGATTTTAACCATTGTTTATTTCTTAACATTCAGATTAATTCAGTCTTCACGAAAAACTTTTAAAAGTACTAGCCAGTCGGGCTACCAACAAGTCAGAACTTACTAGCCTGAGAAGAAATTTACTAGTCAGACAATTAAGTTATTAAAATTATTTTTAATTTTCACTAGACTTTCGGACTAGTCACCTAGAGACAATTACTAACCTGGCCCAGTTTTTACCAGCCTCGGGCTTCGGGCTAGTAGCCAAATTCGAAGACTAGATAATAAGCTTCAAATGACCATAACTATGTCAAATCTTTTAATTTTTGCACCACAAAACTTTTGCTTTGTGTAGAAAGATAATTCTAACGATTGCAGCAAATCCCGATTTCTGGATTATTCCAGAATTGTAGGACCGCGCGTTTGTTAACAGTCTTCAGATTATATAAAATATCAGGGCTTTGATTTGACTTTTGAAACTGCATTTTGACTCTTGAATTTGACAACAGTGCCTATTTTTACTTTTGGAAATTTAACCGGATTTGACAACAGTGCCTATTTTTACTTTTAGAAATTTAACCGGATTTGACAACAGTGCCTATTTTTACTTTTGGAAATTTAACCAGATTTGACAACAGTACCTATTTTTACTTTTGGAAATTTAACCGGAAGAGTCAAATTTACTATACTTATCAATATACATTTTCTTGCAATATCTTGATGACTCTTGAATATTGAAAGTCAGGAGTCATTTTGACTCTTCACTTTTGGAGGCTAGTAAAAGGGCTGAATGTTTACCTGTATGAGTCACCATCTCTATTATAATCACAAAGTAAGTAATCTTTTCCTGTAGTTTTACATCGTGCAATCTTTAAAGGTTGATCAACCGATGACAGTAAATCTTCACATAAATTTGGCACCTAAAATATACAACAATCAATCATAATTCAATAATAAATGATCATACAATGTGTATTATCTAGGTAAAATAATTAAAGAGATTTGGAAAGGCACATCAGCCACTGCAGTCTTCACGAAAAACTTTTCAAAGTACTAGCCAGTCGGGCTACCAACAAGCCAGAACTTACTAGCCTGAGAAGAAATTTACTAGTCAGACCATTAAATTATTAAAATCATTTTAAATTTTCACTACACTTTTGGACTAGTCACCTAGAGACAATTATTAGCCTGGCCCAGTTTTTACTAGCCTCGGGCTTCGGGCTAGTGGCCAAATTCGAAGACTGGCCACTACAATCTTGGAAGCTGGAAAGAAGGTTCAATACCCATCAGAATGTTGTTTAAGTCTGACACAAAGTGGTGGTATTGTTTAGCGAGTGGTTACTGTAAAATCATTCATTTTTGTGGGGGATTAAATTAAGTGGATTTGTGGTTCACATTCAACCACAAATTAAATCCCAAACAATGATTTTGACCATAGTGCTTATTACCTGAAATGCAAAATCTACAAATTAAGTGTCCCATCATGGAAATGGCCTTTTTTACCAAAACCACGAAATGTTGTCCCATCGAAATTAAATGATTTTACAGTATACAAAATAAACTTAAACTGTTAAACTGTATAAGGATATTAAATGTAGCATAGATGAAACAGGAAGTGACAAAATGTTCCCCCAGTATGATCATGTGATAATATATACATATACATTGTAACATACATTGTGTAGCATTTAACATCAGCAGGAAGATGGTTTATATATTGTATGTGTGAAATATAAACTAGGTATGTTGATAGGAATGATACCCTAGGCTAATTAAAATGCTCAAATACGGCCGGTTCATTCAGTAGCATTAATGAGGGAACTATCCCATTCGAAAGAATAACGAGGACTTCAGCTTAACCCAGCTAAACCAAGATAAACATAGTTTACCTGACAGACGAGGTTATGTTTACAACCGGTCTCATTTAAATTTAAATAGACTGCAATACATGATGCAACTAACAATAGAAATGTATACAAAATAAATACACTGGACTTATTTTTTACTCACCAAATCAATTAGATCACTAAGATTTTTCTCAATTAACAATAGAAATGTATACAAAATAAATACACTGGACTTATTTTTTACTCACCAAATCAATTAGATCACTAAGATTTTTCTCAATTAACAATAGAAATGTATACAAAATAAATACACTGGACTTATTTTTTACTCACCAAATCAATTAGATCACTAAGATTTTTCTCAATTAACAATAGAAATGTATACAAAATAAATACACTGGATTTATTTTTTACTCACCAAATCAATTAGATCACTAAGATTTTTCTCAATTTGTTGAGGTGGCAATCTCCTCATTAAATCTAGCGCACAGTCCAACTGTTGGTCAGTCTGAAAGTATACAAGAATAGTTGGTATTACATTTTACCCTGTAAGCAAAGGACCGTAGGCTCAAACCATCATGAGGTTCTATTGAGGTATAATGCTCAATCCTGAAAACAAGTCACAGCACACATTGCTACACCTTCACTAGGTTTCACACATAGTTTTATCAATATTATTCAAATTCAGATTATGGAACATCAAATGACACTTTGTCAATTCTTTGAAATTTTTCATCAGATAATAACTTTCATTTTCTGCAGATAAGTTCATCCTTTCCTGTGTCAGCAAATCCTGTTTACGGATAAATCAGGAAAAGAAGAACCCCTGAACCCTGGTCAGACCACACATTTTTCTCAGCCTGTGTTACACACATAAATTTGTAAATATGTTAAAGTAATGGGGCGTCTGACTTGTAATAATCATTGGGCCAGATTGGCGCCCTGCTAGCTCCATTGGTAAAGCTACAGACTTAACTATAAATCATTTATCAAATGGGTTCAAGTCTTTAAGTAATCAATGCCTATAAAGGGGTAAGTGAGGACGTTTTAATTATGATCCCACCAAAGAAATGAAGAGATGGGGAGAAAATGTGGTTGGGAGACTGACTCATGAATGACAGGCACCTAGCTAGTTCTGATAGTAGAGCAACTGATTAATTAGTAAGTGGGTATAATGGGATCCTATGGGTGAGGGGTGGCAGCCGGCATTGCAGGGGGAATTAAAACATTTCATTAAATAGTTTTATGTCTAAATCCCCACCCTGACGAATGCTTAATGTCTAAATTGTCCATGGAAAGAATTAGTTCATATATAATCATATGGTAGATTGCCATCATTGGGGAATAAGGATTAGGTTATAACAACGTTAGTCAAAGGGCCTATTCTAGAAGTGAATCTGTGAAGAAACATTTTTAAAATAAAATGCACCCAGGGTTCGAATTTAAGCTCGCATACTTGCTAATAGCTTGTAGAAATTCAGAATAGCGAGTGACATTTAAAGTCACTCGCATATTTTAGCGAGTGTGAAAACAAGGAGCAAACACATATAAAAGTCCTCCTTAACGAATTGCTTATAGGCAAACGATTTATTTATGCCATTTGCTTTATCGGATCGCAGATATACGATAAAATACACCAACAAACATCTAGTACAAGTTTGTTACAGTTAGTAATAAATTCAATGAATCGATTTACGACTAAGAGGAGCATCAAAACATGCACTAATAGCAACAGATTGAAATGTCACCTGTTTCCGCGACACCGATGGAAATCGACGTAACGGTCTTACAATTTTTATACCTGACATTCGCACCAAGCATAAATCGATGCATGAATGATGAAGCTTTAAGTTTTAAATGATTTAACACGTATGTGAACTGCAGTTTCCTTTTTGATATATCTCGATTTTTTGTTTATCTGTTTCATGCTTCAGGCATAGTGATCAAGGCATAGTACTTTTTAGCAGTTAATTTTCAACTAAATTAGTTAATACATTTTTTAGCTAGTAGCTTTTCCTTTTAGCTAGTGAACCCAAATGGCACAAGCTAATTTTAGCTAGTAGAAAATATCGCTAAATTCGACCCCTGGCACCAGTCAGTTGCATCCGAGCCCCAGGATTTTTACTTTATGGTTGTCAAAAACCCTGCTCTTCCACGGCCCCGTGGGAGACAGCTAACAGTAAAATTTCTGGTACTTCCCTGGCCCCTGACAACTAAATACAGTTTGTCATATGGTTATTGGTTCGGTGACAAAACTCCCTGTCCCAACATACCCGGCAGGAAAAAAACGCAGCCATTTCCCAGGCTAATCACTGCCCATTCCCCGGGGCGAGGTAGAGGCAGTGGATGCAACTGAGTCACTAACTGGTGCATTATAACAAATCATAAAATTTGCTTTTCAAATTTGGTTTGTAAAAATGGCAGTGGCTAGGATTACGGTACCGTAATCCTAGACCCACAGGCTAGGATTACGGAAGTTCCGTAATCCTAGCGAGTACTAGCTAGGGCTGTTTAGAGTTACGGAAGTTTTTATATCGAGTACAATTAGGCGTGCAGTATTGCATGTTGACATTAATTTAATATTTCATGAATTTATACCGATATTGGTATATTTACCATCGAGTAATCAGTTTTGGTTATGGTAATGATATAATGTATGGTAAAGATAATAAACGGCGGAAAAAATCAAAATGCAAATACTTTTGAAACTGTATTATAAAGCATGTACTTTTATCTACGCATTGATAATGGTATTAAAATTCGGAAAATATATTGAGATAACAGATAATAGCAGGATTGAACAAGAATACTTCAACATATCATAAATGCGGCTCGTGTGATCAGAGTAAACACGAACGTAAATACACGAAGGTATATATGTTCGTGGAGCAAAAAAACCTTGAATGACCGTTGAATTTTATTTTAAAAATGCATACAGGATCGATTGTTTACATAAATCTAGTTTTAAAAGATTCCTAATGACATGAAAAGCGTAATCAGTTACAAATTAAAACAAATATTTAAGAAACTAAATATGACCATATTTGGAATTCGAATCACTACGCGCTGTCACAACGTAGATCCACTTGCAGGCTATATAAATTGCGAATCAGCAAACGGTTTATAGAAACTTAATGTTTATTTCGAGGACCGAATGACGAACAAACATATCAGATCTATTACCGAAATTAGCAACACAATTTGTTTCAATTATGACAATCAATTTCAATGGAACTACATTTGTGTATTCGACCACGTACATTAATTAATTTATAAACATTCGGACTGCCTCTATTTTCTTCCCCTGCAAAGACGAAATATTAGCGAAGTAAAATTCGAAGCATGAAATACTGATATTTCTATTAATTTGTCTATAAATATACCAATATTTGTATAATTTCATGAAATAACGATGACATCATGCAATATAAGGCGAACTGCAAGCTTAATTGCACTCAGTATAAAAACTTCCGTAATTCTAGACAGCCCTAGCTAGGACTCGCTAGGATTACGGAACTTCCGTAATCCTAGCCTGTGGGTCTAGGATTACGGTACCGTAATCCTAGCCACTGCCTTGTAAAATATTCAGAGATCAATGACAAGAAATTTCTTTTTCAATTCCAAACCCTGCAAATGGTATGCAATACAAGTTGAACTATAAACTGCATCGTACAGTTTATACACACAGTCACACACGATGCCTCATCATCGAAACTGCAAAAGTGACATCTTAGAAATTATTCACTTCCGCATATTTCGGTGGTAAATATTGTAACTTCGAAGCATCCTATCGCGCTTTTGTCACGCACGAATGAAAGAATAGTTAAACAATAGTCCATCAGGGTTATGTCATAATCAAATTTACCATATTTGTATCGTAGTTTTGTGCTAAACGTTCGCAAGTAGTAAATTCGTCAGAGGTAGGCGAAATCGGAATATGGAGTCCACATCCGGGAGACCAATTTACGGTGTACTCGGATAGAAGATTTAACAGGGAATAACAATATTCTCACTTTTTGCGCCACTAAGAGAATAGACGTTTTCTATCATGTTGTACATGTATTTTTAAAATCATGTGCTTTTATATAGATAAAAGTACAGGGTTTAATATTAGGGTGAAAACTGAATGGAAATATCTTAAATACGTTGACAACGTCAAAGGTGAAACCACCACCCGTGCAAACCCGGTGTCCACTTTTATGGAACGCCACAACTGCCTTATTTTCATCACACAAACAGGTGTACATATTGATATACTTGCGCGTTTCCATAACATATATACAACGGTTATTCGTCGTGTACATGAATTTCAGATACATACCTCAGTATACTTAAAGTAACCGACGAGAGGATTAAATTCATATTAAATGCGAAAACATAAAACAATTCAGAATCCTACTAAACATCGCGTAAACGATGATAAAGGACGGACTTGTCTTATTCCTCCAGCACAATTTGTTTAACAAAAATATACTCTCGCTTAGCTTAAACACTACATGTATACCGATGACCGTAAATATAAAATCGATAAGTTGATGTCTTCTGGCATGCCTTGGACCGCTTCTTTTTCTTATCTACATTGATCAATGATCTTCCTGACTATTTAAAATAATCAAAAGTTCACCTCTTTGCTGATGATACACCCATTTATCTTTACTTATCACATGCATCTCACTCAAGCCTTCTATAACAAGACCTTGACCAACTTCAGCTTTGGGAGACCAAATGGGACATGAAATTTAACCTATCAAAATGCCAGGTCATAAAAATCACAAACACAAAACAGTAATTCTACGATTAAAATACCTCCTACACAACACCACATTAGACCGATAACATCAGCTAACTACATAGGCATAACAATTTTCAAAAGATCCAACATGGAACACGCACATTGATAGTATAACTAGAAAAGCATTTCAAACACTCGGATTCACCAGAAGAAATATAAAAACAAAATCACAAAACTTAAAATCAGAAGCATACAAAATACTAGTTATACCCCAGCTTCTGTCTGGTCACCGCATTCCAAACACCAGATGGATCAGCTGGAGTCGGTACAATGCAGGGCTGAGCGCTGGACCATGGACGACCAGTGTTTCTCTCATGCTAGATACTCTCTATTGGAAACCTCTTGACCTACGACGCTTAGACCAGCGCCTGGTTATGCTACATAACATCCTGCATAACCAGGTTGCTTTACCAATACCTGACTATCTTAACCCTCTCGCTCAAATTATTCCAGGCCATTCCAACAAATATACACTAAGTCCGACTACTACAAACTCTCCTTCTTTCCTAGAAACTGATCATTAGTCCACTGGAATGCCCTAACCCCTGATACCATTATCTTACCTCGCCCTGAGTTCAGTCTGGCAGTCAGCCAGATTGAACATATATCTTAACCTTTTTAACCCTACCTTTTCTCTCTTTTATACCTTTTGCTTAATCTCTAAACTATTTTTGTTGGTGACGCGCGTGGAAGATAGATAGGAAACAAGGAAAAACTGTCCGAAAAATTATCGAAAAATATTTGTTCTTATTCTATATGATCATTTTTTAACTATTAATTGGCTGTCATTTGCGAGTAGAGTCAACCAAATAACTATTTGTCGTGTATTTAAAATTAATTTGAACATTGCACCTCCTTATATGAGTGAGCATTTTACCCCTGTTAGTACAGTTCATAATTACCCAACAACAGGGTAAAGGCCAGTCAAAACACAGGTGAACTCGATATTTCCCTGTCAGACAGCAAAAGATTTGCTGTTCCAAAGTTCAAAGGCTTTGGACTCAAATCTTTTGCTTATAAAGGACGTTCCCTGTGGAATAATTTTCCACAAAATATCAGAGACTGTGGATCATTATCAACTTTTAAAACTAAATTGAAGCATCACTTTTAAATGGTATTTAAATTGTTGGGAGCAGGTTCATTTTCATTAACTATTTTCGCTCAGTGGATTTACTTAATATTTTTATCCACTTGTTCACATCTTGTAAATAACAAATTATTTTTCTATATATTTACATGTCACATAATCAATTCACATTATTAAACTATATACAGGGTGTCTCAAAATACATGTCGGCTTGTTGAAGACATACCACTCCGAAATGTATTGCTTTACGTGTCTGATTTATATGTATGATCAAAGGGCAGCCCATTCAATGTAGAAATTACGAAACACTTATAGAAAATAATGCATACTAAACATATCGAATGTATTTTTAGAAGCTACTCCCAATTCGGTAAAAACCTGTGTTTGACGTCGTTTGACGATTTTGATGACGTTCACATTACTTCGAGTCGGATGTGATGTTTCCATTTTCTCCACAAATTGATAGTTTGAGTTTTGGTGCAAGTACATATCTTGAAATGCATAATCACACTTTCAAATGGTATCAGAAGAAATAAATATTTAGGATATTTTTTTTATATTTGTCCTTATTTCAATAAAAGTAGCATCAACAAATTCATCCTTCTACCCAGACGGTTTTTTTAGTGATTACCAGTACTTTATTGAGTACTAGTTTAAACTGTCCAGTTATATTATACGACTGTTGTAGATAAGCTAGACATACAGCTCGACCTCCAACCAAATATGTTCATTTTGAGGGGTTGTGTGCATCTTTTATGAATACGATATGCTAAGAATTGTGTAAACATCAAATTTTAAGTCCCACTTGTTTATAATGTGTTTCTTCCCTAAAATGCGTCCGATTTCATTTTCTAGTCTTCCCTGATCAGTTCCACAGTCAGTGCATAATAGAGAAAGACTAATTATTACTATGCCCACATACGTATGATATAAGACTTACCCATGTTACCGTACAACAATGTTTTCTGCCTCTTTGGACATTCTAGAACGTTCGTTGCTAATGGCATTAGTACAACGTAAATGACGTCGTCAACTGTTCTAGTTTTGACACATGATATAATTATCACACAAATTTGAGACTATGATTATCAATTTACTAACTCATTTGACAATGTTATGGCTCTTCAACAAGCGGACATGTATTTTGAGACACCCTTTAAGGACCGCAATGGAAATAAGAACTTCATGTATGTGTAGCTCTTTTTTGCGCCATCCATTCCATGTATTGTTGATTGCCATGACTTTATTATTGCTTGTATGTTATTGTTATTGTATGTTGCGATATACATTGTCATGTTTAATTATGCATTATATGTAGAATAAATCTAAATCTAGCAATTCCCGATTCATGCGTGATCGGCTTACGTCGTTAGCTGTCTAGTAGTGGCCATTTAGCAAGGTTAATTCATGCATAGGTCATAAACAGAAATAAAATCGAGTTTTGTTCACATTGACCCAAACTTTTGTAAATATTTTGCTGTCGTAAATCTTCCTAAAATGCTCTATAATACAGCAACATGACCCTTAGACCTAAAGTGCACTGATTGGAAACATGTACCAAATATCACGATACCTCGTGGCAGGTCTTCTGAAATCTCGCGAAATCTCGTCCGTTTTAATACCTTACATCTCCAGTTCTAACTTACTTATGCAAAAACTAATGTGCAAAAGTCTGTGCAATAGATTTATCATTCGGCTTAAAATGATACCTCATTTAATGAAATCAGTCAAGGCATAAAACAGTAGACAACGTAGAGCCAGAACTACTCTCATTTCATCACATTAATGTAAAATTATCGTTTGCCTCATTCAAATACTAAGTTTCTGTATTTTATAAGAGGTAGACAAAAATGAGTTACTTATATGTAGTTGAATAAACAATGTACGTATCTATATCTATACGTGCGTGAATAAACTTAGCTCTTCAACATGATACATTGTACATTAAAATTGGATGAACAAAAATGCATGCACAATAACTGAATCTGCTGCCTGTTATTTTGTGTTTTCTCTAAATTTTCAGTGGCATATGATCTATCCGTGTAATTTATATCTTTGAACCGGGGGAGCATGGCCCCTTACATTTGGCCTACACCTAAATTCTAGGCAAGCTACGCCGCTTAAACTACAACGTGGAGCTTTGATATTTGCAATGTAGTAATTTCTTCTATCCTTTCTCCTTAAAATATGTAAATACTGTCTTAGGTCACCACAGACGTATCAGCGGGTGAGCGACGTTGGGCCCTTTAGGTTCTCTTGTATGGATATACTGTCGATTAAGTTTGTGTAAAAAAATAAGTGAAAATCAAGCACAGAACGCACGCAGGTGCGCTCTTAATTGAACAAAACTAATTATCTAGATAACCTCTGCATGTCAGCTTACAGACTATTGCTTCATATATGTAATTGCACGTGAGGAAATGACCCTTTTCCATTTTTCATGAATTGCTTGCTCTTTTCCCCCACACAACTGCATTTTTTGTTCAACGGGACCGGGCTGTCCGGACCGTGACGTCACTTCCTTTAAATTGTAAACATGTAGGAAGTGTTCACTTCAATAAGTTTACAAAGTGTTTTCACTCGTTCAGATTGGTTTAATATTATTGTGATTGATTGAGCTATCAAAAGTGAGTATTTTGCTCTGGATTACTTATTGTAATTAGCCATTTTAGGGCTATTTAACACCATAAAGTTCATTAAAGACACCTTAATTGCACAGGAATTTGGGTAGGGCAAAATTCTCCACCGAGTTCTATTGTCATATCGTGCGTGATTAATGTATTGTAGTGTTATGCATATTATATGTGGACGTCTGATTGCCGATTTGTTAATCGAGAATCAATTTTCGAACTTCTTGACCTGTAGTCCTACAGTAAGTTAACAAAGGTAAAATGCAGTGCTCAGGAACCATAACTCTGTATTGCATATTTTGGAGTTATTCCCCTTTGTAATTTTTCATACTTAATTCTTGCCTTGGACTTTATAATAACTCATACTTTAGAAACAATATCAATTTGAAACTATGTAGGTGAATAGATCTTAGTGAGGGCCGTGTTTATTTTAGGCCCTATCAAATTTAGGTATTTGGCCCTATTTAAATGATCTTGATAAACTTAAGTTGAATAAAAGTTATGCACCAGTCATATCATCCACGTCCCGCCACATGTTTTTACTTTCTAGCTTCTCTTGGAGAAATGATAGAGTATTTTTTCTCCGAACCAATATCTCAGGGGCCGGGGAAATACCGGAAATTTTACTAACAGCTGTCCCATGAATAGATATGGCCCTAGTAAAAAAGGTGCATAACTAGGGCCATATATGCCCATGAATGGCGTGTTGCTGTGTTAAACCCCAAAATAAAAATTCCAGCCCATCCCCAGGTGTGTGGGGGTGTGGATGCAACTGACTGGTGTGCTACATTTCAGCTTTAACATTTAATTTAAATATGATCATAAAGCTTGTTATTATACAGTACTTAAATTACTTGTACAGTATGTATTTGGAGGTTGATCGTTGATTGATGAATGATGATCATGTGTATGTCTGTATGTTTTTAGGAAAGATGCCGATTCAAGCAGATTTAGATAATGATGTGCGAATGAGAGTTGGATACAATGGGTAAGTCACGTAGTCTTTTGTAACAGGGTGACAAACATGTGTAAGCAGCAGCAGTCTAGTTCAGTCGGCAGGGCTCTGAATAACAGCAGCTTACTTACTTACTACTTAGTCCTCTTTGCCCATGGGTGGGCATAGGGGCTTTAGGGACGTCACCACTGTCCGCCAGTGATCTCTATTTTGAGCTTTCCGCTGTCAGCAGGCCGCAGGCCAAATTGACTGCTTTAAAACCATTTTGCGCCGGCAGAAAATGTGAAATTTATACACAACTTGCACCAAATAGTTGCATTAAGTACCTTATCAGGCCTGTTGGTGAAGCATTTCAGCCTGCTAGGTTAAAACTTATTGAGAACCCTGGTTGATAGAGCATCCGTCCTGTAAGCAAAGGGTCCCTGGTTTGAGCCCCAGTCTGGTTGCACATTTTTCTTACGCTGTTAAACTTTGTCATAGGATATCAGACTTTCCTTGATTCTGGCTGAATTTTTCTTTAACAATATATTATAGCATAAATTGTTATTGTAAAGATTCTCGCGCACACGCGCTGTTGGTGTTCAGTTTTAAGTATGCTCATTTCAGGACCCAGCCGACGAAAATAAATGATATACAGCGTTATCAGGGCTTTCATTTGACTCGTAGCTACGGGTTTTGACGCACGAGTTTTGCAAAATACCCCATTTTGACGCTTGGAAAATCCTCTGTGTGCATCATGTTGACCCTTCAATATACACCCCTGTGCGTCACCGACTCACCCCAATATACAAAATCCAATCACCACGAGTCATCAGGAAAAACGGTGCCGTGTATGTATATAATAAATGTGCTACCGTGTAATTAACAAAGTGACACATTGTATATTGACCAGATATGCCAATCACCCGTGTAATAAATTACATCGGATGCAGAGTATGTCATTTGCGTTCAGCCAATGAGATCGCGCCTTGCGGTCACAATAAGCATTTCCCACGTGGATATTTTTTAATTGACAGCGAAACTTACATAAAATCTTGTTAATTTCAACAGAACAGTTATTCTTGTTAATTTCAACAGAAAAGTTATTCTAATTTCTAGTTAATTTCAACAGAAAATTTAGGTAATCATTTAACACACACTAAAACTTGTTGTAAATAGGTAAGTTTATACACGTATATGTCAGTGCCAATTCACACGTGTTTAATCCAAAATTAATTTCCACAGACTCAACGTAGATTCTATTTCGCCGTAAACGATCACATTTACTAACTTGATTCTATTTAGTACTGCAAATCACCAAGGAAACGTGTAGCTACTGCTTCACACGAGTTACACACTGACTGTTCAAACACACTGACTGTTCAATGACGTCATTGTGTAAAACTCACATATGTCCAGTATTGAACAGCATAAACGCTGTCTTTTGACAATATTAAAAAGTCTTAATTGAAATGAGTTAATCACACTTGGGAATGTTTGAGTGTTTTATAAATAATTAAAATGTTTGTAACATGAAATTATATTATGTATATTCCTGAATGGATTTTGACTGGATAGTCAGCAGCGATAATTCCCGACTCGAGTAAGTTCAGCTAGATTATTTCAAGACAAGTTCTTCAGTCTTCTTTTATGTTTAAAATTATTTGTTATGGAAAATGTGATTCAAAAATACTTCTGTCAACTAAAGATAATTTACTTAATATGATCGATGTAGAATCCAAATGATCAACAGGATTTATAAAATTTCTGGTTCCCGATAGCGACATAGGATCTATTAATTGTACATGTAGGTGCATGCAAGTTTCTCATCTTTTCGATCTCATTTAGAAACTAGATGCTATTTTTATCACAACCTACTCTTTTGTAAATTTTAAAGATGTCCTGTGATACATAAATGGATCCATTAAAGGCATGCATTGTGCGGAAATTACTTTCGGTTTCGGAGTGACGATAAAACCTGTATCGTCCGTACAGTAGTGTACACTGTCCAAAGGATCAACATAAAAGGCCACAATGTTTGTAAATTTGAACGAATAAGCAGTGTTGATTAGTGATTGGGAATTGCCTGATTACCCATATGAGTAAAACGTGGACATACATGAGTAAACTTTAAATGACATAGATTGTGTGGGCATTTCCTTTGAAGACTCAGTTTGTTCTAATTACTCTCACTCTTCTGTTTTTTTAGCAGGAAGATGAAGCTATTAAAACAAGAAATACTTGTATATAAAGTGAATTTATGACAAGGTCAGGGACTATGGATAAAACAAAATTAGCATGTCGCGGATAAAAATCGACTATGTATTTTGAATCAACTCTTAGAAATTTGATGTCAAGAGTCATTTTGACTCTTGGAATTTTGGGGCCAAGAGTCATGACTCTTGGGTTTTGAAACCTAGTGAAAGCCCTGGTTATATGAACTGTAATTCACATTCTTATTGCAACTACTGATCAATTTTCTATAATAGTAAAATAATAAACGTAAACAAACCCCCAATGTTACTGTTTTCTTGGTATTTGCCAATACCGGAAGTCGACGCTCATAACAAAAACTTGTATGTGACGTAACGTTTGCTAAGCGACGTCGCGTTTGTTTTCCCGACGTCGCCCAAAATGTCCCGCCAAAATATCATAATTTTGAAAAACATTCTAATAAAGTGTTGTTGTTATGCTATAATAGCGTTTACGCATGCCTTTTCGTGCTATTACATCTGCAGAGTCCCTCGGGAGTGTTGGTGCCCTCGCCCTGACGGGCTTGGGCACCAACCGTCCCTCGGGACTCTGCAGATGTAATAGCACAAAAAAGCATGCGTTAACCCTACGATATTAATTGTTATCACACAGTTTTATCAAATACCGTTAAATCATTTTATTTTGATGGAACATAATTTTGTGGTTTTGGTAAAAAATAACATTTTGATGGGACGTTAATAACTTAATTTGTGGATTTTGCAAAATCCACTAATGAGTAATGTCCCATCGAAATGGTCTTTTTTATTGACACCACAAAATTTTGTAAAAAAAGTGATTTTACAGTAATGGGTACTAAATCATGCTCTCCTATATAAGTATGTTCAAACAACGTTTTAATTTAGACCATTCATGTTTCAAATTAATCAAGGTAAGGTTAAGATTGTGACCCCTTGTCTTGTTCACCAGATTTGGGAATTCCATTGATGTGGCCTGATTTATTTTAGAGATGGACTGGTCATTGGGGTTAAATTGTATGGAAAATAGGCCAAAATTGTGACCTCTAGTGACTACACAAGGTTTTTCTATTATTTGACCTATTGACCTAGTTTTTGACCCCTAATGGCCCAATATCAAACTTGAGTCTTGACCTCATTCTATGTTAACAGTTAGTCTCAGACAACAGTGGTCTCACCATCTCATGAATAATCAATACTAAAAAACAACCTAGAAAGAACGTTCCGGATTTTGTCCATCCAATGGTGATTTTGTCTACCTTGCAAAATCAGCAGCAGGGATTATAGCGGAGTCATGTTGGTCTTTTGTCTGCATACCCAAATGGGCAATTGAATGGTTTGATTTGATTTTATACTTTTCAGAATTTTGAAATTGTCTATGTCCTAATTTAGTCAGATTTGGTTACCGTTGATGTGTCGGTCTCCCGGGAGATATTGTCTGACTGACAACTTTTGCTGAGAAAAATATCAATACTCAGTATACATGTCCGACTGTCTTGGCATCATTTTATCCGCTATTTCTCTCGTAAATGGTAGTAATCACAAATTGTGTGCTGGCCTCACTCAGCTTTTGTCTTCATGATAGTTATACTCTTCATGAGAAAAATTGTATGTTTGCCCTAGCGCCGCTACCTAGTGACTACCTACCAATAGAAATTGCCCCTATTTAATATTTTTCAGCCTATTTCCTTATATAACATTATCAACTTGAATTTTTGCATTTATGATCCAGGGCACTCGTTTGATGTTTTTGGGTCAGAAATTCCGCCCCAGTCCCCTCTTGAAAAAATATACTTTTTTCCCCTATTTTTGATAAAAATTCCCCTCCAAAAAAAAAATGATCAGTTTTTTTTGCCAAACTCTGAACTTTTTAGTCGAACCTTTGATTAATTGTGTGTGCATTCATGTACATAATATTGAAATGTAGCTAAATGAAGCTTTAAAGGTTTAGTGCATGGTTATAAGGCAGTTTTTAAAAAATCCCCTAAATTCCCCTTTTTCTTCAAAATTACGCGAAATTCCCCTACCTGAGGGCCCCGGGCCCCTTCCCCTATAGTGCAGCTAGGGCCCTGTGATCATACATTTGTATATTTGCACATGTTTGCTAAACACACTATTTCACAAAGTGTTGAAATCCTTAAATCTTCACATAACACATTTATTAACATGTAACACTTTTCATACTTTAATGTTCTGACTACCAGAAGTCTTCTGCCATGTTGGTAGTACGACTGTCTAGTACTTTGAAAAGTTTTTTGTGAAGACTGTGATAAGATTTGGCTTTTATGTTATACCGTTACGGTACTCTAAAACTGGATGCAGTTTCCCTGTCATATCATTGATTTGATCATGATGTAGAATAGCATGGAGATAAATCTACCAGGAATTATAGGTTCTCATGAATATTTCATTCTGATAATACCAAACAATACATGCATTCCTAATGTACAAATTGCACGTTTGGGTCATTTGTCTGTGTGGTATCCTCATTATTTTCTAGTGTCATCTGCTGGCATGGTGCCAAGTACATGACATGATAGTGTGGCATTATATTTTATAATGTTACTCATTTTGATTAACCTTGTTGTCTATCAACTGCGCTGAGCGTCTTTTCTTTTTGCCTGGAATACATCATGAGTGAATATCATCATGTATAATGGACCCAGGATAACAAGAAAGGCGGGAAAATTTGGCATAGCCCATATAGGTGGATAAACTAATTGTGCCTGATTTATCAGTGCTGTTTCAGCATAAATGATGCTAATATATATTTAAATTAAGAAACCAATTTTTCAACAGTAGGTCAAGTATCAGGTCAATGTTTGTAAATATCACATTATCCTTGGCACACTATCGTAAATGACATACTGATTAAAACAGCTAGATTTTTACAGCCTTATTAAAATAAGGGCTAGTATAATAACTCCCCTCTTATGCAATTGAAACCAAGGAAATAGTCCAGGCTTATTATGTTTCCTATTTTGGTACTAAACCTCTAACTCGCTAAGGAAAGGTAAAAACACAGGACTGTTCCAGCTATCCCCCCTTCTAAGGAGTTCCGGGGCGAGCATTGATTCCCTGGACTGGTGCATTATTATCATATTATGTATTGAATAAAACATGATTCAGGATACCATACTGACAGCTTATACGACAGACATGGAGAAAAACTGCTTTTATTGAAATACTTTATATTTAATATTGACAGCTGTGTCTGGCTATTACATTCATACTAAAATATAAATATTGAAATACTGCACAATCTTGTTTTCTTTCGGGGATTAATTTTTAATAATGTTTTTTTGTGACTAAGCACTTAGGAATGCAAACTTGTGTCTTTTATCTCTAATACTCAATGTACCCATGGTTTACCAATTAATTAACTTGTTATAAATTAATGATGGTACAATTTTGATACCCCTACAGTTGTTTATCAGTGAATAAAGCTTGGCTATTTTGACTTGAGCCTGACCTTTATTCAAGAATATATTACAAGGTTCTTGTTTTGAATATATCAATTTCCGAAAGCAAGTCGTGCAATATCAGTATTTCAGGTTTGTGTCTGTATAACATCTTGAACGTCTTGGCCGCAAAAATGCAGGATGACACAATTTCACAAAGAAATTACAAAAATAAAACCGGTGATCCCAAGTGACCAAAATATTGTACTTTTGAAAGTTGTGTGGAAGATGCCTCATTAGTCTGTTAGGCTGTAACAGTAACCCAACAGTTGGGTTCTGGAGGCGTGATTTTATATATCTATTTAGTGTAAAATCATTTAATTTTGATGTGACAAAATTTTGTGGTTTTGGTAAAAAAGACCATTGCGATGGGACTTTAATTCGGGGATTTCGCATTTTAAGTAATAATTAAATACAAGCAGACTTCACGAAAGGCCCAAGAAATTTACAGGACATTCGGTCTGGTAAACTGAAATGTTTTACCAGACCGAACCAAAGTTTACAGGACCGGAATTAAAAATCTAAATCTGAATGATTTCACTACTTATTTGCAATTTATAAACAACATAACAAATTAATTACATATAGGCCTATGTCATTGACCAGTGTTTCCACTCCTTTTTGGGGGCAGGGATGTTTTGAACTGTTTTCACCACTGCCAGACAAAAAAGGGGGTGAAATTAGTTAAAAGTACTCAAACTTGAAAGAAAATATAATAGTCTACGTATTTTTTACATTTGGGTCGAAAATGGTTGGGGACGAATGCATAATTCCCAACAGCGTAAAAGTACTTATTTTTACGACTAAAATCAAGCGGAAATCAATGACTATCGACAGAATATTGCTTTACTATAAAACTTTTTACGATCATACAATACGATATCTAGCTAGCGGCGAGCGGCCATTTTATGCATTACGGTAAATTATCACGTTTGTTTACATGCAACATGTGTGAATTTGACCCTGATTAAACCACGTGGACACACTGAAACAATCGTAGGTGTCGTTATAAATACGTTTCTAAAAATAGACGTAGACCAACAGTGCTCGGGTCGTGTGCAAACAAGCACTTGCTACGCACGCGCAAACGAATTGGTTTTATGTAAACTTCCGGATGAGCTAAATTCCGATTTTTCACGTACTTTTTGGCGATGTACGCGAATGTGAACATTGTTGACTTGTATTTTTACCGGACACTCGGTCTTGTAAACTTGCTACATCTTGTCGGACCGTCCCAAAATTTACCAGACATGTCCGGCGGTCCGACGGCTTTCGCGATGTCTGAATACAAGGATCAAAATTATTTTTCAATGGGATTTGATTTCATGGTTGAAGTTAACCACAAAATTTAATCCCCGTAAAAATTAATGATTTTACAGTATTTGTATTTTTTATTTATTATTACAGGGATATTCTCATCATCTCTGTGAATTGTGAGATCAGTTACGAAGATTTCTGTGCCGAGATCAAAGATATATGTAAGTTTGATGACAAACAACCGTTCACCGTGAAATGGGTCGACGAAGATGGTAAGTTATAATACTTGACATTGTACTAGAACATAATTTACACAATCTGCAAGGTCAATGTAGTCTGCCCATTTTCAAAATAACCCTTTAGATTGATATACCCCCAGAAACACAGTATATGGGGGCTATTTTGGAGCCATGCTTGAGGTCAGTTGGTCTGTTGGTTGGCTGGTATAGCTAGGCCACATTGACACGAGCCTGACCTATTGATTGCCATAATTTAACAGTCGATATATTGTCTACGTTTTACAACACCGATTGTATGTTTTCATATTCGGGGAGTATCTCGACAACGCTCGTCGCTCGAGAGGTAATATAAACACAAATCTTAAATGCCGATATTGCACGATTTGCTTTGGGAAATTGATATATTCAAAGCAAGAACCTTGTAATATATTCTTGCATAAAGGTCAGGCTCAGGTCAAAATAGCCAAGCTATATGTTGGTTGGTTGGTTGGTCTTTTACAGATTTTGTCCACGCTATTTCCATTTGTCGGACTTCAATGAAACTTGGTATAACTGATCAGTACCAAGTCTTGTTGTGCATAGCTTAGGAAGATGTGAGTCGGATACATTTTAAGGGAGTTGTGGCCCTATTTCTGATGCTACTTCACTGTGTCAAGTAGTATCTGGGGGTATTCATCACAAAGTCATTAAAATTTAATATCCCATTTGATAAAATCTGGTATATAATCGATACGAAAATACATCTAAAATACTCCATATTAAAATTCAATTTTTGCATAGGTCGACACCATTCAGCTAATACATTGTATGGTCATTGTCACTCATATGTCATTGTTTAATTAATATCCAACATCTAGCTATAATCAGACCATTGTCACCTTGTGAATATCATATGAATGTTATATTTATGGAGGACACATGAATTTATGGACTTTTAATGTTAGATTGTGTCATATTTGCTGATGCACTTATGTTATAATTACTCTTAAAGGTACAGGCTCTAATTGTGTAATTATGCTGAAAAGATATGGTATTTTTCGTTTTCCTATAAAGCAAAATTGCTAACACTTTTAAAACAACTACTTCCTCTTCAAAGTGTAAAATGTAGCTACAAGGTCAAAGCAGGTTAAGGTTATTATTATTTTACACCAAAGGTTCAGCTTTTGTAAAGCCTTCGTGTAATATTAACACACATCTAAAGAATCGTTATTGCATGTTTAGCTGGCGGAAATTGATATATTCAAAGTGCAAGAGCCTTACAATATATTCATGCATAAAGGTCAGGATCATGTAAAATTCTCCTAGCTATTCCAAAATACAAATATTTTCTTCCCTAATGAAAGGTGTTAAGGCCCTTTCCCTATGTAACTTGTAAGGTTTATAAAAAGAGCTCTGTTTATCAGCGTATGTATTTATTTCAGGGTGTCAATTTTTTTTATCAATCTGGAAATCCTGATTTAGCATCACTGAGGCAATGACTTCTAGATGTGCAAAATAAAAGTTATATGATGAAAATATCTAAAAAATGGCAAATCTTCAATACAAACTGAGTTGAATATGGAAATAAAATCATAAAATGCCTCTTGTTTGGCCAAATAAGTCGGCCGCATCTGATTTTCAATTTGGCCCTGTTTACATCCCTGTTATAATTCAAATTGAAATGTTTATATTACAGGTGATCCATGTACGATATCTTCACAACGAGAACTTGACGAGGCAATCAGATTATATGAACTAAACAGAGACTCAGAAATTAATGTCCATGGTATGTATTATATTATTGCTTAGTCTATTAGAATTATTTGAGGAATGGACTTTTAAATTTTTTAAATTTATCCGATGGTACCATAAACTGCCGAATGCCCAAGGGTCCATGCATTTTGCAAAATCGGGGCTTTTAATTGGGGGTCTTAATTTCAAATTATATTTGGTGAAAAATCATAACAAAATTTTAATGATGTTTATTGATAAAGAAATAAGAAAAGACTGATAACCATCATAATAAAACGTCAATCATTAATAATTATATGAAAATAGCAAAAAAAAACAAAAAAGCAAAAGAAGCAAAAAATAAAATAGCAAAAAAGCAAAAAAAGCAAAATGAAATTTTACGAAAAAGGGAATGGGGGAATAGAGTTCATTAGAGGTAAAGATAAAAAGATGCCTGATAATCGGAATCAGATAACTTCTGCCAGGCAAATTATTCTCAGAGTTCAGTTCAAAGAGTCAATCCTTTTGATGAGCTAAGCAATTATTTGCCAGTCAGCTTTGTGCTGAAATATGAGTGCCTCTATCCGGTTTTGATCTCAGGTCGATTGATTAGTGGCTAGCCACTTACCACTGAGCTACGGAGACACATTAAATAATTATGTAACACATATAGTAAGATACAACCTTGTTGCACCAAAAGGACAATTTGATTGGTCAATTTAAAGATTACTGTCAGAGCTGACAAATTAAAATGCTTGTAACTGATAAAATTTTGTAACACTGGTATCCCAGAAGCTTGAATTGGAAAATTGTTGCTTGCATGCATGTTAGGATGATCTGTAGACAAAATATTATGATTTTTGATTGATAACTGAAAAACAATTTGGACAAGAATGTTCATATGCAGAAACATGGCCATGACCCCTGATCTAGAATTTTGTACCATTGTTTTGCATGAGAAATATCAATATATCTGTATTGTAATTACTGCTGTTGGTTTAAAGTTGATGTAAACGAAACAATATACTGTAAAATCATTAAACTTCAATGGGACAAAATTTTGTGGTTTTGTTGAAAAAGGCAATTTCGTGGGGACATACTTTCAAGGATTTCTTATCCATAATAAGTCATATACTATAAAAATGAAATATTCGATGGGATTTAATTTTGTTGTTGAGATCATTCACGAAATCTGTGAATTTCAATCCACTCAAATATTAATGATTTTACAGTATTAAGAGAAATGATTTTCCACCATGCTACCCAATCACTTTATCTGTTAAATGGATTTGTTGTACTGTCAATATTTATTTGTTTTACACCAATATTTACAGTGTTAACTGCTTCAGTTAATGTATGCCCTATTGTTTTGTTGGAACTACTGGTCCGCCATGATAGCTTAGTGGCCTACTTTAAGTGTAAGAGGTCACAATTCGATCCTAGACCCCAACATACGGTATAATCATTTAATTTCAATAAAAGAAAAAGTACTGGACTAGAACTATTTGTGTACTGGCTGCAAATATCTATCATTATTTGTGTACTGCTATAATAGAAGTTCTAGTATTTAAGTACTGAGCTATTAGAGCTGCTAGTATTTGTGTATTCAGAATTTGGCAAACACAACAGGTGTCCATTTCCTATGCGAAGTGCTACTGGGCGCCTTCATTCAGTTACCTCCCGTTCAATTAAGTATAGAATGCATTAATTTTTATAGAAGGCATGGAATGCCTCCTGTGGAAAGTGCTACATGGCACTTTGCATAGGCAACAGACCACTGAAGTACAAAATCATCTTGGTACAAATGCATGATTGTGAAAATCATGAATGCCTAATTCTTACGGAACACTGTAAACTTGATTAATATTTCACACAAGTGTTATGTGGTCTATATGGGATAAGTATACCAAATGGCAGACATTTCAGAGCAATGGAGGTACATATTATATCTATCGGAATTATGTATAGTTTTTATGAGGATTTACAGATGTGGAGAAAATGGAGTTCTAAGGCATTAAGTACTAGTTTACTTATGAATTGCTCTATACCTGTGTGTATACTCATTACTTCTTTTATCATAATGTCAAGTTTTTGTCGGTTTGATAATAACTAATTAAAGGGGCTCCAAGGGAAGACTTGGCTTTCCCCACTGTGTTGCCTATATACATAAAGTCTCTTTTATAATCATTACATTTCAATGTCAGGCTCTATGAAAAGTTTTTGAACATGTCAGAATCATCTAATAGAAAAAATACAAAATTTTCAGTCAGTCTGAATAAAAAGTTGTCAGTCAGGACTGAAGGACTGACAGTTTTCGTGGAGCTTGCAATGTGTACACAAATTCCTAGGAGGTAAAAATCTTATTTATAGGACTTATGTACTGTTTTTACGAGGATGTATTAATGCAGAGAAATATTAGGTACATGTTATCATAATGAACTACTTTATCTTTCACCTGTGTGACATACTTCTGTTAGTTTAATGTTTGATTTTGGTTTGATATTTTGCTCAAACTTGAAGAAACTCGTAGTACACAAAATCCTAGAATAGTGTGTGGATGAATTTATGGAATTTGGTCTGTATGGGACCTTAAATTTACATAAAAATTAAAATATCCTGAAAAAGTTTAGGACAAAAAAGTAGGAAAAGTCAACGGCGTATTAGTAGAAGTGTGTGTACTATTACTCAATGCACTGTATGCACACTATGCAGCATACATGTATACTTAGATAGAGGAATGCACTGATTATGAGCAAATTGGAGGTATATTTACGTAAAAAATTAAAATCCTGAAAAAGTTGAGGAAAAAACAGTCTGGGGCTTATCAGTAATTATGCTGCATGTACACTGCTACAGGAATTCAATGAGCAAATTGGGCTATATTTATGTAAAAAATAAAAAATCCTGAAAAAGATGAGACAAAACAAGTCAATGGCTATCAGTTAAAAGCAGTAAGAACAATTTATATTGTTACTCAATGCACCTATGCTGCATATACACTGCTAGAGGAATGCAATGAGCATGTGTTGGAAAGTAATCATGTTCAGTGTTTATACTGATGAGTTTCCAAGTCTGTCATTAAATATACGGTACAACCTGTGTAGAGAAATACAAGAGTTCAGTGCAAAACTATGGTACAAACATCTATAAATTGAGTATACCTAATTTAAACAGTCATTGAAATATATCAGGGCTTTTTTTCGCTCTATACGAGGGGCCGAATATCGGCTGCTTCACAATTCCGTATCGGCCCCTTTCACAATTCTCTATCGGCCTCTTCACAACCGAAATCGGCGTCTATTTTAGTGAAAATCGGCCTCTTGACAGTGTAAACAATCAAACCGAAACATTACGAATTTTATTTACCACCGTTTCTATTTGTAGCGCATGTAATGTTGCGTGACGTCATTGGGAAATCCCGTATTTTTAACCAGCTTCTGAATCGAAATCGAGGCTCGTATCTACCTTGATATTGAAGCTGGCATAATCAAAATGGCCTGATTTAGTCTGGCAATATCCGTGATCATTTTCGATTGTAATAATTATAAAAAATAGCGTAAATCAGCCTTGTGTAAATGAACAGAAAGTGAAAAAACGACGGCGTTGTACAGGTAAGTCATACCGTATCGTACTGTACAGCGGGCGTTTATTCATTTTATTTTTCATTTGGCAATGTTTCGACTTCATCGTTAAACACGCACACGAAGTGAAAGTAATGAGTCATGGCTTCCAGAAACGGAAAATACTATGTGAAAAGCGTAAAGAAATTACACCACCAATCAAATTTATTTGATTTTGGTGTGGTAAAGTCTTCGACAAGCAGATCAGTCAACTCGACAACCAGTGCTAATTAACCAGCCATTGATAATTGTATGTCCACTGACCTTGATCCCTAGACAAGATTTCGGTCTCCGGTGGCTTTCTTTCACTTTGTGACGCTTAGTCACTAGGTCAAGATTGTTTGACTACTTGATCCCCAGACCCAGCCAACTGTCACCACCACCACGCCCACTTATATGTCATTGGAATCTATGGCTAGTAGGCCTATGTGCCATTCAGACCAGAAGGCCGAAGTGGAATGGCAGATTCCCCAACTTTGAAAATTATGCATACATTAAAATAGATACTAAGTGTTTGTCATGAGTTGAATCATTTCT
The DNA here is from genome assembly GCA_963678985.1 of Spisula subtruncata. Classification (NCBI taxonomy): domain Eukaryota; kingdom Metazoa; phylum Mollusca; class Bivalvia; order Venerida; family Mactridae; genus Spisula; species Spisula subtruncata. Next base: position 5,253,291 of record OY787669.1, read on the forward strand.
ATTAAAATGATCAACAATTAATCAATAACTAACTGACTATATCTAGTAATATCTAGTTCTAGTAGGTCATAGATTCATTGTTTGATCATTTTCAAAGCTAGGCCGGGTTTGAAATAACAAAATATTCAAACTTAGCATAAATATTCCTCTACTTGACTTGACATAAAATATAACATCATAGATCTGCATGTTTGACATAATGTGAAAGTGATAAGGTTGCTATAATATCCTGTTCAAGTCTTTAAAAGTGAGTTTACAACTGAAACATGTAATTTCACAATTTGAGAAATTGCTGCGCTAAGTTTTCACAATTTTGACGCTTTTCGCACTTAAATTTCACAAAACTGAAGGGCTTGGGCCCCTTCACAATTCAGCGAAAAAAAGCCCTGTATATATACAGTACTACCTTAAGGAGCTGCAAATATTGGCAGTTGTACTGAGGTTGTTGCCATACAGAGGTTAAATTTATAGGAATTTTAAAAAGCAAGACTTTTTAGTGAGGGGAAATATTGAAGGTGTTATTAAAGTTGGATGCTCTTGAGAGGTTGTACTATACATCGCAAGTGTATAGTTATAAGATTAATATGGCTTATAGGAATTTAATTATACTGTAAAATCATATAATTTCGATGGGACAAAATTTGGTGGTTTTGGTAAAAAAGACAATTTGGATGGGATGTAAATTCGTGGTTATAAATACAAGGTATAAAATTATTGTTTGTTGGGATTTGATTTATTGTTGAAAGTGAGCCACAAAATCCATGAAATTTAATCTCCCACGAAAATAAATGATTTTACAGTATAAGCTTCTTTGGACAGGTGACTGCTAAAATCAGTTGATTATCAGGTGATTAGTAACACAAGTTTACCCGTATTGTGGCATGAACTACAAGATTTAGAGCTTGGGAAAAACCCATACTTTTAATAGTCTTGATTACATCTATCAATTACATAGAATCAATTTGTCTGACGGTGCCTGTTATTGGGGGAAGTATGGTATTTTAATAAGTAGTCAGTTTTTTTTTTATTTCTTCAGTGACCGCTGATATAGAGTTTTACCTTCTTTCTTCAGTCTTGTGTCTCTTGCATCTGATAGGCAGAAATGTGTTCCATTTTTACGCAGCAACTAAAGGTTGTACATTTCTATATTAATACATAGTGAAATATCACAGGCACAGAGGTCCCTGGTTTGAGCCTCGGCTTGGGCACTTGATCATTTCTGAAACGCTTTTCAGTGTTACCCACCAACCTAAAGATGAACTGGTTGACAACCCAGAGGTAGTCTCGCGTGTATTGGTGCTGTAATGCCGGTCACGTTAAAGAACTAAGGTGTCTCTTGGGAAAGAGCTTGGGCAGCACGCCCGATATCCTTGTATCAACCCATTGCCTCCTCTACTTGTTGTCTGTTCAGCAAAAACGCAGGACCCCATTGGATATGAGTGCTTGCACTTTTATAGGTTATCTTTGATCGAAAAGTTAAAATAAATTACTTTACTGAAAATTAAATTGACAAATAAAAATATAATAAGTGAAACACACGGAAAAGACGGGTCGGCTTTCAAGTGTGATTTATTGAAAATTAAATTGTTAAAACAATCTCCTAACTAAACATTTTACATAAGCAGCTAGACACTCAGTAATAATTCACATACAGAGACATCTACCATAAACCATTCAAAGCTTTTTTGTTTTTAAAATGAACGAAGATTGAATACTCAGAAATTTAAATCTTTTATTTATTCAAGTTAAATTTTAAATTGACTGTGTATGTTTATGTAAATTTGAAACAGATTTGAAATATTGTAAAGATTAAGAAAATATTATATAAACAAGTCTGTGCATTTGAACATATTTCGAGGCCTAACATATAATTGAGTTTGTTTTTCCATCCCAGTAACCTACCCGGAAAAAACGCCCCTACCCAAAATATTATATTGCCCAAATTTAAATAATATCTTTTTTTTATGCAAAATTGGGGATGAAACTGTTATCTATCTACCTTCTATACAGTTGAACCCACCAACGAGGGGACTTAGACTTTTGTATATGGGCCTTTTCTTACTATTTATTTAGAACCTGCCAATTTTAAAATTCTGCTTTGGTTGGGAAAGGGAAACAAAGAAATTTTATTGGCCTAATATTCGTATAGCTACTTCAGGAAATGTCAGTTATTAAATTTATGTTAGTTCTGATTGATAATTCATGGAAATAAAATTCAGTTCTTGATCAGACTGAACAGCAGTTGAATAATGGTGAAAAGTCAAGTACATACACGTGTGCATATTCAAAGTAAGGATGTTTTTGGGATATACATGGTTGGAGTAAAAGTTAAGGTGTTTTTGGGATAAACATGATTGGAAAAAAAGCGGGGTGATTTTGGGATAAACATGGTTGGAGAAATCATTAGGGCTGTAACGGTACGCTCACCTCACAATATGATACGTACCGTCAACGGTTCGGTATATTTCGGTGTGATACAATATTCTCTAACAACAGCTTAGATACTACAATTTTAAGTGACAATGAATTTGTTGATTCTATAAACGAAATTATTATGTGGCTATCAACTATTTTAAGTAAATTTAGACAATATGAGGCAAATCTAAATACAATTAAAACGAGTGATGTATGGTAATTATACATAATCAGAGGGCTTTCAGACATTTTCGTTCTCTGAATATTATTTTTTGCTCATAAAAAAGCTTATACCAAATTGTACCGAAATTTACAACTCTTGTACCGTGAACCGTGTGGGACTGAAGTCCGCAGTCTTTCGTGTACCGCAGTATACCGTTACCACCCTAGAAAACATGGGGTGTTTTTGGGATAAACATGGTTGCAGAAAACATAATCATGGTTGGAGAAAACATGGGGTATTTTTGGGATAAACATGGTTGGAGAAACGTTAGGGTGTTTTTGGGATAACTTGGTCTGAGAAAATGTTGGGGTGTTTTTGGAATAAACATGGTCGGAGAAAAAGTGGTGTCGTTTTCGGGATAAACATGGTCGGAGAAAAAGTGGGGGTGTTTTCGGGATAAACATGGTCGGAGAAAAAGTGGGGGTGTTTTCGGGATAAACATGGTTGGAGAAAAAGTGGGGGTGTTTTCGGGATAAACATGGTTGGAGAAAAAGTGGGGGTGTTTTCGGGATAAACATGGTTGGAGAAAAAGTGAGGGTGTTTTCGGTATAAACATGGTTGGAGAAAAAGTGGGGGTGTTTTCGGGATAAACATGGTTGGAGAAAAAGTGAGGGTGTTTTCGGTATAAACATGGTTGGAGAAAAAGTGAGGGTGTTTTCGGGATAAACATGGGTAAAGTGGGGGTGTTTTCGGGATAAACATGGGAAAAAGTGGGGGTGTTTTTGGGATAAACATGGTTGGAGAAACGTTAGGGTGTTTTTGGGATAACTTGGTTGGAGAAAAAATGGGGTGATTTTGGGATAAACATGGTTGCAGAAAATATAATCATGGTTGGAGAAAACATGGGGTATTTTTGGAATAAACATGGTCGGAGAAAAAGTTGGGGTGTTTTTGGAATAAACATGGTCGGAGAAAGAGTGGGGTCGTTTTCGGGATAAACATGGTCGGAGAAAATGTTGGGGTGTTTTTGGAATAAACATGGTCGGAGAAAAAGTGGGGGTGTTTTTGGAATAAACATGGTCGGAGAAAAAGTGGGGGTGTTTTTGGGATAAACATGGTCGGAGAAAAAGTGGGGGTGTTTTCGGGATAAACATGAGAAAAAGTGGGGGTGTTTTTGGGATAAACATGGTTGGAGAAAAAGTGAGGGTATTTTTGGGATAAACATGGGAAAAAGTGGGGGTGTTTTGGGAATAACTTGGTTTGAAGAAATTTTGCGATGTTTTGGGATAAACATGATTGGAAAAAAGTAGGGGGGGGATAAACATGGGAAAAAGTGGAGGTGTTTTTGGGATAAACATGGAAAAAAGTGGAGGTGTTTTTGGGATAAACATGGAAAAAAGTGGAGGTGTTTTTGGGATAAACATGGGAAAAAGTGGGAGTGTTTTTGGGATAAACATGGAAAAAAGTGGAGGTGTTTTTGGGATAAACATGGGAAAAAGTGGGAGTGTTTTTGGGATAAACATGGAAAAAAGTGGGAGTGTTTTTGGGATAAACTTGGGAAAAAGTAGGGGGTGTTTTGGGGATAAACATGGAAAAAAGTGGGGTTGTTTTTGGGATAAACATGGTCTGAGGAAATGATTCCATGATTGTGATATGAGTGTGTATTACTGTGCATAAATTACTTAAAAAGTCTGGGCTAAAGACATTGGATGTTTCTTATTGGTTTGTGCAACCAATATTGTAATGTAGAGATATTATCAGAAACTTAGGAGACGTATTGTGATCGATGCTGCTTGACTGCCCATGTTTAACGTCTACTGTTGTAAGTATCTCCTTAAAATTGTGTCGATTCTTGGCACGGTGGTCAAACAGAAACATTATATTTTTTTCGTGGAATATTAATTTTTTTGGTCAATATTTGTGTCGGATTTATGTAACTTTGTTACTCACTCTCTGTGGTGATGAATTCTAAGGATTTTTGTATGCAGGCGCTCTTCAATGGAGGTAAATATGGCGTTGTCTTTATGTTATATGTCCTATATGTGTATGTTTTCAGTGTTCCCTAATGTCCCTGCGGCCCCTGGACTGCCGTGTATCGGGGAGGATCGTAACATGTATCGTCGCGGTGCCCGTAGATGGAGGAAACTTTATCGAGTCAACGGACATCTGTTTCAACCTAAACGTTTCTCAAGGGTATTTATTTGTAGTACACATATTTATTATAACTTAATTATACTTTGATTTATGATTATGAATCTTTAAGCTTACAGTACCCAGTGTTCTCAATAAGATTTAGCCCAAAAGGCAGAAAAACGTAACCAACAGGCCTGATAAGGTCCTTAGTGCAACTATGTGCTAAAATTGTGTTTTTAAAAAGATTCACATTGTCAGCCATACCAAAAAGATTTAAAAGCAGTCAATTTGGCCCATAGTCTGTTGTTCTTGAGAATCATGCATTACATGCCTTAAGTCACCGGTTAATACATCCAAAGTATCCGAAGCCTAATTAGTTGGTGCATTAAAACAATATAGCTGCTTACTGTATGTGACTGGTGTTTATTAATACTAGTGATATGACAAAAATATAAAGACTGATTGGTAATTGGGATTTAATGAAACACCTTGTTTTCCTTTTAAAGTAACTATTTAGTGTGAGGTCCTTAACCTGACCTAGTTCAATAATGAAACAAACATTTTGAGTTTGTCTTTTCAAATTCCATTTATTTGGTCTGCAGAAAGTCTTCAAGTTTTTGTTTTTTGTTTTTGTCTCCTTATAAAAACAATGTCTGTGTACAAATGTAAGAAAGGCATTCATTTAGTATGCAAATTGTATGGGGGTAAACATCACTCTTAGAGAATTGAGTTTGAGATATTGGTCTGTATTTTTTCCAGACAGAGAATGAAGTGGTTGGGTTATAAACAGACATGACATCATTATTGCCAAGACTGGTGTTTCGATAGTTTTCCAATACATGCTAGATCTATCACCTGATTCATGCCTGTAGCCACGCTGAGGCAAACCGAGGAGCTTGCCTCGGTCAAACTTTTAGAAATAACAAAAAAAAAAATTTTTTAGGAAAAAAGATGCCTCAAAAAGCTCAAGTTGACCCTAGACAAGTTTTGCCTTGTTGTTATGTTGTCTCTGGATACTGCCCTGTGATTGTTCAATTTCATTCTTAGTACATTTATGTGTTCAATGTTTTATTGTTAATTAGGTTGACAGTTCAAACAGTATTAATACTGTTGTTAAAGTAAACATGAAACAAAACACCTATCTGATCTTTTCAGCTACATTGTATTCATCTTTTTTGCTTCACTTTTTGAAGCAAAAAATCTAGCTATTGTTGTCACTTGATCGTGAGCATCAGCGTGTGCAACATTTATGTAGATAGGGACCAATAAGGATATTATGCATGTCTAATTATTTTTGTTCAGACAAAAATTGTGGTTGCGATGGCAACAGAAACAATGACAACCTAGAAACTAGGTAGGGGACTTCTGTATTGCTTAACAATACCTAATTACTTGTTTACATAGCTTGGCTATTTTGACCTGAGCCTGACCTTTATGCAAGAATATATTACAAGGTTTTTGCGTTGAATATATCAATTTCAGCAAGCAAATCGTGCAATATTGGTATATCAGATTTGTGTTTGTATTACAAGTGGAGCGTCTTTGTGATATTCCCCGATTATGAAAACATACACTCAGTGATGTAAACATAGACAATATATCAACTGTAAAATTATGCTAATCAATAGGTCAAGCTCATGTCAATGCGGGCAAGCTTTATAACTTTTGTTCTGTTATTTCAGAAAGCTGTCTGTGAGTTTTGTCAGGATAGAATATGGGGACTCGGTCGACAAGGATTTAAATGTATACAATGTAAACTATTGGTACACAAACGATGTCATAAACTCGTCAAAATACAATGTGGTACCGCTCGTCCTCCATTAGTAAGTTATTCTCACCCGCATTTCACTAAATTCATTTAAGTCTCTGCTCAAGTTTTAGACCTTATTTAACTGCTTCCTAAAATGCCTAGTTATTTGATAAAAATATTAAAAGAATTGGCAAAGTTATGGTTATTTGAAGTTCTATAATCTGTATTAAAACAAAAAAAACTATGTTTGAACCTTAATTAAGGTGAAGGGATATATGCTAATGGCACCCAAAACAGACTTGTGCCCAGGATTGGACATTATGCCTCAGTGGGATTATTGTTGATTTTTTAAATGGAATCATAGATTTTGTACCATCCATTTATTTTGTAGGTTCAAAGAGAACCGCAAGGTTCACCACCACCCCCTTATCCGGAAAGAACACAAGGTCAAACTCAGGTCGGGGAAGCTAACGGGGAATCAGTATCTACAACACAAATAGACGTAGGGAAAGAGGTAAACAACATAGTCTAGAGAATTTGACATTATCCTGAACCTTTAGCATTACTGAGTAGATATAAGTACATAGTACAGAGAATTTGAAATGGTCCTTGACCTTTTGTATGACTGATCAAGTAGATATAACTATATAAGACCAGAGAATTTGACATGATCCTCAACTATTAATCATTCCCAGCACCATCTTTGATGAGGGGTTATATTGCTTTGCACATGTCCTGCGGTCGGTCTGTTGGTATACCAAAATGGTTTCCCTTCCAAAGCTCAAGAATGCTTTGCCATAGGAGCTTCAAACTTTACATGGAGGTTGTTAAGCAACAGTAGATAAACCCTATTGATTTTGAGGTCAGTAGCTCAATGGTCAAGGTCACAGTGACATTTTCCATTTTTGTCAATTTGGCTGTCAACGGGACATACATGCTTTAATAAACATTTCTTGTTAGCATTATTGAACAGCTTATAGCTTATCTGTATTTGTTCCATGGTTGTAAGTTTTCACAAGCAGAGAGAATTGCCGTGGCTCATAATAGCTGACACTTAACAGAATGTTATAAGAAAACGCTTGATGCCATCTGATATTTCTATATACCAATTGAAAGCTAACATTTCAAAGTTTTATTCAATATATGGCATGAATATGTTCATATCCTATGTAACTCAGTGATTAGTGCGCTAACCCTCTAATAAGACGACCAGGTTCAAATCTGTGTGGACACATCAAATGCCATATTTCAGTAGAAATAAAGCAAAATAAAGCTATGCTTGGCATTTTATTAACAAAAATATCAATGCAACCCAGGAATTAATGGCATGTACTGTAAAATCATTTAATTTCGTTGGGACGAAATTTCGTGGTTTTGGTAAAAAAGACAATTTCGTTGGGACTTGAATTGGTGGATTTTGCATTTCAAGTAATAAAACAAGGTCAAAATTAATGTTAGTTGGGCTTTAAGCTCTGGTTGAGGTGAGCCACAAAATCCACAAAATTTAATCCCCCACGAAAATTATGATTTTACAGTATTTACTTGTATTGCATGTGACCTTAACCAATTATAAATCAATTAAAACCCTACCTATATTTGACTATAGGAGGAGGCTGTAGAATCATCCTTAGATAATAACGAGGTACTATATATCACTACATGTAGCAGGGGTGTGGACTTTCTCAATCTTTTCACTTCCTCATGGCCGAGTTGGACTATAAAATCCACTTGCCCGAAGGCTTAATCAGCTCGCCCAGGAAAACCCATAAACGAAAAACCAGAGACTCCCTAGTGAAAGGATAATTCCATGTTAAACTTTATGTAATTTAAATAATTTTCAGTCATTTATTGGGGGATTCGTTGAGAGCATTAATAGATACAATCCGGAATGTACGATATTCAGGGTTTTCCGTAAATTTACATGCGGTACAAATAAGGTTGACCTTAATCCTTTGCTAATGCAATTGTGATTTAAATAAGCATCGCTCATTTCAATGGTTCATACATGAATATTTATCGAACGAAAACACGGATAACATTACAGTTGTTTGTGCCGGGAGATAAGTGTGGATAAACCAGATTGCATTGGAATTCCGGAGTATATTTATTGGGCATTAAATTTAATTTTCTCGTCATAATTTTGCCCTTTGGCGAACTGGATGGATAAATCTACTGGCCTGTCAGCCAAATAAAGCCTAATTCTGGCAAGAATGACACATAAATTCCACACCCCTGACAAGCTAGTATATTGTGTGTGGCCTGAGTTCTTCTATAAATCCACCTGATTTCCATCCAATCACAAACGCAAATGTGAAAATTTGTATTCGCGAAAGTAAATTGGTTTACAGTATCTTGGCTTGATGAAAGTTACATATTTGGGGTTTCATTGGAAGGCATCAAATCATGGTGGATTTATAATGTGCTGCATCTTGTACACTAAAGTGTTGCTTGCGTTACGATAATTTCACTATATGTTTGTTGATATTTCTCCCCTTGTCGTATGATAATTTCACTGTGTTTGTTGGTATTACGATAATTTCACTGTATCTTTGTTGATATTGCGATAATTTCACTGTTTGTTGATACTACGATAATTTCACTGTTGGTATTACGACATTTCTCCCCTTGTCGTATGATAAATTCACTGTGTTTTTGTTGGTATTATGATAATTTCACTGTATGTTTGTTGATATTTCTCCCCTTGTCTTACGATAATTTCACTGTGTTTGTTGGTATTACGATAATTTCACTGTATCTTTGTTGATATTGCGATAATTTCACTGTTTGTTGATACTACGATAATTTCACTGTTGGTATTACGACATTTCTCCCCTTGTCGTATGATAAATTCACTGTGTGTTTGTTGGTATTATGATAATTTCACTGTATGTTTGTTGATAGTATGATAATTTCACTGTATGTTTGTTAATGTTTCTCCCCTTGTCAATAATTTCATGGTACTATGTGTGTTGGTATTATGATAATATCACTGTATGTTTGTTGGTATTTCTCACAATTTCCTTCTCACATTTGGTGCACTACTGTGCTTACTGTCTTCAAACTGTGAGTTCTAGCTCCCTTCTGTGTGGTGTGGCCAAACTGTGTGGTCTGCAAAGGTATTTTTATGCCCCAGCATCTACTCATTGTCCTGTCCATCCGTCCCTTTTTTTAGCTCACCTGTCACAAAGTGACAAGGTGAGCTTTTGTGATCGCTCTTCTTCCGTCGTCCGTCCGTCGTCCATCCGTCGTCCATTCACAATTGCTTGTGAACACACTAGAGGTCACAAATTTAGCCTGATCATAATGACACTTGATCACAATGATCATCTCCATAAAATCTAGGTCAAGTTCGATATTGGGTCATCTGGGGTCAAAAACTAGGTCACTAGGTCAAATCAAAGGAAAACCTTGTGAACACATTATAGGTCACAATTTGAGCCTAATCTTTATGAAACTTGATCACAATGATCATCTCTGTAAAATCTAGGTCAAGTTCGATATTGGGTCATCTCGGGTCAAAAACTAGGTCACTAGGTCAAATCTAAGGAAAACCTTGTGAACACATTAGAGGTCACAATTTGAGCCTAATCTTTATGAAACTTGATCACAATGATCATCTCTGTAAAATCTATGTCAAGTTCGATATTGGGTCATCTGGGGTCAAAAACTAGGTCACTAGGCCAAATCATTGAAAAACCTTGTGAACACATTAGAGGTCACAATTTGTGACTTATCTTTATGAAAATTGATCACAATGATCATCTCTATAAAATCTAGGTCAAGTTCGATATTGGGTCATCTGGGGTCAAAAACTAGGTCACTAGGTCAAATCAAAGGAAAACCTTGTGAACACATTAGAGGTCACAATTTGAGCCTAATCTTTACGAAACTTGATCACAATGATCATCTCTGTAAAATCTAGATCAAGTTCAATATTGGGTCATCTGGGGTCAAAAACTAGGTCACTAGGTAAAATCAAAGGAAAACCTTGTGAACACATTAGAGGTCACAATTTGAGCCTAATCTTTATGAAACTTGATCACAATGATCATCTCTGTAAAATCTAGGTCAAGTTCGATATTGGGTCATCTGGGGTCAAAAACTAGGTCACTAGGCCAAATCATTGAAAAACCTTGTGAACACATTAGAGGTCACAATTTGTGACTTATCTTTATGAAAATTGATCACAATGATCATCTCTATAAAATCTAGGTCAAGTTCGATATTGGGTCATCTGGGGTCAAAAACTAGGTCACAAGGCCAAATCATTGAAAAAGCTTGTGAACACACTAGAGGTCACAATTTGAGACTAATCTTTATGAAAATTGATCACAATGATCATCTCTATAAAATCTACGTCAAGTTCGATATTGGGTCATCCGGGGTCAAAAACTAGGTCACAAGCCTTTGAAGGCCAAATCATTGAAAAAGCTTGTGAACACACTAGAGGTCACAATTTGAGCCTAATCTTTATGAAACTTGATCACACTGATCATCACTATAAAATTTTGGTCAAGTTCGATATTGGGTCATCCGGAGTCAAAAACTAGGGTCACGAGGCCAAATCATTGAAAAAGCTTGTGAACACACTAGAGGTCACAATTTTGACCTTATCTTTATGAAACTTGATCACAATGATCATCATTATAAAATTTAGGTTAAGTTCGATATTGGGTCATCTGGGGTAAAAAACTAGGTCACGAGGCCAAATCATTGAAAAATCTTGTGAACACACTAGAGGTCACAATTTTGACTCTATCTTTATGAAACTTGGTCACAATGTTTATCTCAATAAAATCTAGGTCAAGTTAGATACTGTGTCATTTGGGCCAAAATCTAGGTCACTAGGCCTAACAGGTGAGCGACCCAGGGCCCTTTGGACCCTCTTGTTTAATAAAAAGTTTAAACTCCAATACTTTTGAAGTCCTTCAATGCATTGCTTTTAAACTTGGCATACTTGTTAACCATCATAAACACAATATATTATCAAAGCCATGTTACACTATCAAAATATTTCAACATAATTATGGCACCTGAATGACTTAGCTATTTATTTCTAAGGACAAGGCTTCTACAGGGGCATAAACGTTGACTGAACACAGTCTTGTTTCTTTCTGTGCAAATTATTTTAGTATTACTCTCTTTAATTTGTTGCCTTTGTTATTTTACAAGTAGATGTTCTTATTGATTCTGGCTGCTTCTTGCTTGTCTGTGTGTCTGTTTGTTTGTTTTGAGTGTCATGTGGTCCTGCCTTAAAGTCTAGACATGTTTTCAGCATCCACTAACCAGAATTCAATGAAACTTTAACTGAAGGCCCTCTTCTGATGTGCTTATTTTTCTCCTAGGTTATACCTTGAAGCATTAATTAGCTCTGCAAGTATTCTGTTAAGGTAGTCACTTGTAGTGCTATACAATATTTAATGGGAGGGGTATGCAATACTTTACATTCTATTTTATTTCTCAAAACTGAAATTCCTTTAAGACAGTTATCAATACATTCTAAAGCGTTATATTTATGTATAGAGTTCATATAAGCAAATTAAAGTTATAAGTTAAATTTTGCAAGAAAATCTTAACTCTTATGAGGGAATATGAAATTTTATGATCCGTTTTTTTTTACATTTAAAAATCCTTTTTGCATGATTTTTTGGACAAATATACATGGAATTATAGAACTGCATTATGGGTAAATCATATTTTGAAAGAAAACAATGAATGCAAAAAAATTCTTACCCCACCCACCAATGTACTTTACATGCTACCTTAAGGGCAGATTTACTATTTTAGCTTTCATTGCTTGATTGTTTTGTAAAATTTGTTGTAGTTTGTATAAATGAATCAGAAATAGTTTTCATATTATTTTTGTTTGACAAGAAATAACTGACTGTGCTGCTTGAAGTTCATTATATATATATATATAATTAATCTTTCATCAGTGATGAGAATCTTTCGCTGGTCCACAGATTTTTGCTCTTTTGGGCTTGATAAATAAATAATGTTATTCATGAATCTATTCTCCTTTAATTCCTTGTTAATTAAAAAATATTTTGTCAAAATTGGACTACAAATAAGCATGTTACAGCCATATTTAGACACCCTACAAGCAACTATAGGCTACCATAAACATTCTGAAAAAATCATCAGCCCTTTAAGGATTTGTCCATTCACATTCCTGTTTCTTAAAGCAAAGTAATTATGTTAAACATTTTAGGCCTTACTGGGTCTGTGAGGTTGTAATTATCTTTGTTGGAAATTAACTACAAGACACATGCTGATATTTGAGATGAGATTTAACTCAGATCGAGATGTTTCGGGTTCAGATTTTCAGATTTTGTGAGGTTGTAATAAAGAATATCTTTATTTGATTCCTAGGCATCGTCTGCAGGTGATGGAAGTAAGATGGTTACCCTCGACGATTTTAACATCTTACGAGTGATTGGTCGAGGAAGCTACGCAAAAGTGATCTTAGTGGAACAGAAGCGTTCCAAACGTCTCTATGCAATGAAAGTGATCAAGAAAGAGCTCGTCAACGATGATGAGGTATAGTGCCAAGTTTCATTTGCTGTGTACAATAGTTTCTGTTATTTAAGCTAATTACGATTTTCTTGATTAATCCGGAATTCTGGATTTAAATAGTATTCTGAAAGAGCCATTATTTCAGACCAAATTAAAACTTAATCAATGTAAATATCTTTAGAAATAGTTTCAGTCAAATGTATCTGCTTTAAAGAAACTTCTTTGTAAAAATTGATTTAAATATGGAATATGAAAAAAAAAAAAAAAAAAAAAAAAATTGGAAACAATGTGGCTGAAGAAATCTCAGGTTTGATAAATTTCATGATATCAGATTTTCTCAAAATTATCCATGTGTCTAATGTTGTTGTTGTATAATAATAATGTTTCAGGATATAGACTGGGTACAAACAGAGAAACACGTATTTGAGACGGCAACAAATTATCCATTCCTGGTCGGTTTACATTCGTGCTTCCAGACTCCTAGCAGGTGAGTGAAACTATATGTTGGCCAAACTATGTGTGATGACACTGTGGTTGGTTGCATTTAATTGTCAGACAGTTGGAAGTGTGTGCACATTTGGCTGGCTTAGAATGAGAAGACTGATACGTATTTAAAATCTGCAATGCAAAGTGCTTCTTATGAGCCTATTTGCATGAAAATTGGAACTTGTCATGTTGACCAAACTGAGGTTGAACCAGCTGATTTTACCATAAGTCATAATAACTGCTGACCTGTGAAAAAGAACAAGTTTGATTCTTTAGTCAAGGGTTTGAATTGTGTAAACACCAATAACATGTTTCGAACAATTAAAAATGATTATAACTTGACCAGATTTAGTAGGCACTCCGGACATATTCTGTGCATGTTTCGAACAGAGTTGGTGCAAAAATAAATAAATATTTTCAATACGTACCGACTATGCTTACGGAAAATAATACATGCTTCCGAAGTTTAATGAGTGCCTACTAAATCTGGTCAAGCTAATTAACTGTACTTTATTATTGTTGTTGTTTTGTAGATTATTCTTTGTGATAGAGTTTGTGAATGGTGGAGATTTAATGTTTCATATGCAACGACAACGAAGACTTCCCGAGGAACATGCTAGATTTTATTCTGCCGAGATCTGCCTTGCATTACACTTCTTACATCAGAGAGGTAAAATTTTTCTATATATAAGTACTCACTATTGCATTGGTTTAGGGCCACCTTTATTATAAAATATTGTTTGTTTGCCCTAACGGGACCCAAGATTTTTAAGGTGGGTAGGTAGGTCAAATTTTTTTTTGTCTGGAAATAATTTTTGAGGAACCTGTAAAAAAATTCAAGTTGTAGTTATATAAGGAAATAGGCTTTAAAAGTTTAAGTAGGGGCGATTTCTATGAGTAGGTAGCAAACATACAATTTTTTAAAAATGGCCTATGCATGCATTATACTTGTGATATTCCATGTGTATGGGTTTCTACTGCCATCAGCTTTAAAAGTCACCTAGACTTTGAACTACTCAGTGCAATATGGCGTGATGAATTACATTTTCTGTATTCCACTGTGCGATTCTGTCTGTATTTGTGACATTAACATTCATTTTGCTAGATACTTGTATTATTATGTTAAAATGATTTACTTAACATTTATTATTATATTTTGTAGGTATCGTGTATAGAGATCTGAAACTTGACAATGTATTGTTGGATTCAGACGGTCATATAAAACTCACTGATTACGGAATGTGCAAGGTAAGCAATATTTAAGCGGTATGTTTTGGTGTAACCAAGGTCCTAAAATTCTGGAATTACCCGGACCTTTTCTGTTTCACCAAAAAAGTTATTTGATGAAAAAATCCAAAGAATTGACAAAGAGGTCTGCGTGCCTGTTAGATAAATACCCAGCATTGACAAAGATGAGGTCATTTCAATTTTAGCAATTAAACAATGTTTGGAATCTAGTTAAGGTGTAGTACGGAGGTGTGCTTATGGTGCCCAAAACAGACTTGTGACTGGTTTTCTTCCTGCGGACTCACTTCATATTTTGATCGCTGTTTTATTTTCTCTACCTCCTATGACATCACATATATCTTCTATATAATGCACTTGCCTATGTGTTGGCTCTTACTTATTTGATGTGATATCCTGAAAGTTCTACATAACCCAGAATAGAAGTATTTTCACACATGTACTAGAGCGACCCTCTGTAGAGCAACAGCTTCTCTATAACAACCCCTTCAAAATTTCCATGAGGTGATGTATAATTTAAATAATAAATTTAAAGTCTGTTAAATGCAATTTTAAATTGTTACATCTACAAGCATGGCACATATTTGCAGCTCTCAGAGGTTGTTGCTCAACAGAGGTTATACTGTAATTACAAGATGTTATTAAAGAATTTGACCTGATCCTGACCTTTATTCATGAATTTATTACCAGGTTCTTTCATTGAATATCTCAATGTCCACAAGCAAATTGAAAAGACCACATACATGCAACTTTTTCTAGGTCTGTGCATGCGGGTACGCATATTTGTTGTGACCAATTAATAAACAATTTCGGCAAACTTTTAGCAGTTTGTAACTTTAAACCTGATAGACGCTTTAAAATGGAAAATGTATAAGTGACCCTCTTTAAACATCCAGACGTTCTTGACTGTTTGTATTTTCAATGTGCCACAGCCACACTATTTATAATATTTCAAACGAGTTAATGTGGCCATGAAAGCATATCTTTACCAGTGTAGTAATAAACTGCAATTATATTGCGCCATTATCGTTAAATTTAGCCCAATCATTTTTAGACAGTTAAAAAGTCAGGATCATGTCAAATTCTTTTGACAAGAATGTATAAAATCAGGGCTTTTTTCCTTCCAAATCAGGGGCCGTTAACAGGCCCCTTCCCCTCAGGAAAAATCTTTTAAATCATGCAGTTTTCCCCTTAAATCCAATTTGCATTAAGTTTTTTCTTCCCTTTTGCTAAAATTTTCTGGTTTTTTTCTCCTCCAAATTTAAAGAAAAGGCCCCTTCCCCACTGTTGAAAAAAGCCCTGAAAATGTCATGTACTTTTGTCTCATCATGCTATGCTGCTGAATAATCTGTAGGAAGGACTGTGGCCTGGAGATGCTACTAGTACATTCTGTGGTACACCCAATTACATTGCACCGGAGATTCTACGTGGAGAGGATTATGGTAGGTTATATATGTGAAGGTCACGACCTTGAAATCTCACAAGGTCAAAGGTCACCTAGGTCAAAGGTCATACTTATAATCATATTGATGATGGTGGTTTTATATTAGTGATTATTTAATATTAGAGGTAAAGCATATTTCAATAGAGTTAGTTTCAAATTGTCAGATGATAGAAAAATGTTATTTTTAGCTCAACTTTTCAAAGAAAAAAAGTTGCGCTATTGCCTTAACGGGATCGTCTGTGTGTACATGACATTGTGCATCTGCCTCTGCGTGCTAGTTGGTTACGTTTATTGTCAGAGTCATTTTCTCAAAGACTATCAAAGGTGTCCACTTGAAGCTTAGCATAGTTATTCACTATTACAGGGGGAGTCCATATTGACATGGCTGATAAATTATAACCCAGTGACTTAATATTTATTAATTTTTCAGCCCTTGTTACTCTTAGAATTTTCCCTCCAAGATGAGCAAGGGTACTAACAAGAACTAGAAAGTCGAGCATCCAGGTTTTGTAGGCTGAGCTCTTGTATATATTAATACTCTCATAATTATGAAATCTGCCCGAACTTAATAAATTTCTTGGCACTTTTCAGTAAAATTGAAGTTTTTCATAAAATTATGATGTTATTATCATTGAATTTTTTGAGACTCATTCTTGAAGTATGCTCTACCTTATTTTAGCACATTAGTACACAAATGCAAAGAAGACATTTTCATGCAACATGTCACCATAGTAACAGCTGTATTTTGTTTAGGCAAATCAGCTTCATTTGTCCATGCTAATTTTCACCTTTCCAAGAAATTGACACTGCTGTGCTGTAAGCAAATCAACACGTCCAAATGAGCTTCATTTGTCCAAACTAATTTTGACCTTTCCATGAAATTAACTTTACTGTTAGCAAAAAGACATGTATGTGAAAATGTCTTTTATGCTAAAGTTGGTAAACAGTCAATATCAAGGTTACGTTTCTCACAATGTTTTGGAATTATGTTCAAGGAATTTGCCTGATTTGTTGGCATTTATGGATTATTATGAAATGACTGGGTGGTAGGGAGGTATTCAATATTGATCTTACTTAATTGGAGAATAAGGATAGGGTATCATATTGCCTGTTAGTGACCAAGCGTTGATATGGGGTGATCTGACTGGTTGTCTTTATCATAAAGTCAAGTAAGATCAACATTGAATACCACCCAAGGGTTATCATTCTGTAAATAGCAGCTATAAATTTAAAGATGTCTGTGTAATTTATCAGGTTTTTGTACCGTATTCTGATGACAGACGGTTAGGCATTGCTTTCAGGATGGGGATAGGGATCCTTTGTTTTATCTATTCTCTTTCTAATCTTGAATATTTTATAGACCATAAAGATAGATGTAGCCTTGATGATAGACTTAAAGTTAACATTGCTGAATATATCTGAGAAAAAAATATGATTGATTGATTGATTGATTGATTGATTGATTGATTGATTGATTGATTGACATACAAATGCAGGGAAATGTTGATGTGCACCTGAATTGACATTATGCCAGTTGTCAATCTATACCTTTTGAATTAATTTTAATGGTAAATTATAGTCCCATGGTCCAATGGATTAACTTGAAAGCCTTCGACAAACAAGCAGGTTGAGCGATCTCTGCTCTGGTGTAATGTCAATTGTTTTTATCACTAATAATGCTTTTATAGCTTTAAATACTAACATGCCATACATGCAATTTGCACAGTTTTTGCACCTTTTTTCTCAGACATATTTAAGCAAGTTGTTGATAAATACATCGAGGTTAAGACGCCAGGGGCCTTATTCGCCAACAGTGTAAGTCTAAAACTCAGACTTAGACTTCATATTGCCAAATGTTCTAATCACTCTCATGGTGTTATTATAATACTAATGTACATATTTTGATATAAATAGGTATACATGTTCAGTGAGTATCAACAAATAGTCTGATAAAAAATCACATGACATTGATTGAACACAATTAATGATTATGTGCGACTAACAACTATAAAAATGGATTCACATGGTTTAAATCTAGTTGCTAAGAAAATGGCAGTGAGTATAAATTTTTTCACTGTTATGACAAAGTCTGAGTTTCAGTCTTACAATGTTGGTGAATAAGGCCCCAGGCACACCTACGTAGCTGTATATAGAATCGTCGAGAGGACAACCTTGATCCCCTTACAAATATTGTTGTCTAAAATTCTGCTTTTCTTAAGTTTTCTATATTGTACATTATGACAGGAAAACCTATGGCCTGGTGACCTAACAAATACGTTCTGTGGGACACCCAATTATATAGCACCTGAGGTTCTCCGTGGGGAGGAATATGGTATATGTTTGCTATGAGGTCATTTGGTTGCCATGGCAATATTTTTTTGTTTTTTTTTAGTAATTTATTTTTTTGCAAATTTTGATTAGGCTAGATGTGACAGTAGTGTGGCTAGCATTTTATTTTTGTTAAGTTAGATAAATGATGTGTATTTTGATAGCTATAAATGCCTCCCCCACCCCATCTTTGATGAGGGGGTACGCATCTATGCATATGTCAGTGGGTCTGTTGGTCGGTCATTAGGTCGGTTGCTTGGTCGGTAAAGCAAATAGTTTCTGTTAAATATAACCTGAGAACGATTTGCCCTTGGATCTTCAAACAACTTTACATGGATGTTGGCCAGAAATTTTGCCAGCAACAGTAGATGACCTCTATTGATTTTGAGGTCATTAGGTGTAAGATGTAGGTCACTTTGATCTTTACAATTTCCAACCATTATGCTGCAATGGGAGCATATATGTTCTACAAACCATTTCATGTTTAAGTTGGATAATTGATGTGCATTATTTTAGTAGTGTTAGATACTTGTTATTGCACTTAGTCCCCTACCGGCTTTCAACAGCAGGGGACTATAGGTTTGCTGTCTGTCAGTCTGTCCGTCCATCAATAAAATCTATATCCTGCCATAGTTCAAAACTTTGAAGTTTATTAACTTAGCTGACAGCTGGTTATGGACTAGGCTACCACCGGGGCATAAGCGTTTAATGAATGCAGTTTTGTTTAAGTTGATTAATTGATGTGCATTATTCTAGAAGTGTTGTCTAATTATGCCCCCCATCTTTGAACGAATGAACTAGGATTCTTTCAGAGAAATGCAAAACAGATCAGATTAACTAGATTTATTTGGAAATCTGGTTTTCATTAAATTTCCATGATTTTTTCTACTTTACATTTTGTGTTGCCATGGTTACCAATGTTGTTATGTGTACACCTGCTTGGCTATCTTGCTAGATGATTCAATATATTATTGAACAGACATTATATGTATGTAAACAGCACTATCACTTTCATCATTAACACATTTACCATCATAATTTGTCCATATTTTATCCCCGCCCCTCCTAATGGGGTTGGGGGGTATTAAGATTTCATACCTCTTGAACTGTGTAAACCAGAATTGTTAATTTACTAATATTACATGAAGGAGTACAAAGACTTTTTTTACCTCCCATCTTTTATGAGGGAGTACATTGCTTTGCTCATGTCTGTTGTTTGGTGGATAGACCAGATGGTTTCCATTCAATAACTCGAAAACACTTTGCCCTATGATCTTCAAACTTTCCATGGAGGTTGTCAGCAACAGTATATGACCCCTATTGATTTTGAGGTTAGTAGGTCAAAGGTCAAGGTCACTGTGACCTTAACCATTTTTCGAATATTTGGGCTGCTATGGGGACATGCATGTTTTGTCTGTATTTTATGCCCTCACCAAATGGGGAAGAGGGTATAAAGACTAATACCTCTTGAACTGTGTAAACGAGAATTCATACTATTCTTTAATTTTACCTGAAGAAGTACTATGACTTGTTAATCCTCATATAATTCTTACTTTCATGATTGCTTCAGTGGCCCCTCTTTGGCCCCTAGTTGAGTAAAATTTTCTTGCATTATTATTTTTATACATCTATGATCATTTCAATGTTGAATCCATACATCCATCCATTTCTCCAAAACACATCATAAGCTTTTCACAGACACTTGTGCAAGCAGTTCTATCATATCATCATCAGTAATGTATTCACGAGTTTAAAATCCTTTCAAAATGCAAGCTTAACTTCTCCTGACCCATAACCTGGCCCTGACCTCCCAGAGCATCTCAAGTACAAATTGAGATTTCATCTCAAATTGAGATTTAGCTAAAATCAAGAGTCTGAATTTGAGTTAAATCTGAAGTTCAAGCTCTTTAAATTTTATTTAAAAAAACCCCAGAATTATAGTGCTTTCTGTTTTGTGATACAAATTTGAGTCCAGCCTACCTAGGTAATTGTCAAAATGGTACGTCATGACAAAATTTAAAATGAGATTTAGCTCATATTGAGATGTTTAGGGAAATAGGGGCCTGTGTTTGTATAATTTTGCATCAGAAATACAATTTCTTATAAAACAGTGCTTCTATCAGTATTATACATAGAGTAATATCATGTTTATCAGTGCGATATTTAATGATAATACAGTAGCCCGTTGCATAGGCAAGGCACTTTAAAGTGCTTGCTCTATGCTACGCTTAGAAAGGGCTTGCCCTAAAAAAAAACTACGTAGCGGATGAAGCAAAAAAATTATATGCTACCGGCGAGCGCTTGGGCTGGCTGGCCGTTGTGCAGTTAAGTGTTACCGAGCAGAACCGAAGAGGTCTGTTGCACAAGAAAGCACTTGCCTAGAAAAGTGCTTAGAAAAGATCTGATGTCATCAAACATGTTCATACAGTTGTTTCCAATATGACATGAGCATGTATAATATGATTGTAAAAATTGTAGAATATTAATTTTAATTATAAATTATTTGGTTCATTTTATTGTAATGTTTATTTTATACTTTGCCTGTGTAGTTATTTTTGAAGTTTTATGTACGTTAAACTTTATAGCTTGGAGAATTTTACCTGATCTTGACCTTGATTCATGAATACAGGTATGTAACAAGGTTCTTGCTTGGAATATACACATCAATTTTTGCGAGCAAATCGTGCAATATTGGTATTTCAAATTTGTGATTGTATATCACATTGAGCGCCTTCATGATGCTCCCCGACTATGAAAACTTAAAACCGGGATTTTATATATAGACAAAATATCAGCTGTAAAATCATGCTAAGTATAAGGTCAGGATCGTGTTAAATTCGCCAAGCTTTACTTGTAGTTATGGCTAATATGTTCTTATTAAAGTTGTAGAATTAATCCCAAGTCAGTGACATTTACTGAATTTTAGAATAGTTGTAAATAATTCAGTTTTCCTGAACATATTCATTAAGGCTATTTTGCCAAATTGAATGATTGCATGAGTGTTATCAATTTTCAAATTATTTAAAAAATCTTCAAACTTGATTATCACAAACTTCTAAGTGCTAATTCCAAACAACTCTAAAAATATGAAAAAATAAAATCATTTCACACGTAGATTTTAGCTCTTTAAAAAGCTCTACTTTATGATCAATTCAATTTTAATTTTTAGTTTATCGTTAAAACAGTTCTAACTCAACGAAGTATTAAATTGTTATTAGCCTATTAAAGTTAGTAAACTATGACAATTCTCAGATTTTAAGAAAATTTTAAAAAATTATAAGGTTTCAAGAGAATTATAAGGTTTCAAGAAAATTATTAGGTTTCAAGAGATTTATAAGGTTTCAAGAGATTTATAAGGTTTCAAGAAAATTCCAAGATTTTAAGAAAATTTTAAGTTTTCTACTGAGAAGCTTTGTGATTGGCACTCCACGTTGAATGTATTGTGTAATGTGTATTATTTTGTTGACAGATTATAGTGTGGACTGGTGGGCTCTTGGTGTTCTCATGTTTGAAATGTTAGCTGGTAGATCACCCTTTGATGTGGTCGGTGGTGCTGAGAATCCTGACCAAAACACAGAAGATTATTTGTTCCAAAGTAAGTATTCTTAGTCTTGGAGGATATTTTTCTTTGAAGACAATTTACTCCTTTGTACATATAGTGGATATTTGTATTTTTCCATGTATGATCGGCTGATAATTCACCGAGTGAGCAGCTGATGTAATATTTTCACGAGTGGCATAGCCACTCGTGAAAATATAAGTCAGCTGCTCACGAGGTGAATTATCAAACGATCATACGCGGAAAAATACTTATGTTCTATTTATTTCATGCTTCAAATAGCTTAAATGATGAAAACAATCCACTATATGCCTGGAATGTTTTGCGTGACGTCATTTTCCCGCCATGCGCGCGTCGAGTTGCAATCAAATAGTTCTTCTGCAAAGGCTTCAATTTCGTCCATTTGTTTTACATTTTATGTACATATAATGTTCTGATATTTGTTAAAGATTAAGAGAGCAAGTGAAAATGCTTATTATTTTATTTTTGGCGGCAGGGAAATTTGTTTTAAAAAAATAGTCCGTTTGCGTGAAATTATGTACTGTGAAATTATGAACAGTGAAATTATCGGGGAATAATGCACCGTTATTCCGCCGTAAACCACCGATAAGCATGAAATAAGTTAGGGGTAATATCCAGAAATCAGTATTTGCTGAACAAGAAGGAATGAGCTCATCTGCAGATTTTTTCCCTTATTGTCTGGATGGATTGGGCATCATGCCTCAGTGTCTTCTATTTGGCGGGAAATATCACTGTCTATGACTGCTTCTTGTTCAATTTATTGTTTATTTATACGAAGTTATGAGCTGTGTGAGTGAATATTTTCGTGGGTCGAAGGTTAATAAATTAAGAATTTCAAACATGCAGAAATATTTACTAGAAGAAATTTTGTGAATACTGACGATTAAAGAGGCATTCCCTATAACTAGCAAATTTTTCTCTACTATCACATTAAATTAGCTAAATGTACAAAATACTATCAATTGTCATAATTTGTCAGAAGAAAGTGTGTGCAAATATGTCTCTATAATGTCAAAATTATATTTAAATCACCAATTATAATAATTAATCGCTCCCAGCTATTTATTATTGTGTGATCAAAGGGAAACAACACATGACTATTTTGGCTTGTTACAGAAATAAATTTCATTGTTCTTGATAATTGATGGGAGATTTGATGAATGTAAGCAATAATGATACTCATTTAGTGTATGATATTACTGAATCTATTTAAACAATCAAAGTTATAGGGAATGCCTCTTTAAAGAAAGCCACCAATATTTCCAGATCATTAATGAGACCCCTACACTGTATGTATATACTGCCGATGAAGTGGATACATATCAGGGTGAATGTAAGTTGCTGATATGTATGTTTGTATGTTTCAGTTATATTGGAGAAAACTATCAGAATACCAAGGTCTTTGTCAGTGAAGGCTGCATCTGTATTGAAAGGTTTTCTAAATAAGGTAAGAATAGTTTAGCTACGTTTAAAAAATATTGAAGGTCTGAAGAAATTAACTTATCCTCTCAAACTCTGATTTACATAATTTTCATTCGACTTCTTGTATGTATATAAATTTAAATTCGTGCAAAGCATTGCCTTTATTTACCAGTCTGCTTCAAGGTAGTCAAAAGTCAAATTTTGTGCAATACAATATTTCTGATTATTTGTACTGATTCGGAGGCATATTGGGATTCACATGTCTATTTGTCTGTCCATCCCTTCTTTGGTGTTTACTGAAGGTAGTTTTGTTCACTAATAGTGATACTAAAGTCTTGTTAATATTAAAAATAAATATTGAAAATTTTCCGTTTCAGAATCAAAAAGAACGTTTAGGTTGTCATCCGGACGCCGGATTTGATGACATACAGAAACACCCATTTTTCCGATCCATCGACTGGGATCAATTACAGCAGAAACAGATACCACCCCCGTATAAACCTCAGCTGAAAGGAGAGAGAGATCTAGAACATTTTGATCCTGCTTTCACTAATGAACCCGTACAACTTACTCCTGATGATCCGTAAGTTATAACAGTTACTATTATATCCCCTCCCCCAGTATCAAGAAAGTTCACAAAAATCTTTGAAAATATATTTTTATGCCCCGGTGTCTACTGCTGCATATTGTAGTGATGCATCTGTCCATTCGTCTCTTCTTTACGAAACTTTCAAGTCAATTTGCTTTGCTAGTTATGAAGGACAAGGGTACAGCTGGGGCATAAACATTTACTGAACGCCATCTTGTTTAAGAACAAATTTTATTATGTGGCCCATTGATCATCTTTTGACTTTACAGTTCAATTTCTCACTTGCCTTATTTAGAGGTTGGCTAGCAACAGTAGATGACCTCTGGTTTCGAGGTTAGTTGGTCAAAGGTCAAGGTCATGTCGAACTTTACCATTTCTGACTATTGAGGTTCCATGAGGCGTATATCTTTTACAAACGCCTTGTTGAACTTATGCTAAAATCTGTTTTATTTTAACAAAACTAAAAATTTGATTTGAAACAAAATGTGATTTTATGCACAAACATTTATTTATGTTTAACCCTCTATTTTTAATTGTGTTTAACCTATATTTTAATATTGCAGGAAAGTTATTGATAAGATTGACCAATCAGAATTTGATGGATTTGAATATGTCAACCCACTTCTTATGTCTATGGAGGATTGTGTATGATGCAACGGTAACTGTAGTGACACTGTTGCTATGGTAATCATAGTGACATGGTTGTGACACAGTTGCCATGGTAACCATGTAAACATTTACTTTCTAAGTGCCGGAAGATCAAGTGCTCGAAGAGCTTTTATCTGGTGAAAGGTGATTGCGGAATATATAATAGACAATCCAAGACCTCGACGGATGAGAACACAACAGTTTACCGGATGTGTTAAATTTAAAATTCATCCAAAATATGTTAATGAAAAACTAAATTAATTTACAAAACAAAAAAATGACAATAGAAAAGTTTTTAGTCTTAAGTCATAAAAACTGAAAAAATTGTTGAACATAAATTAATTTTGTCATTTATTGACATATTTTGGGTGGGTACATTGCATTGTTAGTTCGGGACCATTTAATGTCATGCATGTGTCCAAATGTATAATTTATTGATAATCTGCTATAATAATTACCATGTATACTAATATGTTATCATTGATATGTAGTTTTTAGTATCCAAACTTATGTATCAGATCTGTTTTTTTTTGTTAAAATGTACTTTAATATAGTATTTCCAAAAACAACAGATACTGTAAAATCATTTAATTTCAATGGGACAAAATAGTGTAGTTTTGGTAAAAAAGACTTTTTTGATGGGATGTTAATTGTGGATTTTGCCTTTCAAGTAATAAAAACAAGGGTCAGAATTATTGTTTGATGGGATTTAATTTTGTGGTTGAGGTGAACAACGAAATCCACAAAATTTATTCCCCCACAAATTTGATGATTTTACAGTATTTGGTATTATGGCATATCAAGTCAGATTACAAATTATCACCAAATATAGTTAAAACATGTACAAAGTAGCACAAAATTACGAATACAAAAATAAATTTTACAAATTTGCATCATTACAAATCGAGGGCTCGGTGCAAAACCATTGGCATGTACCATAGTTTTGCACAAAGCAAATTTCGAATTACGAAAACATATTTTACAAATGTTATCATCAAAAAATAACAGAAGGAAGCCATGTCATACATATACCCAAGACAAATTATTGCACAAAAAGAAGTGACCACCTATTTCCATAATATCACTTTCATTGATCATCTCCTTGGTTACTAATCAGTGTTCTATCTCCTGGGTTACTCACCATGATTCTTCTTGCCTATTTCAATGATTTTACATCAAATGCCTACATTCCTTAAACTTTATAAATTTTCCATATTACATGTATATACATGTTTGTATGTTTAACTATCACATTGAGTTGTTACACACATTGCTTTTATACCCCTACATCTACTGATGCTGGAGGCATATAGTGATGCATCTGTTTGTTTGTTGGTCCGGTAACTCAAATATTGTTGAAACTCAAATATTTTTGAAGTCTTTTAATGTATTGCATTCAAACTTGGCATACTATTTAACCATCATCAACACAATACATTGTCAGAGCCATGTAACATTATCAAACATTTCAACAAAATTATGGCCTCTGAATGACTTAGCTATTTGTCAATGACAATGTTTCCACCTACTGGGCATAAGTGTTTACTGAACACAATGTAGTTTTCCATAGAGTGTTTGTTGTATTTGTAATACCATGTTCACCAAGAAGCCAAGAGGCACACCTTTAATATAGAATCTACCTCTACCCCCGTACATAACATACAATGTAATTGCCATCAGACCAGCAGATTGTTTGCACAAACATTTAGTGGTGTATAACCGTCTTTACCATGGATTATTTACTATACAACACTACTATCTCCATACTGCCCAATGTTCAAAGAAAGCTAACTACAAACAGGTTAAAAAATCACGGGTTTTTGTTACTATAATCCTTGGTTAAACTCAATGGACGTAGCAAACAATTTAGAGTGTGTAAAATCTCGCTTTTTCCAGTCTCGATTGGAAATATGTACGAATGCACAGGTTTTATTGTTAACACACCGTTGTTTGGCTCTGTCTACCATTTTGTGTCAGGGGAAATAATTCTGGTTGTTAACAGGATATTTCTTGGTTAATAAAAGGGAGGTAATCCTGACTGTAAACTCAATATTTTATCATTAATAACCAAGAGAGACAACTGTTACATAGTAACACATTCCTTGTGTGAAGTGCTTTATTTATTTTCGTTTCTACGCACACTGTGATAATAGAAATGTTGTCATTTGTTATCTTACTGTATGTATAAAGCCAAACTCATAAACAAGTATTTAAATATTGTGATTATGTTGATATTGTCCGTACAGGGGTCCTATAACTCTGGAATGATCTGGCCCGGTGATTATAAACATTGGAGTACGTACTCCATGCTCCAACTCGTACTCCGTACTCCAATTGGAGTATTTCTTGGTTACAAAAAATGCTGTAACTTCTTTATTACTGGACGGAAACATATAAAATGGGGGTTCATTTTCTTAATGAGATCATTTGCTACAAGTTGGTGTTAGTTTTGATGCAAACTTCTACAAAAAGCTGTTTTTCAAGTTTGAGCATTGAGTATGGAGTTTGAGTATTAGAATGAGAAATGTTTATAATCACCAGGCCTGGATTTTTTTGAAAAAATAAAGTTATTTGCACTTCGTTTTCTCACATTGTTTATATTTCGGCCTGTAGCCTTCTTCAGAACAACAGAAAACATGTAGTGACAACTTATTAAAAAACATACATACAGAAATAATATAATTACCTAGGTAATTACTACTGTAAGACGTCTGCTCACTAGGAATGTGTCACTATACAGTTTAAGGTAATTAGATTATTTCTGTATGTATGTTTTTAAATAAGTTTAATAAACAATGTGAGAAAAACGAAGCGTTTGTATCTATTTTCCCTACGGAATACATAATTTATGTAAAAGTTATTTGATTAAAAAATTCTAAGAATTGGCAAAGTTATAGTCATTTGAAGTTCCTTGAACTGAATTTTAATAATAAAACAATGTTTAAAGCATAGATTAGGTGTAGGGATAGGTGCTAGTGGCACCTGAAACAGACTTTCAATTTTTTGTCAGGATTGTGCATTAAGCCTCAGTTGGACCCCTGATCAGTATTGTAAAATTTATGAGTTCAAGGAAGTGCTTATTTTCTGTACGATAAAGTGCTTTCGCAGAACACAATTCATTGTATGGGCTTACCAATGTGCATTTAATTGTTTATTCGTCGAAACAAATACGCAACAACGATTCAACTAGCTTTTAAATGTGAAGGGTCATTTTGAAACTTTTAACTAAACTACTCTTTAAACCAAATATTCTTAAGGGTCAAAATGTAGCATTTTGGAAATATCAAAGGTCAAAACCCCTACTCCAAGTCAAATTGAACCCCTGTACAAGGTTTTGAAGAACAGCTATGGAATAAACTTTTCTTATGATATATTAGAACACCCAATTTCGAGGGCTCTGTGCAAAACTATGATAAATGCCTTTATGAATTGATGTAGTTACCATAGTTTTGCACTGAGTCATTGATTTAGATCCTTTGTTGACCGTCTTGATGTTGTAACATTGTTTTAATAAGCAGAATGTCAATAGAAACCTTGCTTGCTCAATCATCTCATTCATCATTATTTCTAATAACTTTCAGAAATTCTATTTGAAGCTTAGTGCCTATTATGTGCTGTATTAAACTCGTTTGTTAGAAAGTAATTCCATGTTTATCTGTACTTGGTTTGAACTGTTGTTGTTGTAAAATAAAATAAGCTAATTTTCATACCAGATTCTGTTAGCCGCTGAAAATGTAAGATTTATTTCACTTTGTTGACTAACTTGTAGTGGTTTGCGTGATTCATCTGTTTGGCGCCATGTGGTACTGCATCTCTGACTTTGGTGATGTAAATATTGTATACCCCATATTCGGGGCTGTATGGTATTATGAATCAAAACTCTTATTTTCTTGTACATAATGGCCCAGGAAGTTTGTATTTAGCCCAGTAAGAGGATGAGAGAATTTCTAGATGTAAGCCATTTACATTGTCTTTGCCTTTCCATGTTTTTGTTTGTAATGAACAATTTGATCAATTTTAAGGTTTTGGTCGCCTGCCTTAATTTTGGCTATCATATTATCTTTTATTGAATGAATCGGATTGTATTTTAGCTCACCTTGAGTATACGGTTTGTGTACCCTTCTGAAATATAGTCAAGGTCATATCTGACATGGTCATAGTCTTTACTTGCAAATTTAAGGTTATCACTAACATTGTTGAGGTCAGATAAAACTTAGTCAAGGTCATTCCTTACATTTTCAAAGTTATTCTGGCATAATCAAGGTCATTCTAACATAGTTTAATCATATTAAAACATTCATGTCATAACTAACATATTCAAGGTTATCTCTTACAAGGACAAATGCAACATAATCAAGGTCATGACCAACATTGTTGAGGTCAGATATAACATAGTCAAGGTCATTCTAGCATAGGCAAGGTCATATTTTATTATTTATCACGGTCATGTCTTACTAAATCGAGGTCATCCCTTACATTATCAAGGACATATCTTACTTAACCAAGGTCAATTCATATCTAGTTTATTTGTTTTTAAGGTGATTAAATGTTGCATATATAAACAACATGGATTATTTCAGTTTGCTTATCAATGACATTAATTCATCTATAGTTTAGACCGAAAAGAATGCAGGGTATCTAAAAGATGCAACCAAAAATTTATCACTGGACCGAAAACGCTGATCAAGACTTTGCTGGGCTGTCACTCGCACTTAGTGATGGCTGTAGTTATGTATTATTATACTATTTTTGAGTATATGCATATTTCGTATATTTTGATGCCAATATTTAGTTTATATATAGATCTACCTTAAAAGTTTTAGTGGTATACATTGTATACATAATTATATTTATTATTATATTTTTGTACACTTGATTTTTTTGTTACATTTGGTGAGATGTTTCTGTGAAACCCCCCACCTTGTGTTTGATGCCGTATTTCATGTATGAAGCACTCGTCTTGTGTTTGATGCCGTATGTCATGTATGAAGCACTTGTTTTGTGTTTGATGCCGTATGTCGTGTATGGAGCACTTGTCTTGTGTTTGATGCCGTATGTCGTGTATGAAGCACTTGTCTTGTGTTTGATGCTGATGAAGTGTATAAAGTACTTGACTTGTGTTTGATGCCATACGTCGTGTATGAAACACTTGTCTTGTGTTTGATGCCGTACATTGTGAATGAAGCACTCGTCTTGTGTTTGATGCCGTACGTCGTGTATGAAGCACTTGTCTTGTGTTTGATGCCATACGTCGTGTGTGAAGCACTTGTCTTGTGTTTGATGCCGTATGTCATGTATGAAGCACTGGTCTTGTGTTTGATGCCGTACATCTTGTATGAAGCACTTGTCTTGTGTTTGAAGCCATATGTCGTGTATGAAGCACTCATCTTGTGTTTGTTGCCGCACGTCGTGTAGGAAGCACTCATCTTGTGTTTGTTGCCGCACGTCGTGTATGAAGCACTTGTCTTGTGTTTGAAGCCATATGTCGTGTGCGAAGCACTCATCTTGTGTTTGTTGCCGCACGTCGTGTATGAAGCACTCATCTTGTGTT
Source organism: Spisula subtruncata (assembly GCA_963678985.1). Taxonomy (NCBI): domain Eukaryota; kingdom Metazoa; phylum Mollusca; class Bivalvia; order Venerida; family Mactridae; genus Spisula; species Spisula subtruncata. The sequence continues at coordinate 5,283,561 of OY787669.1, forward strand.
TGTTGCCGCACGTTGTGTATGAAGCACTCATCTTGTGTTTGTTGCCGCACGTCGTGTATGAAGCACTTGTCTTGTGTTTGATGCCGTATGTCATGTATGAAGCACTGGTCTTGCGTTTGATGCCGTACATCTTGTATGAAGCACTTTTCTTGTGTTTGAAGCCATATGTCGTGTATGAAGCACTCATCTTGTGTTTGTTGCCGCACGTCGTGTATGAAGCACTTGTCTTGTGTTTGAAGCCATATGTCGTGTATGAAGCACTGGTCTTGTGTTTGATGCCGTACATTGTGAATGAAGCACTTGTCTTGTGTTTGAAGCCATATGTCGTGTATGAAGCACTGGTCTTGTGTTTGATGCCGTACATTGTGAATGAAGCACTTGTCTTGTGTTTGAAGCCATATGTCGTGTATGAAGCACTCATCTTGTGTTTGTTGCCGCACGTCGTGTATGAAGCACTTGTCTTGTGTTTGTTGCCGCACGTCGTGTATGAAGCACTTGTCTTGTGTTTGATGCCGTATGTCGTGTATGAAGCTCTCATCTTGTGTTTGTTGCCGCACGTCGTGTATGAAGCACTTGTCTTGTGTTTGTTGCCGCACGTCGTGTATGAAGCACTTGTCTTGTGTTTGTTGCCGCACGTCGTGTATGAAGCACTCATCTTGTGTTTGTTGCCGCACGTCGTGTATGAAGCACTTGTCTTGTGTTTGATGCCATAGTTAGTGTATGAAGCACTTGTCTTGTGTTTGATGCCGTATGTCGTGTATGAAGCACTTATCTTGTGTTTGATGCCATACGTCATGTATGAAGCACTTGTCTTGTGTTTGATGCCGTACATCATGTATGAAGCACTTGGTCTTGTGTTTGATGCCCTAGGTCGTGTATGAAGCACTTGTCTTGTGTTTGATGCCGTACATCATGTATGAAGCACTTGGTCTTGTGTTTGATGCCGTACGTCGTGTATGAAGCACTTGTCTTGTGTTTGATGCCATATGTCATGTATGAAGCACTCGTCTTGTGTTTGATGCCGCATGTCGTGTATGAAGCACTGGTTTTGTGTTATGTTAGCCTTAAAATAACAGGGCTAGACAATGTTCATAAATAGCCCAAAATAAAGTGAAAGGTTTTGCATTTAACTTTCCAAAAAATTTACTGATTTTGCAGTAGATTGAAAAGAATGATATTGTAGCTCTTCAGACTTCTTCTATTAGTTGATTGCTTTATCTTATATTTAGTAAATCACATTATACTGTGAAATCATTAATTTTCGTGGGGGATTAAATTTCATGGGTTTCGTGGTTCACATTTTACCAAAACCATGAAATTTCGTCCCATTGAAATTAAATGATTTTTCAGTGTATGTTCTATATTGTTATAGTGCTACATTTGTTGCAAAGGGTTGTGCTTATTTATATTGAATTTCATAGTTTTATTTTTTGAACAAATCTCTTGGTTATGTATTTATCACACATTTTTTCTACAAATCAAAAATCATACCCATACATGTTCTCATTAAGCATTTTGTTCAAATAATGTTGTATATTGTATCGCTGGCTTAGAATGAGAAGGTTGTACTATAAAATCAATATTTTGAGAAAACAAGAAAAACAGTCTGACAATCATTCTTAACTTATGGTTGAACATGCTGTTTCAACTTCAGTTTGGTCAATATGACAAGTTCCGATTTTCATGAAAATAGGCTCATAAGAAGTGTCTTGTAATTCTGATTTCAAATATGCATTAGTCTTATAAGGTTGTAAGTGGCACTTACGACCTTCTCATTCTAAGTCAGCAATATATTGTTTGTGACCCTTAATATGGGATACAAGTCCATGTATTAAAATTCACTGTTTATATTTCATCAGAATGTATGTACATGCATTGGTCAGTAGTAAGGGCCCAAAACCCGTGAAGTGACAATTTCATAGTAAATGTGTCAATTATTAACAAATTTATGAACAACTTGTATATTATTATGCTTTAATATTTTGGAATGTTGTGATTTGTTATCATGGCTATACATTGCACTTAAACCAGCGTCAACTTTATATATCCTTTTGTTATTATTAAAATTATTATTATACTTGCCAAATACTGACGATTTTATAAGTACTACTTATGTAGGAATTTTTCCATTCAAATGCATGGTCTACAGTAAAATCCGTACTAAATTAAATTGTATTTCTTTTATTTTTTTCTTTATATTTTCATAGGAAACAGCATGTACCCTTTAATAAGGTACATAAGAAAAGAGTATATTGACTTTAAAAAATTAGAATCAGATAGCATATTATAAGCTTGACTTTTCCTTTTCGAAGAAAAAGTCGAACTATTGTCATGACAAGATAGTGTTCATTTGCGTTGGTTAAGTTTATCGTCAATTTCTCCAAGACTATCAAAAGTATCCACTTGAAACTTAACATAATTTCTCAACATCACAAGGGATGGCCATACTGACAGGGCTAATAACCCTGTGACCTATATTTGTTGAGTTATCTGCCCTTGTTTAAATACTATCAAATACGAGAAAGTTGAAAGTCCGGCATTTTTAGGAAGTGCTTTTGTTTTAGAGTGGGTTTGGAAAACAGTAAACTGTCAATTTATATCCTTACATCAGATTATTTACTTATGAGGAAATTTGATATCAGGAGTTTTAATTCTCATTGTACCCAAGTTCAAAAGATGTATGTATGTCAATGGTTGTGTATGCACCTTGTGTCGTCTTTAATGTAGATAAACGTCCTCTGTTTTTGTGTCGTCCTATGTTTTTGTGTCGGACATAAAATGTTTATTTGCCTGATTAGTTTGTATTCTTTCTATAACAATCATAAATTAAACATGAAATAATAAACATATTAATATAACAGTGTGTTTAGTTCTATATTGGACTTTTCATCACATGATTTTCCCTATAGTTGGGTTAATGTGTCACAGAGGCTTGGGTGCTGGCACCAACTGTTCAGGCTTTCGTGGGCAATTAGCTCTCGTTTAGCTGATCGCCCTGGCTTATATAGTCCCCAAATCCTCAGGTGACAGTATTCTTTGATACTAGTTCATGTTTGTAATGTTTGCAAGATGTACATCAGGTAAGCCCCTGGGCCAGTATTTATAAAGCATCTTAGTTGAAAACTTAACATTTTTTTAAAACATTGGAATTTACTGAAGTGTCATGACAACCAATATTATTGATTGTATTCAATGTTTTAAGTTAGGAAGCTACGATAATCACTAAACAAACATGGATTATTTTCCTATTTGTGGGAAATATGTGCTTTACAAATTTTGAACTTAAGTAAAAATATTTAAGTTTTCCACTAAGATGCTTTATAAATAACGGCCCAGGGGCCTTATTCACCAACGTTGTAAGTCTAAAACTCAGACTTAGACTTAAAATTGTCATTATTCATAATCACTGGCATTTCTTTGAAATTAGATTTAACCATGTGAAATTTTATCGGGCTATTGGTTGTTACCCACTGAACATGTGTTACAGTACCAATTTATATCAAAGTCGGTACATTTATAACAACACCAGAGCAAATTTACAATGTAAAGTCTAAGTCTATGTTTCAGACTTACAACTTTGGTGAATAAGGCCCCAGGTGACCTTTGTTTGGAGGGAGTCTTAAACTCGAGGGAGTCTTAAACTCGGCTGATAGTATAATTTTTTACAATTTCATTTTACTCTGATATAGGATCTGATGACACTCTGAACTATGGGGCCATGTTGATGTGAACTTTACATCATCCAATCAAATTGCTACTTTCACAAATCTGCAAGTGCAGAGAATCTCTACTGTAGTATACAGCGTAAACACACTCTCTATATACATGCAGGTGAATAGCCATCATGCAACATGCACTACAGAGGTCACATCATCCAATCAAATTGCTCATTTCACAAAAACAAAGTGCAGAGTTCTTTGCTGTAGGTTCACAGTGAGAGAAATGTTTAAACTTTATACACCAGTGTATAAACATAGGGAGTTACACTTTCTATACATACAGGTGAATAGCCAGCATGCATCATGCACTAGAGAGGACATTTGAATGTGACCTCTTATGTAGTGTAGTCAGATCTAACTATCAGAGTAAAGGAATGGATCAAATGTCAGGATCTGATTTTAATGAGATGGAATTTTGTACTATTCAATGTCAGTATATATCGGATATATAACAGATGAAAAGTAAAATAATGATCAAAATTTATTCTTCTGAAATTGTTGGTCTGACATATAATGGATGACAGTAAAATAATGACCATTATATTTTTTGTTCAAATGCCAGGGTAAGAGATAATTTCTGGCAGCATCAGTCATCAATTTCCGTACGTTGGATGGGTTGGATGGAGACGTACATTGTAATACTCTGGTTGATTGGTGATGCTGTCACAACTCTGCAAAATAAGTAAAATATTTTCTTGTAATTTGTATCTTATGTGTAATTATAATAACCCCCCCCACCAGCACACAAACACAACTATGGTCCACTAAAAATGAATATTGCAGGATTTGCTTGTGAAATGTGATCTATTTATCACAAGAACCTTGCACAATCTTTAAATAAAATAATTCTTCTTCAAAAACAAATTAGTTGTGAAAACTGGTCAAAACATTACATAATATACATGGTTTGCGGAAATTGATATAATTCAAAGCACGAGCATTAAAATATATTCATGCATTAAGTTCAGGATCAGGTCAAATTCGTCATGCTATACACCTTCTATACTTACATCTCTATCTGAATTGTATTACTCAGCATCGACACAGGCTAGCTTTGCTTTCTGACAAGTTTTTGGGCGCTTTGGGTCATTGTTACACAACTGAAAATACAATTTCTATTTGAATATGGGTACAAAGTAACGATTACCATGCGCTCATGCGCTCCCCCCCCCAAGTGCCTGTATGAATCGTAGCCAAGACCCGACCTAGTTCTCCAAGTCCCCACTTTAAACGCAAAGTGACCCAAAATATAAAAAAATAAATGTATGATTTTATGTCTAAGGGAAGCAACTCTTGCAAAATTAGTATTTTGTTAACCACACATTTGGCCAGGAACAACGTATTCTAACCATTCCTGATTTGGCTAAAAAAAATATTTGGTCTACTATTTGACATATATAGTTAACATTCTATCTTCTAGTATTGGCCATTTGTTAATCAATTTCAAGATGTTATAGACACATTTAGTATCAAACTAAATGTTATGTTATAAGAATTAGGAATATTACATTTCTAAATATGTATTGTTGATTTATATTCAATATTCAGTGATTAAGATTCAATATTATGCAAGTTAACTGAAAGATGCCCTTCATAAAATTACTTTAAAATTCTTTGACTGAAACCTATAAGCTAAATATCGATTCCTATACTCTGTTACATATACCGGCACTTACATCACCTCTACCCAGGCCATTACATGTTAGTATTGGATTTGAAGAGCATATCAGGGCACAGCCTTTTCTCGCAATATTACAATGGCATTTGTTCCATACACACACTTTGTCATCACTCTGACCGCCACGGATATGAGCACCACGACCGCCACCACCACCACCCCCGCCACCGCCACGACTACACCTTTTCAAATGCTGAAACAAACACATTTTGAACATATAAAATTTTAACGGATCTCTTGTAACAACACTTTAACTCTCCAAGGCTCTCTAACCATGGGCGTAGGAGCGTCTTCAACATTAGGAGGGGGGGGGGGGGGGGCAAACATTTGGCAACTTTGGGCAAATTTTTTTTTTATACGTTTTCACCAAGAACGGAAGGCAAATTGCCAATAACGAGATATATGAGGTTGTAAATTATACTTTTCGTCTGAATTGTTGGGGGGGGGGGGCAAAAGATATGCCCCCTGTCCAAAAATTGGGGGGGGGGGTCCTACGCCCATGTTAACGATGATCATTCTCTTTTTAAGGTCGACACCGGTATCAATAATGTTCAGACCATTTAGTTATAGTTTCCAGAACTAGACCATATGAAGCATTTCAGAGCACAGGTAACTGCATTATTGATAAAAACAATTTGGACACGAAAAAAGGAAAAATATAAATTGTCTTTTTTTTTCATTTTCAACCATACAGTAACCTGTGTTTCAGAATATTTAAATCAACAAATACAATGCTCACAGAAATAGCATAACAGCGGCGCAGTGCATGCTAAAAAGGCTGTGATACCCCAAGAAATGAAAACCTATGACAGATGGTCCAATGCTGGCCAGAGCTAAACCATAGGGAACTGTATCATTAAAAAAGAAAAACAATCCCAATTTTTTTATTTCTTTTTCAATGATACTGATGCCTGTGAGCCATACAACAAATAAATGTAACAATGTTATAAAAAGCGCAGTACACGAATCCTACAAAGGCATAATGTCCAATCCTAAAAAAGTCACAAATCTGTTACGGGTGTCATTATCACTCACAACGCATTAACTAGTACATTGTTTTATTGTTAAAATTCATCATATGAAACTTCAAATGAACATAAATCAGTTAATAGTTTGTATGTTTTCATCAAGTAACTTTTATTTTCTGCAGAAAAGCATAACGTTATACTTTCTAGTGCTTCAAATCCGTTTTTCCGGAATATACCAGAGTTGAAGGACTGCTGGCAGTATTCCAAACACCCTGACCAAGTTGAAATCAGAGGAGACCACGATTTGTGCCACAATCTCCTTACGAGTTACCACATTTCATTTTAGGCCTAGTCACAACAGACCCAATACATAGCACATAAAACATGCAAGCAATGTTAGGAGTGAAACCCAACCACTCAACACATACTTCAGTCTTGTTGATTATGCACCATGGAGTCAATGTTATGCCCGCTGGGGGGGGGGGGGGGGGGTACAAGGGAAATTAGATAGTTTTAAAAAAACTTCCAAACAGGTCGGAATTTGACAACTGTATCGATTCTGAGTTCCGGGGAATAGACTTTGGTCCGGTTCCAAGACCCGGGAATAACTAGCGATTACGTGTCCCGACCCTGGAGATTTAGACAGTAAGCATTGTCTCCAGGGTGGGGATTATCAGTATTACATCAAAATATACAAAAAAATCTAATCCCCTTAGTCTCCCACCGACCCCTGGGCTTGCAAAATATTGACTGGTGCATTACTATAAGAACTGAGGCGAATGGTTTGATGAGTATCTTTGAAGTTGATCATTTCAATTCAAGGTTGACACCAGTGTACACCCACATTGGTGTTAGATCTAGTGTACTTTTAGACACAGGTAACAGTATCGTTGAAAAAGAAATTAAAAAAATGAAATTGAAAAAAAAAGTTCGAAATTTTTTTTTCTCGAAATTTAGGTATTATATACGTATATAATTCCTGAATTTCGAGAAAACAAATTTTCGAGATTTTTTTTTTCAATTTCATTTTTTTAATTTCTTTTTCAACGATACTGTTACCTGTGCTTTAAGAATATTTATTATGACATAAATGAACTGCATTGCCAGAGGAACTCGTGATTAATACTGCGCACGAAGCTTTACTGTAGATTCTATTCAAATGGTGTTTACAAATTTAAAAGCCTTTACTCACATCATTCCTAAGATCTGTGCAGTCGACAGGTTTTTCTTTTCCACCTCTTCTTTCTGCAACTGCTTTAATAAACTCATTTGCGGTCTCCTCTTCTTGTGAATAAGTGTAACCTACACTGATAAGCACAATCTGGAATGAAAGATACATGAAGTTTAATTATTTGTCTTCGCCTACGCATTCCTGCCTCCATCTCCCGAAGTATCTCAATGTGAGAAAAATCTCATCTCAAATATAAGCATGCGTCTAAATGTTAAGGCCATACCAAATCATACCTAAGTTGAAAAACCTATCTAGTATCTAGCTGTCCTGAGACAAAAACAAAACACTGGGAAAAAAAACAAGTCATAATGACTTCTATACTCATCATTATACGTGTAGGCATATCGCTAATACATGTATAGATATTCGAGCATTGTCAATCACAATTACTTACAGAAATAAGTTCAAATAACTTAAAAAGTGTTCGTGTAGAAAATAATGCTTTGTAGGGGTTGGGGTCATGGTGATGAATAAGTATGCAGGGTATGAAAGCAATATCTCCATGCAAGACTGGAATCAGTATTAGCATCACTAAACAGAAATGGTGTTCTGCGTTCATTACAGTAAAAAAAGATGAGCTTAAACTTCATATGTATCTCTAATTGCGATCCTGATTTGAACAAAATCTCAATTTGAGTTTGAGATTTCTACATGAGATGCTTCGGGAGATGGGGCCTGGTACTGACTATTTTCATCTGTCAGGGTGTGGATGGGGTGCATCGAAACCAATAATAAATGGGTGCAAATATTTACAGTGGTGTTTAAAAGCAGGCGCCGTGGCTTAGGCAAGGAGCTTTGAAAGAGTCGTCTGGTCTAGCTTAGACGGATGGTAGCTTATTTCACTATCTGATGGTACGAGGGAAGAATGAATCTGATCGGTATTTCTGCTTTATGAAGTTTTAATATATATATAAGTAAAAACCGTGGTAATATTGATAAAATGATGTCCATAATATTTTATAATGTTTATGTATAAAAAACTGGCTAAGAATGAGAAGGTCGTAGGTCTACTACACACGACCTTATAAAACTGATATTTTCAATCTTCACCATAAGCAATTTTAAAAAAATCGGAACATGTCATGTTGACCAAACTGAAGTTGAAAAATTCTTGTTTTTCCATAAATAAAGAGTATTTTCAGACAGTATCCACTTGTTTTTGTTTCAAGTATTGATTTTACATATTTTCAATTATAAAAAGATTATCACGTTGTTTGTTTTTAAGTAGAATATTGTAGCTCTTTGAACAATGTATAGTTTAAACCTATGCGGAAAACAAACACGCCATAATTTGATCGTTATTTTGTTTTTTTTAACTTAAGGATTTTTTATCATGTTTTTTTTTTAATCTTAGATTTCTAATAAGTTCTTCTGTGAATACTTGCTCTGATAATAGTCCAGTTTGATCTTCACTTAATATACTTATATTAATGTAGAATAATTTATTAGACTCTCTTTGCAAAATTTTCAAATTTGTTCAGGGCTTTCACTATGCTCCAAAAGTGAAAAATCAAAATGACCCCTGACTCTCAAGCTTCAAGAGTCAACAGATATACTAGTATGGCAAGAAAAGTTGTATTATAAGTAAAGTAGATTTAACTCTTCATCTTAAATTTTCAAGAGTCAAAATTGGCACTTTTGTCAAATTCAAGAGTCAAAATGCAGTTTCAAGAGTCAAATGAAAACCCTGCCGCTGATTAAACGGTAAAGGTTTCATGAAATATTTTTCTAGTAAAATAATAAGCAACGGTCAAGATGTTATCAAACAAACAACTTTTAACAACTTTATACATATTAGCAAAATTACAAGTCTTCTGTATAAGTGATTTCATGAAATATTTTTCTAGTAAAATACTAGAAATATGCAACTGTCAAGATGTTAACGAACAAAGTATTCAATTTGATTTTATTATACATATCTGCAAAATTACAAGTCTTCTTATTTATATTAAAAGTAAAATATTTAAAAGTCAAACACAACTTACCGCGACAACAAGTGCTGTATTCATCTTCGAAGATTCCGTTTTGAAATCCCACGACGAAATCGTGCAAGCCCGGGCCCGCCTGCATATTTATACGTTTCTTACTAGACTTCCGTATGTACATGCAAAACGATTGAGTCAGAGCCTCAAGGACAGCAATTTCGACTGGTTGCCTTTGCGGCATGCTTAGTGATCGCACAAACAAGTGTGCCTACGTGATTTTCGCAAATGTCAAGACCAGACGTCGCCTTAAAGCTCACAATCAACACGTAAACACTAAAAAAGTTTGTACTATAAAGTATTTGCCTTACAAAGTCATCAAGGTACCATATTAAACAGTGTCGGTGTCTCATTTGACGTCTTCAAACATTAACAAACACGGAACCCCTACGAAAATGTGGTCGATTTGAATAAACACACACGCATGTATTTTATTGAACATTACATTATACATATAATCATGTATCTATAAACATGTTCAAGCTTGATATAATATACACGTTTGTAAGATTTAAACTTAATTACAAACTTAACTATATGGTATAGAAGATTATTACACTTATACTCCGATACGCCCTGTGACTCCATTGATAAAGTGTACATTATTTTCGTAAGTGTACACTTTTTGAGTTGTAAGAAAGTTGTTTGTACAAAACATTTACTCAGAAAATAATTGGTCAATCATGACAAATCCGCTTATAACTACATGAACAGTTAAATAAATGACGTACTGTAAAATCAATAATATTCAAGGGGGATTTAATTTCGTGAATTTTGTGGATGATTTCAACCACGAAAATTTTTTAAATTACGTTGAACTTTCCACAAAATGGTCTTTTTCACCAAATCCACACATTTTGTCACATTGAAATTAAATTATTTTTACTTGTCAAAAACATGTAGCTATCAAATTGTAAATCCACCCAATGAAAGTGCAACACTAGCCTGTACTACTGTAAAACCATCTATTTTGTGGCGTTTTACTCGAATCAATAGTGTAGATAACTAAATCATGAATTCCAATATTCTTGATTAATTTAGGCCAGAACAAAGTTTAGAGAAATTGCTTATTGTTTTGTAAACCGCAAATGGGGAGCGAAATTTATATTCTTGTAATGACCAAGAAAAGTAGAACTTAATTATAGCAATTGAAGCAAAGTTACAGAATATTCATACCAAGCAAAATTTATTTTTGAACTTTATTCTATATATTAATACGACTGTGAGCGTCAACATGGGTAGTACGAATATACATGTAACTTTGTAATGTGTATTAAAAAAGAAAACAATACGAATATTTTCATAGAAATATGTCAATTGTGAAAATAAGATGCATAAATTTCTACCTTTGTGCACTAAGTCCTTTATCAATGAATGAAGAAAAGTAGATGCAAGTGTATTATAAGCACTTATAAGGTGTATAAACACATTGACACTTGTGAATTTTGATCACAAGCTAATTTAACCTATGAATGGACATTTTTGGACAGTTAACTTAATCCCTTTGGTACATTATAGGCCAAGCATATTTTTACATTAGGACTATATTTTCTATGCTGCGAATTATGCTCTGTTCATGGATTTTGCAAGGAACTTTTGGATAACCATTGTCTCTCTGGAGATCATTTTGCTTTTTGTCGGAGTATAAGTCAGATACAGAACTTGTTATCGCTCAAAAGTGTCTTCTTACAAGTGTTATTGTACAGTTTCGGAAGGACGAACAACAAATTATCCTCGGCTTCGCCTCGGACAATTATGTTGTTTGTCCTTCCGAAACTGTACAATAACGCTTGTAAGAAGACACTTTTGAACGAAAACTAGTACTGTATCTAAAACATAATCTATTTCAATAACACTGGCCAATGCAATTCCTGGCCTCGATCTCCAGAAGCATCTCAATCTGAGAAAGATTTCATCTCAAATGATGGTATTTTCTATATGGGAATTTCTATGTGACTATATTCTCAAACCTAGCATCACTAAATAGAAATCATATTCTGATTTTATAACAGTAAAATTCAAAGAGTCAGCCGCATATTCAGGTTTTTCTCTAATTCTGACTCTGGTTTAGCAAAATTTCACTTTCAGTTGAGATTTCTACTTGTTATGCTCCTTTACTAAGTAAATAATAATAGTCCTACGGTCATGCTCTTGGGCTAAACAAATGTTAATGGTTCTAAGACCACGCCCATGTGCTTAACAAATAATAATGGTTCTAAGACCATGCCCCTGAGTTAAACAAATATGAACGGTTCTAAGACCACGCCCCTGTGCTTAACAAATAATAATGGTTCTAAGACCACGCCCATGTGCTTAACAAATAATAATGGTTCTAAGACCAAGTTCCTGTGCCAAACAAATAATAATGGTTCTAAGACCATGCTCCCTGGGCTAACCAAATGATGATGATTCTAAGACCAGGCTCCTGTGCTAAACAAATGTAAATGGTCCTAAAATCATTGCATATATATAGGCGAAATAAATGTAACTCGTTCTAAAACCAAGCCATGTGCTAAACAAATGATACCGTTTCAATGATCACACCCATGTGCTTAACAAATGTAAATGGTTCTAAGATCATGCTCTTGGGCTAAACAAATACTAATGGTTCTAAGATCAGGCTCCTGTGCTAAACAAATACTAATGGTTCTGAAACCACGCTCCTGTGCTAAACAAATGCTAATGGTTCTAAGACCATGCTCCTGTGCTAAACAAATGCCAATGGTTCTAAGACCATGCTCCTGTGCTAAACAAATGCTAATGGTTCTAAGGCAATGCTCCTGTGCTAGACAAATACTAATGGTTCTAAGACCATGCTCCTGTGCTAGACAAATACTAATGGTTCTAAGACCACGCTCCTGTGCTAAACAAATGCTAATGGTTCTAAGACCATGCTCCTGTGCTAAACAAATGCTAATGGTTCTAAGACCATGCTCCTGTGCTAAACAAATACTAATGGTTCTAAGACCACGCTCCTGTGCTAAACAAATGCTAATGGTTCTAAGACCATGCTCCTGTGCTAAACAAATACTAATGGTTCGAAGAACACGCTCCTGTGCTAAACAAATGCTAATGGTTCTAAGACCATGCTCCTGTGCTAAACAAATACTAATGGTTCTAAGACCTCGCTCCTGTGCTAAACAAATGATAATGGTTCTAAGACCATGCTCCTGTGCTAAACAAATGCTAATGGTTCTAAGACCATGCTCCTGTGCTAAACAAATGCTAATGGTTCTAAGACAATGCTCCTGTGCTAGACAAATACTAATGGTTCTTAGACCATGCTCCTGTGCTAAACAAATACTAATGGTTCTAAGACCATGCTCCTGTGCTAAACAAATACTAATGGTTCTAAGACCGTGCTCCTGTGCTAAACAAATACTAATGGTTCTAAGACCACGCTCCTGTGCTAAACAAATGCTAATGGTTCTAAGACCACGCTCCTGTGCTAAACAAATGTTAATGGTTCTAAGACCATGCTCCTGTGCTAAACAAATACTAATGGTTCTAAGACCACGCTCCTGTGCTAAACAAATACTAATGGTTCTAAGACCATGCTCCTGTGCTAAACAAATGCTAATGGTTCTAAGACCATGCTCCTGTGCTAAACAAATGCTAATGGTTCTAAGACCATGCTCCTGTGCTAAACAAATACTAATGGTTCTAAGACCATGCCCCTGTGCTAAACAAATGCGAATGGTTCTAAGACCACGCTCCTGTGCTAAACAAATGCTAATGGTTCTAAGACCACGCTCCTGTGCTAAACAAATGCTAATGGTTCTAAGACCATGCTCCTGTGCTAAACAAATACTAATGGTTCTAAGACCACGCTCCTGTGCTAAACAAATACTAATGGTTCTAAGACCATGCTCCTGTGCTAAACAAATGCTAATGGTTCTAAGACCATGCTCCTGTGCTAAACAAATGCTAATGGTTCTAAGACCATGCTCCTGTGCTAAACAAATACTAATGGTTCTAAGACCATGCCCCTGTGCTAAACAAATGCGAATGGTTCTAAGACCACGCTCCTGGGGCTAAACAAATAATAATGGTTCTAAGACCATACTCCTGGACTAAACAAATGATAATGTTTTTTAGGTCACGCACCTGTTCTAAACAAAAAATAATGGTTCTAAGACCATGCTCCTGGGCTAAACAAATGTGAATGGTTCTAAGACCATGCTCTTGGGCTAAACAAATGTGAATGGTTCTAAGATCATGCTTTTAGACTAAACAAATACTAATGGTTCTAAGACGATGCCCCTGGGCTAAACACATGCAAATGATTCTAAGACGATACCCGTGGGCTAAACACATGTAAGTGGTTCTAAGACGATGCTCCCGGGCTAAACAAATGATAATGATTCTAAGTACACGCTCCCTATGCTAAAAATGTAAATGGTTCTAAGACTACAATCCTGCGCCAAACAAATATAAATTGTTCTTAAACCATGCCCCTGTGTTAAACAAATGATAATGGTTCTAAGACCATGTTCTATGGCTAAGCAAATGATTATTGTTCTAAGACCACGCTTCTAGGCAAAACAAATGATAATTATTAATTCTAAGACCACACTCCTGTGCTAAACAAACGTTAATTGTTCTAAGACCATGCTCATGTGATAAACAAATGATAATGGTTCTAAGACCACGCCCCTGTGCTAAACAAATGATAATGTGTCTATGACCATGCTCATGTGATAAATAAATGTAAATGTTTCTAAGACCATGTTCATGTGCTAAACAAATGGCAATGATTATAAGACCACGCCATGTGCTACACAAGTGACAATGGTTCTAAGACCATGTTACTACTATAGGATAGGCAAAACAAATGATAATTATTCATTCTAAGACCATGCTCCTTGGCAAATCCAATGATAATGGTTCTAAGACCATGCTCCTTGGCAAATCCAATGATAATGGTTCTGAGACCATGCTCCTTGGCAAATCCAATGATAATGGTTCTAAGACCATGCTCCTTGGCAAATCCAATGATAATGGTTCTAAGACCATGCTCCTTGGCAAACCCAGTGATATGGTTCTAAGACCATGCTCCTTGGCAAACCCAGTGATATGGTTCTAAGATAATGCTTTTAAGCTAAACAAATGGTAAAGGTTAATATGCACATGGCTCAACAAAGCTTAAGACGTTCTCATGTACAAATAAATGCAGGTTGATCGATACCTCAATCAGTTGCCCATGAGAAATACCGGACAATGGATCATGCTTTTTAATCTGAGTCTGTCAGAATGTCAGTGTTTTACAGACACAAACCATTATGGTATAATACTGTTCAATGTTCATTGCATTTTTGGCTACTTGGATAAAGTGCTCAAAGATCTTGAAAACTTCCCATAGCATTCAAGTGTCATGTCCTCTTTCAGCTCGTGTAAATTATTTAGCAGTTGGTAGCCTACGTCATTAAACCACTTCGTGTAAAGTTGATAAACAACCAAAACTGTTATATACCAACAGTGTTTATAAAGTTTATATACATGTAACGTGACATTTCGTGTTAGCGTTTTCCACTGTCGCGACAGTGAGGTCAATTTGAAGATACATGTTTGCGATCGTGAAAGCTCGACCATTTCCGTTTGTCTCCGATAAATACACTTTCCATTGGATAAAAACCGAAATGATCAGAATGGTTTGCAATCGTGAAAGCTCGACCATTTCCGTTTGTCTCCGGTAAATACATTTTCCATCAAGTAAAAACCGAGGTGATTGTAATGACGTGTTTGCACGTCTAAATGACTTACTAGTACTAAGTCGAGGACACAGGATTGGTTGCGGTAAGCACTAACACCGACCTTGTAATTATCGTGTCCTTGTGAACTTGGTGTCCGTTGCCTAAGGAAATTCCTACGTAGCGCTTTCCACCGGAGGCAATCACCCGTGCCTTCTATCTTTAATTGAACGGGAGGAAACTGAATGAAAGCGCTCGGTAGCGCTTTCCTTAGGCAACGGACACTGTGTCATAAACTGGTATAACCTTGGACAATATGTCTGATTGAAGGTTATTAAAATAAAGTTCATTAACTTTAAGTAAGTAAGTTAGTAAGTAAGGAGAAATACAAATACATATCTTGTGATTTAAGAGACTTTGATTAATTAATAGATTTTACTTCAGATTTTCAGTTGAATTTAAAAGAAAATTTAAGATTAATCTTAAAGTTAAGAAATATAATAGTATTTGATATAACTACATGTATATTCAATGTTTAATCTTAAGATGATGTGTATTGAATATGACCCCCAACTAGATTATTGCTTCCATTTAGAGTATAAATGTGCAAGGTGTACACTTAACGAGACAATACTCATTAAATCGAAACACATGGTACATGTTATACATTTTTGTATGTATATATATCTTAACAGTTTGGACTTATAATGAGCATTACCCCTGTTAATTGAGCTAGAAAACCGATACGGTGTAGACATTTCTCATTTTCATACTCTCAAACTTGAAAAAAACCCCAGTTGTTTTAAGAAATTTGGATCAAAAGCAACACCGACTTGTAGCATCAAAATTAAAACCAACTTGTAGCAAATTATCTAATTAAGAAATTGAACACCATTGCATATGTTTCATTCAGTGATAAAGATGTTACAGCAGTTTTTGTAACTAAGAACATGCTCCAATTTGGAGTATGCGTTGGGGCATGTAGTTTAAAATCACCAGGCCTGAACGGCCAAAGAATTACCGATACCACCTCGAAATAGACGTATGACATGCCACAATCACAGACGTCAAACCTGTTAAACAATCGGCTAACTAAATCAACAATAATCCTAAATATAGTAAAACCAAATGTGGATAAGCCCTAGCAAAGAATTCATGAAAATTCTAAGTTTGTTCTTTGGAGTATTCTTCGAGAACAACAGAGACGCATTCAAGAAGGATAGCAGCTAAAACTCATTATATTATATATAGCATGTAGTTCTAGAATATTGTGTTGTATTGTTCAAATGACATTGCACCAGAGAAGAGACCGCTCCACCTGATTGTTTGTGGAAGGTTGCTTGGCGAATGTTTTCAAGTTAATCCTTTGGACCATGTGATTATAATTTACCTTTAAAATTGATTTAAATAGTATTGCTTGACAGCAGTTTACTGGCGTAATGTCAATTGTTTGTGAAAGGTTGCTTGGAGAAGCTTTTCAAGTTAATCCATTTGGGCCATGTGATAATAATTTACCCATGTTGGTGTTAAAATTGATTTAAAGAGTATTACTGGACAACTGGCGTAATGTCAATGTGTAACATATGGCGCCTTTAGTGATAAAATAACACTCAGTAAGCAAGTAAAGAGAGGAGTAAATGTCAACATGAAAACTTCGCATTCAACTATGGTATTTATCGATTAGCATGTGAAACATGCATTATGTACAGTATACTCATGTGTCGTAATTACGATTTGGGTTAAGAAAAGGTATGTTCTGTTCTGTTCTGATTAGCACACCGTGCCCCGAGGTTTGTCATATCGACAGTGTCTAGATGGCTTATTGGCAAAACAAACATAAAGACAACCCTCAGGTACTCCTCGTCAACAGTTGAAACAAACCGCAGGCATTAACTGTCACCAGGCATGGCCCTGTCGAACAGACAAACCGGCCACTCCACGACCACATATGAGACAACTGCCAACGGTGGCCCCATCAACAGATAAAGTGCAGGTCAACGAATTCATAAACTCGCAGGTCACTGAACTAATAAAACTCGCAGGTCACTAAATTAATAGAAATCGCAGGTCACTAAATTAATAGAAATCGCAGGCCACTGAATTCATAGAAATCGCAGGTCACTGAATTCACAGAAATTAAGGGTCCAATACATTTGTACTTCTTAAAACACGATCAGACAGGTTTGTACACAGCACAAAACCCTATAATAGTCGATTAAATAAGTAATAATAATGATAGAACTATCCCATTCGAAAGAATAGCGATAAATACTATTCACTCATGTATACACCGTTAATCCTAGATAAACATAGTTTACCTGCGGGACGATAGTCTATTTACAACCGTTCTCATTTGACTTTGAAAATACAGTATATTGGTGGTCTATGTCGAGATATATAATATGTTTGTATGTGTGTGTTTGGAAATGGACTTATGGGCATTAACTTGGTGGTCTATATGGACTGATTTCAATGTACGCACAAGATAAATTCAGCGTTGCTAGGGTGACCGGGGGCTATGCTCTCCCGGATTTTTATTTCTACGAAGTCGTACATGCATTCAGTAATATATGACGATTTGTATGCACTGAATATAGTTTATATGAATCAATTCAATCTACTAAGAAAGCTGTATGTTTTGCAAAAATAAGTCAATATTTTCCCGATGAAGTGGATACACTTACTTGTCCTGACCAAAGCGACTTGAACGGTCGACATGTTTTAAAGAGGTATTCCCTGCAACTAGCATATATTTCTCTACTATCACAATTAATTAGCTAAATGTACAAAGCAGTATCAATTATAACAATTTGTCAAAAGAAGATGTGCGCAAATATGTCTCTATAATGTCAAAAATATTTTTAAATCACCAATTTTAATTTATCGCTTCTAACGATTTATTATTATGTGGTCAAAGGGAAACAACTCGTGACAATTTTGGCTCGTTACGGAAATAAGTTTTCATTCTTTTCTCGGTAATTAGTGAGAGCTTTTTGTTGAAAAGTTGGGGAGTTTGAGCAATAATGATACTCATTAAATGTATTATATTCCTGAATCGGTTTAAATTATCAAAGCTATAGGGAACGCCTCTTTAAACTCTTTGTCATATGCATGCTAATATTGTGTGAAATACATAAACTGCTGCACTATGAAATGCGTAGTACAATATATAGGTCCCAAAATTTTAATGTCAACACGCTGCTTTTCAAAAAAAGGAATAAACATGCATATTCAAACATTCCTCGTAACTGGCAGATAAATCGATTGCAGATACCGTATAGCTGGTTATTTCTGCGGGTGTAATATTTTGCGTTTTTGCCCCAAAAATGGGTATGTATATTTATGCTGGTTTTAATTTCTGCTGATTCACAAAATGGAAAGAGTAAATTTCTGCGGTTTGCAAAATGGTTAGAATTGACATACACCAGTATCATTTGCAGTCTGATCTATGTACATTGTAATTAATTATTACAGTCCAAACTGAGGATCGCACTATGACATAACTATCATTATACATGTACAAACAATGCTTGCTTAAATTATAAACACCTTTGAAACACTAGACAAACTGCAATAAACTAAACAATTTACAATAATCAAGTTAACTTGTGAATACCCCTTGATTATTGATTATTGGTATGCAACTTTAAGCAATGCATGTACACGCTTCTACTTCTACCAATTGGTGACCACCGTCATCAGGTTGACTATTCTGTCACTCTGTGCGCATGTATATAAAAACACTAGTTAAAATTGTCCAAAAAAACAAGAACTAAGTTCACTGCATCAACAGTTTGTGCTGTACGCTATTTTACACTGTGCGGATAAAAAAAAAAGTTCACCAATTATTGGTCCTTCAGGAGTCCCTTGAATGAATCAAGGCTGGTAGCCGAGGTTACAGTGGTTGGTAATGCATTCCAGTCTCTAATTGTTCTGGGGTAGAATGACTCTTTCCGTAAGGTTGTTCTTGAAGATGGTAGTTGGAAAGAGTTCAAGTTCATGTACCGAGTAAGTCTGTCTGGTGGTATAAGCATATAACTAGCATCAATGTTTACTTCATTTGTAGAACAGGGAGAGTCGTGCATGCCTACGTCTTTCTTCCAGTGTTGGCCAATTTAGGTGCTGTAACATGCCTTGAACAGATGAGGTGTTGTGGTATCGATTTGTGACATATCTGGCAGATCTTCTCTGTATCATTTACAATTTATGTTTATCTTTTTGAAGGTATGGGTCCCAAACCGAGCTGGAATACTCTACGGTTGGTCTAACAAGGGATGTATATGCTTTCTCTTTGAGATTCTGATTGGCAATGTTCAAGTTTCTTTTTAAGAATCCAATAGTTCTGTATGCTTTCTGACATATGTTATTTATATGGTGGTCCCACTTTAGATCTGATGATATAGTAACTCCCAGGTATTTAGCTGATGTAACGTGTTCTAGTATGTGGTCATGTAGGATGTAGTCTTTTCGAATTGGTTCCCTTTTCTTTGTGATTGTAAGTACTTGGCATTTGTCCGGATCCATTTTCCTCCCAAAGGGCTAGTTTGTCGAGATCTTCCTGAAGCATGTTATTTTCAGCTGCAACTGTCAGGTATGCAATGGTGTCATCGGCAAAGAATCTTACTGTCAAGGAAATGTTTTCTGGCATGTCGTTAATGTAGAAGAGAAATAAACTTGGGCCTAGCACCGAACCCCGTGGTACTCCAGACTCAACTCCTATGTTGCTAGATTGTTCTCCTTCTACAACAACGCTTTGTGTCGTGTCTGCTAAGAAGTTTTTTATCCAGTTGTTTATTTTACCTCTTATTCCATAGTGGTCTAATTTGTGAGTAAGAAGGCTATGATTTACTTTGCCAAACGCCTTAGAAAAGTCCATTATCAGGCAGTCTGTTTGTTGGTTTTGATCATAATTTTTGGAGACGTCATCAATAAATTCCACTAGTTGAGTTTCACATGCAAGTTGTTTCCTAAATCCGTGTTGAAGTTTATATAAGATGTTATTTCTGTCTGCATGGTTCATAATATGACTGGTAACAATATGTTCCATTAACTTACAGCACACGCATGTGAGTGAGACAGGCCTGTAATTGATTGCTTCAAATCGCTTTCCCTTCTTGAAGACCGGGATGTTGGGTACTTCTCCAGAATTGTATGACTTTGTGAAAATGATTTGGAGAATGGGTGCTATGTTTGATGAGGTGGTAAAGTACTTCCATCTGGTTTTTTACGTTTAATGTAAGTCCAGAATCGTTTCATGCAGTTTTGGTTTTGGTGATGTACACATGTATTGGCATTTGATTGCTAGTATAATGATAATAAAAGGTTATACAAACAATAATACATGTAGTCATATTTTCTGACTTCTAATCAAATGACGAACGGCTGCAAAACTGTCCTATCTCCTTTCTGATACGTACATACTTAGATGCTTATAACTTTATCTCTCAACTTGTTAGATAAAGGTTGACGACCTATCTCTTGAACGTCAGTTAAATAATTGAACTAGTAGAATCAGTTGAAAACCTAGACCAACCGTCAGTGGAATAAATGAACTACGTGGAGATGAATGGTGTGATACAAGTCAGTGCGCTTACCATATTAGCTGCTTCCAGTAAGTAATGTTGTTTCTGGTTATGATGTTTCCAGTAAGCAATGCCGGTGCACCGGACTAATGGAATAATTTATTATTATGCATATTCAGCTTCTTGTCTGTTTTATAAAGTTTTTCAATGTCCAATATCCACGGTCGGTGCCTCCACTCCGCTACGTACATCTCGAAATACATGTAGCGGAACGGAGGCATAGACCCTGGGTATCCGACGATGAAAGTTTTTGGGAACAATGTACACACCGTTCAACCCGATACATAGAAAACAGTTGGCACTTAGAAGACAGTTGTCAGTGTTTATGTACGTAAAACTCGCGGAAGTAAGTATTGCTTGTTTTTATATTCCTTTTGCAGGGTCTGAACAAAACAAAGTGTGTTTATTTATTCGCAGTTAAAAGAGGTATCAGTACACAAAATTCTGAGCAAAATCGTGAATTATTTAGGGAGAAATCATGAAAAATGTATGCGATTTTTAACAAAAAACGCGTTATTTGAAACTTTGATCCCAAAAGGGGTATTTTTTGACAAATCCTTACCCTTTGACTTATACCATGACGAAATTACATCCATCCCCCGTCTATATGCAGATTTACACACTTTTATTCGTCCTTTTCGCCAAGATATAAGAGTTTAAACATGACATGGTGACATATTTTTGAGAACAATGGAGACAGTTGATGATTAAAAAAGATAACATAGAAATCAGTCGCAAGGGTATAGATGATAACTATGAAGACAGTCTGAACGCAACGTTTTTGGAGCGCAATAACATTGAAATAATGACGGTATACTCAAGTACCAATGTGTATAAGTGGATTTTTATAATGCGCTACCAAACTACCAATTACTTTTTTAGATAAAATCCCATTCACACTCTTCACGCATTCTCAAAATTTGAGCCGACTGCCTGTCACCACTATAATAATGTTTATAAAAACGAAGTATCGAGTATGAGAAGTCTTAAATCAATTTCTATCACTAATACTATATAGTTCCTCAAAAATAAATACAAATAATATTAGAAATAATGCACTTGAAAAAATTTACAAGCCCCCACGTTATGACACCCTACTCAAAATCGGCTGTCACCCACACACTATATATAATTTAAATGCTTCTCATAATTAGTAACTAGTCAAAACATCTGAAATGTGTTGTTGATGGATGGATGGATGGACGGACGGACGGACGGACGGACGGACGGACGGACGGATGGATGGATGGATGGATGGATTAGATAGATAGTTTATTTCGAAAATTAGGCAATATGCCCATGATTATATGTAAGCAAATAAGTTGGAAAATGAACACATAAATGCGCGAGAGTGCTATGAACTTGTTGCTTTGATATCTTCTCGACATAGTTCGTGTCACCCACAAGAGGTATTTTACGTGACACTGTTTTGTGGATGTGGAAGCAACGCTTACGCTTGTGGTAATTTATAAATTATTTGAACCAGTTTGTTTATTGATATAAGCACTATCGATAAATACACATATTTTTTACCAGAATACACGAACAAAAACTATACGTCAGTCTATTTCAAGCCTGTGCCTGACCGGGACATTTATGTTGTATTCTTACGTGACAGCCACAACTCGCTTATTTATTAAGGAATGGTCATTTATTCCTTGTAATATGTCTGGCACATGTCGGATTAAAATACATGTAAATAGAAATGTTCATCATCTGTAATAGACACTGAATGCATCTTAGTGCGAAAAAAGTTTTACGTGACTGTATACTTACGCGACGGTTTAAAAAAAAGTGATTACAACGATAAAAATGATAAGAAATATATCTTATTCTATGCCATTGTGACACATTTGATGTTTACAGTCAATATATACATGGGAATACCACATAATTAGAATGACATTGAAATTTTACGGTACATATACCACGAATGGTCTATTATTTGCTCATCAACAAAAATGGTCAACCATTGACATATGGGGCATAATAAATATTTATTCTTGAAATACATTGATGTTAATCAATTTATATTCTAGAATTATTCCGATAGTGTATGTCTATTGCTTGGTGAGCATGATCTTGTTCGTCACGTAAAATACAAGTTAGTGTCACGTAAAATTTAATTTCAATATTTTTATTTCTTTATGAACCTACGTTTCATTTTTTACATTTGATGACTTATAACATGGTTTTAGAGTGTATTACCTTTAAACAACTAGTATTTGTGCTATCTACATGTAGCTCAAGCTAACTATTTGAAATTTGATATTAGATGAGTAAAAATGTGATAATTTTTAGTCTGTGCAGTTACATAAAGTGTACTAAATTACTGCAATTATTGATTTTGAAGAGAAGCAATGCTATCTGTTACATTTATCAAATATAAATTAAGTTATAAGCTTTCACAACTTGGCAAAAAGCGTAAATTATGACAGCAATCTTGTGTTTGATAACCGTATAACTTTCATCACGTAAAATACAAATAAAATCCAGAGTTATTTGAGCCAATATGACAATTGATTATTGGCATGCTGGCAATGCTTTATTCAATATTTGCTTAAGTTTTTATCACTATATAATATTTTCTTTCATTGGATTTGAATAAAAACGAAATATTACTGTACAATTTGGAAGAGCTCGGGTCTCGTTGGAAACAAATGAATGTTTTCAAATTTCCAGACGACTGCACATGACTTTCATGGAAGCACAACAGAAAAATAACCATAATTAGTTACAGGATATATTTCAGAAATAATGTGTGATAAAACTGAGTTATGTGTACACAAGTATTGCTTCCAGAATAAAGGCTTGACGTTTGTTAATTGTTGTTGAAAAATATATTTCAAGACTGGTATTTTACATGACAGTACATATATGTTCAATGGTGAAGCTATAAGCCATGCTTAGCATTTTAAGCTGTATTTTTAACAGATAAATCGTTCTTAGATGCTTAAACAACCTTTAGTTAGCATTACTTTTGTTCCAAATTAGTCTTTCATGCTATTTCACCCCTACAATAGTATTTTACGTGACAATATCTCATTCCACACGTAATCTTATCCCTATAATAATCACTATATGCATTGTTTTGGTGTATTTTTGTAAATTGTTTACCAAAAACTGTAACATAAGGTCAGAATTGTCTCTACTTCAAAACTTGTAGCATTTTATTATTGTATTTATGGATAAGTTGCTTTCGTATTTTAGGTGACGAACACGTCAGTACAAAGCATGTACCAACATATGTATATTTAGCCTGGTTTTATTTAGATGCATCTCCCAAATTATAAAGTAGTGTCATAGGTTCTAAGTCAGATTGGTGAAAGTAACATTAATACCCACACTCTTTTCTACTTCTAATTCAAAAATGATTTAAGATACATGAAATTAAAATAAAGTATAAACGAAATAGCATGTTATGATGTACATACCGGTTTCATAAATGTATTGATAGTATATTCTTTTCGGAGAGTTGGTATGTGTAAATATGTAGTACTGGAGTTAAAAAAACCCACAACCATTAATTAACTTCTTTGTTGTGTTCTCTAGGGTAATACGTATGCTGTACATGCTATCATAACGTAAAATACACAGGCGAAAACACAGGCTTCTTTCCAACAGCGACATAGAAAAACACGCAATCTTGTTCATGGTGCCATGTATGAAAAATGTTCCTAAAGGGGTTCGACTTTTATGTCCGATAGACGTTTTTGATATATTTTAAGGTCAAATTTACATACGCTTCTACATAGATCTAAAAATGTCCAAATCATGACAAATCGTTGTCAATCGGAGAGGATATTTGTGAACGTGAAAAAAAGTGACGGAATTGCGTTGGTCAGGAAGCTCTCCGACCTTACCACGTTTATTTTAAACATGTTCAAAACAAGCATATATATTGCCTCCCGATTCATTCTTTGAGTCAGGTCTGTCATGATGAACTTGGTCAGTAAGAGTGTGAATGGGATTTATCAAAAAAAATCATTGGTAGTTTGGTAGCGCATTATAAAAATCCAGTTATACACATTGGCACTTAAGTATACCGTAATTATTTCAATGTTATTGCGCTCCAAAAACGTTGCGTTCAGACTGTCTTCATTGTTATCATCTATACTCTTGCGACTGATTTCTATGTTATCTTTTTTAATCACCAACTGTCTCCATTGTTCTCAAAAATATGTCACCATGTCATGTTTAAACTCTTATATCTCGGCGAAAAGGACGAATAAAAGTGTGTTCATCTGCACATAGACGAGGGATGGATGTAATTTCGTCATGGTATAAGTCAAAGGGTACGGATTTGTCAAAAAATACCTCTTTTGGGATCAAAGTTTCAAATAACGCGTTTTTTGTTAAAAATCGCATACATTTTTCATGATTTCTCCTTAAAGTATTCACGATTTTGCTCAGAATTTTGTGTACTGATACCTCTTTTAACTGCGAATAAATAAACACACTTTGTTTTGTTCAGACCCTGCAAAAGGAATATAAAAACAAGTAATACTTACTTCCGCGAGTTTTACGTACATAAACACTGACAACTGTCTTCTAAGTGCCAACTGTTTTCTATGTATCGGGTTGAACGGTGTGATGTACAACTATTGGAACTTTTAGCCATTGTGCTTATAAATATGACTTGTGAAGTATTTAATGATATAGAAGAAAAGTGTGTAATAGATGTAAGTTTAATGATGTAGGAATGTGATATCAAAACGTCTTAACCGTAGTAAAATGGTTCAACACCGTGTATCGTGTTTGGAGTATAATGTATCAATTGACAAATTAAATAAATGTATATTAAGGGGTATAGGAACATGGAATAAGAGGATCTTACACGAGTGTCTTTTCAGATTGAATTTTAAATTTTATAACTTTATCCAACGATTTTAATAAAGTATGTATGTAAAGAGAAGAATACAGGATTCTTTTTATCACATAAACAAAATGAGCTCTGTTAAATGTGCTAAAAGTAGACAGACTTCCCCTTTAGAAGAGAATAAAGTCAGTGAGTAATGCTGGTCAAAATAAATGCGCAAATAAACATTGTGCAGCACTGTATTTAAAATACCGTAACAGTGTTACATAACTACTGCAGCGAAACGGGTATATAGAATTGTAATCACGCCACAGACCTATTTGTTCTATGTATCCTGTCTATTTATGTATATTTTTGACAGTGCGTATGAAAAAATATAAAAGTGATCAGCTGCCCCATTTGCATAGTTATTACCCTAGTGAGTAGTGTATTGTAGTGTTTATCAAATGTGGCTTTATTAAACTCTAGCGTCATGGTTTATGTGATAAACATGTACATGTATTATAATTCTCACTTCTGTACTCTGTCTTTCATAGTAAGCAGTGCCTGTAACACCGGCTGGTTTGAATTTGATAATTCCTGCTATAAAGTATTCTCGGACAAGAGAAACTGGCAGCAGGCAAAGGTAAGTACATTGTATGCACCTGATATCACCTAATCGTGAAAGCTTGATCATTTCCGCATGTCTCCTGTAAATATTGCAAAGCACGATCACAGGTGGCAGTATCAGTGTTTGGAAAATAAAATATACAAAAAATGAAAATAAATCCGTCACTGAGCTAATACACTATCAAGTATATTACATCAATGACGTTTTTTATATTTTATTTGATTTTTAATCGCTTGCGGACCAAACACTGATACTGCCACCTGTGTGCATGGCAGTCAAATGTGATCAGAATGCCGATATTGGTACCCCATGAACATACATGCGAGATCTCCTGCATCATGCTCTCTTGCATGGTTATCGGCAAATTGATCAAATCTCCTGCATATTGGAATACTGAAACCTTGATATTTTTGGTTTGCATGATGGAAATGATAACATTTTTTCATCTAAATAGCTTTATGAAGCATGCATGGTATAATGTCCTACAAGTAAAATAGGTGAACATCGGATATTAACTTAATTTATGTAAGTATAAAGTTTGAGCAAGAAAAAATTCTTGCATTTTTACGAAAACTCCTGGATTTCCATCACTATTTCTCCTGCATAAGCTTCAGGAAAAAGATGGTATTTATGCATAAACCCAATTAAAGAACTAGATTTTATTTAAAATTTCTGGTAACAAGATATGAGTATATAAATGCAAGTGAAGCATAACATGTGCTCCGTGTCTCAGTGACTCATATGTTTGCCATGGGAGGCGGCACTCCTATATAATTAAAATGACTGACATATTTCAGCAGAAAGCTGACCGGCAAATAAGGGCTATGTTCGGCATATTAAAACATTCTGTAAATGCATGCCAGTTTATGTAGTTATGTACCTACATTTATAATGGTTATTATGGTTCATTTTTTTTAATTTAAGTTCGGTTAACACGACCCCAACCTGTTCAGATTATCAATGAATTGGGTACCTGGACGTTCTATGCTATTTCTTTCAGAAACAATGCAATGATAATGGAGCTCACCTGGCAATCGTTATGAGCGTGGACGAAAACAATTTCTTAAAGCAGAAATTAGCGACACTTAATTTACGTAAGTTGTGAATTTTCCAACGTTGTTTTCAATCTTTGTTATTTTCCAATCTGTGATGTTTGTAATTATTCCCCTAATTCATAATACAAATGTACATGTAATAGGATGGCCAGTTTACCTTAAAACTTGCAGTATTTTTCTGGACTAATTGACACCCAGCACATTTCATTCCCCCAAAAATCAGTAAGTTTGAATGATATGTGCTCTTCAAAGATTAAAACAAGATGGACAAGAATCAGTTATCGACAGCCATATCCCAATCGAAAAGAAAATAATCAACAAAAGGCCATAAAAATGGTCGAATAACAAAATCCTGACAAGATGTACGGTAGGTCCTCATAGAAGTTATTATGTTTCGTTCAAATCCCACAAGCAATGAAGGAGGAGATGTACACAGAAGCTGTGGCGGGTGGACTGTCGGACGGACAGAATGACGCCAACCATTACCATATCCGCTTCGCCTTGGCAGGGGATAATAAATGAGTCTCACAGTCGAGTTATAGTTTGATGTAATACTTCTTCAAGATTAAATAGGAATTCCCTATAAGTAGCATATGTTTCTCTAATATCACAATTAATGAGCTAAATGTACAACCACTATCAATTATAATAATTTTTCAAAAGAAAGTGTGCGCAAATATTTCTCTATAATGTCAAAAATATCTTTAAATCACCAATTATAATTTATCGCTTCCAGCGATTTATTATTATGTGGTCAAGGGGAAACAACTCGTGACAATTTTGGCTCGTTACGGAAATATGTTTACATCTTTTCTCGGTAATTAGTGAGAGCTTTTTGTTGAACATTTGGGGAGTTTGAGCAATAATGATTCTCAATTAATGTTTTATATTCCTGAACGATCAAAGTTATAGGGCAAGATGAATATACATGTTGTTTTATAATATATGTCTGGTGTATGTTACAGCTCCTGTTGAACAAGTCTGGATGGATGGTACTGATTCTGACACAGAAGGCAAGTACATCTGGTCAACTACTGGAGAACTGTGAGTAGACTTTTGTGTATATATATATAACCCCCGTGCAGAATTTGTTATGATAGTGATTTATATTTGACTCATTTTTACATGATAGCACATGAATTTCATGTTAATTAAATGCATTTAAACCTAACATATTCAATAGAGATCAAGATTTGTGCGAATATATACTAATAGTAAACAGCCTCTGTGTTAAGCAGATGTTCCAAAAATACGTCACAAGCTAAGGGAAGTAACTCGGGTTAGTTTATTTACAAAATAAGATGATCGAAATTAGAGATGACGTTAATTGTGTGTTATAATCATATCTGACGAGTTGAGATTGTTGTATTCCTATATTTATACCATATACTTATTGAAACAGCGAAAAAATAATCTTGCGTATATGATCTTTAAAGTTATAAGCTCAACAGATTGCTTGTTAGCTCAGTTATTTCATATTTTATTAGCTCTATATCGCCACAGATATGTATTTAGTATTCTAATACATATCTGTGATATCGCTGGCTTAGAATAAGAAGCATGTGTATTTATAAACCAAATCACTGTATGGCTTATCGTATTCATTTAAAATTCAACTTGTATCATTAATTGCTATTGAAAGCACATGTAAAATCTGACCACCATGCTAATTTTTCCTGCATTCTATAATTCAAGGTTTACTCATTATTGCAATTGTCGGAAATCGGCTCGTTTATACACATTGAGAAGGTTGTAAGTACAAAATCGATAAGAAAAACTGTCTGAAATTTACTCTATACTTATAGAAAAACAATCTTAACAACTTCATTTTGATTAACATGGCAAGTTCCAAATTTCATGAAAATAGGCTCATCAGAAGCACCTTATGTTGCAGATTTCAGATACATGTACTAGCATAATCAGTCTTATAAGGTCGTAAGTATTAGTTACGAGCTTCTCATTCTAAGCCAGCGATAGGTACCAAGGTTCGCGTGGTTCCACTTACTTACTCCCTTCATTATTGTTCTCGATGTACCAGGGTTGTATAAAAACATATACATTCGATGTAAAACAAAATCACCCAAAATAATGAATATTTAATTTGCATTGAATTTTTAATCATATTATAATTATCCTGATAACTCATTCCGGATGGTATTCTTCAAAACAAGGGTATGAAAGAAGTGTCTGTCAATTGGTACATGTTTACATCAGGGATTGGAACGGATGACAATTCACTGCTTTATAACCGAACTTAAAACAAAAATCTTTGCAACTCTAGGCCATGTAGACAAGTGGCTGAATTTCACCCGACTCTATTTTAACTAATATTGCTTGTGACGTAGCCCAAATGAACGAACAGTTGAGCTCCATATTTTGCTCAACTGAGATCGAACTTAAGTTTTTTAGTGGAATGTGTTTTTTTCCAAAATTCCCAGCCAAGTACACTAACAGGCAAGTTTAAGTTTGTTGCTGAACTAGACTGGTGATCAATAAATTTATTTGTTTATAATACTTTGTTGATTTGCTCTACAGTTTTGAAATAGCAGACTGGGGTCCCGGTGAACCCAATCAAAATGCTGGTGATGAGGACTGTTTGACATTCTTCGAGATTTACCAATGGAAATGGAATGATGAACACTGCGATAGACAATTTCCATACATGTGTGAAATAGAGTGAGTACACTTAATCACAGGTACCGGTATCATTGATAACAAAACAAAAATGCATTTTTTTAATTTTACCAAAAAAAAAATATTTTTTGAAATTATACCAAAAAATATTTTTTGAAATTTAACCAAAAAAATTGTTTTTTGAAGTTTTATAAAAATAATATTATTTGGAAATTTTACATT
Organism: Spisula subtruncata; assembly: GCA_963678985.1. NCBI lineage: Eukaryota > Metazoa > Mollusca > Bivalvia > Venerida > Mactridae > Spisula > Spisula subtruncata. The sequence goes on from OY787669.1 coordinate 5,313,751, forward strand.
TTTTTTTCGTTTTAGTTTCAATCAATGATACAATTACTAGTACCTGACATGTGCACTTAAATAGTTCTGAATTATAAAAAAAAGAAAACTGAACAGGCAATGCAGCACTGAAATTAACCAGGTGTGCACAGAAAACACACGACACAATGCCCAACGCCTTGATAACTAATGAGAAAATGATTTATCCAAGCCCCAGCAGTCAATAATATATATTTATCCTGTTACAGTACATAATAGCTAGTACTTTTTGCTTTTTATATATAAATACAGTTGGAAAGGTTTGTATGAGTAAACTATTTATTTCATAATTCCTTACCAGAGTATCCTAAGACCTCAAGGGAAATTCCCTTGGTAGGCAGAACATTTGTTCATACCATTAGTGATCCCATTATGTTGTACAGTACATGATTGCTAATACTTGTCCTATGTCTGTATGAGTAACCTATTAATTTCACTATTTTCAGACAATCCCCCGGTGTTGGTTAAATGGAGTAGAAACACAATACTTTCCAAACATCAAATAACAATGTGACCAGTATCCTAGTAAAGAATCCTAATAAAGTAACACTTCATCCTGCATTGTGTTGTTGCTAACTGTGTGAAATCAATTAATTTTAGTGAAAATAAGATGAAACATAGGATTTTCCGTTTTCACAAAAACCAGATCTGTGTATGTTGTAGAATCAAACACAGTAAACAGTTTCTTTGGATTTTTTCACTGACAAGTATTGTCTGCTTTGAATACTTTGGTCTAACCACTAGGAATGAAGCCAGTCTGGGAGAATAGCTTGGATAATTTGACACGACGCCCAACCTTATATTACCGTAATTTCACAGAGCTCTGATAAAGAGTTTACATTAATTGATAACACCGGTTGTATGTTTTCATAAACAGAAGGTAGCACAAAGACACTCAGGGTGTAATAAAAACTAATACCAACACAAAATAAAGGATCGTTATTACACAATATATTCAACACAAGAGCCTTTTAATATATTCATGCTTAGAAATTCAGGATCGTGTCAAATTATCCAAACTGTACATATCTGTTGGGTCAAATCCATGGTTAAGGTCAATGAGAAATGAAACTTTGTATATCAAATATGTTTATTATCTTCATAAGAATGAACATGATTTATGTACAAATGAACAAAATGGACCAGTTTACATAAACTAAACTCAATAACATGATACATTATATAACAGCCTTGTGCAGTGAAACCCAAGTCCCACTGGACATTTTTTGCCACAACGATGTACTCCAAATGGAAATAAATTTGCTTTGGGAGGTATCAGGAACAGGGATTTCACGAATTTTCAAATGACTTCCCCACGATCCCCTAGACCATAAGGAACATTTTCCCGATGTCTTCCGATGCTCATTTTTTACATAGTCAAGGCGAAAAAGCTCAGTGGGCACCAAGCTTTACCTAGAACACATCCAACTAAAGGCTATTCCAGGGAAAAATTCCTTGGAATGAGAAACATAGAAACAGTCAAATTTAAACCTTAAAATTTCTAAAACCCCACATCATGAAATGATCATTTTATCTTTAAAAATTTGGCTTTTTAGTTACTCTTTCTTTATTAATTAATGGGTATAGGAATTAAACACCCACATTAAAAACCAGGACAAATTATCCAGTTTTGAGATTCAGGCTGCAGTGAAAATCCTGTATCGACTGTTGTCATAACATAAACTACAAGTATAAGGCTTTATAACCGATCTTCAGCACTAAGATGACATGATCATATAAAACTTCAGTGCAAGTACCAGTATGTAAGTTTACTATCACACTAATTGTAGCACAATATATACAACACAATGTGCGATCCAGGAAATAGCTACATGTATACATCAGTGAACACAGTCCAGTATATGTCTATAATAGAGGGTGACAACAGAGCCAACTTTAAAATCACGAAAATCAGATGTGGCGAATGATTTTGGACAAACAAGAGGCCTTCAACCACATTGTTACCATATTTGAATCTGTTTCTATTAAAATTACTAAAATAGATTAAATTGACCGTAACTTCGCCATTTCTCAAGCTATTTTCATCATTTTTTTTTATTTTGGTCAGAAATCATGGTTCGTTCAGGATATGTAAATCCAGAATTCCGGATTTATCTGGGAAATTGACAAACCTGCAATAATCAACACATTGTGTCACAGGGAATGAATATCTACTGTACTCTCAGTTGTGGAACTTCTTTACCATTTTTCAGATAAAGGAGAAACAGGATTCCTCTTCCATTTCATGGTAACTGAATAATGGATTCCTTTTTATGGGCGTAATCTTCAAATAATATTCAACCGATTTTCTGAATTAGAATCCAATATCCATTGACACATTTTTAATACCAAGATCATGAACCTTGTCAGTGGTATTTACTGTTCTTTAATAGCCTCCCTCGCCATAATTGTCATATCCACCTTGAGGAGGTGGTGGTGGAGGGGGTCCTCTCATACCTGGAGGGGGCGGTCTCATTCCACGCATACCAGGACCCGGTGGTCCACGCATTCCTGGACCCCGTGGTGGACCCATACCTGGTGGAGGGGGACGCATACCAGGAGGTGGTCCTCGCATACCTACAAGAGTAAAGTTAAATGTTAACACAAAGTAATTCAGCTCATGCACCTAAGTGCAGGCTTAGAATTACTGTTACAAAACAGCGGTAAACTATTTTGAGACAAAACTCAAGTTCAAGGTTATGCCCCTGTGGTAGCTTTGTCCATAATAACTAGCTATGTCAATCAAGTTTTGTAATGGACGGACAAAGGATCAGCAGATGCCCAAAACAAACAAAAAATCAAGGCATAAAGGCAAGAATAGAGCAGTGAATATTATGCTTGATCTGTTGTTTAATACAGGGTATGGGCAATATCAGTATGGACATAATAAATGTGAACCCCTGTTTTATCTTTAATAAAGCATGGTCACTTGTTAGGATACTTACTTTAAATACACATCCAAACTTGTAACCATGTTTGATTTCCCGGATAAAACACAGGTATATATTCAGTACTTCTTAAATAAAAGACTGGCCTTTATATCATGATTATAAATAGAAGTTATTCAGGGTGGACATACCATGTGACTTTTCGGCTAAGTTTACAAGCAAAATGAAACAAAACTAAACTGTATCACAAAACAATCATACTGTTTGGGAAGTGCTCATTCTCTGCTTGAGCGTCAACCATACCTTGTGAAAGTCGGAATAAAATGCTTACTGGTTTTTTTTTTTTTTTTACATATTTTTACTTGTAGACTTAGCCAAGAAGTCACATGATTTGTCCACCTGTTATTGTGTTAATGATTGAAATTCTTACCATAAGGCATAGGAGGTCCCCTAGGTGGTGGTCCACCTCGCCATCCTGGTGGTGGCGGTCTCATACCATGCGGTGGTGGCATACCAGGTGGACCACCCATAGGTCCGGACTGACTGGATGGTGGTTGTGGAGGGTATCCTACTTGTTGTGAGGATGATGATGGATTCATGGGAGGTGCTGGAGGTGGCATACCTAGATGCAAATACACAAGTTGTAAACATGGGCAAAAGTTCAAAATTTTCAAAATACTGAAAACTGGTGTCCTTTGCCTAAGCAAAGCGCTATCGGGCGCCTTCATTCATTTATCTCCTGTTCTATTAAATATAGAAGATATGGATTGCCTCCCTTGGAAAGAGATGCTTGTCAATATACTGAACTAGATGATTTTCATATAAATTTTACATTGTATTTTTTTCTAAAAAGGATGAAATCAGTATTTAGACTGAAAACTTTTACCCCTGACATGGGTGTAAAAGTTAAAAAAATTCAAAATACTGAAACTGGCTTGTCAATAATGAATATACTGAACCAGGGCTTGACACTAACTTTTTCAGGAGGTAGCCCGCAGAACTACCAGCATAGAAAATGAGGTAGTCCTTGCAAAATATAGGTAGTCCTCATGTTCCTAAACAAAAACATTTTTGTCGACTCATTTATTCAATGTCTTTTGAGTGTACTAAAATACAAAGACCCCTCCCGTATAAACAGACAGTGTATACCACTGTATGGTCTGCTACCCTTTGCCACAAAGGGGGGTTAGGTACATGATTAAAATGTCCTACACACCATGCAAAGTCATGGTATGATGTCCAGAAGGATGTGATTTTCTTATCTTCAAAATTAAACTAAAAATATGAAACTAAAAAGATTGGTCAAATATGAATGTTTGAAATGTTGTCTACGCGTATTTTTTACATCGGTTACGAAAATAGTTGGGGACGAATGCTTCCGGTTCGCTAGTGTAATTGGCTAGGGAACCGATTCCGGTTCCGTAGCCACTGCCAATGCTTAATCATGAAAAGTATTAAATTACTGAATATTCAGGCTAAAATTGAGCGGAAATCAATGGATATCAGTAAAATATTACCAAAATACATAAAACGAATCGTTCCGATCGAACAATATTAAATCAATCATCGCCTGGGCTTATTTTTGCCCACGGCAGATCTCAGACGAATTCGACGTTGTTTACATGCAACATGTGTGCAGTTGACATTAATTAACCCACTTGGGCACGCTGAAACAACCGTAGTCGCTGTGATAATAAACACGTTTCTAAAAATATTCGGAATAATAGTGGCTGAGTGAAAGCCATCAGTGGATGTCACATGTTGACTGGACGACTGCTTTGTGGCAAGTGCGTAGGCTTATGACTACCTGACCGGTTTAGTTCAATAGTTATGAACTCATCAGAGGATTTTCCTACTGCTTGAAATATTGCAGTACACGAGAAAAAGCCGTATCTGCTTATGCACAGAATACTGTTTTGTTTTACCTTATATACGTTATGCATGCATACGTTATATATGTAGACATGCATTGAAGCGCATGCGCAAACAAATTGTTTTTCTAGTGTTTTCTTCCGGAAGTTCTTCACATACTTCGGTCACATACTTCTTTGCCCGATTTTTGACGAACCTTAAGCAAAAATGCGTCGGACAGAAGGTCTGTCGCAGTCCTACATTCTGTCGGACCTTCTATCAAATATGCTGAGAAGACCGACGGCCCAATGGATTTGGCGATGTCTGCTAAGATCATTAGCGACTCAAAGTATATTTAATTAGAGGAAAGACGCTACTTCCGGTTTCATTTTGCATTCGCTAAACGGCTATTTTAATTATTTAATTTACATTAATTGGTAAAAAAACAGAGGTCAACACAAACGATGGGTCAATTTTGACTACCCAGGTAGTCCTTTGAGAAAATATGTAGCCTCGGGCTAACGGACCACCGTTAGTGTCGAGCCCTGTGAACTAGATTGTTTTCATATAAATAACATTACATAGTGCATTTTTTTCTTAAAAGACTGAAATCAGTATTCAGACTGAAAAAGTTTACCCCTGGAAATATGTCGTGAAAAATCAATAGTCCCAGTAGACACATATTGAAACAAGAATGTAAATAGTTTAACTTACCTGGTCTTGGTGGCATGCCTTGTGGAGGCATATTCTGCATGGATGTAGGTGGCCCTGGAGGTGGTGGTCGACCCATACCTGGAGGCATAAATGGTGGCCCGCCCATTCCACCTGCAATGTAGCAAACAACATGGATTAGAAATACCTCCACCATTTCATCAGCCAGTAAATAACAGCACTAAATCATTGCTAAATTATCAAGAGGCAGTCATAAACTGACATATCCCAGCCGAGGGGAAGATAATCAACAAGGGGCCATAACTTAAGACAAAAATAGTTGGACAAAAAATCCTGACAATATGTGCTGTAAGTCCTCGAAGTTGTTATTCTGTTAATGTTTCTTCAAAATGAAGAAATGCATGGGTAAAAGTTCAAAATGTTCAAAATACTGAAAACTATTTGTCAATACATGTATACTGAACCACAGGTAACTGTATCGTTGAAAAAAAAAATTGAAATTTTTTATTTTTCTTTATCATTGATACAGTTACTGATCTAGATGATTTTCATATTAATTTTATAGTGCAATTTTTTTCTAAAAATACTGAAATCAGTATTTAGGTTGAAAACTTTTACCCCTGGAAATGTAGGAGTTGCACACGGAAGTTCGAACAGAATGACTCTGCCATTACCATATCCCCTTCATATTTGACAGGGGATAATAACATTAACAAATCTTTTCTAAATTGATAAATGTAAAACCATTGCAATGTATTTTGCTGTTATGAAATTTTACAAAACTTAGTTAAATTGTAATTTCGTGGTTTCTTTTATTTGTCTAATTGCATTAAAGTAATTTTAGGGTCAATTTTTTTAAGGATTTAATTTGGGCGCTAATACGAGGAAATACAGTATTTTTTTTATTTTTTTATTCTTTGTCAAGGATAAAGTTACCTGAGACACTTGAAGTCAGAAAAATTTACTATTGGCACTAAAAGATTGAAAACAAAAATAGTGTACATACTTGAACCTGGAGGCGGTCCACTGAAAGGTGGCATCCCTGACGGTGGTATAGGGGGCGGCATCATGGGCGGAGCTCCTGATGATGGGGGAGGTACAGGGGCTCCCATAGGGGGCGGGACTGGCGGAGGAAGAGATGATGATGTGGTCGCAGCTGGACCTGAAAATAAGAATATTTAAATAATATTCTAAGACCTGAAATTTCAATACAATCATATTAAGGTGTATCTTAAGTCATTAAAGTGAAAGACATAATATACAAGTATATTGTACTGGTGCTAGTGACAAATAATAAATAAGTCATATACTGTAAAAAAATTATTTTCGTGGGGATTAAATTTCATGGATTTAGTAGTCCACTTTCAACCAAAAAATCAAATCCCATCAAACACTAACTTTAGCCCTTGTATTTATTACCTGAAATGCAAAATCCAGAAAAAAGGTCCCATCGAAATAGTCTTTTATGAGATTTAACAACTTGAAAACTTTGGTATTATTATTTTCGGACAAATGTACAGCACAATCACAAAATGCACCATGCATTAGTAGATGCCAGGGAATAAAACAGTAAACGTACCTAAATTTTGTGGTGCCATCTGTTGTTGCACTGGTGGCGGGGGTGGAGGTACGACTCCGCCTGAAGGGGCCGGGGGTTGTTGTGGAGGAGGGGCATCAGCAAACAACTGATGGGGTCGGTCTGTGAGGGATAAGGGGTTCTTCGCAGCCATCATACGTTCTGAAATATAGAAAGATACATCCATGATATATAACCATCCAACATTTATGATATACCAGAAGCCATTCAACAGAATAGAAAGTGGACAGCAATAATGAGCATTCTAAAATTGTATTTTACTCCAAGTAAATGTATACGTACATAGGACTGTCCTGTGATTAAATTTCCATTATATCACGGTTTAAAACCATACTACTTTTGACTGTTGAAATATCTCCCACATATAATTAGCATGTTTTATCAATGAACTTTACGTCTTGTTGGGCAAATTACATCATGAATTCTATGACGTTGACGCAAACATGAAGTTGTGCAAACTTCTCTTCGTAATATTCTTTATGCAATTCTTTCATTAAATCTACGGCCTTTGTGATTAATTCCTACGTATATGAACTCCAAACCGTGATATATTGGCCGGTGTAACGAGCAAAACTTAGATCCATTTCCTATGTATAGTTGAACGCACAAAAAGTATTTTTACAATTTGATTTATCCAACAAATTTCGACTTCTTACGAGTCTTCATCAGAGAATAAAACGTTTCTCTAGGCCAAAGCATTCTAGTGTTATGAACAGAAACCATTTGGTCTAATGACTAACCAATGAACAAACCACCATATTAAGTGAAGCTTGTAATATACTGTACCTCCCCATGAAAGATGCGGGGCATATTATTAATTTAATTACATATCGTACCTGCTGCAGACCCGTGTCTTTCACCCTTTGAATCTTTACGGAATGCGTATGATATACTGATGGCTCTATTGCACAAATATTGTCCATTCATTGCCTCAATGGCTGAATCTGCTGCCTCAAAACTGGCAAAATTGATAAATGCATATCCCTTGGAATTTCCTGTGTCAGGATCTCTCATGATCTGAAATAAAACAACAAGGATATGAAATACTGTTAGGGGTGTAACGCTATACCACAGTACACGAAACACCGCAGACTTCAATTTCACACGGTTCACAGTACAAGACTTCTAAATTTTGGTACGGTTCAGTATAAGCTTTTTTATAAGCAATATGATATTCTGAAAACGAAAACATCTGTCAAGCCTACTGATTATGCATAATTGCCATGTGTCACTTGTTTTAATTGTATTAAGATATGCTTCAATTTGTTGAAATTCTTTTAAAATAGTTGATAGGCACATAATAATTGCTGTAATAGAAGCAACACATTTATTATCACTTACAAATTGAAGTATTTAAGCTGCTGTTAGAGAATATTGTATCATACCGAAATATACCAAACTGTTAGAAAAATTGAAGGTACGTATCATACCGTCAGGTGAGCGTTCCGTTACACCCCTAAATACTGTAAAATCATTGAATTTCAATGGAATGCAACTTCATGGTTTCCGATGGGAGGTTAATTTGCTGATTTTGCATTTCAGGTAATAAATACAAGGGTCGAAATTTTGGTTTGATGTGATTTGATTTCGTGGTTTAAGGTGAACCATGAAAATTAATTGTTTTACAGTAACTAAAAATGTGTCCATGTGACATGGGTGCCCCCCATTGGGTATCCAGTAAACGTAACTCTTGTAAAAACTGACCCAGCAAAAATTCCTTCATTAACAGTCTACTACACATTGTTAATCCTTGAAAGTTTGAAGAAAATCTGCCCAACTGTTTGTGAGTAATTTTCAGACATTTTTTTCTTGTTTTCTCAAAATAAGGTTTTCACACTTTATGATCTTCTCTTTCTAAGCCAGCGATTTTTTTCTGTTGTACAAAAGCATTCCATATTCAAATTGGGGAGTAAGTCTTATTAAATAAAATTTATTACAATTACAAATAGTAGGATATCTCCAGAAGCATCTCAATTAGAAATCTCATCTCAAATTGGGATTTTGCTCAAATCAAGAGTCTGAATTTGAGATCAATCTGAAGTTCAAGCCCTTTAAATTTTACTGTTATAAGAATATTGCTTTCTGTTTTGTGATGCAAATTTTGAGTCCAGCCTCCAAAGAATATTATCTAAATGTCGTTAATGATACCAGGCAATATTTTAGATGAGATTTCGCTCATATTGAGAGGATTACAGAGATCTCGGCCTGATGCATCGCTATCAGTGTTTCCCAAACCCCCAAGATGAAGGGTTTTTACCCCCAAAATACTTGCTGTCACCCCACGTTTTTATGCACTCTACTATATAACTGTTACTCAGGAGGTACAGAATTGCAAGAAGACCTGTGTTTGTACCCCCTAAATAAAAATGTCAGTGGGAACACTGCTATATGCCCGCATGAGTAGGATACAGGGGCATAATAAAATATTTCATTAACAACTTACCTTAGGTGTTTGTAAGATGACACCAAATGCACTGAATGTGTCATATAGAAGTTTTTCATCCACCTCAGGATCTAGGTTACCAATAAATATGTTAGCACCCACATCAAGATTTCTTTGATTTGCTGATGCCTGCAGAAACAAAATATACATTTATATATAACATAATAACAGTATTACTTTATATACCTAATACCTAGACTCTGGTCGGTTCCATGACCCAGGAAGTACTTAGTACTACGTGACTTTGTGTCCTGACCCCTGAGATTTAGACAGTAAGCATTGTCTCCATGGTGAATATTTAAATTGAACATGTCTAATTCCCCATGGGTTGCCTAGTGTTTTTTCCAGAACCCTTTAGGGGCATGGCGTTTCCTGAGAAAATGGCACTTTTTGCGCGCGACCTTATGAAAAAGGGCACTTCGTTGCACCCGGCCTTCTCAGTTAAGCAACCACCTAGTTGCTGGCAATTCAGCACCAGTACATTTTGGGAAGTTTGGGAACCATGCAATATTGAGTCCTGGATCTAAACCAGTACTTTAGTCTTTCATATAAGAGCAGTTAAAAACTGACAGACAGACAGCATCAATGTTATATGCTTCCCACTAATAAGTGTGGGGCTACAACCATTAAAAGACACTAAGACTTACATATGGATTTTTTACTTTTCTGGCAAATGATTGCCAAGTTAGCAACAAACACTTTGGATATGCCACATACAAAAATGTACATCTCCAGTGTGTGTTTATGAAATCTAAAATGAGCAAATCAATTGAGTTATTTCATTTTTATTATTTACATCATTACACATAGATCTACAAGAGGAGGATATATATATAGCCTATAATAATGATATATGGATTCCGTATCAGGTAAAATTCCCTGACTGTTCCCTGACAACACAGCAGTTTTCCCTGATATTTTGGAGTGATCAGACCTTTTTGTGAGAACAAAAAACCATGACCTTGAAAAAATCCCTGACCATGGGAACCCTGTATAATATTGCAATTGGTAGCTGACATAACAGACTAAACAATAAATGGCATGATTTAATCATATTGTGTAGTCTTATCTGCCAGAGTGTAGCCAATAATCAATGCAAACAAACTTATCCGAAAATACGTGAATATTCGAAACTGCGTCACTCAAGGTATTACTGACTTGATAAATTCGACCATTTTTCGTTGTTAATGCGTTTAAACCGTTATAGATTCATTAAATGCCCTTGGAACGTCTTAAAAGTTTGTAGAATACAAGTGTTGTCATCGGCAGAATTATTTACATTCTCGACACGGCATATTTGCAGAACAGTTCAACACGCGCACCACGTGACCTGTATGTCGGCATATTTTCACAAAATCTCGCAAGATAAATGTGCAATGTGTTTAGGCTACTTTTAATTACTTAAAAGCGTAAACTATATGCATTTATGCGATTTATAATAAAAATTCGTCCACTGGATTACTGTTTTAATCGCCAATTTCACGGAGCGTACATTTGTGACAGACTTTTAATTCTCGTCAGTCGTAACATAACTTGGATATCAACAACGCACGTGAGCATATTAAATAGTTTATGATATTAAAAGATTGATTAGGCAATCATCGTCGGCAGTTTTATTTTTAATTGGAATAATCTTGCGAAAAAACATTCATTTGTTAATTGCCGACGCTCGCCAACTGATTGAAAAAATAGCGACTGGTTCGTGTTTTATGCCCGTGAAAAGTCAATTGACGACTGGTTCATGCTTTTTTATGCAAAATCATGATGCAACCAGTCTACTGGAAATTTCTTCCTTCTGTAAAAAATATGGACTGGTTCACACGTTTTTTCAAGATAAAGAAGCAACCAGTCACGTGATTTTTACACCCGACTGCCGAGACCCCTGTCGTGTAATATACACGTTGACACGTCGTATCCTAGGTGACAAGTCATGACGACAGGATGTAGGACAGTCTACATCCGCTGTTCTGATGAAATTGAGAGGGCACAATAAACAATTAGCAGCTAACAAAAGGGCACTTGGCGCAAAAGGCCTTTGATAAGGGCAGCATGGCGCATCGTTAGTTCGAGAGAAAAGGGCATGGCGCATGCGCCATGCTGAAAGGGCCTGGAAAAAACACTAGTTGCCCCCACCCATTGGGCTGTTAAAATATTGACTGGTGCAGAATATGTTTCCGTTCAGTAATAAAGACGTTACCGCAGTTTTTTGAAACTTAGAATGCTCCAATTGGCAATTGGAAGTAAAGAGTATGAGCATGGAGTAATGTATGTTTATAATCATGTTGGCCTGATGTACAGTACAATCACACAAACGCCATTGTAAGTGTCCTTTATAATATTATGATAACAGTGTTTACATGTACCAGAGTAATCAGCCTTACCTTATTTACTCGTATAGGTTTCCCATACATTTTGATCATGTTCATAATTTTGATGGCATAATCTGCATCCTCTTCTCCCATGAATTCAACGAAACCATAACCCTGATGTGCCTGTGTCACACGATCTTTCGGCATATGTACATTCACTGAAATGTGTCAACAATCCCACTGTGTATAAAACTGTAGAATCATTAATACTTGTGTGAAATTTATTTTCGTGGATGTCCTCAACTAAAAAATTCAATTTTCAATTCTCAATGAATTTGTTTTGCATCTTGCTTTATTCTTTACATTTAAAATTCTTTAAAAATCAGAAACCCATCAAAATTATTAGTTTTTCGAAGTAGCAGGTTCTCCTGGGGACTGACTCTAATTTATTACTGTATAATCATTAATTTTCATTGGGGACTAAATTTCTTGGATTTCATGGTTCACCTTCAACCACGAAATCAAATCCCCACAATCATTTTGACCCATGTATTTAATTAAAAAAACTTCAAGTTTTTTTTACATGAAATACAAAATTCACTTATTTATGTCCCATTGAAATTAAATGACTTTACATTATTGAACTTGTAGTACTTACCTACAGGTCCCGCCTGTAAGAACAACTCCCATAGTATAGCCTCTGATACCTTCTCATCCAGGCCTCCAACATACACAGTCGCATCTGAAAACAAATCAAAACATATTGTACAGTTTTAACATACAGTTATACCCTTTGATTATAAATTTCTAATGAAATAATTTTGTATACCTCAGACCCGATCTCCCGAAACATCAACTCAAATTGAGATTTTGCTAAGTCAGAGTCTCAATAAGAGGTATTAATAATTAAGTCTGAAGTTCCAGCTCTTAAAGGTCAAATACGAAAGAATTTCTTAATTTAACTATAGTAACATATTAACATAGATATATATCATATAAAAGGCATGGCGTACTTGTAATCCACATAATTGCAATATTTAAGATGGTTTATAACGATAAAGTTGACGATAACAAAATTACAACGTAAATCCAACCTGGTTGTCTCCCTTGATTTTTAGACCGTGTGACGTCATTTTGGACATAAGTGGAACTGTTCCTCTACAGTTTAACTAAATTTGAATGGGTCCTGTCGAGTTTTTATCGGATTAAATTCATGATCAGTGACGGAAATTACTATACTATGGTATGTTCTAAGCATTGTATGTGTTGTCATTGCAATCACGTTTTAATTCCTTTCAATATTTAAAAAACAAAACAACGACCACATACCGATGTGGACATTACTGACTTCAACTGCTGGGCGTGTTATACATTACAAACGCAGCAGTGCAAACTGCGCGCTACAGGGGGTATAAATATCACGCTGTTTATACACTTGACACGTGTGTGTATACATCGGTGATTGATTTTGAATATATATATATATATATATATATATATATATATATATATATATATATATATATTGTCGATTCAAAGAAGTCTGTCAAAACCGCCATAACGTTCCATTTCTGAATAGCTAATTGCAGCTAGTATAATTAACCAGTACGCTATAGGACCATTATATTTTTAGTCATTTAAGTGTATTATTGATGGTAGAATTTAATCCTGACACACCTTTATGAATCGACCGGGGTGAATGTTTGTTTTCGCGGTTGTGACAGAGATCTTTGAATCAACTATAGCTGTCACTATTTTGTATATTTATGTGTTAGGTTTTGTAACAGACCATAAATAAAGCATTCCGCATGAGGAAAATGAGGGGAAAAAATATGTTCGCAAGAAATGGCTTTAGCTGCGTATTTGTACACGCATGTATATTAGACATACAGATACATAATTTGTTGTACACACGAAATGACGCGTAGTTGGCAGTTTCTGCCGTTAATTGTAAAGAATTTATGAATTAACCATAATTGAGTCACTGAATTCTTAAATTGAGAAATGAACATTATAATTCTAGACAGGAAATTATTGACGAAAAATTGTAAAAGGAAAATTTGAAAAAAGTCTGTAGATAACCGGTAAAGTTAGAGACATTGCATGTCCATAGTTCTTGGATGCCGAGTTAATCCCATTTTATCATTTTCAATTATGGATACAAATTCAAATGAGAGTTAGCATTAACTAAATCGATTGGTACTTTTTTCAACATTACATACTGCACCAGTCAGTTCCATCATCGCCCAAACCCTCGGGGATGGATCGTGTTTTTACCTTCCAGCTTTACGCCGCATGGCCGGTGAAATGTTGGGATTTTTTTCAGCGAACCAATACCCTAGTGACACTATTTAGTTGTCAGGGACCGGGGAAATACCGTCCCATCAATTGTCACCCACAGGCCGTGGAAGGCGGGGTGACAACCCATAAGCCCATCCCCAGGAGTGGGGTATCGTGGATGCTACTGACAGGTGCATAACAATAACACGTCAGAACAAGTGCACTGAAAATTAAGTAATTTGGTAATGTAAACTCACGCATTTTCAACACAATAATTGGCGTAAGGCCACTTCTTTTTTATTTTCTGGTTTTCAAGAATTTTTTGGAAATATGTCCACTGGCAGGTCGAAAAAAAAAAAAAAAAAAAAGGCAAAATTGTTCCAATCGAGTGTTGAAATCACAGTTGTTGGCGCCAGCCTGCCCAAACGCATTTGCCAAGCTAATAACCAGTACTTTCTGTTGGAAAGCCCGGTTTTATAAACAATGTGTTGTTAAATAGCCTTTTCAGAGGAGAACTCATTTAATAACATACACATTTATACATACAGTCCAACCTGCCTTAAGCAGCCAGCCAAGGGATGCAGCCAATTTGGCTGCTTAAGCCAGGTGACCACTTAACGGAGAGGCTGAATACTGGGCAGGGGGGGGGGTCGGTTTCGAGCATACATTGTACTTGTTTAATGAGACAGGACCTGGTGTATCATAATGGTTGTTATACATAAATGGTAATTTAAAGTATGCCTCTTGTTGTTAAGGGTTGCACTGGCCTATCTGCCCTGCCCTGTCTGCCCTGAATAAGCAGACACTTACCTCTCTGGATTAGTAACACCGCTAAAAAACGATGAAATCTGCTTGGTTGTCTTTGACATTTTATTGACGCTAAATGACGTCATGCAGAAGGCATGATTGATAGATGTTGACAGTCAGAAATATTTGAAGAGAATAAAATAAAACACACTTCTGAACGCATAATTGCTCGTATGACAAATTTTGAGCAATAAAAAACAATTGTCTAAAGCGTGCAAACCGTCAAAACGAAATTGAAAGGAGCGATGATAAACACAACAATTTTCTCGTAATACGGTAATTACACGTAAATACCTTTTAATTGGTACAGATCTATAGCCTTAATTGTGTCGATCGACTTTGATGAAATATACCCATCAGATGTGCTAATCGTTTGTTTTATTGCTCTTTGAGCGTTAATGGTCACAAAATTCACAACACCGTTGTTTACAGTTTACTGATTCCCAGTCGTATATTTCGCTGTGCGGTAAACAATGCATAATTGACATAGAAGCTGGGTAACAGCGCACTGGTTCCATTTAAGAACCCGGATGTATCCTTGTATACACACAGCGTGTGACGCGCGGAACCAGTAAGTAGAGCAATTATCGGATTAGCGGCGGTATGTAAACATCGCATCATCGCACTTTGAATAAACAACTCAGATTGGCTACAGCGTGTATCGAAGCCATTTTCGGACTTTACTGATCAATTCATTCAAAATATATTCGTACTCAGACGAATATTCGTACTCAGGCAAAACGTCCCATCGGGAAAAATAAAAAAGTGAAATTCGATTTTTATTTTTTTTCCACTTTCGTTAAAAACACGGTCGCCGGTCTTGTAAACCGTAAAATTAAAAAGTCCTGGCCTAATGATCTTTTCAATATTGTTTGTATTGCAATGCACATGTAATAAAAAGCATGGTTTCTTTGAATGACACCTCATGGTAAAATTTATTAACTATATCCAGTACGTATCATTGAAAAGTGACAGTATTATAGTGTGATGCTTACACAGAAGTTTGAACATAATTTTTTACCTTTTTGAAGCTTTCCATTATACCAAATAACATATTAGAGTTTACACGAATCACAAGCTTGTCATGTTAAAAAAGTTTCACATTAAATTAATTTGATAAAAAAAATTGGTTTATTACGCACATTTATTGAAGATATTTTTACGCACTTGCTCAACTGACCATAATTAATACTTATATTTCAATTCATGGCGTTATTTTGATTGGCGAATACAAATTGGTTTGTAATAAATTCGCCACGCCCCCTTGCACCTGTATGACCTATGGCAGGCCAGGCAGAGCGAACGATCACCCCAAGAGCTGGATACCGTGTGATCTATACATAAAATAGACCGCCTGCTTTTGGCGGCCTATAGTGCAGTGTCATATATGTGTCGGCCTTTTACTGATGTTTAGTCTTTAAATGTGAGCCGGTCTAAATTGTAGGATCAAAATGTCTGACCGTGCGTTGATATTCTGGAAAATTAGGCACGTGTTTGAACTCTCAGACAAGTATTAGTTTGTGATTTGTAACAAGAATTGAGTTATATTACGAAATCAGATTACCAACAGTGGAGTTCGCTACATACATGTATCTTGTTTGTATTTTGTTGAATCCACGATGCTCGCACTGGGTATAAGGACACGCCATGTTTTGACATATTTTTAAAAATATTTTAAACAATACTGTTCATGTATACGAGCCCATGCGTTGTTCCATACAGTATTCTACAATTGAAGTGGACAGAACAACACATACAAAGAATAAATCTTTAATATCGCTCTATTTTTTATATGATATATATCCAGCGTTCTATTTCGGATAGTCTGTCAGTATTTTTAAATAATTACCTATAAAGCAAAACGATACACAATTTAAACACGAATTTTTAAAATCTATATCATAGGCATATGATTTCAACTGTGCGTAACTATTTTTTTCCGTTATGTACTTTCTTGTTGTGGGTACATAACGGGAGATGGATACGTGGATCTAGGTTCATGCTAGGAAGAATCATTAGTTTACACACTGTTGAATTCAAATGCCAATGATTGATCTATATCGTTTTAGAAAAATGCAATTTATCGTTCCATACTAAATTAATGAAACGTTTACCAGTTATAAACATTTCATATCTGGTATAACACACTGTTCTTTTTTGCATTTTGATTGACAAACGTATATTATTAATACTTGGCCAGTTACAACACACTTCCTATAACCAGGGAGGTATATGTAACTCCTTGCTATAACACACGTAATGTACACGCGTCTCCAGTTGCATTGACCGTAAACTTATCTATGTACACATACCGATTTGGGAATTTTCTCACATTTGTATACTCAATAATACGTACAGAAACAATTAAATTAAACATCAAATCGGTCAGCAGCTGATTATAATCTCGTTTTTTGGCATGTTACAACCCCCCGTGATGTGCATAATGTACCAAGATTAACTGTATGACACTTCGTAGATCGACGCTGTGTATATGTATGTATAACCCCCGTGGAGAATTCTTTTATGATTGTGCTTTATATTCGACCCACTATTACATAATAGCACATGCATTTCATGTAACTTTAATGCATTTAAACCGAACATATTCAATAGAGATCAAGATTTATGCGAATGTACACTAATAGTATACAGCCTCTGTGTTAATCAGATGTTCCAAAAACACGTCACAAGCTAAGGGAAGTAACTCGGGTTAGTTTATTCACAAAATAAGATAATCGAAATAAGAGATGACGTTTATTGTGTGTTATAATCATATCTGAAGTGTAGAGATTGATTTAATCACATATTTATACCATAAACTTATTAAAACAGCAAAAAAATAATATTGCGTATATGACCTTTAAAAGTTTACTAAAATGAACTCAAGATACAATTTTTGCATAAATAGTGATGGCCCTCAGAATATTATGCACCAGTCAGTTGGGTTGGGATTTTTACATTTGGGTTGTAAAAACCCCCCACGGCCCTGCCGTGGACAGCTGATGGCAACATCTCTGGTATTTCCCCGGCCCCTTGACATCTAAATATTGTCCCTGGGGTATTGGTTCAAAGAAAAATTTCCAACATTAATGTACCCCGGCAGTGCATTACTAGTTCATCCAAAACTATCGACACAGGCTGGGTTATCTTGGGTGTCTAGGGGGCTTTACCGATAACCCGAAAGTGGGGCCAACATCCATTACACCCACGATTACACTTGACTTCCTTGAACTACAACAGCCTTGTGTATTTTTACAGGTTGTAGCAAGTTAATTGAGTTATGCATCAGTCAGTTGCATCCATGCCCCCACCCCAGGACAGGGAATTTTACTTTGGGGTAGTCAAAACCCCCGCCATTCTGAATGATTCCCCAGCTCTAAGTCAAATCTCAGGTATTTCCGCAGCACTGGACAACTAAGCACTAAAGTATTCCCCCCACGTCACAGGATTTTGGTTCCCACATTTCCCCGGCTATCCGCTGTCCATCCACGGGGTGGGGGCCGTGATTGCGACTGACTAGTGTATAAACTGTAAGCATTGTTATTGCCATTGTTTGACTATTTCAACATTCTGACATGCTTTTTAAAAGGCAGTGGCAGGTCCTTACTCCTAGCTAAAATTCGAAGCATGATATAGCCACTACACCTGTAAGTTTGTGCACCTAAAATTTCAAATGGGCACATCTGCACAAAAGCAATTTAATTGGAACGATCTTAATGATCAACAACATCAATTATCTATCTTTGAACAAAATCCAAACACTAATTGACTGTCAAGCTGCTAAAAATGGCAAAATCAGCATCAATGTTACATGCAGTCTGCAGTTGTGAAATAAACATTGTGACCTGTAAGTTTGTGCACATAAAATGATGACATCATCAGGAGAGCACGTGAAATATTTTTGCAATAAAAAGTCGCATAAAATAAAGTTTGGTCTATTGTCACAATGTCAGCAGCTTTTCCGATCGTAAATGTATCGCATCTATTGAAAAAAATATTAAAAACAAAGGTCTCAGGTTTTCGCGACCGGAAGCGGTGAATATGGATGGAATGCGCATGCGCGGTGAAAGATCTGTCTACGCAAATTCGGCGAAGATAAATCAAATTTTCCTCATATTTCCGACTTGATAAATATTTTTTCTGATTCAAGTGTGGTAAGATCGTCCAACTCCTTCTTCCTGTGTCATATTTGAGCGATCACATCGTTGGATAGACGAATTTCTACGTTTTTCATCGATCTGACATCAATTTCCGGTTTGGCGGTAGCTGTCAATCGTTTCGAAAATGTAAACAAACACGAATGATATGGATTTGGTCCACAGATATTGCAGTCTACACACACTGGATGTGTTTATTGTCCATGTAAAAACATTTGTACAATTTCATTAACCCAGAACATTCACTTCTCGTCTACCAGCCTCATATAGGCATTTATACTGTGTAAACATGAAGAATGTCATATTCCCCATACTAGCCACTAGACCTTTACCACTAAAGATGCATACACTACTATATATTGCTATGTTACTGATATCCATCGCGTCTGATGTTGAAAAGAACCCCGGACCTAGAACTCCGAAGTACCCATGCCAGATCTGCAGCAAGGCAGTTACTTGGAAACAGAAAGGCGTCGCCTGTGACAGCTGTCAGCAATGGTACCATGCACACTGCATGCATATGAACTCGCACATGTATGAGACCCTTTGCAACTTTAGCAACCTATCATGGAATTTTGATAATTGTGGAATGCCAAATTTCTCCACAAGTCTATTTGAATCATTTATTGTTGACTCATCAAGCAATCCATTTAGCGTACTCTCCGACCTATCGAGTGCTACCACTGCATCCAGCCCAGGTCCTCCTATGTCCAGCTCTTCACCTATTTCATCACGTAAGAAGAAATCAACACCACCCTTTCGCACCCTAAAAACCTTAAATATAAACTTCCACAGTTGTAAGAACAAAAAAGAAGAAATATGCAACCTCCTTGACTCTTCAGATCCCACCATCATCATGGGGACAGAAACTTGGCTAAACCAGAACATCTATAGCTCAGAAATATTCCCATCAAACTACGACATAATAAGAAGAGATAGGAAAGATGGATATGGGGGAGTCCTGCTTGCCTTGAAGACAGACCTTATCTATGAAGAGCTAGACACTGGACGCAACACTGAGCAAGTCTTCGTTAAAGTCACACTGGACAAAAACAAGACATTGATAGTAGGATCAATCTACAGACCACCAAGTAGTGATATAGCCTACATTGAAGACCTGTGTTCAACCGTAGAAGACATCAGGAAACAGTTCAAGAACGCTGTGATATGGATTGGCGGGGATCTGAATCTTCCAGATATCAACTGGGAATCCAACACTGTGGAAGGCAACCAGAATGCCAGCCGGATAAACAACATGGTCATAGAACTGACTGAATCCTGCAACCTACATCAGATGGTCACCCAGCCAACCAGAAAAGACAACATTCTTGACGTTTTCCTTACCAACCGACCTACACTGATCACAAACCAGTGAAACGCCTCATTCACCTCTGGAAAGAAGCAGATGTGGATTCCCTGAAGTCAAAATGTCTGGACTTCCAACAGCTCTTCCTCCAGAAGCACACTACACAAAGCTGTGTAAACTCCATGTGGACGGAGATCAAGGATCATCTTCTTGGTATCCTTGAGAAATGTGTCCCATCCAAGATGACTACCTCAAGATTTAGCCAAGTCAAGCGAATGAGCAGAAGGAAGAAGAGGGCATACAACACCACCAAAACAACTAAATCACCAGGAAATGTAAAAAGATACAAAAACATCAAGAAGAAAACAAGCAAAGCCTGTAAAGCCGCCTACAACGATTATGTCACCAATATCATCAGTCCAGATCAACAGTCAAATCCTAAGAAATTCTTCAGCTTCATCAAAAGTAAGAAAACAGAAAACCATGGAGTAGCACCACTCAAGGCAAAGACAGGCATAACACATTCTGACAGTGAGACCAAGGCAAACATCCTTAATGAGCAGTTCTCATCCGTCTTCAACAAAGACGAAGATCCGGCCACAATCCCGGACATGGGACCAAGCCCTCATCAGCAGGTTGACAACATCACCGTCACAGAAAAGGGAGTACATAAGATCCTTGCAGGACTGGACCCCACAAGGCGACCGGCCCCGACCAACTTCCGGCAAGGCTGCTGAAGGAACTTGCTGTTGAATTGACACCAATTTACACACTTTTCTTCCAGGCCTCGCTGGACCAAGGTACCATGCCAGATGAGTGGAAGTCAGCAAACGTGGTTCCTATATACAAGAAGGGTGACCAAAGCAAGCCTGAGAACTACAGACCTGTATCATTGACGTCAATCAGTTGCAAGGCACTGGAGCACATAGTAACCAGTTCAATCATGAAGCACCTTGACAAACACCAGATCCTGACAGATGCTCAGCACAGCTTATCCAGACTATTCAGGACCTAGCCAGCAACATGGATGCCGGAGGCCAAACTGATGTCATTCTATTGGATTTTTCGAAAGCCTTCGACAAGGTACCACACCTTCGTCTCCTGTCGAAAATCCACTACTATGGCATCAGAAACAACCTACACAAGTGGATAAGCAGTTTCCTGGGAGGGCGAAGCCAGACTGTATTCCTGGATGGCAAACATTCATCGCAGGCATCAGTGGACTCAGGGGTTCCACAAGGTAGCGTCCTAGGACCCTTACTATTCCTACTCTTTATCAACGACCTACCTGAATACATCTCACCTGAGTCCACCTCGCGAATGTTTGCAGACGACTGCGCACTCTACCGGAACATCAAGACAGAGGAAGATGCAATAGCCCTTCAGAGAGACTTGGATGGACTCCAAAGATGGGAGAAGGATTGGCTGATGGAATTCCACCCCCAAAAATGCCAGATCATGCATATCACCAACAAAAGAAGACCCATCAAAGTACCCTACAATATCCACGGACACATATTAGAAGAAACAGAAACAGCAAAATATTTAGGCATCAACTTCCAAAAATCTCTCAACTGGAACCACCACATCAACACCATCACCAAAAAAGCCAACAACGCAAGATCATTCCTCCAGAGAAATATCAACCAATGCCCGATGAGGACCAAAGAACTCTGCTATCAGACCCTGGTGAGGCCTCTCGTGGAATACTCTTCAATAATCTGGGACCCCTTCACCGATGCCAATGTTCGGAAACTGGAGATGGTACAACGTAGATCTGCCCGTATGGTCTTTTCAGACTACAGAAGGACCAGCAGTGTCACAGCCATGCTTCACCATCTCCAGTGGCCATCACTACAGGAGCGCAGAGCACAGGCAAAGGTCACCATGATGTACCGGATTGTGTACCAGCTAGTAGAGGTCCCAACAACTCACCTCACTCCGATCTGCTCAGTTAGAGGCCACGGACTCACATACATGGTGCCCTTTGCTAGAACCCTGTGCTTCCAAAAATCGTTCTTCCCGGACACCATCCGCCTATGGAACAGCCTTCCCCAGACAGTCATCAGCTGCCCTACCATTGACAGCTTCAAGAGGGAAGTGCAGTCAGTGACGCTGCGATAACTTGTACTGGACTGTTTTTATCCACACCAATAAATGATTTTAAATTCACTGTAAATATGTAAAGACACCTCTTTCACCGCCATGCGCCAGTACGAGTATACACCAGATGGCGTCCTGTACTTTAATGGAAGAAGAAGAAGATATGTAAACATTAAAACCGGTGCTCGGACAAAACTCGTAACGAACGTAACAAACCATGTTTTTTAAATGTTTGTTTGCATTATTCAGCTTGCTGAATGTCTTCTCAATGATTTAAAATGAATTTGGATTCGAAAATGAGAGTTTTAGCAGAGTAATCAACGTTTTACTGAAGTGCACAAACTTATAGGAATAGAGGCTACTGATATTTCTATTAATTTGTCAATAAATATACCAATATTTGTATTAATTTATGAAATAATGATGACATCATGCAATATAAGACGACCTGCACGCTTAATTGCAGTCCGTATAAAACTTCTGTAATTCTATACAGCCCTAGCTAGGACTCGCCAGGAGGATAACGGTACCGTCTACATCTACATCGTACATCGACGCAATCACACTTGATTATAATGTGACGGGTGGTGCGTAATCCTATTCCTAGTCACTGCCTATTTAAAAACTTAGTAAAAATCCATTTTAAACAATAATTACAGATAGACAACAGATACTAATGACAACAAAAAACAATGTTTTGATAAAACGTGTCACTATTGAAAATTGGGCAAATTTACACATTCCGCTATAAATTCGTACGTAAAACGACTGAGTTTATCATACCCCACCCACCTAAAATGCATGGGAAGTAGACAAAACACACGCTCGTTTTAGGATATAGAGCAAATAATTAGCAATAATAAATATGTGATATTTTTATAATATAACTGACATTGATAAAGTGTAACTTATTATTTATTTGAAGAGAAATATAGACCACAAACCTTGATTTCTTTCTGCGATTGGACCGGCTGCCATGTTCAAGACGCCATGCGAGTACTTGCTGACGAATGAGTTTATGATATATCGTTGTCGTCTCAAACAGCCAGTTGCTTAAGGCCCACAGTCTGACGCTGTTGTTTCAACACTGAGCCAAAATATAGAGACATTGTAATTGTCTAGCAATCATGAATAGAATATATTTTAATTCCAATTATGTGCCATTTCTGGCATACAATTACATTATAAAAATACACAAGTGTATAAAACAAGGCATAACATAACACAGGCTTGATTTATGATTGGAAACACAAATAACTGAAAGAGAGAAAATCACAAAGCAAAACAACAACATGTAATCTTGAACATTAGTGAAAAAAAGAAGTACATGTACAATGTATATATTTATATTTCTTAATTGATTCAGTTAATATCACTGTAAAATACAGATTATTGGTTTTAACTTGACTAGAAGAAAGAGAGGGCAGTATTGAGGTGTATTTTTAATTAAACCCATCAAAGGTCATACACATTGCATGGGAATGACAATAATAAACTGACTTAAAAACCTTTAAGTAGAAAGCAAATTTACTGTACTGCAGTAGACGTCATTTGAACTATATATAACGTTACAATTTTTAAAAACACCATACATGTATTTTCATTCTTATCTCTTGTATTGAAGGATTGCAACGATACTTGCAGCCCTTGCTCAAATACGGTCCATCTTGTACTAACTACCGGTAGACATGTAGGCATAACTTTTTAGAGAAGGAAGGTTGTAAGAAATATACACGTACAATTTAAACATATTAGCACTAGTTTCTAGTAATTAAGGTTTGTAGAAATGCGAAACTCAGGACATAGGTAGCATTAAACAGAAACATAGGAGCACAAAATGTCACTACAAAACGAACACATCACAACAAACATGCAACGACTATGTAGCCTACACGGCAACACAATACTGACAAATTACGAAACACGATATTCGAAAACGTGTCGCTTCAGTCAGTCTAACTAATAATTTAGAAACAAAAGACCATCTGGACACGAACAAACAACATGGACGACAGCTACAAGGGCCATTTTCCAGTTCTATGAAGGCAACATGATAAGTAGCTTTCTTCATGGAAAAGGTATGTTGCTCTTACAAATGATAATATAAAATCAACTAAACATAACGACAAATCCTGTTTCCCCAAAGGGATTATTTGCTTACTAGTATATGATATCGAGGGCAAATCCAATAACCAGTGTGTGCTCACTACGCTTGCTGGTATCTACACAGAATAGTCTCAAAAATGCTTTACAAAAAAATGTATTTCGGGCACTTTCAGTATCAAATGTTGCTCAGCAATCTTAATTTTAGGTTAAGTTTAAGATTTCCTTAAATCTGTACTCGACTGTTTAAGTTAAATGCAACCTTCCCTGTCCGATTTTTCTATTATTTTTAGGAAGTAAATCGTTGTATGTTTGCCACGTGAATTGATCACACCTTCGCTTAATGACAGGTTTTGCTGACATTAAAGAGGCGTTCCCTATAACTTTGATCGTTTAAGTCGATTCAGGAATACTATACATTACATGAGAATCATTATTGCTTAAACTACTCAAATCTTCAGCGAAAAGCTCCCATGCATTACCGAGAAAAAATAAAAAATAAATTTACGTAACGAGCCAAATTAGTCACGAGTTGTTTCCCTTTGACCACATAATAATAAATCGCTGGAAGCGATAAATTGTTATTGGTAATTTGACTATATTTTTGACAATATAGAGACATATTTGCGCACACTTCCTCCTGAGGAATTATGATAATTTATAGTACTTTCTAAATTTAGCTCATTTAATGTGATGTTAGAGAAAAATATGCTAGTTATAGGGAATGCCTCTTTAACGTTTTAGTATTCATAATATATAGAACACCAACATACTGGCACAGTAACATAATTTATAAAGTGGCCATGCGTTCTTAATTAGCCCAGTGCACCTCTATGCACTTTAAATGTACGTAACTATATAGATAAGCAACACTATAAATGGTTCTTTAATTTTAAAATTGTCCTTTTTGGTTTTTGTGCAATGCATACAGGTATACATCCCGTTCTAAATAATTAATACAGATAATTTAATTCACATTTACGTCTTCTGATTAATGCAGTGGTATGATATCGACAGCACTATAGTGCGCACAGGATAACAAGAAATGCGGGAAAATTTGGAATAAGCAACATAGGTGGAAAAATCAAGCGTGCACGATATATCAGTGTTATTTAAGTATACAATTGACCATAACAGTAGACCAATCCGGTCAATGTTTATAGATATCACAGTATCCTGGGCGCACACTATTGTATTATAGACTATCGACAGCATAAAAATAAGTATAACGTCCTTATAGATTTGATATTTGTGTTACAACCATAGCGGATATTTTGTTGGCTCAGTATGAGAAGGTCGTAAGTATGAAATTGATATTTTGAGAAACCAAGAAAACAATGTGGTCGAGCTTTTATACGGCTATTCAAATACTTAATCTGAGCGTAACTAAATAAAATCTCGAAGCGAACCTAACAGTTAGAATAATTATACTTCTCAATTCTGTTGCATGTTGTTCAAGCCGCTTTATACTAATATTGAATATTAAGATGCTGTAGCCTATTACAAAACATGAACATTGCCTTTAAAACAATAAACAACAAAATAAGTTAAAAAACTAGTATTATTGTATCCATTAAAGGATATCACAAAAATATTTGTAGAAAAATCACTCACAAAGGGACTATATATACTACATATCGACGGTGCCGAACCAAAACCCCGCGCAATTTTGTCTTGTCGCCATTTAAATAGCCAATTCCGTTACTTAGATGGTGGCAAGACAGAAATGTGCGGGACGTCTAGAAGCAGATGCAGATGCTGCAAAAAAAGTTTTTGCGCCAAAATTGAGGTTACGGGGTTTTGGTTCGGCATCGTCGGTATGTAAAAGATGTAGAATTATTCAGATACTGTACGAAAATGTGTATAAAAGTATTATGTCTTACGTATCTCCTAAAGAAGACCAATAGGTCTAACTATTGAATAAAAAGAGTGATTTATCTATATACAAAACACCGTTATGTTGTACAGTGACGTCATTGATACTCTTCAGACATGAAGTTGTTACTGGTCCTCGCCTTCATCTGCCGAGCATGCGCTGATTATGATTGTCTCTGCAGCGCAGGAACCGAGAACATCGTTTATTCGTTTGTAAGTATATTACTTTACATATTGCTATTATATAGAGGATATTTGTTGATTTTGGTGTAAGATCGAATTTTATTTCACCGAGTGATCACAGAAATCATTATTTTCCCGAGTGGCGTATATAATTTATATAATTTTCTGTGATCACGAGTGAAATAAAATAACATCTTTCACCAAAAATCAACAAATTTTCTGTTTATTATTTGCATCATTTTTTCGTAAAACGGTTCAGTAATTGGCTAAATTGGAAAAATTACGTTGTAATTAGAACGTCACGACGTGACAAATATGACGTCACAATGTCGTAACGCATATTTTGAAGCCCGGCGCTGTTGATGTTGCGTTTCTATTTCTGCACGATATTAGAACCAGCTCCAAAAACAGTGAATATAACAAAATGATAATTTCACTGTTATTTGTCATTGTTATTTTCCCTGAAAATCACCATATAATCCATTGAAAGCTAATAATAAAAAGAGTTGTTCTACATACAAAGCAACGTTTCTTAGACTTAAAATTGACAACATTTAAAATCACTGCAATTTCTTTGCAATTCGATTTAACCATGTGGAATTTCATCAGATTATTTTTTGTTTCCAACTGAACATGTATATTCAATGAATCATTTATATCCAAATCAGTACATCTATTACAACATTAGACCAAATAGAACATTTGACAATATAAAACCTTAATCAGAGTTTTAGACTTAAAACGTTGGTGAATATTCTGGCAATCGATGACCGAGTAGACGTACTTAACCGTATTTACATTACATACACAACAGTGAATTATAAGCAGAAATACATAAATGATGATGTGCATGTCCACCTGCAAAGGTGAGCATGCAAGGAAATGAACTGTATGAAAGCAAATCTTTTTGTGACAAGGGCATATAGCTTTCTTTTTTAATTCAAATGTAATTCAATAGTTTTTTACCCCGTGATTATTAAGATTGACGAACGTATTCCATACTCAAACCTATACTTCGTACTCCAACCGTAGCATGTTCTTAGTAACAAAAACGGATGTAAAGTCGCCCCGTATTTCACTTTAGTGTAGTTATCACTTATAATTACCTCCCTTAATGGCTAATGATGCACAAAATTAAAAGTCCACAGTGTGTCATTCATTGCGGAGTGAGCATATAAGGCTCGCTTGAAGAGTCCACATTTTTGGGATGTGGTTGACTTGTACTATGTCTGACCTGCGCTGCCGCCGTAGCTGTGTGGCATTGGGTTGTACCTTACTTATTTCTTATTATTTAGTGGAAATATATAACATGCGGTTCGTTTTTTACATTTGCTACAAGTTGGTGAAGGTTTTGCAAAATTTCAAATAGCTGTCTTTTTTTCGAGTTTAAGCGAGGAGTTTGGAGTTTGAGTATGATTAGGAGAATACTGGTTTTGATTAATTTTTGACGTAAACTTCAAAAATTGAATTATAGTTTTGAATTATGTTCATACTTAAACATATTAAAACTGTACATTGAGTAGACGAGTAGCTTCTTTTTTTTCGAACGCACTCCATGTCCAAAATAATTCGCCGTATTCCAATTGAAGAATGAGAACGCGTTTATTATCACCAGACCAGAACTAGGCCATGTCTATATAAAATTGTCCTCTTGTCTTGAGGTCAAGTAATCAGAACATGCACCTTGTGAACATGTGGGGTTCTACTTTAGATATAGGCCGCAACATACGTACGTGTTCTATATATATGATAACGCGTATATTTGTGCAACTGCCTTATTTCGACAATGGGTTATCTATTACCAGGACCAGTGATTATATAACCATGTTCTCATTCTTATACTCAAATTCCAAACTTCATGCCCAAATTTGAAAAACAGCCTAAACCATCACCAACTTGTAGCAAATCACCTACAGCCTACTACTTAGGAAAACGTACCCCACGTTAATATGTTTCCATGTATTAAAAAAAGTTACAGAAGAATTTTACGAACGAGCGCAATAATCATACTTTACAGCCATTTCAGTATGTATCCCCTTAGATTAACAACTACCTAATTGATTTTCAGCCATCAGAAAATTCAAGTGCAATAGGCTACATGAACGATTCCGACTGCAAACAAGTTGTGCAATCTCAACACCCTTTGGCTGGATGGAAAGCAATATCTTTTGAAGACCAGGTAAACACACACTCAGTTCTCATCCATCACATGTACAAGTATAGAATAAAAGAGTAGCAGCATCAACACCTTGTTCCATAGCGTAAATGTATGTATACAATAGACACTGATATAATGTATAGAGGCATTAAAAAAGTTCTAATCTATATCATAATCTAACTTTGATTATGATAGGCCTGCTAAATAACTTGCATAATTATATTATGAATGTGTAATAGCCTCGCACTATCAACATAATGTACTAACATTGTGCATATCTGTTCAATACCATCTGAATGTATCACTGACGGAACTTACTTGCAGGACATATACTAAGAATAATAATGTTATGTTTCATCAGGTCGGATATGTAAAGGAGGACAACACTACCCGTATACATGTTTGCAATGGCGATCCACCTATGAATACTACAGGTAAACTACTTACATGTACAAGGAAGTTACACTTCTTAAAATCAGCTCAACAAATGTTCTTGTACATTCACTACTACAATGTACATTGTATAACTGCAAAGTTAAATGTATACTCTTTCAGTAATATTACTAAGCATTGTAAATGATACCCTAGAAACACAAAGGCATAATACATTTTAAATATGTAATTAGGTATCAACCACATTTTGTTCAATGAATACCGTCTAGAATGAATTTACCATTCACGTGCTTGGCCTTATATGATTCTCTTTTACGATATACAATCATCATGTAGCCACTGTAATCATGTAATAATATTAAATACAGTTAATACATTTCTATTGTAAAAGGCACAGCACACCAATTATTTCCAAACGGCAACATAACTACACGTCTACCTCTTACATCGTCGAATGTAATATCTAAAGAACAAACGACCATTACAGCCGATCCAACTTCAATAAATACGTCATCTTCATCGGTTACAAACTCATCCACTGTGGCCGCACCGATAGTAACTTCATCGACCAAAACTCCTACAAGAGAACCTTCTATGATCACAACGGCCGCGTCGGTAGCACCTTCATCGTCTTCAACATTATCCACTGTGGCTACACCAATCGTATCTTCATCGATCTCAATGTTATCACATAATTGTAAGTTCCATGTTTCATACAAATGACTGGCTTTGAATGTGAAGGTCCATTCAACATCAAAATGCGCTTCTTATGAACCTAATTTTATGAAATAGAAACTTATCATGTTGACCAAACTGTAGTTGAAACAGCTTGTTTTACCATAAGTAAAGCGTAATTATCGGACAGTTGTTTCTTGTTTTCTCAAAATATCGATCATGTTCTTATGACCTTCAAATTCTAAGCCAGCGAAATGGTTTGAAATGGCCTATTGCATACTGAACATAATGCGAGCATCCCAAAGTCAAATGTAACAGACTTAAGTGACCAATATTTCCCGAGTAATTTGTTGGTCTTTTAGCTACATGTAATAAAGTAACGGAATCACTTGAATGGCATATATAATGGTTTTAGTTTAATCCATACTGGTATGTTTTTACGTTGATTGTTTAACTTGTATTAATCAATCTGTACACTTCATTTCTGATGGTTTATTTAAAATGATTATAATCCGAAGCGATGTATTGATCTTGAATAAAAGAAGTTCACTTATTGTAGTTTCCTTGACGCAAACCACCCAACATGTTTATTCAAACAACGGTACTACAAATACGTCTCCGACTAGTCAGGCATCTCAAGAACAAACTACTACTACAACCGAACCCCCTACCGAAGAAACTATTACAACAACAACAACTGAGGAAACTATTACTACAACGACTGGAGCAACCATGGCCCCTAAAACGGAACCCATCACCACAGAAAGCATTACTACAACAACTGCAGCAACCATGGCCCCTAAAAACGAATTCACTACCGAAGAAACTATTACAACAACAACTGCTGTAACCATGGCCCCTAAAACCGACCCCACTACCGAAGAAAGTATAACTACAACAACGGAAGCGACCATGGCCCCTAAAACCGCAACCACTACCGTAGGAACTATTACTACATCAACTGCAGCAACCATGGCCCCTAAAACGGAACACACTACCGAAGAAACTATTGCTTCCACAACTACAGCAACCATGGCCCCTAAAACCGAATCCACTACTGAAGAAACTATCACTACTACAAGTGAATCAACCATGGCCCCTAAAACTGAACCCACTACAGAAGTAACTATGACTATAACAACGACATTATCATTGGCCCCTAAAACCGAATCCACAACCGAAGAAACTATTACTACAACAACTGCAGCAACCATGGCTCCTAAATCCGAACCTACTACCGAAGAAACTATTACTACAACAACTGCAGCAACCATGGCCCCTAAAACCGAACCCACTACCGAAGAAACTATTAGTACAACAACTGCAGCAACCATGGCCCCTAAAACCGAACCCACAACCGAAGAAACTATTACTACAACAACTGCAGCAACCATGGCCCCTAAAACCGAACCCACTACCGAAGAAACTATTACTACAACAACTGCACCAACCATGGCCCCTAAAACCGAACCCACAACTAAAGAAACTATTACTACAACAGCTGAAGCAACAATGGCCCCTAAAACCGAACACACTACCGAAGAAACTATTACTACAACAACTGCAGCAACCATGGCCCCTAAAACCGAACCCACTACCGAAGAGACTATGACTACAACAACTGCAGCAAGCATGGCCCCTAAAACCGAACCCACTACCGAAAAAACTATGACTACAACAACTGCAGCAACAATGGCCCCTAAAACCGAACCCACTACTGAAGAAACTATTACTACAACAACTGCAGCAACCATGGCCCCTAAAACCGAACCCACTACTGAAGAAACTATTACTGCAACAACTGCAGCAATAATGGCCCCTAAAACCGAATCCACTACTGAAGAAACTATTACTACAACAACTGCAGCAACCATGGCCCCTAAAACCGAATCCACTACTGAAGAAACTATTACTACAACAACTGCAGCAACCATGGCCCCTAAAACCGAACCTACTACTCAAGAAACTATTACTACATCAACTGCACCAACCATGGCCCCTAAAACCGAACCCACAACCGAAAAAACTATTACTACAACAACTGCAGCAACAATGGCCCCTAAAACCGAACCCACAACCAAAGAAACTATTACTACAACAACTGCAGCAACATTGGCCCCTAAAACCGAACCCACAACCGAAGAAACTATTACTACAACAACTGAAGCAACTATGGCCCCTAAAACCGAATCCACTACTGAAGAAACTATTACAACAACAACTGCAGCAACAATGGCCCCTAAAACCGAATCCACTACTGAAGAAACTATTACAACAACAACTGAAGCAACAATGGCCCCTAAAACCGAATCCACAACCAAAGAAACTATAACTACAACAACTGCAGCAACAACGGCCCCTAAAACCGAACCCACTACCGAAGAAACTATTAGTACAACAACTGCAGCAACCATGGCCCCTAAATCCGAACCCACTACCGAAGAAACTATTACTACAACAACTGCAGCAACAATGGCCCCTAAAACCGAACCCACTACCGAAGAAACTATAACTACAACAACTGCAGCAACAATGGCCCCTAAAACCGAACCCACAACTGAAGAAACTATTACTACAACAACTGCAGCAACAATAGCCCCTAAAACCGAACCCACAACTGAAGAAACTATAACTACAACAACTGCAGCAACAATGGCCCCTAAAACCGGATCCACTACTGAAGAAACTATTACAACAACAACTGAAGCAACAATGGCCCCTAAAACCGAATCCACAACCAAAGAAACTATAACTACAACAACTGCAGCAACAACGGCCCCTAAAACCGAACCCACTACCGAAGAAACTATTAGTACAACAACTGCAGCAACCATGGCCCCTAAATCCGAACCCACTACCGAAGAAACTATTACTACAACAACTGCAGCAACAATGGCCCCTAAAACCGAACCCACTACCGAAGAAACTATAACTACAACAACTGCAGCAACAATGGCCCCTAAAACCGAACCCACAACTGAAGAAACTATTACTACAACAACTGCAGCAACAATGGCCCCTAAAACCGAACCCACAACTGAAGAAACTATAACTACAACAACTGCAGCAACAATGGCCCCTAAAACCAAATCCACTACTGAAGAAACTATTACAACAACAACTGAAGCAACAATGGCCCCTAAAACCAAATCCACAACCGAAGAAACTATAACTACAACAACTGCAGCAACAATGGCCCCTAAAACCGAATCCACTACTGAAGAAACTATTACTACAACAACTGACGCAACCACGGCCCCTATTTTTACTACTACTCCGGGTATGATGAGTTAGTTTCATTTTACACTTCGATAGAGCCAAAATAGGCCTACTGCATACACTGTTAATTTATGTAAATACAGCTTATAGATATTTGTTATCACTTGATGCACATGCCTTATGGTTAGCCATTGCTGCGAATATATCACAAAAATAATGTTTTGTGTTAAGCAAACGTGGTCAGCACTGAACGAACATCCGTCGCTCAATGTAGCAAAGTGTCTATCTTGAGCCTGTCTCGACTTCTTTGTCAACCTTAAGAAGACGTATTGAACTGAACTCTACTGTATTTCAAATGAAAATGAAGACTTAATACATGCAGTATTCCATTGTCCACAGATTCTATTACTATATATACATGTATGTAAATATACAAATATGCCATCTTGCCATCAGCGTCTTCTAAAACGGATACAGCATAATTATGCAACCATCATCTCGCTCGTATTTGAAAATTGACATTGCTAAATGTAATTCAACAATTCAACGATTTGACATACGAATTCTGCTCGTTTCAAATTGATAATTCACTGGCTTAGAATATTGCCTATGAAACATATTCAAAATCAACAACACCATAAGGCGCTCCTTATGGGCCTCTTTTCATGAAAATCGGAACTTGTCATGTTTATCATAAGTTAAGAGTGATTATCAGACAGTTTTTCTTGTTTTTCTCAAAATATCGATTTTGTACTGACGAGTAACGACCTGTCATTCTAAGCCAGCGAACTGTTCTTCAACAAATACTGCTTAATAAAACGAATGCCTTATTATTGTTTTTATTGCAGCCTCACATGTTTGTCCACAAGCAGTGTACGACTCACGAATGGCTGATAATGCTACATTGATCATATATCAAGAAGAAAATAAATGCTACGAGTTTGTACAATTACCGAAACGCTGGCCAAAGGCAGAGTCTAACTGTAAGAGAAACGGTGGACATTTAGTTACTATACGGAACCTAAATGAAAACAATGAGTTGTTCGAGTACGTTAAGGCCTACGGCGAAAATATATGGTTGGGATATAGTGACATTAACGTAGAATTCAACTTTACATGGGCCTCAGGTAAGTCTATTTCTACCAATAGTTAGGGTTCTGGTATTGGTAAAACTTGTAGCTGTTTGTACTCAGGGTGGACATACCACGTAACTTTTCGGCTAAATCTGCAAATAAAAACACCTATTATTCTTTTACCCGTACATTGTATTAGTAAAGAGCGGTTTCACACAATTTTTCCTTATTTTTTCAAAATATCAATTTTGTACTTACGACCTTCTCATTGCAAGTTGGCGTCTTGTGGTTTTCATTACGTGTTAGAAGTGTCTTTATCGTTCACTACAATATAATTCAGGTGAAAACAGTTCATTCACGAATTGGCGAGAAGGATATCATAACACGTTAATTCACGACAGAGAAGATTGTGTTTGTATGCTGTCCGATACTGGAGAATGGGAGGATGTGAAATGCTCGAGAAAATATGCATTCATCTGTGAATACGGTACGAATTATTTATAGTAGTCACGAGACAAACCGACATAACTATAGTCTTGGTGACGTCATACAGCTGGTACATGACGTAACCGGATTCGTTCTTATCTTGTTTATCATATAGTCTTGGTGATGTAATACAGCTGATATTACGGATTCGTTCTTATGATATATTTCAACAAACTAAGAAATTTCTGATAAAATGTCTTGTATTTCAGTCTGCAAATACATGAGTCGATGTTCAATGCGCATGTGCATGACAGCAATCCAATATGGCGGTCGTTACTCCGCCCATAATCAAATTGGCGGCCATAGCTCCTCCCATGACCGATTACCCGGTGTCTGTTAAACACTATCCCTTATGTTGTATATCATATGTTTACAAAAAACCGTACATTTTAGCAAGACTTTGAAGAAAACAAGCCAAACTATTGTCTTGACAGAATCAAGTCCGTTGGCCTATGTGTACGTCAGTGTGTGCGTTGGTTAAGTTTGTTGTACGCTTTTGAGTCATGTTCTCTTCGCAGACTATCAAATGATACGTATTTAATCATCATCATTGTCCATATTGACATGGCTGATAACCAATTGACTATTATTCTTAGAGTTAAATGCACTTGTCATTCCTAAAGTTTTTACTCACAGATGAGCAATGGTACTAAGATCTGTAGAAAGTCGATCGTCCAACACTCACTAGATTAAACAGCTCAATGACTTGTAAAACAGCAAACGCATAACGTTAACAATAAATGCCTTGTTTGACAATATTTTGATATTTATGGCTACATCATGTTTTCTTTTACTTTCAGAAAGTATACAAGTTACAGGCGAAAACTTAACAACACAGGCACCAATGACCACAGAAACTGATGGTAATAAAATTATGTATTCCTACAATTCGATGGATTAGAATGAGGAGGTCGTATTAGTACTAACGACCTTATAAAACTCATACCTATTTAAAATCTGCACCATAACACCCTTCTTATGAGAATATTTTATTATGAAAATCGGAACTTGTCATGTTGATCAAACTGAAGTCGAAAAAGCTTGCTGTACCAGAAGTAAATAGTAGTTTACAGACAATATTATATTCTTGTTTTCTCAAAATAGCAAGTTATACTAGGCTTTTATCTTTCTAGTAATTAAGCATATAAAGTGTGCTTAAATGTATGGCGGATCGATGGCGTATGATAAAAGTTATATTACATACTTTTAGGTAATACTAACCTATGTCCACTCGATGAAATTCACGATGCAACAATCAACCCTAACATCATATTGGGACAGCATGGCGAAGCTTGTTATGTATTAACCAATGGAAGTCGTGAAACATGGTCATCAGCGGAAAGTACATGTAACAGTAACGGTGGCCATCTGGTCAATATAAGAAATGCAGAAGAACAAAACTACATCATATTGTTTGTGAATCGACACTCATCTCCTCTAGCAACGTGGATTGGTTTAACTGATCGTGGACACGAGGATCAATTTCAATGGACGACTGGTTTGTATTTTCGAGTTATTTTTTTATCAAAAGGCATTCTTTGTACAATATAGTATTAGGATTTGTATAATGTGAACATAGGTTATCATACTAGTGTAATATGTCATTCGCCGTCCTCATAAATTAGTAGTTAGTAAAGTCTCCAGGCTAGCCCCTGATTCAGAACTTCAATTATCGACCGCATCCCCAAAATAGCTATTTTCGTCATAATTTAGTGATTCCCACAATCATCCAATCAGAATGTGCAGGAATTAATTAAACAAACACGATTGTTAACATGGAGTTATCACGCAATTAAAACGATTGATTAATAATAATTATAGAAATATATCCTAAAAGTAATAGTTTCAATTTCTTTTTCATTTTCCAATTTGAAATGTTTCCTTGTCCATCTTTCCTAACTAGTACATTTGTATTTAGTCAGCGATTATCGCGTCGTTCTATTTCTATATTTTATTTGTGAACACACACGTTATGAACATGGCTAATTCAAAGTTAATATCATTAAAATCAGATCCTAACATGCACTGTTATGGATCTGAAAACGTTTTGTTAGAGTTCACGTTCAATTATTAAATAACATCTACAGTGCATCTTAACTGTGCATATATAGAGAGTTTACATTGAAATTAGTCTAGCTTAAATCACTAGATATAACTAGTAGATTTATGAAAGCTGCAAACTGATTGGATGGTGTAAAGTTCACATGAACATTACCACATACAGAGAGTGGTCAGATTCTATATCAAGGTTAAGTCGTTGAATGTAGAATAGGTCTGATTAATCATTTAAATGAAATTGATGCTAAGTTTGTTCACATTCTTGCACATTTATGTTACAGGAGATGCAGTAACATATACAAACTGGATAGCAGATTTTGGTACTCACCATAGCTCGGACAACTGTGTGGTATTGCTACCAAACCAGTCAGGTAAATGGGATGAAGTCGACTGTAGCTTGCAAACAGAAAGACATCAAATGTTGTGCCAATACAGTAAGTGCTCCTTAATTGATTTTGATTGAAAAGTTGTATTTATCTCGTCGTCTCATGGTAGTCTTTATCATGTACCTATAATTCGTGCAGGCATATAAATAAAAAAACGAAGTCATAGGGTAAGAACACGTGTACGAGTAAACTTATACGATTTCACGTGTATACACGGGTTCGACAACTTATCCCACTTAGATTATTACTCCAATTAAATAATACGCCTTATGTTCGTTCCTTATTTTCATATTCTAAATATTAAATTTGATAGTAGGCAGTTGAGATTTTCATAGTCTAAATATTAAATTTGATAGTAGGCAGTTGAGGTTTTCATATTCTAAATATTAAATTTGACAGCAAGCAGTTGGTTGTTACCCTGTACATTCTCAATTTCAGAAGCTCACGTGCATGCCTTTACTTTGATTGGATGACATGTCTTGATTAGGAGAATGTATATATTTATATTTTGTGGACAAATAAATCAATGCAACTGTAATAAACCTTTTCCTCTTTATTGACTCCAATCTTAGGACCAAAAATAAAGAGAGTAAAATACATAAAAGGTAAAAATAATAAAAGGGCCACAATTAGTGTCCCAGATATTATTGAGAATATTAAAGGTGTTTTCAAAATGGTGTAACTATTTCATTTAAAAACAAACAACTGTTCATTTGTGTGAGTTGAAAATGCAATGTTATATGAATTGCAAGCGGTTTTAGTTTAGAGTTCAGACAATACAATGGTTGTCATAGCAACTCACAGTTTTGACCCACAAATCGTATAATTGGTAAGTTTTGCATCGAATGCCTGATTTATACCCTCTATTTAACTTGAAACTATTTAGACATTGTTCATAATTGATACTTTCACCAATTTGTTGACAAAAATGTAAAATCAACGAGAATGTGTTTGTTCTAAACTATCTGAAGCTGGAAATTTTACCTGGATGCAACAAATTATTGTCACCAAATATGGAGGTTGCGTTTAAAAATCCATTTAGAACATTTTTAAAAAGCATTGTTTGGCACTGTTTTGTAGTTCTTTTTATTCTCCATACCTCAATGCAAAATAAACAAATGATTAATTTGTAAGGAGATTCAATACGTACTGAAATAGACTCCAGTATTCAGCCAAACCAACAAAACGACAGTGTTGAATTCGAAACTCCTTTCGAAGAAGAGCAACTGTCCGAATGTTCTCCAACATCAGAGGATGAAATCCGTAAACTGATAAATATATCACCTAGTAAATCATGTGAACTTGATCCAATACCAACATGGGTGTTGAAGGATTGCTTGAATGAACTACTACCATTATTAAGGTGTTTCAACGGTTGTGGATTTTTCTGTACAATGTATATAAAACCTGTTATATTTATAAAGAATACATTTATGGCAAACATTCTGGAAAATCCGAACAGTTTTGCTCGACTAGTTTTTAAGATGTTCTTGGATTTTGGGGACAACCCCTAAAAACTGATAATTGTAATTTACCGAAAAAGTTTTGCTTTTATCCTCATAAAAGTTGGTATACACGTAATTTTGTAGATAAGGAATCAAACAGTAAATTTCATGTTACACTATGTAAGCTATTTGATTTTTTAAATGATCTTTTGAAATATGTAAATTTTCGTTTTTGAGTTTTACGTGAAAAATCGTTGAACAACATATTGTTTTCATGCATGCAACAAGTAGAGTGACAAATATTGAAGTTTCTTGCAACGTTTCATGACGATTGCTTGGTTAGTATATATTTTTGCACTTTAAGTGATTTAAGAAATGCTGAAAACAGGGGAGGCAACAAAATTAATCAACGTTTCACAT
This sequence comes from Spisula subtruncata, assembly GCA_963678985.1. Classification (NCBI taxonomy): domain Eukaryota; kingdom Metazoa; phylum Mollusca; class Bivalvia; order Venerida; family Mactridae; genus Spisula; species Spisula subtruncata. Next base: position 5,352,656 of record OY787669.1, read on the forward strand.
CCGTTGTATTCAGATTTCGCGATCATTCTATTTAAAAAAAAATAGTGCATAATTCAAAGTGTACACAGTTTTACTTCGGGTACTTCTGCATATATTAGTTTATATTCCCAAGGAAAAAATGCAATCGAACCGTCCTCTAAAATGCTCGGCATATTGTTTAAAACTTTTGAATAAGTTTGAAGTGGGCGTATAGAAATACGTTTTGAATTCGTTGTAACACCAAGTAGCTATATTAGGTGTTTAATATCATTTGGAATAAATCATCCATAGGGATTGAGCTAAGGATGTTTCTGTATTTTCATTAAAAGTATATAATCGTAATAAATGGTCAGCATAGTCGCGATTTTAAGACAGTGGAAGATGCTGAAAAATCAATTTTAAGCATTTTGAATTATTTGATCTTGGTTGTCAGACGCTCACAATACACCCAAGTGACTGCGATTTTTAAACTTCCGTCCAACTTAAATACGGTGAAACACCTTAACAAGAATATTCAATGCATCACTCAAAAGTGCCTATGTACCCAATGCTTTTAAAAGCTCCAGGATAAGACCACTGATAAAGAAGCTAGGCCTTGATCGAAATGTACTGAAACATTAAAGACCTGTGTCAAACTTACGCTTCATTTCCAAAGATCTTGAGAAGGTAGTCGATGCGCAACCGGAAGAGCATTTAGCACTACATGATCTCCACGAAGAACGTCAGTCAGCACAGAAAATTCCACTCTACTGAAACGGCTCTTCTTCGTGTACAAAATGACATCCTTTGCTCTCTAGATCAGAATATAGCTTCGGTCCTTGTAATTCTGGATTTGTCAGCAGCATTTGACACCATTGATTACTACACTCTATAGGTAGACTTAGAAATCATTTTGGTATAACAGGCAAGCCGTTACAGTGGATGAAATCCTATTTGTGTGACCGCTACCAGACTGTCTGTATAGGTAAGGAGCTTTCAAAACCTGTACTAATGAACTACAGTGTACCACAGGGATCTGTGCCTGGTCCGAAGAACTACATCATGTACACAAAACCAGTCGGTGCAATCTGTAGAAAACATCAATTACAACATCATTTCTATGCTGATGACTCACAATTATATATGGCGTTCAAACCAAAAGATTGTGAGTCATGTTCATGACACGTGAATGCGATTTTCGATTTTTAGTGTGCCCACATAGCCTTTTACACATAGATGGTGCCCAGACGCGTAGATACCGTGTAATCAAGTGTTATTCATTTTAACTGATCTGTTAACATGTCTGATCTGTCCAGATTTACCCCCCTTTGTACATGTTTGTATAATATATATCTGCTCTGTCTAGATTTACCCCCTTTGTTCATGTTTGTAATACCAGAATGTTTATTATTTGTAATAGAATATCTGCCAGAACTGTCTAAACTTACCCATCCCTTTGTAAATATTTGCATACAATAATGTTTCTTATTTGTTTTTAATACAGATTATTATCAAGGTGCCTGATGGATTACATGTAGTTTTTAATAAAACGGGAAGAAGTTCTGTCATGACATTCTTCACTCCATCAATTCATACATTTCAATATAAATAAAATATAATGTATATTTACATTCGTTTCTAAGCTGACAGGGGCCAACAGGTATTCAAAATTTCGCTGGCTTAGAATGAAAGGTGGAAAGTACAAAGTACAAAATCAATATTTTGAGAAAATAAGAAAAACTGTGTAACAACTACTTTTTACTAATTATGTTAAAAAACTTTTTTGACTTCAGTTTGGTCAATATGACAAGGCCCAAAAGAAGCGCACTAAGAGTACCTATTTCAAATATGTACGAGTCTTATAAGACTGTAAGTAGTAGTTAAGACCTTCTCATTCTAAGCCAACGATTTATGATACTTTATCAAAAGTGAATGCTTATATACTGCATTATACATGTATAAACAGGAGCATGCTACCTGTATCAATGTATAACTGTATTTCGCTGGCTAAGAATGAGAAGGTCGTAAGTGCCACTTACGACCTTATAAGACTAATGCATATTTGAAATCTATATCACAATGCGTTTTTATTTTCATGATAATCGGAATTTGTCATGTTGACCAAACTGAAGACAAATAGTTTTTTAATACATGGGTAAAGAGTAGTGGTCAGACAGTTTGTTTCTTGTTTTCTCAAAATATCGATTTTGTACTTACGACCATCTTATTCTAATCCAGCGATATAATTCTCAGAATGGCTCTGTTTCTTGGAAGTTCATGTCCATTCTTTTAGTAATGGAAAATCGTAAATGCCGGAATAAGTAAAATGACATTAAAAGGTTATTTACTGTTTGGTCAAAAAGAATACTTAAAGGAACCCTAAGTGGTCGTTGCCTACAAAATACGTACACGTGCTTAAAGCAATTATAGTTCACGTCGGGCTGAAACCAGGCCTTTCATTGAATAGTTAATGGATATAATAGAAATACCAAGAAACTATTTAATATTTATAAAAAAAAAACACTTAAAGAAAAAAGTGATTAAACATTAGTAATCAGTGGACACTTAAATACAATAACTGGCGTAGTAATTATTTATCAACTAAACGATAATAATAACACCACACCTCGGTTCAAAAAGAATTAAGGAAAGCATGGAAAATGGCGACATATACAATTTTTTTTGCGAATATGTAAAAAAATGGTTTTTGTACTATTGTATTATCGCTCAGGGTATTTGTGTCGTGGTCTCATTTCTGTGCTCGGCTGGTTGGGTTGAGTGCTGCCTTCCCTGTCGGATTTTCTCATAACTTTTTTGGAAAATAACTTTAATAATTTTTAAAAATCAAGATAAACGGAAAGGCAAATAAACATATAAAAGGACATAATCATAAATACAGTCACACATGACATCCAACAAATAGAATGAGTACAATTTACTATGCGCGGTTATAAAATAAGACTTAACTTCCCAAATTAAACTAAACTACCCACACAAACAACCAACAGACTAAGCCAGCAACAACCGCACAGAACAGATATTTATTCATTAATAAACCTAAGTGTACAACACGTATCATCTACATCATACTATTTACAAAAGGCATGCACAATATTATAATTATCACAATAATAATACACTGTACGTGAATGAAAACTACATATATGTGAACCTATATGTTCACATAAAATTTACAATTCACAAAACGCACTATATGTACATTATGACAATAATATTACAATAATCAATATTCAGCAGATTATATGATAATCAAGAAGAAAAATGTTGCTACGTACTTTAAAGTCTTTTAAGTGCTTATCATTATTAGCGTTGTACCATGTGTTAATTTACTACGGAAGAGATACAGAACTCAATGACAACCATATACCACCAGGAAATACACAAATGCAATAACAGACATAATAATATACACGTGTGTCTAGTTCGTATATAAAAATAACCAAGATAAAACGAAAATCTGTAAAAAGATAATAAACAGGTTGACAGGGATGGTAATACTCAACAAAATTGACAGTCAACGTAAGACACTACATGCACCAGCTCTTCCTGCTCTAACTGACCATCAAGTCTGAAAACCATCTCAATCCAGGGACTGTTTTGAATGAAGCTTAAAGTCAAACTTAGCATCAGTTTCTACTACATACAATTTAAGTTGAAATACGATTCCATGGTGTTAGGAAAACAAGCATCACTCGTCAGAAACAGCACGGCACACAAAACGGGTATGAGGAAATCAGACAGGGAAGGTTACACTCAACCTAACCAACCGAGCACATAAATCAGAAACACCAAAGCACAGCTACACTGTAAACCAAAGAAACAATTAAAAGTCCAAGTCCCCGTCTCAAAAATGCAGGATGATCCAATTTCACAACGAAATTTTAGAATAGCGGCATACAAAAGAACACAACAAATTGAATATACACATATTACAAGTACAAACCCTAAGGACAAAGTTTTATAAAATGCATAAGAAAACAAAAAAACACTGAACAGCTAAAATACACGACATCCCAACCAATGACACATGTATTACACGCCATAAAAACAAAATTAACTGAGCTAAAAATCAGGGCGGGTATTCACAAAGCATCTTAAGGGAAAATCAAATATTTTGACTAAAGTTAAAATATTGAACTGCACATATTTCGCAAGAAACTAATAATAGCTCAGAAATTCTTGATTATTATTATAGCGCTTTACATAACGCTTCAAAACAATGTAAAATGTAGATAATCTTGGCTTTCTTGTTTGGCTGATATACTTAAGCAAATTGTAGGATGTTGAGAAAATTCTAATTTTTCTCTTAGATACTTTGTGAATAACACCACAGGGCTGATTTTGTGGTTAGTTGAACTCACTTAATATGAAGTGGCCTGTTAAAGTTACTGTAATGACTGAGCGAAATATCGCGAACAACAGTAACGAAAAAACAGGTACATAAAAGAGAAAAGCTTTTAAATGTATCATTAAAAAGTAAAGTACTGCCTTTGAACATGATCTGGTTTAATGAAGCTTGATTTATGTTACTGTTTTACTTTACCAAAAGTTCGAATTTAATTGCCAAATATACTAACAATCTACTAACCATGCCATTATCGATTTGAAAAATACATGACTGAGTCCATATGAAACTTTATTTTATAACTGTTGCTAATACATTTTTCATTGGTTCATGGAATATCTTTTCCTGGAACAGAATCTACGAGAGGTGGTCAACCTACATTTGAACCCAAAACGCCAGCTGTTGCTACGCTAGCTTAATACAATATCGTATCGGCTTAGAATGAGAAGATCGTAATAACAAAATCAAAATTTTGAGAAAACAAGAAAAACTGTCTGTCACTCGTTACTTATGGTCAAACAAGTTTTGTAAACTTCAGTTTTGTCAACATGACACCTTCCGATATAACAGTTTAAAGTTATTGCTCGGCTATCAGAACTTTTAGAATGCCCCTCGTACTATGTTTGTAATTTGATGATGTAAGCAGCGTTGCGTTGCAACTGTGACAACAAATACAGTTGTACCATGTGATATGTCTTACGCTAGGGAGTGTTGGTAACAAACGAAGCTGTGAGCATTGCGATGTTTACACAACGTGGTGGTATTTGAATTGCAGTCTAACAGAATGGATGGCTTTCCATCAGTACAGATTGGAGTTTCATTGTTAATATTAAGTAGTGCCGTGTTCATTGCAAACGGGGAACGTTATGTCGCCCCAGATATTTCCAGTACTACTGTTACCGATGTAAATGAAATATCTGCGTCAATAAATATAAGAACTGTCGTGAAATGTGCCCTAAAATGTCAGAGAGACAATTGTACATCATTCAGTTATGGGGAAACATCGGGTGAGTAAACTTTAATACTAAATGGCAAAATCAAATATTTCATAATAGCAAAATGTATCTGTGTTGCCTCCGTAGCTCATTGGGTAGCGCGTTTGTCGCCTAATCCGGCGACCGGGTTCAAATCCGGGTGGAGGCACACATATGCCTGCTATAATCAGCAGAAAGTTGACTGGCAAATAAAGGCTAAACTCGGCATTTAGATTTTTTCAAAACATAAGTTTGTATTGGATAATTAGCGTAACAGTCATTTTAGTGAATACTTATTCAATGTAAAGAAAAAAATTTATATTGTTAAACCTATTTTTATGATACACTCATGTTTTGTCAAAATGCTGCAAATTGTGAAAAGTTATTTTGAAAGTACAGTTGACTTGCACAATCCGAAAAAGAACGTACACCATTGCGTGACTGTCCATATGTTATACCACATTTTAAAACAATTTCGATCTTTATAGCCACAACAATTTCAGACAGAATCAAAATTCAGTTGGAAGTATCTGAAAATATTTGAAATTTCGACAAAAACCTTTCTTTCCAGTATACAGTACAGATAGATTATACAGAAAATGCAAAACAAAAAGTTCGAAATGTTTTCAATATGATTTTGACTTATTCATAAATTGTGTCCGCGTATTTCTCAGTTACAATTGGTCGTATTTCATCGAAACTTTGCCTGACTGTTTGGTACGAAGTCTAGTTATGCATCTCGCCGGCGGATGTTAGTCGGCTTAATTAAATGTAGTTACTGCACTTTGCTTTTTACACTCAATAATGCTGCTAGAATAGGTAGATATGCATATTAAAATAAATTAGAATCTGATGGTACGCCACTGGTACACGCAGTAGGTAACGGTTGTCATGATAGTTAATGGTATTTTATGTTAGAATTTGTATCATACCACATTGTACATTCATTTGACTTTAGATTCAGATGTTGAAGAATGTTTTCCTACAACCGCTCATGAGTACAATGGCCGCCAATCACGGACAGCTAGTGGGGAAGTTTGTCAGCGTTGGGACGCTCAAACACCTCATCAGCATACCTTTAAAGACGTGGATAACAATATATTGCCTTTTCCTGATGCAACTTTAGAAGATGCAGCGAACTTTTGTCGTGATACCGATGGCTCGTTAAAACCATGGTGTTTTACAATGAATCCAGATTCGAGATGGGAGTTTTGCCCCGTCGAAAAGTGTGGCTATGGTAAGTGAAGTGGAAGAGATACATTTATCAAATTTGGACGCGGAATTATTGCATCATTTCACCAAATTTGCTAACATTTCTTATGGCGAAATGTGTCAAAATACATCAAACTCTTCTAAGATATTTTAAAAATCGCTTGAAGTACATGAACACTTCCAACCATTCGTCTCTATAAGTTTATAATTCGAGTTTTATTTTCTTTGACAAGCCCGCTAGCGGTTAGCTACACTTAGTCGCTCCTTTTGTATGTACGTGCGTCCGTTTGTGCGTCTTTGTGTTTGTGCTATTTTGTCCGGACCATAACTTTGTCATGTTTGATCAGTTTGCTTATATTAAGCACAAATGTTGACTTTCATGAGGAGACGTGCCATTTTCTACCTCCATATTCCTATATCAAAGGTCCATACCACATTTGAAGGTCAAATGGAAGCTTATTCGGACCATCCGTAACTTTGTCATGCATTAACCAATCATTCTTATATTTTGCATAGATGTTCATCGCCTAGAGCTGCAGTGTCATGCTCAACCTTTCGGATCCAACCCCGAAGGTCAAGGTCAAATCTCAAATCGAAGCTTGTCCGGACCATCACCGTGTTATTAATGACCAATATTGCTTAAAATTGGCAAGAGTTTTAACATTTATTTACTGGAGTGCTATGAGCAATCCCTGGTTCCTTCTTCAAGGTGAAGGTCACAGTTTGGGGACAAAGATAAAATTAAAGTTTGTACGGATCATTTCATCTTTATGCATGGTTGGATTAGATGTAACTTGGCACCTTTAAGTTTGTGCATTTTCACCTTGCGCCGAGGCTCGACATAATGTGCCCGAGGGCACACATTTCTAGTATTGACGAGCAGATCGTATTCCCCTCTCATACAACCCATTCAAAATAATTGTTCCAGAATTTCAACACGAGCGATGTTACAGCGATTCCCTCACAGCAAAGGATTATGATGGTCCTTGGAGCCGAACCAGAACAGGAAAGGTGTGTCAGAGATGGGATGAACAAAAGCCTCACACCCATTCGTATACATCCAGTTTTCCTGACAACACACTATCAGATGCGGAGAACTACTGCAGGGATCCAGGCGATGCTGGATATACGTGGTGTTATACTATGGAACCAGGAACCAAATGGGAAGCATGTGACGTCGCATCGTGTACTAAATGTGAGGATTTTTTTGCATTACCATGACAAGATGAGAACGACTCCGGTGACGTCATAACAGTTGTATGACATCATCAAGACTATATTAATACTACATGTACCTACGACCTTATAAGACATATTTGAAATTTGTATCATAAGGCACTTCGTATGAGCATATTTTCATAAAAATCTGAACTAGTCATGTTGACCAAGATGAAGTTGTAAAAGCTGTTTTTTCTTGTTTTCTCAAAATATCGATTTTATAATTTCTTCTAATTACCAGGCCCCGATCTCCCCAAACATCTTAATCTGAGCAAAATCTCATCTCAATATAGCTATGTGTAATTATGTTCATTGTGAGGCTCTACTCAAAGTAAGCATCACTAAATAGAAAACGTATTTTGTGTTTAAAGTTGTAGCATTTCAAGAATTGGAACTTCATTGTTGATCTCTCATTCGGACTTTGATTTTAGCAAAATCTCATTGAGGTGAGATTGAGATGCTTGATGTCATCTTTTTCTTTTGCTTTCTGTTTCCATTTCACGAAAGTTTTATTATGCCTTATCGAGTAGTTATACCTTTGTATATACAGTAAATTATCGATAAGACGAACACACGGTTTGTGTCGAGCTAACTTCTAAGTCCCGGCTAATTTGCTTTTTATTGTATATTAATTGATAGCAAATATGTCGAGCAGCATTATAACGAGCACCTGGTCTTACTCGAGCACAGGTGGCGGTTCACTCAACAACTGACATTGTTTATTACTTGCTTTTCACACATCTGCAAAAATGTCATTAAATTTGTCTACGCTCCGTTTTTTCTGTATTGAAGATCGCAATGACAACATGTGTTACAATACTGACAGCCACTTACAGTACACAGGGCAGTGGGACGTGACTATCACTGACACGAAGTGTCAACGGTGGGACTCACATACGCCACACTCTCATGGTTATACGGACGCATCATATTTTCCCGACGACACGATGGAAGATGTGACAAATTACTGCCGTGACCCAGATAACGAAACTCTCCTCTGGTGCTACACGACGGATCCTAGTTTGCGATGGCAACATTGCGGCATCAACAAATGTAAGTTAATGAACAGGCCTAATAAATTGTAACACAACAAACAGATTTTAACATCCCCAAAGGAGCAGGTACTATAAGTATAAAAGAACAAGTGCGAAACGTATCGGTCCGCCCCTTCACGAATCAACCATTTAACGCATAAACGGGCCAGAAAGGGTTTTGGTTGGGTCGAATTAAAAAATACAAGTACATGTCATTGATATAGCGCAAAAATTATGAAAGCATATTCTATTGCGCTTCACAATTATATTCGTTTACTAAGCAGATATAAATTTCTTCTTCAAAAACATGTTGAAAGAGATCAGCAGTTTCATTGCAGCAAAGATCTTGTATTTACTGTACACAATTTCAAATGTTTATTTCTGTTGGAATTTACCTGAATCGTGTGGTATAATTTCACAGATGTAAGAATGTTGAAATGAACCCCAGTATTCCTTGTTGACCTGGGTAAACCTGCTCTTTGTCTTTGAGATTAATGTTCCATTATGTGGTAGAAATAACTTTCTGTGAACTGTGCGATATTCCAATAATTGGTCCCTTGTGTAAGCACAAAACAATCAAAATATATATCTTTAATCGTGTTTAAATTATAATATCAGCTTCATTCGACGATGAGCCGTTCGGGTTGGAATCCATTGTCACAAGGGTATAACAAAGCTTGACAATGGAATCCAACTCGAACGTTACAAACATATCAAATATGTACTATAGTGAATGGATGACCAATGGGAAAGTAAAAACTGTAGCTTTTGATAAAATATGTGCCTCCGTAGCTTAGTGGTTAGTGCGCTTACCGTCTAATCTGGCGACTCGGGTTCAAACCCGGGTGGAGGCACATATATATGCCTGCCATATTTCAGTAGAAATAAAGCAAATAAAGGCTATGCTCGGCATTATTATAAAAAAAAAAAAAGAAAAAAAAATATCACCAACATTGTAAGACTAAATTCAGACTTGGACATGCCAATACTTATAATCACTGCCATTTCTTCGCAATTAGATTTAACAATTTAAAATTTTGTCTAATTAGTTTGTTGTTACCCATTGAACATGTATACCCATAACATTTGCCAATATAAAATCTAAGTCTGAGTTTTAGACTTAAAGCGATGGTGAATAAGGTACCTGTGGTTATTGCATATGATCCAGTCACCATAGTCATTCAGGCAACACAATTCTGAAAATGTTCCCCTACTATGTTTTTTTGACACGATCTAGTTTCCACATGCAACCAGGTTTAAAAAAGCTATAAGTAATAATATTTAACATTAGAAAATTGACATAACTACAGATTCAATTTTTGAATAATTTATCCATAATTATAGACCTATATCTTAGATTTACATTTTCTTTTAAATTATGTCAATATCACTTACTACGTTACTATGGTAACCGTTTTCAGAACATACATTTAATGAGAAAATCCAGGATCTAAATGATAACATTGTACAATTTTCTTAGTTTCTTAAAATGTAAACATAATTCTAAAACTTGAAATAATTTTGATCACATTTTTACTCGAATTGATTAAATGTTGTACTTATGAAAATCTTGTTACATTGACGTCAAATAGCGTTAATGTCTATGGCATGTTGTCGGTGTGAGATTACGCTACATCAGAGATGCTTTACGACGAGCGCTTTATCTTGGTTAAAATATGTGACGTCATCAAATAAATATCGACGTCACCATAAAGTTAAATCATTGAAATGCGATATACATTTGTAATTGATTGATCTACATCGGCTGGTTATTTCATTACTCTAGAACTAATATTTCAACAGTTAGAAAAAACGTTCTTGAATATAGTGTTCACCCATCGTACGTGTGTATCTACCCGTAACATCTCATTATTCCAATCTTATCTTTATTCACACAATTTGTCTTCTGCAGGCGCTTCTAACCGGACGACCTGTTATGATGGACCAAGGACTAGATCATACATGGGTACCAGAAGCAAGACAGAAACAGGAAGAGTGTGTCAACGATGGGACAGTCAGGAGCCACATTCTCACAGTCTTACAGCAGGCATGTTTGAAGAAGATACGCTTGCTGATGCAGAAAACTTCTGTCGAGATCCAACTGACTCCGGAGAGTTGTGGTGTTACACCACCGATCCTGGTACCCCTACTGAGAGTTGTGGCATTGGAAAATGTATTGGAGGTACATGTAAAGCTGAAATTATATCTCCGATAACAGTTTCTTGTCTTCATAGTATGAAACTGCTACATCATCACCCTTTGTGATTGAATTGTCTTTTCTGATGCTTAACATAGAGAGAGGTGTCAGACTTATAACTTAAGTAATGAAAGAATACAAAAGCCAAAGTCCCCGCTGCAGGGGTGCAAGATGACTCAGTTTCACGAAGAAATACCAAAAATATGTACACGCAGTAATTATTTAATATTTAGTAAACACTATTGTACGCTTATACTTTCAGAAATCACATGCAAACTCTACAATGATGAGACTATGTACAAGGGAAACAGTAACTTATATACAAGAGAACCCTAGAAGCAGGAGTATGTAGGTGTTGTCCCATTAAGCATTTTTCGCCTCGGCTAGGTACTCCCAATTTAACTAAATTAGCTTCGGGGGGCATCGGGAACAGGGATATCAAAAACTTTCTGATGATTATCCCCGAAGCTTCCCCTTGACATTGATGACCCTTTTCCATATACCTTCAGATTCCTAATTTACTAGGTTTAAATCGGGAGTACATCACCGAAGCAAAACGTCTCGGTGGGATCAAGGCTTTACAGTCATCAATGGAGCAGATACGCTGCAATGTGTTTTGTGAAATTGAGCATTTGTTAGAACATTGTCTTAGTAATGTAGTATGATACATTTCGATGTGGGACTCGATTCTAAATACGTATATTCTGTATGCAAACACGTGCTTGCCTCTGTCGCTGAGTTTGTGTGAACAATGTGTCTTTTTTAACTTGACCTTTGAAAACAGTCGTGAAGTTTTATATAATTTTGCTCTACTGACTTTGAAGCTTCTTCGTACAGTAATCAGTTACAGCTGTACTGCATTGTATATGTTTACAACGTATATGTAACTATGTATGTATGTAAATGTCCACTGACCAGCAATGAAACACTTACACAGAATATCTTAATACATTTAACACTTGTGTAAGCATTGCGAAATTTTATCTTAGGATAAACATATGCATGTGGTAAATGACAATGATGTTGACCTAAAAAGAGGTCTCGGTCAGTGTTAAACATAAAGTCGCAATTTTTCAATCTTTTAAAACCATCGTTTGAAGCGACGCATTATGTGCTTCTACGACGTATTTATCGTATGAAACGTTCATAGAATGCTTCTTGGATGCTGTTCCATACTTGCAAAAGGGCTTTGCGTAGTTCAGGTTCTGTTAAATGTGTTTGTACACTTGTACTAGCACAACCATAAATATCGTCCAAAACATGCTCTTTTAGAGCAATATATAATATTTATATTATATAGTGGAGGGGAGGTAACTCATGGAGTAAAAAGTCGAGTGAATAAAAACTTGCGAATATCTTTATAACACCGATTCATTCAAATTTAGCGGCTCTAAACGCATGTTCTAAACTGCTCTTTTTAGATTGACATAATTATATTTTATTTGACACAAGAGCTGTGAAAGACTGGAAATAAAAGGCATTAATGCCACATGTTTGCTTTTAAAACTGTTGATTGCTCTTATATGCATGCTTTAAAGTTTTACGACACCATTTTACGTCTGAAATTAAATAAAAAATATAACTTGAGCAAGTAGACAAGTTCAGTAATATCTAGTATGTGTTGCAATATAACAGTTTTGTGATTTATTTTAAGAGAGGAAAATCAATAAACAGTTATCGCACTTTAATTTAACATTTTTCATACATCATGCGATTTCTTATGCATTTTTCTATTTCTTTAAATGTGTATTTCTATTCAAACTTTTGTCAAATTAATAAAATTATCGATTACTGTAAAATCATTTAATTTCGTGGATTTGAGAAAAAAGACAATTTCGTTGGGACTTGAATTCGTGGATTTTGCATTTCAGGTAATAAAACTAGGATCAAAATTAACGTTCGTTGGGTTTAAAGTTCGTGGTTAAGGTGAACCACGAAATCCACGAAATTTAATCCCCAGGAAAATTAATGATTTTACAGTATTTAAATCAACGTAAAACTGACTTGTCGTATTGATACCCCACCATGAGCATACTAACCGATATTCCGCAGTCTACCGCTGACATAAGCATCTTGCTTTCGACTAAATATTTTGTGTTTTCCGACTAATCCATCCATATTCTTCAAAACGTTTACCAAATATGCGAGGACATGACGAGTCACCCAGCATCTAACGGATAAATATTGTTTAAGGCTATTTCACTATGGACGAGTGATTTGTTGAAGTACTTTCACGGAATGAGCTGTATTTCGTACATAATCTATATCCAAGAGACTATGCAAAATTTGAATTTTGTAAGCTAATGGTTTACGGAAATATTCCAGTTTAAAAAAGTGAAGCGTTTTCATTGCCGCTCAGTGTATATACGAGGGGTGATCAATATATTCGAGGACTTTCCTTCTCAATTTTTAAATATTGGAACTAGAGTAATTAAATTACAAGCTGATGAAGATCAGTCAATTATCTCGCGATTTGTTTAATTTACTTTATGATAACGTCATTATTTACTAGATGACGTCACTTTTTGTAACCATGGTGAAGCACGCACCATGGAGCATCTCGGACTTAACGTTATTTCTGAGAAACGACATGCAATGAAAATTAACGCGAAACTTGTAAAATCGTCGCGATATCTCCAAAATGACTTGACTAAAGTATGCATGGGTTCTGTGCGCTTCCAATTGGCCATTTTCATATGATTCCGTTGTTTATGTGATTGTTGGGTCTCTGTCAAACGATTGAGTCGATAAAATAAGGATAGAATCAAAAATAACACCGCGTTAGGGACACTTTCCGTTAAATTCTACAAAAAAGACGCACCGATCTTAACCAAATGTAACTTGCGAAAACGAGGACTAGTATAGGCTACAAACCATTAAATCGTTGACTCCAAATCAAAAGGGTTATTTCGATATCGCGTCCTAAACCTGATAGGTCGTGCTTCATTCTTAATTGGAATAATCTAATTTTGTAAAGCCAACCTCCCCTTTCCGAGTTTTGTTTCCAATAACACATCGATACTCTTTTTATTCCACCTGACATTCCAGAATTGGCTATTAACTGCTTATTTCAGTAGTAAAAGAAAACCAGTCCCGTACATAGGATCGGGTATCAGTCCAGAAAGGAGCTATGTGCTGCTCCGACAGTGACGCTTGGAATGACGTCGCGTGACATCTAACGTCACGAGCTCCTTGTATGAAACAAATAATTTTATAAATGCATTCGGTCGGAATCTTACTCCGAATGATATTAGATGGCTTTGAGCCTTGCTGCCAATATGAAATTGCTAGAAGAAAAGTCCTCGAATATGTTGATCACCCCTCGTATCGTTGGCTTAGAATGAGACAATCTTTTTCGACTGATACATATTTTAAACCAGCACCACAAGGCGCTTCTGACAAGCCTATTTGTATGAAAATCGGAACTTGTCATTTTGACCAAACTGAAATTGAAATAGCTTGTTTTACTTTAAGTGAAGAGTAATTTTCGGACAGTTTTTTCTTGTTTTCTCAAAATTTCGTTGTTGTACTTACGACCTTCTCATTCTGAGCCAGAAATACGAGTGTCATTCAATATATTCGTAGACAATCGTTGTAATTTGATTATATTTATGTTTAAAAAATAATTTCTTATATCATTATAAACATTTATCTATTACATACGGTAGATACACATTTATCTTTGATTATGCAACATAGTCGAATCCCATCAGCCGCTGTATTACCATAGTAACACGCTAATAACTATACTGAGCGTCAAAAGTTCCGCAAACCAGACATTGTACGCCTTATTTATTAGAATGGCAAAATAATTCATGGTGATTCAGCTGCATATTTGTATAGCGATATGTACTTTATATAAATCCATGACAGTTATCGATTTTAAGATACCAAATGATCCATAGTAATACCACACGTGACACAACCCCACGATTAAAAAATATACACAACCATTTACTACTTATTTGCAGTGGAAGGGAGGTTACTTTAATCGAGTATTGTACAAAACAATCTCCCTTCGACCACCGACAAATGCGGAAGTCGTAATAGACACTTTACGAAATGTCAGATTTTAAGTCACAGCGCGCTGGTCATAAAAACGCAAAAGTTTATTGGAAGTGTCCCATAAATGATAATGTTGGTTGGACTACGATTAAGGTAAAACAACATCGTTGAGTTTTGGTGCTAAAATTATATCAGCATTAACTGTCTAGCGGCATTGACTTTTTTACGTGTTGTCACGTGGTACGTCATATACACGGGGCGTCTGTTGGATATGATACAACTGTCTTATTATGATAGAGACATGTCAATTTTATCCGACACAAAATATGTTTAGTGAAGCGCCAGTCTCTAGACTCATTTATACACGATTATGTTCATAATAGACCTACTCCGGTTCTCCACTAATCTGTAGGTACAAATAAATGTTTACCGTTATAATCCTTTTAACGTATGAATATTTATATCTGGACAATAGAGTTCGGGTCAGTTGTGTTTGCATATGAATACAAAACCAGCCTAATTAGGCCAGAATTGTTTGTACCTGCATGTAAACTAATGGGAAAACCACCTTGCACAGAGTTCCGGATATCAACTATTATCAATTTTTGTCATCATATTAAGCGTTCATTGCCAATTCACTCGACTAACTATTTGTGTATTTTGTATCACGGACATGTTACAAGTAAATTGGAAGTGAAAATTTATACGAAAATGAACACCTCTTATTTTGCGCGCTTAAATATAAGTTTTACCATCTGTGATGGTGTGTACATTCAAGCGTGGCGGACTTCAATTGAAATGGGTTCAACATGAACACTATGGGCACACCATTGTACAGTGTTAGTTAAAAGTTCTCTCCAGTTTAACAATTTAAAAGTTTTGAATTATTAATTCGTTTGCAAAACTTTTGACGCTCAGTATATATCAAATAACAAATAAGAAGTATTCTGGTATACAAGCATGTATAAAGGGAGGTAAATATCGTATTGCACTCGAAGCCCGTTACATATATATGCAAATTTGCTTGAAGCGACGTAAGCCAATCCGTGACTTAGTCGACCCTAGAAGTCAGCGCTTCACGCCCCATGTACCACTAGATGTTTTAATTACATCATCATTTCCAAATATATTTAGCGTTTACTAAGGTTATATGTTACAAAGAATCTTACATTCGTGCTCATACACCCGGCAGAGCGTCGTGTCATATTGTTTTTTGTCAACGCGTTTAATAAAAATGGTAAGGCATGTGTACTCATTCAAGATCCTCTATACGAGGGTCTTGTATGCATACCTTTGTAGTTTCGAGATTTGAAGGCGTCACAGTTGGTTAACTATGTAACTATCGTTTATAATTGGGTAAATTTTGGTTTACTTCCATTCGTTGATTGTGATTGTGTCATAATGTAAGTTAAAAATACACCTACTAATGTACACTAAGCTAAAAAGCGTTCGAAAAACGTATGGCAAAACTGACTGAAAGTGTGCCTTATATCAAAGAAAGGACTTAACCTGGATAAAGTGACAATTTGACTCACGAGGAACTTTTTAAGATTAACAGACATAGGATGTCTTTTAGCAATGTTTTATTTATTCAACATGTTTCAAAGCAGACCAACAACAGCTGAAAGACAACAACACTAATGATCAGTCGAAAACAACAACAAGCAAATATAATGTTGATAAAAGTTAGATTTTGGTCTCAAAGGTGCAGTACTGGCAGTAGTGCAGTAAGCAGGTCGCACATGCTCGATGTTATCCCATTTTAACATCATTTTGAAGAAATTTCTGGAAGCTAACAACATTTGTATCACATGGGTACCATGCCCACTGCGTGGTGTCTAAAATATCATCTTACTTTAACTGCCAACAAACATTTTATTACTACCCTTAATACTTTCAAACTATGTTTTTTACGAATCGTTACAGATGGCGAAAACACACACTCACTATCATTTACGAAATCTGAAAAAGAAATATTATGTACATGTATTAGATTCGTGAAATTCTAAGAAGCTCGTTTTTGTAGATTGCACTCAGTCAGTGACGAAGGTGATGCATTTGAATTTTGGTCGACATATTTAGACACTATTATTCAAATGCCCGAAACAATTCGTAAATTTGTAGCTAGTAGATTCTACAAAAAAACTTCAGAAACATTTCATATAGCGTCAATTTGTTAATGAAGCTGAGCAATATGTCCCCTTCACATGAAAATACCTCTTTACACCAAACATCTACTGAAGAGTAGTTTTTAAACGAAAATCAGATAAATGCATATTCTCTGGATCTAGTACCAAGCGACTATTTTAAAGTTATTAGACTTAAACCGCATTCCGTATAGCGAAGGTACGTACCTAGGAAGTATATGTGGTCAACCGTATTGCAGTGCTTTAAAGTAGTACCTGTTGCAGACTACGCCGAAACATGATTATCATCTTGAATTTAATAATAAATTTATTGTACATCTTCAAGTGAAGATTTCGACTGAGTGTCAGTGAGTATTGAAATCGGTCCAGTCAATAAAAAGTTAGAGGGCAAATTGCATTGCTTTTCGAACACCCCTCGTATAATGCTCAGAATAGTTTTGTTTCTTGGAAGTCCACGTCCATTCATCATACTTGTAGTTATGGAAAACTGTACTTACCGGAATAAGTAAAATGACATTAGTTTTTTCTACAGTTTGATCAAACATGATTATAATAACAACGTACGCTAAGTGGCCATTGTCTCCAAAACACGTACACGCGCTAAAATCAATTTTAGTACACACCGAGACGTAACCAGACCTTTTATTATACATTTATGGATATACAAGAAATGCCAAGGGATTATTTGATATTTAAAAATACACTTAAAAACGCATCTTAGACCCGTCAAAGTTTCTCTAGGCCCCGCTGCACGGCGATTCAACCACACAAACGTATGCCAAAACAGTGACCAAATGAGGGGCAACCACCCCGTGACCTAGTTTAAAACACGAATACAACACTTACATGATAATGACTAAACAACAACTAAATGCCGTAACAATACGTACAACACTGTACACCGTGACGTAAAACAAAACATTTGAAATGGTACTCTAACCGTACCCCACCAATATCAAATTAAAGTGTAATACAAAAATGTACACCTAACCGATTTAGAAACGCAACATTTTGAATGATGTTAGTCTTTGTCTAATACGACTTCCGGTGGTAAAAGGGAGATTGTATTGAACAATGCTCGATTAAAATTACCTCCCTTCCACTGCAAATAAGTATTGTCGATTCAAAGATGTCTGTCATAACCGCCAAAATGTTCCATCTCTTAATAGCTAAATGCAGTAAGTATAACCGCTATGCTATAGGACCATTAGAGTTGTAATCATATAAGTGTATTTATGATGGTAAAATTTAATCCTGAAAAACCTGTAATAATCGACCGGTGTGAATGTTTGTTTACGCGGTTGTGACAGAGATCTTTGAATCAACTATAGTAAGTAAATGGTTGTGTATATTTTTTGAACCGTGGGGTTGTGTCACATGTGGTATTATTATGGATCATTTGGTATCTTAAAATCGATAACTGCCATGGATTGATATCAAGTACATATCGCTATACAAATATGCAGCTGAATCACTATAAGTTATTTAGCCATTCTAATAAATAAGGCGCACAATGTCTGGTTTGCGGAACCTGTGACGCTCAGTATAGTTACTAGCGTGTTACTATAGTAATACAGCAGCTGATGATATGCTACTTTGTTGCATAATCAGAGATAAATGTGTATCTACCGTAGGTTATAGATTAATGTTTAAAATGATATAAGAAATTATTATTAAAACATAAATATAATCAAATTAGAACGATTGTCTACGAATATATTGAATGACATTTGTATTTCTGGCCCAGAATGAGAAAGTCGTAAGTACAACAACGATATTTTGAGAAAACAAGAAAACAACTCTCCGAAAATTACTCTTCACTTGAAATAAAACAAGCTATTTCAATTTCATTTTGACCCTAGTTGTATTACCTGAAATACAAAATCCACGAATTCAAGTCCCAACGAAATTGTCCTTTTTACCAAATCCACGAAATTTCGTCCCAACAAAATTAAATGATTTTACAGTAATCGATAATTTTATTAATTTAACGAAAGTTTGAATACAAATACACATTTAAAGAAGTAGAAAATGCTTAAGAAATCGCATGATGTAATTAGATACTGTAAAATCATTTTATTTCGTTGGAACGAAATTTCGTGGTTTTGGTAAAAAATACAATTTCGTTGGGACTTGAATTCGTGGATTTTGCATTTCAGGTAATAAACAAGGGTCAAAATTGATGTTCGTTGGGATTAAAGTTCGTGGTTGAGGTGAACCACGAAATCCACGAAATTTAATCCCTCACGAAAATTAATGATTTTACAGTATTACTGAACTTGCTCAAGTTATTATTTTTATTTAATGAGGTAAAATGGTGTCGTAAACACGCATATTAGAGCAATCGACAGTTTTAAAAGCAAACATGTGGCATTAATGCCTTTTATTTCCACTCTTTCACAGCTCTCGTGTCAAATAAAATACAATTATGTCAATCTTAAAAGAGCAGTTTGGAACAGGCGTTTAGAGTATTCTATGCATCGGTGTGAAAAAGGTATTCGCAAGTTTTTATTAACTCGATTTATTACTCCAAGAGTTACCTCCCCTCCACTATAAAATATATATATTACTCTAAAAGAGCATGTTTTGGACGATATTTATGGTCGTGCTTGTAAAAGTTTACAAACACATTTAACAGAACCTGAACTACGCAAACCCCTTTTGCAAGAATGGAACAGCACCCAAGAAGCATTCTATGAACGTTTCATACGATTAATACGTCGTAGAAGCATGTTATGGGTTGCTTCAGACGATGGTTTTAAAAGATTGAAAAATTGCGACTTTCTTTTTTACACTGACTGAAACCTCTTTTTAAGTCAAAGTCATTGACATGTACCACATGCATATATTTATCCTAAGATAAAATTTCGCAATGTTTACACAATTATTAAATGTATTAATAAATTCTATGTAAGTGTTTTATTGCCGGTCAGTGTACATTTGCATACTAACATAAATACATACAATATATACGTTGTAAACATGTACAATGTAGTACAGTAACTGATTACTGTACGAAGAAGCTTCAAAGTCAGTACATAAAAATTATATAAAACTTGACGATTGTTTTCAGAGGTCAAGTTAAAAAACCACATTGTTCACACAAACTCAGCGACAGAGGCAAGCACGTGTTTACATACAGAATATATGTATTTAGAATCGTGTCCCACATCGAAGTGTATCATAATACATTCCCCAGACGATGTTCTAACAAATGCTCAATTTCACAAGCAGTCTTTTATACAAAACACATTGCAGCGTATCTGCCCCATTGATGACTGTCAAGCCTTGATCCCACTGAGACGTTTTGCTTCGGCGATGTACTCCCGATTTAATAAATGGGAATCAGAAAGTATTGGAAAGGGTCATCAGTGACAAGGGGAATCGTCGAGGATAAAGCCATTGATGACTGTTAAGCCTTGATCCCACCGATACGTTTTGCTTCGGTGATGTACTCCCGATTTAATAAATGGGAATTAGAAGGTAATTGGGAAAAGGGTCATCAATGACAAGGGGAAGCGTCGGGGATAATCATCATAAAATGTATGATATCCCTGTTCCCGTCGCCTCCCGAAGCTAATTTAGTTAAATCGAAAGTACCTTGCCGAGGCGAAAAATGCTCAATGGGACAACACCTACATACTCCTGGTTCTAGGGTGCTCTTGTATATAATTTCCTGTTTCCCTGATACATGGTCTCATCCTTGTAGAGTTTGCATGTGATTTCTGAAAACATAAGCATACACTATTGTTAACTTAATATTAAATTGTTATACCATTGCTGCGTGTACATATTTTTGGTATTTTTTCGTGAAACTGCGTCATCCTGCACCTCTTCAGCGGAGACTTTGGCGTTTATATTCTTCCATCACTTAAGTTATAAGTTTGACACCTCCCTTTACAATACACAAGACAATACAATCACATAGGGTGATGATGTAGCAGTTTCCTACTATGAAGACAAGAAACCGTTATGGGAGACATAATTTTAGGTTAACATGTACCTCCAAAACATTTTCCAATTCCACAACTCTCAGTTGGGGTACCAGGATCGGTGGTGTAACACCACAACTCCCCAGAGTCAGTTGGATCCCGACAGAAGTTTTCTGCATCAGCAAGCGTATCTTCTTCAAACATGCCTGCTGTAAGACTGTGAGAATGTGGCTCCTGACTGTCCCACCGTTGACACACTCTTCCTGTTTCTGTCTTGCTCCTGGTACCCATGTATGATCTAGTCCTTGGTCCATTATAACAGGTTATTTTGTCATCTGCGCCTGTAGGAAACGAAATGTGTGAATAAAGATAAGATCGGAATAATGAGATGCTACGGGTAGATACACACGTACGAGGGGTGAAAACTATATTCAAGAACGTTTTTTCTAACTATTGGTTCTAGAGTAATGAAATAACCAGCCGATGTAGATCAACATTTCAACGATTTAACTTTATGGTGACGTCGATATTTATTTGATGACGTCACATATTTTAACCAAGATAAAGCGCTCGTCATGTCATCGAGCATCTCTGGCGTAACTTAAAATCTCACACCAACAACATGCCATAGAAATTAATGCTATTTGACGTCAATGTAACACGATTTTCATAAATACAGCATTAAATCAATTCGACACAAAAAGTGATCAAAATTATTTCAAGGTTAAGAATTATGTTTACATTTTAAGAAACTAGGAAATTTGTACAATGTTATCATTTACGTCCTCGATTTTCTCATTTTATGGATTTTCTGAAAACGGTTACCATAGTAACGTAGTAAGTACAATTGACATAATTTATAAGAAAATGTAAATCAAAGATATAATATACTATAATAATGGATAAATAATTTAAATTAATTGTACAGTTATGTCACTTTTAAGAAAATTTAAATCTAAAATCTCGCACTTTAATTCTGGATAAATTATTCAAAATTTAATCTATAGTTATGTCACTTTTAACAAAATGTAAATCTAAGATATAGCGCTATAATTATGGATAAATTATTAAAAATTAAATCTATAGTTACGTCATTTTTAAGAATATTTAAATTAACATATAGCACATATATAGATAAATGATTAGAAATTGCATTTATAGTTATGTCATTTTTCTTATATTAAATATTATTTCTTATAACTTTTTAAAACCATCGTTTAGTGTGGTAACTTATACCATGCCAAGCTAACATAGTTTGGGAAAATTTTCATAAGTTTATAGTCTGAATGTCTGTGGTGACGGGATCATATCGATGGCTTACAACAAGAAGGTCGTAACTACCTAGTCGATATATTGAGAAAACAAAAGAAAACTGTCTGTAATTTACTCTTTACCTATGGGAAAACACGTTTTTAAAACTTCATTTTGCTCAACATGACAATTTCAGATTTTCATGAAAATATGCTCATAAGAAGCGCCTTGTGAAGCAGATTTCAAATATGTATGAGTCTTATAAGGTCGTAAGAGGTAGTTACGACCTTCTGGTTCTAAGCCATCGATATGCAATAACCACAGGCCTAAGAAATTTTATCAGAACTACAGTTTTTACTTTCCCAATGTTCATCCATTCAATATATATAGGATCTACCACGAGTTTTATTTCGAGTTCAGCGTTTCTTAAATGAGTCTAGTAAAACAGTTATTGAGTGAGCCTATGTCGAGCTTAATAACTTTCTTTTTCATGACGAATTGAAGAAATTTTGATCCCAAAAGAAAATGAGTAGTAATTTTTTTATCACATAAGAAATATGTTTTTTTTTTCAATAATAAGCGACTCGATACGTATTTCGGCTAAACACCTATGCACTGAAGAACACCTGCTAGCTTTTCCATGTAAAAAGTAGTCCCAACATTCTTTCTGTATATAGACACTAAAACAACGCTTTAAAGGCTGCAAACAATTCCCATTTATTCAAATAACATCAATTGACATTTTTCAAATTATTATTTTGAATTTATAAATAATATAGTCCATTACTTAATCAGTGAATTGTTCGAGTGAATTAAGCAAATTTTTGTAATCACGCATGTTGCATAACAATTTTCTTCGATTTGTTATCACATGTGATATCACGGTGTGTATGTGATAAAATAACATAAACATGATTAAAAGTATAATTTAATATCACATGAATTTCCTTGTAACCGGGTTAGTATAGCGAGTACGTATAATCTTATATGCACTTTCTTATACTACATGGGCGAGTTTTTTTTCAATAATTTGATGCGTATTTTGCGTTTTTAGTGTCATATGATATCAAGAATCTATCACTCGTTGTCAATTGATATATTTATATTAAAGTCATTCAGGAAATATTATTTAGCTCGCCAAAGGCTCGCATAATAAAATTTCCAAAACTCGTTTAATATAAATTTATATCAATTGACAACTCGTGATAGATCCTCTCTATATATTGTATTTTGATGGTCTTGTGTGGTAGAGACATAATTAGACCCGACCAAAACCCTGTCTGGCCCATTTAAGCGTTAAATCGTGGATTCGTGTAGGGGCCACTCTAATGAATCAGTGGTTAGTCAAGTACCTAGACAATGTACTTGAAAAGAATACGCTGGTTGAACGAGAATGGTAGGGGCGGACCGAGACATTTCGCACCTGTTCTTTTATACAATTGTTGTTTGTGTTATAATTTATTAGGGCTGTTCATTAACTTACATTTGTTGATGCTGCAAAATTGCCATTGCAAACCAGGATCCATCGTGAAACACCAGAGAAATCCGTCGCCACGAGGGTCACGACAGTAGTTTGCCACATCTTCCATCGTGTCGTCGGGAAAATATGATGCATCCGCCAGATTATGAGAGTGTGGCGTCTGCGAGTCCCACCGTTGACACTTTATGTCAGTGACAGTCATGTCCCACTGGCCTGTGTACTGTGAGAGGCTCTCAGTATTGTAACACATGTTGTCATTGCGATCTGAAATACAAAAAAACCCGGAGCGTACTCAAATTAAATATGACATTTTTTCGGATGTGTGAAATCGCAACTTATAAACAATGACAGTTTTTGAGTGAACCGCCACCTGTGCTCTAGTAAGACTAGCTGCTCGACATAGAGCTATTTGCTACTAATTAATATACAATAAAGAGCAACTTTTTTTTTAGCCGGGACTTTGAAGTTTGCTCGGCATTAACCGTGTGCTCGTCTTGTCGATAATTTACTGTATATACAAAGATACAACCACTCAAAAAGGCATAATAAAACTTGCGTGAAATTGAAACTGAAAGCAAAAGATAAAGACGACGCGAAGCATCTCAATCTTACCTCAATTTGAGCTTTGGCTAAAATCAGAGTTAGAAAGAGAGATTAATATGAAGTTCCTATTTTTGAAATGCTATTGCGTTAAACTCAGAATACGTTTTCTATTTAGTGATGCTAAACTTTAGGAAGAGCCTCACATTTAAATGAACATAAATACAAATGGCTATATTGAGATGAGATTTTTCTCAGATTGAGATGTTTTGGATGATCGGGGCCTGGTGATAAGAACGTAAGTAAAAAATCGATATTTTGAAAAAAAACCCAGCTTTTACAACTTCATTTTGGTCAACATGACAAGTTCAGATTTTATGGAAATATGTTCGTAAGAAGCGTATTGTGATACCAATTTCAAATATATTCATATGTTTTATAAGGTCGTAGGTAGTATAAACTACACTCAATGTGACGTCATATAGCTGTTATGACGTCACCGGAGTCGTGTTCTCATCTTGTCATGGTAATGCAAAAAGTTCCTCACATTTAGTACACGATACGACGTCACATGCTTCCCATTTGGTTCCTGGTTCCATAGTAAAGCACCAAGTATAACCTCTATCGTCTGGATCCCTGCAGTAGTTCTTAGCATCATATAGGGTGTTGTCAGGAAAACCAGATGTATACGAATGTGTGTGAGGTGTTTGTTCGTCCCATCTCTGACACACCTTTCCAGTTCTGGTTCGATTCCAAGGACCATCATAATCCTTTGCTGTGAGGGAATCGCTGTAACATCGCTCGTGCTGAAATACTGGAACAATGATTTGAATGAGTTGTATGAGAGGGGAATACGATCTGCTCGTTAATACTAGAAGTGTGTGCCCTCGGGCAAATTATGTCGAGCCTAAAGATGAAATGATCCGTACAAACTTATATTTTATCTTTGACCCCGAACTGTGACCTTAACCTTTGAGAAAGGAACAAGGGGTTACTCATAGCACTCAGTAAATATATGTTAACACTCATGCCAATTGTAAGCAACATTGGTCATTAATGACAAAGTGATGGTCCGGACAAGTTTCAATTTGAGATTTGACCTTGACCTTTGGGATTGGAACCAGGTTGAGCATGACACTGTAGCTCAAGGCGGTGAACATCTATGCCAAATATAAGAATAATTGGTCATAGATGACAAAGTTACGGATGGTCCAAACAAGCTTCCGTTTGAGCATCAACTGTGATGTTGACCATTGAGATCGGAACATGGGGATAGGACACTTCCTCATAGAAGTCAACATTTGTGCCAAATATAAGCAAACTGGTCAAGGCATGAGAAAGTTATTGTCCGCACAAAATCGCACGGATGCACAAACGCACACACCATCACGAATGGACCCACGTACGCACATAAGTGGCGACTTAGTCTCGCTAACCGCGAGCGGGCTGTTCAAAGATGATACACCTTGAATTACAAACTTACCGAAAAGAATGGTTGCAAGTGTTCATGTACTTCAAGCGATTTTTAAAATATCTTCGATGAGTTTGATGTATGTTATCACAAGTCGCCATAAGAAATGTTAGCAAATTTGGTGAAATGCTGCAATATTTCCGCGTCCAAATTTGATAAATGTATCTCTTCCACTTACCATAGTTACACTTTTCGACTGGGCAATACTCCCATCTTGAATCTGGATTCATTGTATAACACCATGGTTTTAACGCACCATCAGGATCACGACAATAGTTGGCTGCATCTTCTATAGTTGCATGAGGAAAAGGCAATAAAGTGTAATCCACGTTCATATAGGGATGTTGGTGAGGTGTTTGAGCGTCCCAACGTTGACAAACTTCCCCACTAACTGTCCGTGATTGGCGTCCATTGTACTCATGAGCGGATGTTTGAAAACATTCTACAATACGTGAATTTAAAGTTAAATGAATGTATTAAAAGTAATATCACTATAGTGTGCTGATACGTCGGACCGTATTACCTAGAGTTGGTTATGTAATGCCGTAACTCTCGAGACGATTAGGTCGAGCGGCATACAGTATAACGCAAGCAACGAGAGCTAATACGGCCCGATGTACCAACACAACTGCAATGATATTCCTTTTATTATAATATATCCGTAAAAGAAAAAAAGCGTTTACGCGGGAAAATGCGTTCACTGTGTACACATTGACGTCACCAACGTCGGCATATTTGCCTCATACAACGCAACGTCCACTCATAAAAAGTGAACTGTTTACGTCATGACTTCAACGACGTTGGCATATTTTCGGCGTATTGAAAAAGCTTACACGACAGACATGCATGATACGGATTCGGAAAACCAGACATGTGTGATACGGAAACTGTGATCTCTCACGATGTATTCCTCTGTGCGATTTGTTCTGTATTTAAGACAATACATACAGTTGCGTGTAATAAATACGGAATATCACTACAGTATGTTGATACGGCGGGTCGTATTACCTAGAGTTGCTTGTGTAATGCCGTATCTCGCGACACTTTTAGGATAGGAACCTAAAGTTTCTGCATAACACTGCAGCTCAAGGCGGTGAACATCTATGTCAAATATATAAGAAAGATTGGTCGATGAGTCACAAAAGCATGGATGGTCCGAACATACCTCCCTTTGACCTTTAACTGTGGTATTGACCTTTGAGATAGGAACATTGGGGGTAGGGAATGGCACACCTCCTAATGGAAGTCAATATTTGTGCCAAATATAAGCAACCTGATCAAAGCCCGATAAAGTTATGGTGCGGACAAAATCACAAGGACGCACAAAGGACGCACGTACATACCAAAGAAGCAACTAAGTGTAGCTAACCGCAAGCCGGCTCGTTAAAGATGATAAAACTTGAATTACAAACTTACCGAAAAGAATGGTTTGAAGTGTTCATGGATTACAGGCGACTTTTAAAATATCTTAGAAGAGTTTGATGTATGTTGACACAAGTCGCCATAAGAAATGTTAGCAAATTTGGTGAAATGATTCAATATTTTCGCGTCCAAATTTGATAAATGTATCTCTTCCACTTACCATAGCTACACATTTCGACAGGGCAATACTCCCATCTCGAATATGGATTCATTGTATAACACCATGGTGTTAACGCGCCATCGGGATCACGACAATAGTTGGCTGCATCTTCTATAGTTGCATCAGGAAAAGGCAATATATTGTTATCCACGTCTGTAAAGGTATGCTGGTGAGGCGTTTGAGCGTCCCAACGCTGACAAACTTCCCCGCTAACTGTCCGTGATTGGCGTCCATTGTACTCATGAGAGGCTATTGGGAAACATTCTTCAACACCTGTGTCTAAAGTAAAATGAATGTACAATGTGGTATCGTACAAATTCTAACATGAAATACCAATATATACAATGAATATCCTTACCTACTGCGTGTCACAGTGGCGTACCATCATATTTAATTATTTATATATTATTATATGTATTATAATTTGCATATCTACGTAGTTCAGCAGCATTATTGAGTGCAAAAACAAAGGACAGTAACTCCCTTAAATTTAGCCGACTGACATCCGCCGGCGATATGCAGAACTAGACATCGTACCAAACAGTCAGGCAAAGTTTCGATGAATACGACCAATAGTTATTGAAAAATATCGCTGACACAATTTATAAATCAGCAAAAATCATATTGAAATATGTTCCAACTATATTTTTTGCATTTTCTATAGAATCTATTTGGAAAGAAAGATGTCCAATTTCAAATATTTGAAGAGCGGTGGCCTAGAGGTAGGGTGCGCGCTTCCGGAACGAGATGTTCTCGGTTCGACCCCCTTCTGGACCACTGGTTAATTTCTCTGAGAAAGACCTACATGCTTTACTACGCCATGGTGTAAAATGATACCTGTGAGGGCAGTGTCTATTTATGGGCGCCGCAGATCGATGTTGGTTGCCACACACACAGGAGAGAAATAGTCTCCACAGGGAGACACGAGTGTAGGTTTCCATATGTAGCCCAATGACCAGGGGAGTTAAAATGTCAAAGGGTACTTGACGGCCTAACAGCTGAAAAGATCCCTAGAAAATTGTTAAATTTTTATTCCGTCTAAAATTGTTGTGACTATTAAGATCAAACTTGTTTTAAAATGTTGTATAACATATGGACAGTCACGTAAAGTTGTAGGTTCTTTTTCGGATTGTGCAGGTCAACTATACTTTCAAAATAACTTTTTAAATATTTGCAGCATTTTTGACAAAACGTGAGTGTATCATAAAATAGGTTTAACAACATAATATTATGTTTACATGTATTTTCATTGAATAAGTATTCATTTAAATGACTGTTATGCTAATTATCGAATACAAACTTATGTTTTGAAAAACCCTTTAAATACCGAACGTTACCTTTATTTGCGAGTCAGCTTTCTGTTCATTATAGCAGGAATATGTGTGCCTCCACCCGGATTTGAACCCGGGTCGCCGGATCAGCTGACAAGCGCGCAAACCACTGAGCTATGGAGGCCACACAATTTTTGACATTATGAAATATTTGATCTTGCCATTTAGTATTAAAAATTACTCACCCGATGTGTTCCCATAACTGAATGATGTACAATTTTCTCTCTGACATTTTAGGGCACATTCCACGACAGTTCTTATATGTATTGACGCAGAGATTTCATTAGCATCGGTAACAGTAGTACTGGAAATATCTGGGGCGACATAACGTTCTCCGTTTGCAATGAACACGGCACTACTTAATATTAACAATGAAACTTCAATCTGCACTGATGGATAGCAACCCATTCTGTTAGACTGCAATTCAAATACCACCACGTTGTGTAAACGCCGCACTGCAAACTGCTTCGTTTGTCACCAACACTCCCTAGCTAAAACAAAATTAAAAATATATCACATGGTACAACTGTATTTGTTGTCACAGTTGCAACGCAACGCTGCGTAGGCTATAGCCAGTTTTGTAGCTTGCGACATTGCTCAAAGCATCAAATTACAAACTTAGTACAAGGGGTATTCTAAAAGTCATGATTACTGAGCAATTACTTTTAAAGAGGCATTCCCTATAACTAGCATAGTTTTCTTTACCATCACATTAAATGAGCTAAATGTACAAAGCACTATCAGTTATCCCATTTTGTCAGAAGAATGTGTGCGCAAATATGTCTCTATAATATATTTAAATCACCAATAATAATTTATCGCTTCCAGAGATTTATTATTAGGTGGACAAAGGGTAATAACTCGTGACTATTTTGGCTCGTTACGGAAATATGTTTTCATCCTTTACTCGGTATAAAGTGGGAGCTTTGTGTTGAAAGTTTGAGGAGTTTAAGCAATAATGACTCGCATTTAATGAATAATATTCCTTAATCGATTTAAACGATCAAAGTTATAGGGAACGCCTATTTAACTGCTGTGTCTGATTATTTTTCAAAGTAAGGTCAGTATTTAGGACACACATCCATAATGAATTAATATTTTAATGTCTTGCATAATACAAATACATTTTATTTTTGCAGCATCGGGAGACTTCGGTATCCAGTGTTTCCTTATAGGCCAGTAGAATAAGACCAAAAAGGGGTGATCTGGGGGAAAAAAATTCAGATGTTATCAAACTCTTCGATTTTGTACTCTACATGGTCCCTCGTATCACAGAAAAAAAGTCCCAACGAATCCCGTTTGAGGGAACTTTTTTATGATGCTTTGAACTTTGGCATGTAAACCCAATTGCCGAGAAATTTGGAAACTTTTTTGAAAATGATAACATTTTCATAAGGTATGGAATGTGACATATCAAACTGACCGAAAAGATGTCAGAAACCCAAATCAGATATAAATATTGTTGTTTATTACATATTGGGAGCGAAGTGGGCTATTTTGGGGTCAAATTTGACAAAATATAAGCTAAAATTGTGAAATTGTGAAATTTATGGACTACAGCACTATTGATAATTTGATTTGAACAAAATAACTACTATATGCATATATTACTTTACAGAATTCCTAGTATCACAGAAAAAAAGTTCTTATGAATCCCTTTGGAGTAAACTTTTTTTATGATGCTTTGAAGTTTGGCGTGTATATCCATTGACAAGAAATTTAGGATCTTTTTTGAAAAGGATAAAATATTAAAAAAATATGGCTTTTGACATATCAAACTGACCGGAAGGATATCAGAAACACAAATCAGATAAATAAGTATTGTTTTTCATTGCATATCAAGGGTGACATAGGCCATTTTGGGGTAAAAAAACTCTCAAAATATAAGCCAAAAGTTCAATTTTTGGAATTGATGGAATACAGTGCTTTTAATAATTTGATTTGGAAATAAATCACACAATATGAATATGCAGTGTAATATATCAGAATGTAGTATCAGAATGTTATGAAAATAATGAGCTATTTAACAATTTCTAAAAGAAAAGTATGATTTGGGGGATGTGGCAAAATACATCGCTAAATCAAGTTCTTAGCTATTGTGAAAAAATGTAGTGTTTAGCGTAAAACAATACACATTAAGATATACATGTACTAGAACCAAAGATGTGTTTTAGAGTGTCGAACTATAAACTCAAAACCGTTATTATTGAGTTTGATATTTAATGGTGATGGAACATAATAACTTTCTCGGCTACATACTACGCATGGTATGAATAAGAGCTTCAAATATTTCGCAATATACATTTCTGTATCTAGCTGTTGTAGGTACCCCTACCTAAAATAATGCTGAACCTGGCTGTGGTGTGTACATCAGAAAGCCGGAAATTGCTGTATCTCGCGGAGCCATGTACCCAAGAAAGCCAGAAATGGCTGTATCCCGTTGAGGTATGTACCTCCGAAAGCCAGAAATGTCTGTATCCCGCTAAGGTATGTACCTAAGAAAGCCAGACATGGCTGTATCCCACTGAGATATGTACCTCAGAAATCCTGAAATGGCTGTATCCCGCTAAGGTATGCACCTAAGAAACCCAGTAATGGATGTGTATATATGTACCTCAGAAAGCCAGAAATGGCTGTATCTCGCTGAGGTGTGTAGGTACAAAAGCCAGAAATGGCTGTATCCCGCTGAGATATGTACCTCAGAAAGCCAGAAATGGCTGTGTCCCGGTGATGTATGTACCTCAGAAAGCCTGCAAGTGTTGTATCTGGCTGTGAATATTGTGGGTACACCAGAAACCAAGAAAGAGCACTTGGTACCTCAGGAAGCCAAATACAGCTATGTCTGACTTTATTAGGTACCTCCAAAAGCCAAAAATGACTGTTTTCAACTGAGGTAGGTAGATACTGCACATAAGACTTGAAACTGCTGTTACAATCTTTTTTGTACCCCAGAAAGCCAGCTTTATGAGTATTAGGTAGTATTCTATACTCAGTAGAGCCAGACAATACATTACCCAAAATGTACACCATAGAGCCAGAAATGGTTTGACATTGAATTTTTAGGAAACTTGTAGAGCCAGAAAAAGCTGTGTCAGGTTGATGTAGATACCTCAACAGTTTGAAATGGCTGTATCCGTCTGTGTTAGTTACAGTAGAAAAGGCAAGACAAGATAATGTATTCGATTATATGCAGTGACAGTGATGCAGACATCCTAATCGTATCGACGGCTCTGACATACACACAAAATGGCCACCTTGGTAGTTGTTGCTGAAGACACTTGTATTTTCATAATGCTACTACACCACTGGATGACCGACATGGCTGATATCCACATAAGGAAAGAGAATAAACATAGTTTGAAAGCTGCTGAAATCCATGGCATCAGAGAAGCTCATGCTGTAATGGACCCTATAATTGTGAATACGAATATATTTTGTATCCATGGTTGTAGTAGTTGCGACAACCCTACATCTACATTTGGACAAGGGAAAATCCATCTACTAAAGGCACTAAAGTCTTGCAAAATCTCATAAAATTTAAGACGAAGCAACCACGATAACAATTGGGAAAGTGCACAAGACGAAATCAGTAATGCTGGGAAATCTGTTTTCTCTCAGTTGTACGGTTGTAAATGGTGAATCGCGATCCCTCACATCATTAAGGCAGTTTTGGTAACAAACAATGGTTGCCCGATGCAAACGAATTGAACCAGAGAGATTATCACTAATGGAACGAACAGCCCATTATCACAAATAGCTCAGGGGAAGACCTAAATAACTCATGTCTCGATGCTTCAAAATGGGGTTGGGCTCTGGAGAAACAAGTTATGCGCCATATAATGACAAACATGGAGCAAGCACCTGCAAATTTATTTGTTGCAAATGTAAACGTACCAACCCGACAGTGCGTCACAAACCAGTGTTTTTGTCATAGAAATGGAATCAAGTGTTTAGTGGCCTGTGGTGGGTGTCGCGGAAAGAGCTATTAATCCTTTTCTCGATCCTGTTCTCAATGATGCCGAACTTGATATGTGACATTAATGTTGGTACAAATATAGACATATCCATTGTTAAAACAATTCATTGTGTCATTGTTTGAATGGTTATTTTTGTATAGTTTATGTGGATCATTTACTACTATCAATGGTTATTGAGCTTAATAAACAATAAGTGTCCGTTCCTGAAAATATGAAATGATGGTCGTTTTGAAGAAAAGAAAAAACATTGTGGGGCTTTACTTTTTCTATATTTGAAATAAAGAAATATTTCTATTTGAAAATCGTTCCTGGTACTTTACTGGTCAGTTTGATATGTTACATGATATACTTTGTGCAAAATTTTGCATTTTCAAAAATGTCCTAAAATAGTTTGCCGAAGCGTTATTATGCAAAATTTCAAAATGGCGTCAAAAAATTTCCCCAAGAGATATTTCTTGGGACTTTTTTTTCTGTTGTTCTGGGGCACTTGGGGAGTAGAAATCCGAAGAGTTTGATAACATCTGAATTTTTTCCCCAGGTTCGACCTATTCTACTGGCATATTATGATAAATGATATCAACGTGTTATTCTTAAGGTA
The DNA here is from genome assembly GCA_963678985.1 of Spisula subtruncata. Taxonomy (NCBI): domain Eukaryota; kingdom Metazoa; phylum Mollusca; class Bivalvia; order Venerida; family Mactridae; genus Spisula; species Spisula subtruncata. The sequence goes on from OY787669.1 coordinate 5,385,929, forward strand.
CGTATTTAGCATTGTGTTTAGTGAATGTAAGTTCAATCTGGATGATACACTATGTTCTTGTAACAGTCACCAGTAACGACACGTGATATGTTTTTGTTGAAAACCGGATATGAAACTGTTAGGACATAGACCACAGCCTTCAATTTCGTCATTTAACAATGGTTTTTTGAATTGCGTGTTTCCATAATAACAAACACACAAGACCTTTAAATGAAAACGGCCGCAAACACATCAAACTGAACTAAAGGTGCGTACACACAGTTAGTTTTGGTGAATAAGTCGAGGATGTACACTTTACCACGTGTACATCATGTCCATACATTTCCCTCATAACACTTGGTAACAATGAAGGTGTACATCTCGAGAAAATGTACAGTAGAGGCGTACTACCACTATAGATCTACAACAATCTTCGAGGCGTGACTAGTAAACACTTAGTATTTTATCTCTATATGCGTCAAGCCTCGTCGGTTGTTGTACATCTATAACTACACAGAACATCTTTACTTACAGGTCAATATGTATACATCAAAACTTATTGTGTGTACGCACCTTACCACCAACTAATCCGTATACTTATAACCTTTTCTATAATAGCAGAACCTGCCCTATCAAAACATCGTCCGCGAGCCAAAGCATATTTTCACTTAATGTTCCCTATGTCGCATTTATGGATTACATGCAAGACCTGTGGCTACGATGCATGTTTTTCACGGTTTTCCATTGATGGAATCGGCATTTTCTCGGAATTATGCAAGAAAGTGTTTTGAAATAATTTATATAATTGTTTCTATGGATGTTCCTACCTTTGTTACCTTTTCACTTTCGGCTAATGAATTCGTTATATATATATATATATATATATCATGAAACAAAGTTAACTGAATCAATACTACTAGGTGTGTCGAGAGTTTCAACCCGAACTCTTAGAACCCTTCTTACGACACATATGACTTACTTATTCTCAAAAAATATTTTCACGGAGCTTATTGGATGGACACTTTGCCTTCAAAAGTCATACACAACATTGCCTACTTTAATGTTGTTTTGTCTTCAGCCAAATGGCATAAACATTTCATGGTGATCACATGTTGCACCTAACACGTTTAAACATAGTTAAAAGTGATATCACTGGCTTAGAATGAGAATATTGTTAGTGCCACTTACGACCTTATAATACTAGTGCATATTTGAAATCTACATCATAAGGGGGCTTCTTGCTTGTGAGCATGATGTCGTGAACATCGGAACGTGTCATTTTCATCAATCAGAAGTTGACAAAACTAGTTTTACCATAAGTAAAGAGTGACAGCCAGACAGCATTTTTTGTTTTCTCAAAATACTGAGTTGTATTTACGATCTTCTCATTCTAAGTCAGCTATATGTATTTTGTATTATGCTAGCGTAGCAACAGCTGACGTGTTTGGTTTAAAATGTAGGTTGACCTCCTCTCGTAGTTTCCGTTCAAGGAAAGGATCGTTCGCAACAACATATGAAATTTTTATTAGCAACAGTTATAAAGTTAAGTTACTTATGGACTTAGTCATGCATTTTTCAATTCAATAATGGCATGGTTAGTGGATTGCGTTACTGTTTCAATTAAATGCGAACTTTTGGAAAAGTAAAGCTGTAACATAAATCAAGCCACTTTAAATCAGGTCATGTTCAAAGGCTGTACTTTACTTTTTTATGATACATCTAAAAACTTTTCTCTTTTATGTACGTGTTTTATTTCCTTACTGTTGTTTGCGATATTTCAGCAACTTTAACATGCCACTACATATTATGTGAGTTCAACTAACCGCAATATCAGCCCTGTGGTGGTATTCACAAAGTATCTTAGGGAGAACTTAGAATTTTCTCAACATCTTACAATTCGCTTAAGTATATCAGCTAAACAAGAAAATCAAGATGATCTACTTTTTACATTGTTTTGAAGCGTTATGGTAAAACGCTATACGAGGGTTGTCCCAGAATAGCGTATAATTCTTGATTTATTTACTCTAACATAACGATACATTTATGAAATTTAGTATGTGCATTTCATCAATAATACCACGTTTATATGACGAATTTATTTTATATCAGTATACGTCGTATTCGCAAAATTGATGCATGTGTAACTCATTGTAACGGTATACGGTCAAGCACGATAAAAGTATGTATCACAAAAATTAATTTAAATATTTAGTAGCAATAGTACTTAAGTTGTTTAGCCACATTGAGCCAAGAAATATATAATAATACTTGTCATGTTTTTTGCGAGTTTTTATATATTTATTCATAGTGATGAGGTCATATTCGGCGGAAAAATGGAGTTATATAGCAACGTTGCAACAATATGCCAAAAAACATGACGTCAGACGGGGCGACTGCTATTTCGTTAAGCATTGTGTTATACCGTATATATTATAGAATAGTATCTGGAGGACCGATAAATGATGTTAAATCCACAGCCAAATATAGCAGGGTCATTCGGCTGTTGTATTTAAGATTCCCGACGTTTTGTTTGGCACAGAAAGGAAGTGGCACGAAGGTCATCATATGGACCAATCAGATAAAAACTTACGCCACATCCGTTCCTAAACTATCCTTACAGAATGTCCACCATGCTGTCCATTTTAATGAACATTTATTGAATCATTGACAGCTTGTAAAGAAGTTTAATTCCAAACAGTTCATAACAATTTCGGCAAATAAAATTTAAGTGTAAAGCACACGAATGGAACTTCTTTGAAAAACTGAGGTGGCGAGACGTCGTTGGCGAGTGTTGACGTTAACGTTCTGTCGACCGTATAGCGTCACCTGGTGCTTTTAAATTGTACACAATATGAATGTATTTGAAGATTTATAATGAAATTTGGCTAGTATGTCAAGAAATTATTTCTCTAAAAGTTAATTATAATTTAAGCATATTATATATAGTACTAGTTACTTTCAAGATATAAGATGATTATACGTTAATCTTGGACAACCCACGTAGTTATAATCAAGTGAGTTATTCTTAGTTTCTTGCGAAATATTTGCAGTTCAATTTTTAACTTAAGTCAAAACATTTGATTTTTCCCTTAAGATGCTTTGTGAATACCCGCCCTAATTCTCAGCTCAGTTAATTTTGTTTTAATGGTGTGTAATACATGTGTTCTTGGTTAGGATGTCGTGTGTTTCAGCAAGGCAGAGTTTTTGTATTCTTGTACATTTTATAGAAATTTCCTTAGGGTCTGTACTTGTAATATGTGTATATTCATTTTGTTGTGTTCTTTTGTATGCCGCTATTCTAAAACTTCGTTTTGAAATTGGGGCATCCTGCATTTTTTCGACGGGGTCTTTGACCTTTAACTGTTTCTTTAGTTTATGTGTGGTTCTGCTTTGGTGTTCCTGATTTATGTGCTCGGTTTAGTGCTCCCTATCTCATTTCCTCAAACATGTTGTCATCATTTGTTCATATTCGCCATTTGTATCACAAAAGTTGATTCTCGTTTCCCTATAACAAATAAACGTTTAAAACATTTATCGTTACCGTTGTCATCTGGATACCGTTTTATTAATGGACTATTGGAAATCGTAAACTTACGTTCGAATTTAAATTCTTTATATTACTTTTACAACTATAAAATGTGATAAACGGAGATGTAATACTAATCAATGTTCAGTTAATGAACTTATACTAAACCATATCCTTCTTCTTCTTCTTCTTCCACTTTCCGGCCACCATCAACAGGTTGAGGATTTTGCCAGTGTTTGCGCAAAAGGAAAAGAACTAGTATAGAAATATAGGTAAAAGTATGAAATAAGAAAAAGATTTTAAAAATAGGTTAAAAACAAGGCTATTTAGGAGATTAGAAACAGTGTTGGGCCAGTCGTTCCTTGAGGGCATCGACTGACCCGACTGACTGGAGGTCTGGTGGTAACTTGTTCCAGTCCCTGATCGTTCTTGTGAAGAAGGAGTTAAGTCTGTACTGAGTTCGACACTGTGGTAGTTGGAATGATGTTTCAGGATCTGTTTGTCTAGAGTTTCTGGTAACCGGAATGAAGTATGATGATGAGTTGGTGAAGTAAATTTGTTCATTGTAGATCTTGTAGAGCATGGTGAGGCGGGTTTCTTTACGACGGTCTTCAAGGGATCTCCAGTTGAGTTTAGCTATCATGTCTGTTACACTTGAGCGGTTGTGATAGTTGTTTCTGACAAAGCGAGCTGATCTTCTTTGTATCATCTCGAGCTTGTTTATTTGACCTTTCTTGTACGGATCCCATACTGAGCTTGCATATTCTATGGATGGTCTAATGATGGCCTTATAAGCTGTTTCTTTGGCTGTAGTGGAGGCAACATTTAGGTTTCTGCGAAGGAATTTCAGTTTCTGGTTAGCTTTGTTGGTGATGTTGTTATATCTATGGTGATATCTGTCCCTAATACGCAGTTGTTAAATAATTATACAGCATTTAAATTTGAGCGTTAGTTTTAGATTTTCGTAAGTACTATGATAAAACAGTTCCCGGGTGTTGAGGGTATTATAATCCCAACGTATTGTATATATCGCTATTTTCCATGTGCATTCCTAAATTCCTTTTGAACCGAGGAGTGGTATTATTAATACCATAAGTTTATCAATTATTACTTCGCGAGTTATTGTATTTCAGTGACCACTAATTACAAATGTTTTTTTAATAAAATATTAAATAGTCCCTCGGCATTTCTATTATATTCAAAACTGTTCAATAAAAGGGCTGGTTACGTCACGACGTGAACTACAATTGCTTTTAGCACGTGTACGTATTTTGGAGGCGATGCCCGTTTAGGATAAGTGGTATTCTGTATTCTCTTTGACCAAACTGTAAATAACCTTTGAATGCCATTAATTACATTCCGGTATGTACACTTTTCCATTACTGAAACATGAACTTACATGAACTTAAAGAGGCATTCCCTATAACTAGCATATGTTTCTCTACTATCACAATGAATGAGCTTAATGTACGAAGCACATTAATTACAATAATTTGTCCGAAGAAAAATGTGCGCAAATATGTCTCTATAATGTTAAAATATCTTTAAATCACCAATACTAATTTATTGCTTCCAGATATTTATAATAATGAGGTCAAAAAGAAACAACTCGTGACAATTTTTGTTCGTAACGGATATATTTTCATTCTTTTCTCGGTATTTAGTGAGAGCTTTTTGTTGAAAACCTTCATGCGTTCGATTCATAGTACATTATATGTCGTAATTTTTTTTATTTAAATGCAAAGTTTAAAGTAATCTGAATATACGGTAAACATTATAGAGCACTTTAACTGTAACTTTAGAAACGCCCCTCGTATATCAAATTTATTAATCATATGCGTTTCAATACAAGACAGAACAAGCGTGTAGTTTTTTTACAGAACAGTGAACTAAGAACATGTAATAAATACAAGTATACATTGGTACAGGTAGCTTTTTACTGTTTATACAACGCAACATTTTTAAGGTTAAATTCGATATATGAGAATAAATGTTATGCAATACTTGTTGCCTCCAGGAAGGCTATTTTCTATCAATAAAGAAAATAATATAATAAAATGAAATAAAACAAATTAGTACGATATACATTTTTTAGTTTATATTTAATGTATGTATCATTGGAATGAAGTAAGTCAAGACAGCATTTCTTCATATCTCTTAGCAAAAAATACATGTACTCTGGCAGACACCACGATAAATAAGTGTGTTAAAAACAAATACGACACATTCTGGTTATCAAACCTGCCTTACGTTCATTAACGAAAACGTCCGCCGCGAGAATTAGTTCGTCACGCGAACTACTTATTGAACGATTATCGTCGTTCGCCGCAAACAATTTCAAGATGGCGGAGATAGACGATTTAATGGCCTAACTTGTTCTATTAGATTTTCAGCCGTAGATTGAAAATTAGGAACTCAGTAATACTTCTTTCGTGTTCTATTTATTCAACTTTGGTATCCACACTGTATCACAAATGCAAAACACATACACTCTACAATGATTGTTTAAATCAAGATTATAATAAATTAAATCAAATATTTATCTATCCGCCATCTTTGTTTGCTTGGCGACGCTTGGTGAGCTATGTGTTAAGGTCGTTCGCGATTGGCTAACATGTTCGTGGCGAACATATCGTTCATTAACGCGAACTCACGTATTGTTCGCGAACGTTGGAGAGCTTTTTCGTTAATGAACGCACTGCTGTACAAAGTATAAGATCGATATTTTGAGAAAACAAGAAAAAACCCAGCTTTTACAACTTCATCTTGGTCAAGTTAAGATTTTCATGAAAATATGCTCAAAAGAAGAGCCTTATGATACACATTTCAAATATTTAAATAGGTCTTATAAGGTCGTAGGTAGTGTATACTATAGTCTTGATGACTCATACAGCTGTTATGCCGTCACTGGAGTCGTATCTTATCGTGTCATGGTAATGCAAAAAGTTCCTCACATTTAGTACACGATGCGACGTCACACGCTTCCCATTTGATTCCTGGTTCCACAGTTTAACACTGCAGTAGTTCTCGGCATCTGATTCCGTGTTGTCAGGAAAATCGGATGTATATGAATGGGCGTGAGGTGTTTGTTCGTCCCATCACTAATACACCTTTCCAGTTCTGGTTCGGTTCCAAGGACCATCGTAATCCTTTGCTGTGAGGGAATCGCTGTAACATCGCTCGTGCTGATATACTGGAACAATAATTTGAATGGGTTGTATGAGAGGGGAATACGATCTGCTCGTCAATACTAGAAATGTGTGCCCTCCGGCACATTATGTCGAGCCTCGGCTCAAGGTGAATATTGCACAAACTTAGAGGTTCCAAGTTATATCTAATCCAACCATTCATAAAGAAGAAATGATCCGTACAAACTTATTTTATCTTTGACCCCGAACTGTGACCTTCACCTTTGAGAACCAGGGGTTGCTCATGGCACTCCAGTTAATATATGTTAACACACATTCCAATTTTAAACAAAGTTATAGTCCGGAGAAGCTTCAATTTCACATTTGATCTTGACCTTTGGGATGGGGACCTAAAGGTTGAGAATGACACAGCAGCTCAAGGCGGTGAACATCTATGCTAAACATAAGAATGCTTTGTCAATGCATGACAAAGTTACGGATGGTCCGAACAAGCTTCCATTTGACCTTCAACCGTGGTATTGACCTTCGATATAGAAACATGGGGTAGGAAATGACATGCCTCCTCATGGAGTCAAACATGTGTGCCAAGTATAAGCAAACTTGTCAACGCATGATAAAGTTATCGTCCGGACAAACTCACACAAACGGACGGACGCAAAAGGGGCGACTTGGTGTAGTTAACCGCAAGCGTGCTCGTAAAATATGATAAAACTTGAATTACAAACTTACCGAACAGAATGTTTGGAAGTGTTCATGTACTACAAGCGATTTTTAAAATATCTTAGAAGAGTTTGAGATCGGGGCCTGGTGATAAGAAGAAAGTATAAAATCGATACTTTGAGAAAACAAGAAATCCCAGCTTTTACAACTTCATCTTGGTCAACATGACAAGTATAGATGTAGATCTAATAATTGTATAAGCATTGCGAAAATGTATCATAGGATAAATATATTCATGTGGTACATGTGGACTTTGAAAAAGTAGTTTTTTCAACATGGTTTTGTCTTTGGATCAATATAAAACAGAAATGCTCAATATTTCAATATTTTAAAACCACCGTTTGAAGCGACGCAATATGTGTTTCCACACGTACGACGTATTTATCGTATGAAACGTTGATGGAATGCTTGTGGGATGTTGTTCCGTTCTTGCAGAAGGGGTTTGCGTAGTCCAAGTACTATTAAAGGGGTTTGTACACTTGTACACGCATGACCACATAGATTGTCCAAACATGCTCTTCTAGAGCCATATATATATATTATTGTGGAGGGTAGGTAACTCATGGAGTAAACAATCGAGTGAATAAAAACTTGCGAATATCTTTATAACACCGATTTATTCAAAGTTAGCGGCTCTTAACGCATGTTCCAAACTGCTCTTTTTAGATTGACATAACTGTATTGTATTTTACACAATAACTGTGAAAGAATCACAATTTGTTACTGGAAATAAATTGCATAAATGCCACATGTTTGCATTTAAGCTGTTTATTACAATTAATGTCGAAAAGGGCACTTTTAACACGCGTGCTTAAATTTTACAACACCATTTTACGTCTAAATTAGAATAAACATCATAATTGGAGCAAGTAGACATGTTCAGTAATATCTAATTATGAAATTTGGTGGGTTTTGGTCGAATATTAAAAATTAATTTCTATTCAAAAACATAATTTGGCAACCTGTAAATACCGTTGCAACACAGAAATGATGACGCAAACATACAATTTTTATACATAATGTGGAGAAACTCGTCGTAAACAAGTTGCATTCGTACAGTGCATAGCACAGTATGTCGGGTAAACATGCCAAAACTGTTTTATACAGCTCGGAAATTTGAAAAGTCCTCTGAGATACAATTTATTATAATACAAAGGAACAACACTCTGTGTAATTTATAGGAAACACACGAATTTAAGAGTTGTTCCCCTTGCACTCAAAAGGAAAATGTATTCTTTTACTAATTTAATAATGAATTGAAGTTAGTTTAATCGGTTACATGATAGTATTTATTTTAATTAATTTAATACTATAATACCGAATAAAGAAATGAATGAACGGAGTGTATGTAATTGAAAACGAATTTCACTTTCTCTTAGTGTGTCCAAAATATAGCAATTTAAGGTATATAGAGCTATATTCTAACAGTCATTAAATGTCAAAATAATTACTTGCATCGTTTTTAGTATGAAACTAGACTACCTTAATTGAAAATTCAAACTTTAGATGGGTTCCGTGTACTTTGATTCAATCGTAGAAAAGTAGACGATTCTTATAATTTCATAAGGTGTTCTAGAACACTTTCGTAGGACAATAATAAATCACAGAGAGAGTTTCTGTTAAAACTGAAGCGAAAAATGATCCAATGGATATGAAAGCATAATTGTTTTTCAGTTTTTGAAATCGTCCGATATAGCTCTATACACTTTAAGACGAACAAATTCTAAATCTTATTAGTGTCATTGGCCGACATTTAAAAAAATTACCAACCATATGAATTCACGCTCTAGACTATAGTCCAGTCATTGAAACTAAAAATGGTCAACCTAAAACAAATTGCCAAACAGAGTTCATTTGCATTTTCATCATCTATAGACTATTGCCAACTACAGACAAAACGTCAAATATGCAAGTTCAGTGGGGGAAAATACAGAAAAATCTACATGTTTAAGGTCATTTTGGTACATGTAGCAATTTCAGCATTTTCCTATTTCATATTGAATATTGAGCAATGTAGCGTTGTACACATATACAGGGTGTTTAACAATATTTGTACTCATTACAAATAAATGTCATGAGTACATGCATGATCTTATCTGATATCTTCATACATCAATGGAAATCCAACATAATTTGTTCGTGTAAATCACGCATGTATATTCCCTGTTAGATATAGATACATGTGTAAATGTATACTTTGTTGGCTTTGACTATGCGAAATACTATTTAATACTTGAATAATGTTTGTAAAGTAAGAAATTGTATTTAGTATGTATCAGTGGACAAACAACTTGTAAAAATCGTGTGTATCACATGACTCTGGCTTTCACAACCATATTCAGGGTAGAGGTATTCTGTGTTATTAGTTCGTAATAATATTAGAGATGCTTTTCCTAAGTTAGAACGTTTAAATCGATTCAGGAATATTATACATGAAATAAATATCATTATTAAACTCAGCTTAAACTCCTCAAATCTGCAACAAAAAAATCTCCCATCAATAACCGAGAAAAAATTAACTATATTTCCGTAACGAGCTAAATTTGTCACGAGTTGTTTCCCTATGACCAAATAATAATCAATCGCTGGAAGCTATCAATTATTATTGGTGATTTGAAAATATTTTTGACATTAAAGAGGTATATTTGTGCACACTTTCTTCTGACAAATTATGATAATTGATAGTGCCTTGTACATTTAGACTATTTAATGTGATAGTAGCGAAAAATATGCTAGTTATGTGGAATGCCTCTTTAATGTATATATATTATATTGGTAACCGGGTTATAACATAAGGTAATAAGTTACATACATGATTCGGTATAATGATCGACGGGTTGATGTGGGTGTACTTTATTGCTTCGTTTCTTCCAATTAGACTAGTGGATATATATGTCAGTTTAGTTGATTTCGCTATCACACAATCATACGTTTTGGCAAACAATGAGGGATACTTATTGTTTCATGAATAATTCAAGACTGTGTTACGCTAGTTCTTGTTGCAATCAGCGTTGAATTCTAAAGAATAGGGGAGGTTTCCATTGTGAAATACGCATTGAAAAAGCAACGTTTACACTTATGCTGCGTTAACAGTCAGCCACGATGCCCACGATTTTAAAATATCGTGGAGCTCCACGATCAATTGTATGAATATCGTCCTACTACGCTGCCCTACTCTTTCGCACGTTCTGCTTACTATGCCATCAAGATTCTGTCTCCACCACGTTCTCTTATATTCTCTTACGATAGCCACGATGTCACGTTTTATTGCGTCTTACTACGTTCTACTTAAGATGCATTCCCTATAACTAGCATATTTTTCTCTACTATCACATTAAATAAGCTACTTGTACAAAGCACCATTAATTATCATAATTTGTCATAAGAAAGTGTGCGCAAATACATCTCTATAATGTCAAAAATATATTCAAATCACCAATAATTATTTATCGCTTCCAGCGATATGTGGTCAAAGGGAAACAACTCGTAGCTATTTTGGCTCGTTACAGAAATATATTTTTATTTTTTTCTCGGTAATTGGTAGGAGCTTTTTGTTGAAAATTTGAGGAGTTTAAGCAATAATGATTCTCATCTAATGTATGAAATTCCTAAATCGATTTAAACGATCACAGTTATAGGGAACTTTAAAATACCCACGCCACAGGTTATGTGATAAATTTGGTTTAAATATTTCTATAAAAAGCATGTATTTATCAGTCATATAGTGGCAGAATTCTTTCCTAGAATTAAACAAGCGCCATGAATGTCGTTCATAGAGGATCTATCAGGAGTTCTCAATTGATATTAATTTTGGAAATTTTCTTAAGCGAGCCTCTTACGAGTTTAATACAATTATATCAATTGACGAGTGAGAGAATCTTTTTATCATATTACACTAAAATGCAAATACGCATCATTCTAACGGAAAGAATACACCTATTTCATAATGTTATACGCCGCATGTATAGTAAAAGAATATACGTACTCCCTATAAATATACTTTCTAGCGTTACGCAGTATAGCAAGAAAGTATTGTCTTATTGTCACGGTCAGTTTGACCGCTTGGTGGTCAGTCAGCCATGTATGGGTTTAGAGTCTAATGAAAAGATGTTATGTAGGATAATTAGCCAATGGAAGTAATGTTATGTGGTAAATGAATGTTTGGTTCTGATTGAAATCAGTTCTAGCGAGCACACCTAGTCGATAACATTAAAGTTTACGAAAATGGAAGACGAAAATGTGGGACCGGCACCGCAGGCGACAGTGTCTAGGGAGAATATTCTTATGGATAGAATTGATAATCTGATTAGTTTAAAGTTGTCGGAGTTTGAGTGTAAAATTGCGGGCAACCAGAAAGAAATCGCGGACAGTCAGTTGGTAAAATTTCAGCAAGACATGGTTTGTAATGACTCGTATCAATTTAAACGCAAGAGTTGTGAGGATCAATTTAAATTCAACATGAAGGTATCAGGACAGTTGAGAGAAGCGTCTGCTTCCATAAAGAAGAAAGATTCAGAGGCAGCGAGTGAGAGTATTGCAAAAGGTATAGACTTATTAGCACATAGACAAAAACTTATTAAATTGGCTGATACTTCCGAAACCGGTTGGGCAACTGTTAAAGAATACGTAACTAATCCACTTGCGTCAGACAGCGAAGACGAAAAGAGAATTTCGAGGGCAGAGACGAAGGCGTCTAAGAAGATTAAACAGCTTAGAACGGCAAAGTCGTCAAGAGGAGCATTTTCTCCACGTTTTGCTCCGTACAGAAATTCAAGGTGGATGGGACAAGCGACGCCATCTGATCCATCAACAAGTGTGAGATCGTCTTACTCCAGCAAGACTACACGGGACAAACCACACAGACCGGGACTCTGTTTCGGGTGCGGAAAACCGGGTCACTGGAAATTTGAGTGCAACAGCAGGGAAAATGTTGAAAATAAGATAAGTACAAAATTTTGTCGTTTATTTGAAACGAAATTGCCACATGAGTGCGTAGATTCTGATTATTTTTGCCAGTCCGTACAATTTCATAGACGGGCCTCACATGAAATTGACACATGTGCTAATTATAGTAACGGTGTTGATGTAAATATTTCGCACGTTGCTTCGCCAGTTGGTAGATTGAGAAAAAATATGGACGAGTGGGAGAAAATTGGGGTAAATGAGAATATTTACATTAAAACAATTATTGTAGAGGGTTACAAAATACCATTTAAGTCTTTGCCGTGTAAAAAGTTGTTGTTCAACAATAAATCTGCTGTAAGCAATGCTGGTTTTGTGACAAAAGAGATTCAAAGTTTGTTAGATAAAGGTTGCATATCTGAGATTGATTTTGTTCCACATGTAGTAAATCCATTGACAGTAGCATATGGGAAGGCTGGCAAACCTAGGTTGGTACTAGACTGTAGGCATATAAATGAACACTTAGTAAAATTTAAGTACAGATATGAGGATGTTTCGGTTGGCAAGAAATTGTTTTCTGAATCTGAGTTTTTGTTTACATTTGATTTGAAGTCTGCGTACCATTATGTAGAAATTTTTGAAGGTCATCGTACATTTCTAGGGTTTGCATGGGAATCATATGGCAAGAACAGGTATTTTGTTTTCAATGTGCTACCTTTCGGATTAGCCATTGCGGGTTTCATTTTTTCTAAATTGTTGAGAGTGGTTATAAAATACATAAGATCAATGGGACATAAAGTGATCACATTTTTAGATGATGGGATAGGAGGTCATGCAGTATTTAAAAAAGCTTTACAAGTCAGCTCATACGTACAGCAGCTATTATTTAAGCTGGGATTTTTATTTGCTGATGAAAAGTGTTCTTGGTTACCTTCCAAAAATGCTACTTGGCTAGGTTATAATTGGAATATGGCAACAAATACTTTGCATGCTACTTTAGATAGAATATCTAGATTAGAAAATGCTATTGATTCAATGGTTTTTCAATTGAAGGGTTACAAAATCAAGTGTATTTCGGTTAGATTTTTGGCATCTATTGTTGGTCAAGTTATTTCTTTGCAACATTGCTTGGGAAAAATAGTTAGTTTCAAAACCAGATATTTATACCAATGTATAGAAACAAGACTGGGTTGGGATAGTTTGGTATTTCTGTCAAATGAGGCCATACCTGAACTTAAGTTCTGGAGAGAGAATGCCAGAAGTTTGAATGATACAGGTTGTTGTATCAAAGAAAACATTGTGATTGATGTTGAATGCTTTTGTGATGCAAGCCATGCTGGATATGGTGGTTATGTTTCCCTTTGTGAGGGTGCCTTAATTGAAGGTAGTGAGGTGTATGGTAATTGGAATGAACTGGAAAAGGTATCTAGCTCAACATGGAGGGAGCTAGAGTCTGTAGACCGAGTTATAAGAAGTAACTTAGAGAGTCTAGAGGGAAAATATGTAAATTTGTATTGTGATAACAAAAATGTGAGCACAGTGTTGGAAAAGGGAAGCAAAAACCCTGGTTTACATGCGATAATTGGCTCAGTAAAAGACTGTTGTGACAATAATGACATAAAATTATATCCGAAATGGATTTCAAGATCAGATAACAGTAAGGCTGATGAGTTGAGTAGATATTTTGATAATGATGATTGGAAAATAGCAAGATGGGTTTTTGATCAGTTAGATAAATCATGGGGTGTTCATACAGTTGATAGATTTGCATCCAGTTTAAATAATCATTGTCAGACCTTTAACTCAAAGTTTTGGACTCCTGGGTGTTCAAGTATAAATGCCTTTGAACAAAATTGGTCAAAAGATGTCAATTGGTGGGTCCCACCTCCTTCATTGATTGTGGAGGTTTTACATAAGTGTATCAAAGAAAGGGCTAACGGTACGATCATTATTCCGTTTTGAAAGTCTGCACCATTTTGGCCACTTGCGCATTCCAGTAATTGTTTTAGATATTTTGTCGAGGAAGTCATAGAACTGCCACAGGAAGGTATTATTGTGAAAGGTTTAGGTAATAACGGTATTTTTGGAACAAGTCCGTTGAAAACAAAAATGTTAGCGTTAAAAATAAGATTTTAACGCAAGGGTGATGTATACTCTGTGTAAGTTGCAGTGAAGGGTTTAAGAGGTAATTCTGAGTACTGATATATGTGTATTCATGATGCTTATGGAAGTATATTTGCTATTTCAGGATTAGATCTACAATCGCATATAGCTGATGCCATGAGAGCTGATGGGATTCCGTTTAATTTTGAGCATTCAATGATAGCCAAAAGTATGGCAAGGAGGATAATTATGTCAAAGAGTGACAATACAACGAAGAAATACTATAACGTTTTCCAAAATTGGTGTAAATATTGTGAGAGCAAGCAGTTCGCTAAATTACCAGCAAGTCCTATGTGTATCGCGATTTATATCACTGAATTATTGGACAAGGGTTCGTCGTATCATACCATTTCTGCTATAGTGTATGCAGTAAAATGGGTGCATTCAATAAATAACTTTACAGATCCTACAGACAATAGTTTCATCAAAAATTTACTGGAATCGGCCAAAAGGACTGCCAAACAAGCTGTGAAGAGAAAAGACATTGTTACATCAGAGATGTTAATTTCTTTATGTAATATGTACGTGGATTGTGAGGATTTATGTATTGTGAGAAACTTATGTATGGTTACTTTATCATATGCTGGTTTTTTGAGATTCAATGAAATGAGTAATATTAGATGTAAAGATATTTCTTTTTCTGGTACACATGCATGTATTTTTATTGTTAAAAGTAAAACAGATCAATACAGAGATGGAAATCAAATTGTTATTGAAGAGGGTCATTCTTCTGCATGTCCTATCAAAATGTTAAAACGGTATATGAGTCTTGCTCAGTTAAAAGTTGGATGTGATTCATTTTTATTTAAACCAATATGTAAATCAAAAGGATTAAGTAAATTAGTATGGAAAGACAAACCTATTAGTTACACTCGGGCGAGACAAATTGTTATTTCTTTATTTAAGACAATTGAACCAACTTTGGATATTGGTTTGCATTATTTAAGGGCTGGTGGGGCTACTGCTGCAGCAAATAGCAAAGTTGATACTAGGTGTTTAAAACGGCATGGTAGGTGGAAAACAGATGTTGCCAAGGACATGTACATTAAAGATTCTATGGAAAATAGATTGAAGGTATCCAAAAGTTTAAATATTTAAATGTGCTGGCATTGTGTTTGTCGTTTCATTATTAGAAAATATTACTTTTACTTGGATGTTTTTTGTATATTTAAATTTTTGAAAGAATATAGTATGCAGTGTTATTTCATGAGTTTTAACTGCGATTGTCGATACAGCTATTCTAACTTTTAAATGCTTTGTTCTAGCTATGGTGCACGCTACAGGCCAAACAATATATATTGTTGTGTTGAGTAATTTGAGATTCAAATTGAGTGTAAACAAGACATATACTTTCTAGCGTTACGCAGTATAGAAAGAAAGTATTGTCTTATTGTCACGGTCAGTTTGACCGCTTGGTGGTCAGTCAGCCATGTATGGGGCTTAGAGTCCAATGAAAAGATGTTATGTAGGATAATTAGCCAATGGAAGTAATGTTATGTGGTAAATGAATGTTTGGTTCTGATTGAAATCAGTTCTAGCGAGCACACCTAGTCGATAACATTAAAGTTTCTTATATTGTAAGGATTGAGTGTAAATGACATTGACATGTAAGTCTATATACACATTTGTTTCATGTGTATAGCTCAAGATAATGGTGACAGAAAATTTATTCAAATTTATCAACAGCAGCTGAATGAGCTCAAGTCTTAATGTAATAACTCGGGTGCAGTTTTCCAGAGCTTTTTACATTTCTCAGAATGAGATTTTATCTCTGGTTTTTACCCTGGCCTGATTTATTACAGTGACAAATAAGTTGGAAGAGAACTATTTAAAACATTTCTGGTCTTATAGATAACTTGTTATGTTTTGTTGGTAATTTTACACAAAAGCATACTGTCATACGTTTGTTATGATTTAACTATATTGGTGCATTGTTGTATTTTATATGTACTTGCAAGTATTGTCTATAATACATATTATACTATTAAAGCATTAACATGTATTCAAAATAAACGGTCCCTAGCTATGGTGCACGCTACAGGCCAAACAATATATATTGTTGTGTTGAGTAATTTGAGATTCAAATTGAGTGTAAACAAGACTAACCCAGATACAAGGAAAGTCATATGATATAACGTCATACTCTTCCATGGCTGTCTATAGAATTGTTATTTATGTTGCAAGTTATGCAATGCCACTTAGATAACTTTAATGTCTAATTCAAACCATTTTTAATGTTTTGCAAACG
The DNA here is from genome assembly GCA_963678985.1 of Spisula subtruncata. Classification (NCBI taxonomy): domain Eukaryota; kingdom Metazoa; phylum Mollusca; class Bivalvia; order Venerida; family Mactridae; genus Spisula; species Spisula subtruncata. Next base: position 5,402,616 of record OY787669.1, read on the forward strand.
TCAGCTGTATTCAGCACTAGACTTTGTCAAACAATAAATCGTTTACTACACTACAAGAAAACATTTACAATGAAATATCCTTACAGTTAAATACTCGTCTCAAATGGGAAAGTTGTGTACTATCGATGTTGCATAAGTTTATGTTCTGTTTTGTTCAAGACGGCGTAATAAACTATTAATAATGTTATAAATTTTAATGCTGAATAAACTGAAACTAAAACTGTTTATATAATGTCTCATCAAATCAATTGAGTCATTCATGTTGTTATATATTTATGTTACACTTTGTGTCAAAGACTCTGCCTATATCGCTGGCTTACAATGATAAGGTCGTTACCACTACTTATGAACTTATAGGACTGATGCATATTTGGAATATGCATCATAAGGCGCATCTTAATATGAGCATATTTTCATGGACATCGGAACTTGTCACGTTGTAAAAGCTTGTTTTTTTCAGACGTGAAGAGTATATTTTGTACTTACGACCTTCTTGTTCTAAGCCAGCGAAATGTTTGCTTCATGTTGTTGAATCCCTGAAAGACGAGTCGATATGTGTCAAAAAATACTGTGCTATCAAGCCTTGCTATTATTATTGCGGTTGTTGTTTGCAATTGTAATCCCCTCCACCACGATATAAATGGCATTTTGCGATCTCTGATAGTGTTTTCAAAGTACTAGGATAAAACTGGAAGTACAAGCTTACCTCATCACTTTTTAAAATTAAAAACCCGAAATCCAGATTACTTCGGAGGGTGTTCACTACCCCCATTTCTCATTCCTCTTTGTACACCTGTTTGATTTTAAACCAAATTTGATAAGTCAGAATTCAACAGCAACATCAGAGCAGGATTTAAAGACTAACTCATACTAAAAGTGCAAGTAACAAGCTTACCAACACATTCCATCGTATTTGAGAAACGAGTACAAAATTTCTGCTTCTGACCGTCAGTTAAAATCGTAAAGCGTATCTAAGTATGTCCGTTATATAACATATATTCATTCTATTTATATCGATCGTAACTGATATCGTTTCGTCAGTTGACCTCATCCGGCTAAATGTCTGCCGTACGTTTGTGTATTATGTTTGTATGTTAAAGTCTTACACTGCATGATCGAAGACCTTAGACATTTCTATTGACCATCCTTTTGTATTCCATTGATATTGTACCTTGTCTACGTTACACAATCGACTTTTCTGTTGGTATCTTTATCATAAATCATAACTTGACCTTCTAGTTTCTTAATTCTTAAAGAAAGAAACGATTTACGACCAGCAATTAGTTCTGAATGACATTTAGATTTAAGAATGAAGTTGATATTTAAGATTGTGACTGAAACTGGAGAATTACTGAGATTTGACCTTCAAGAGTGACCTTGAAAAGCTGAACTGGTATTAAACAAACGACGTACATTTTGTACAAGTAAAATGTAAATTTATATGTCTTACTGACGTGACATTATGTACTAGTAATTATAGAGCCTTTTGTATTTAGAACTTAGAAAAGTATGATACAAATATCACATGGAGGGCAATACTCGAGGAAAACAATGCACGATGCTAACATACCAACACTACATGTATAACTAACACAACACCACTGGATCACTTCCTGACATATTGCAAAAAATATGAGGATTCGGAGAGGGAAGGTAGATCTTATCCAGCCTAGCACAGAAAAGATCAACGACACAACATATCTCAATTGCACGGTACAATACCTAAACATATCCTTATAAAACAATTAAAAGCCCAAGTTCCGATGTTAAAGAGCAGGATGACATAGCTTCACAAAATATCAAACAACGGTGACCCCAAATTACCGAATGAAACGCAGCTTAGACCCAACCTAGTTCCCAAGTCCCCGTTGTATAATATCGTGTATTGTCCTCAAACTATATGTAATATGATTTTGTATATGCTCTAAAGGGGTCAAAGTGGATGTACCTTATTGCATCGATTGTTCCGATAAGACTAGTGGCTATGTAACATGTCAGTTTAGTTGCTTTCGCAATCACACATACAATGTACGTTTTGGCAAACAATGGCAGTGCCATGAGGGATACTTATTGTTTCTTGAATAATTCAAGACTGTGTAACACTAGTTATTGTTGCAATCAGTTTTGTATTCTAAAGAATAGGGGATCTTTTCATTGAACAAGACACTTAGTGTCATTGTAAAACGCAACATTTTAACTAACCAAATCTTATAATGTGTGCAAGTATATACTATCCCATAACCCGGCCAATACATAATTATTTTAGGGAATGCGACAGGGAAGTCAGAACTCAACTGAATCAGCCGAACACAGAAAACATAACACAAATACACGGAGTAATAGTCACATCCAATCCCACAAGGAAATAACAAAAATAATCACACAAACACGGTAACCCTAAGTAACCGAATGAAATTCAGCTAAGGTGCGAGCTAGTTCCTTAAGTCCCCGCAGATGAGCGGCCTAAATTTTCAACCAACATAATGTAGCTAACATACATGTATGACGAATGACAGTCCCCTTTGTAGCATTCAAATCTGTAAGTCTAACATAAACAAAAGTTTGCAAAATTTTGAGCCGTTCGTCATTCGGTGTTCGTCAGATCGATGGTGCAGTTGTGTACCAATATCATTGATGCAATATGTGAACTAGTATATGTGTCTGTGCTTATCGTAGACACATCATTATATCACATAACTTTCCTTGCTTCTATCCGGGTTAGAATAGCGAGTACGTTTATTCTTACACTATATATGTAACGTACACTACACTCAGGGACAAAAGAAACGCAAAACATATATAATAAAGATTAATTCACCTATGCATTAATCTAATTTATTACGGCGGAATTTCACGGGATCTCCGGGTACTATATACACATGGTGCGTTTATCGCTACCCGGCGTCGCTATCGTTTCCATGGTAATTCTCGCGTGAATACGATATTCACTGAGCGTGAACTCACATGATTGCCACGTCGGCTCACTTGCTTGTTCGGCAGCAAACGACGAACTTTAAAGAAAATTAATTAAAACTTTGGCTATCTAGCAATACTTTATGATGCCGGGTCGAGGACAAGGTGCAAAGAGAAGGCGCGGTGCAGAAGCAACGGGGCCGAGGACTAGGGCCAGTGCTAAGCGAGCTAGACCGGCGTTGGATGACGGGACGGAGCCAGCGAGAGGTATAAATCATAACGTTATAGATTTTAATGAAATTATTTGTGAGGCTCAGGTTCATGAGGAACAAGACCAGGTTAATGCTAGTTCGAACAGTAGCATCACTAATACTAGTCCCGTGGAGACCCGTAGTTTGTCTAACGCCGGTAATGCTCAGACCCTGCCTCTAGGAAATTTAGATATAGGGGCGTTGCCATATAACGGTACATGTTTGCCGCCTGTAATGCAACCCAGTGCTAATATGTTCACGTTTAATGAAACTCAAAATGTTGAAAACATGCTTTTTGAAGGTCACGAGCTGACACGTGTCGCCCAAGACGATATAACGTTACATGTACCGCCTACTCTAAAACAAAAAATCTGTAAAGGCGAGTACGTCAATCTTTCTTTGCTCATAAAGGGTGCGGTGGAACTGGCCGAGCTATATTCCGGTAGTACGCTCAAATTAAATACCGACGGTACGATTGCCGTCCGGCCCACGGTATGTAAAGATGATATCGGAACTATTGAACGCTGGACAGACGCGTTTATTGTCTATGGGCCATATTCACATCCTCTACTCGACCGTCCCTCCACTCTCACTCACCAAGATAATCCGATTTTAATGATCGTTTCGTCCGTGCGTTTGAGTGGGCATCCGACCTAACTACAAATTGGTATTCACAACGGTAAGTGACGCTGGAGTCGACTCGACTGAGTGGGGATTTCTCGAGTGGGCGAAACGGTCACTTGACAGTGACTCCAGCTACACTCAAGTAGGGTTATGTGAATACCGATTTAGCACACGAATTTTTGCCTAATAAAGTTATTGTATTTCAAGATAAATAAACCAACGAACCTTAAATACACATTTTATAATATAAATTTTGTATTTTTTTTGTGATTTGAACCATTTAAAGTTAAGTTGCAGTACGTGTCTGAAATATGTGGAATTCAAATTTTCTACTTTTAGTGCGATGTTAATAAATACACAGATATATATTTATTCTAAATATATATCTGTGATAAATAACATGGTGTATTGTATTCAGGTGTATAATATAAGGAACGTGAATACAAAAATGCATACATGTAGATTCATAGATGGGTTGATATATTTAATCATTGCCTTTTATTGCTTTTTATCCCGCGAAGATAACTAAAATATTTTCATTAAATAAAAACGTGGTCACCTTTACAATAATTTAATTATTTATATACACCATTGTCGCTCTCAAAATGACATTCTATGAAGTATTGGCGTTCAAGTGACCTGGCTTGGCTGCGTTGTATCTGTAGTAAGTTGCCCACCAAATGGCACAGGAGAGTGAGCTACTGATAAAAAGAGTAACCGATTTTATTTCATATGATTTCTAAAATATTATTCTGAAACTTCCTGCCCAACGGTCTGAGGAATTCATATTGATATTATATTATTGGGCCCGCTTCCACAACAATGCTGGATTATGGCACGGTGTATTTTACAACTCGTGTGTATAGTCTTACATTTAATTTGATGTTTATTTTATAATTGTCAACATATTAATAAGTATGCGTTTAATTAACACTACATGTAATTACCACTTAATTTAATGTTAATGGGTCCTTTTTTTTATAATCTTATTATCATTATAATTATTGTGTATTCAAACTAAGGTCTTATTTTTGTGAGTTCAAATAAGTATTCATCTCATATAACATAAACGTCGTCAAAATTAGAATTTGACTTTGTTTATATCATGAAAATGCACCGAATCTAAACAAAAACCTATTCAATAATTTATCATGGATTGTTTACACAGTTTACTATCCTACCATGTATTATAACGGTCATCCACTCGGGAAAGTGGAGGTCGATAAATGTATGTGAATACCAAATCTCCACTCGAGCTTCACTAACTCGACCGTCACTCCAGCTACACTTGAGGCTCCCTTAGGTTAGGGTGAGTCGAGTTGGAGTGGAGAAACGACATGTGAATACGGGCCATAATGTCTATCTATTTGTCGACACACCCCTCAAAGATACATGAAATGTTGCACTATTTTTATGTTATACGAGAATGTGCGTCCCGCTAGGGGGGACAATTTTGGAAAATATACGACCAGCAGTTTCGCCTTCGTCAGGCCACCACACCGTCGTCGTGGTCGGTGATTAATCAAGGCTTGTGGTCTAGGTGTTTGCCTTCAATGCAAGATACATATAGGTATAAACAATTTGGGGTCGAGTCGCGGAAGCATGGTCAATCGCAGAACATATGTGTAGCTTTTAATAAAGGCTCATGTAGCTGGCCGAGTTGTAAATATAACCACGCATGTATTAATTGTGGCGGCACGCATAACATAATGAACTGTCACACAGGTACTCAGTCAGGTCCTTCACGTTTCGGGTACCAACAGGGTACTTACGGTCAATCGCAAACATATAATGCGGGTCATAATACCCATCAAGGTTTTAATGGAAATCCCTTTCGAGGCCGCCGCCCATACAGAGGGCGGGGATATAACCAGTACCGTGGTCAACGCGGTTCATATAGTAAATAATAACATACCGTCGCTTATGAATAATCCGACGAAATTAGCTCCTTCACCTATTAATATCCAATCTTTAAACCACTGGTTGTCTGATTACAAATCCCGTGATGCACTTATACTATTAGAAGGTTTTACACACGGCTTTCGTTTAAATTATACTGGTCCACGTGGGACACGCTTTTCAAAGAATTTGGTGTCGGCTAGACAATTCCCCGAGATTGTCCTACAAAAAGTACAAAAAGAAATCGATGCCGGTCGTGCGGCTGGCCCGTTTACCGTTAGTCCGATGAAAAACATTCAAATATCTCCGATCGGCGTGGTACCAAAGAAAACACCCGGGGAGTTTAGGCTGATACATCATCTTTCTTACCCAGAGGGGTCATCGATTAACGATTTCATTGACCCGAAATTATGTTCGGTAAAATACACAGAATTCGACCAAGCAATTCATATCATTCAGGAACTGGGAAAAAATTGTTACTTGTTTAAATCGGATATAAAAAATGCATTCCGTTTGCTACCAATTAACCCACAGGATTTCGAACTATTGGGATTTATGGTGGAGGATAAAATTTTCTTCGATAAGGCTCTTCCATTCGGCTGTAGTATTTCCCCGAGTTTATTTGAAAAATTTTCAACCTTCCTTGAGTTTTGCGTTAAAACCAAAATGAAATCGGGCCACCTAATACATTATCTAGACGATTTCTTAGGGGGCGAAAAAACGTACAAGTCTTGTAAAGAGTTGATGGTGTTATTCAAATCAATTATGGACAACTTGGGCGTTCCGCTAGCGGACGAGAAAACAGCAGGCCCGACTCAAATTATTATTTTCTTAGGTTTAGAGCTAGATTCAATAAAAATGGAGGTTCGGATACCTCTCGATAAAATAACGGAAGTCGTTCAAAAAATCGAGTTCGTTCTGTCGCAAAAGAAGGTTTGTTTGAGGGTCATACAGTCACTTATAGGGTCTTTGAACTTCTGTTGTCGGGCAATTCCTATAGGTAGGCCATTTTGTAGGCGCCTTATAAATGCCACATGCGGCGTAAAACATATGTATCATTACGTGCGTGTTAATAAGGACATGAAATCTGATCTCAAAATGTGGATGCGTTTTTTCAGTGGACATAATGGTGTCTCAGTCTTTCACGACCGTTTTTGGGTGTCTAATGATGACGAGCAATTTCATACAGATAGCGCGGGTGCTATAGGGTTTGGTATTTGGTTTAAGGGGCATTGGTGTAACGCGAAATGGCCGGACGTGTGGCATGAAAATGGCTTTACCAAAGACATTACAGTGCTTGAACTGTTTCCTATTGTCGCGGCAATTTTTATTTGGGGTAATGAGCTACGTAACAAGAAAATTCGTTTCTATTGCGATAATCAGGCAGTAGTCCATATATTAAATACCATGACCTCTAAATCACCCGCAGTCATGATGTTAATGAGGGTATTTATGTTACAATGTTTGCATTATAATTGTTGGGTAAAAGCTTCACACATCAGCGGGGCAAAAAAACGAAATAAGTGATGCACTATCTCGTTTTCAGTTCTCACGGTTCAGGAAGCTAGCTCCAGAGGCGGATCTATATCCATCGGTAATACCGAACTTTCTTTGGAACATCTTCGAAGCAGATCTAAATACTTGGCCAGTGCAGGAATAGCGGAAAATACCGCTTCGACCTATTCTACGGCAAGGAACAAGTTTCAGTCATTCAGGGGCTCGTATAACTTACCAAATAACTGGCCACTCCCTTTAAACGAGGTGGTTTTGTTCATTACGTATTGTTTTGAAAAGGCCTTGTCAGCTAGAACAATAGCAACATATATTTCTGGTCTGGCTTTCTTTCATAAAATTAATAATTGGCCAGATTTTTCTCAAGCCTTTATTGTCAAAAAGCTATTGGAGGGTTGTCATAGATCACGCCGCACATTCGATACGAGAGCCCCGATCACTATGGATATGTTAAAGGAAATATGTAAGCTTCTACCCACGATTTGTCATGATGCTTACGAATATCAGTTATTTAAAGCTATGTTTTGCCTGGCATTTTTTGGCCTATTTCGCGTAGGAGAATTAGTCTCTACCAAGGGTCAAGTTAACATGTTACAATCAAGAGACGTAACTCTTGATATACCAAACAAACATGTTTTGATTTCCATGAGTAGGTTTAAAACAAATCAACGTGGTAATCCGGTGATTTTAAAGTTACCGTGTGAGCGGGATGGAAGCATATGTCCTGTTCATTCGTTACAGAAATATCTTTTTTATAAATCGAGTCAAACCGGTCCGCTGTTCATTCATAGTAACGGGGCAGTAGCCACCAGATATCAATTTGCAGCAGTGCTGAAAAAATGTATTGACCGTTCTCAGTATAACCACTCAAATGTTAAAACCCATAGTTTTCGCATAGGCAGGGCTACGCAATTAGCTTTAATGGGATTGTCGGAGTCAGCCATTATGAAACTGGGAAGGTGGCACTCCCCCGCCTATAACACATACATACGGGTTTAACCGTACTTTAGGCCAGGTTTGTCTAGCGGGTGATTATATTCATGGTATTATATATATACTTATCATGCACGGTATAGCAATAGTGTCGCTATGGTGATAGGACTATCGTAACTGACAGGCTTTAATAATGTCTTTACAGACGTATGGTTTATCGGGGATTCAATTCCATATTGGGCTGGGGTGCGAGCCGCCGAAAGAGGAATGCCGAATTTGAAGTTATATTGTTCCATCTAGGTGGCAATGATCTTACAAAACATTCCTTAAAATGTATTTTTAAGATAATAATAGAGGCTGTTACTTATGTTCATCAAGCATTTCCAGAAGTAAAAATAATATGGGTTGACATTCTCCCCAGAGTTACCTGGGGAGAACACGCCTGTAGTTTGAAAGCCATAGGTGAACCAGATGGGCCGAAAACAATCCAACGGGCATATTACGTTCGACATCGACGTTCTTACACTCGGTTTCTTCCGCGATGACGGTATACACTTGTCCGACGTTGGTTTGGAATTCTATAATGACGCCATTCGCGAAGGCATTTTAAGTTATATATTATAAGAATTTTGGGGAAATAAAAAATAGATAAATAAGAAATAGGGATATCGAAGCTTAATTATATTTTTCATTTTGTGGCGTAAAATTCTGTAGTGGGGATGCAACCGAGGGCATATCTATTATTTTTATTAAAAATGAATCAATACAAAACATATATTTTGCATTTCCATGGGTTTTCTCTCGGTTTCGACAGCTGTTACCAGTCGAGACTGAGGTTCCTGTGGTTACAAAATTCAGTCACTTGACTGTAGTTTTTTATGAGCGTTTAAGACTTGTCCGAGCGTTGACTCAACTAGAAAAATGGCATCTCTTAAAAGGTCTCATCTGTTTAGATAAGTCACATTTGGTTAAAATACATACTTACTGTAGACATGGTTCTTTATATGGTGCCTGGAGCGTACCTGGTTTTATTACGGGGTACCTGGAGCGTACGTCCCGGTATTTTATGGGTACTCGGAGTGTACTCGGTATTTTATGAGTACCTGTAGCGTACTCGGTCTCTTTTATGGGTACTCGGAGTGTACTCGGTATTTTATGAGTACCTGTAGCGTACTCGGTCTTTTTTATGGGTACTCGGAGTGTACTCGGTATTTTTATGAGTACCTGTAGCGTACTCGGTCTCTTTTATGGGTACTCGGAGTGTACTCGGTATTTTATGAGTACCTGTAGCGTACTCGGTCTCTTTTATGGGTACTCGGAGTGTACTCGGTATTTTTTATGAGTACCTGGAGCGTACTCGGTTTCTATGTGTAATCGGAGTGTACTCGGTTTCTTGTTACAGTAAATTAATGTTAAAGTTTGATAATAAATCTTATATGCCCTCGGTTGCTACCTTGCGTAAGGCGTTTTCACCTCTAACAGTGTTACCTGTTAGAGTACAAGTCAACATGGCCATTCTTCGCCACTTTAATTTAATTCATAATCGCAATAAGGCAAGCCTATATATATTACATGTATTATAAACAATATTCGCTAGTCATTTGGTATATAAAGATAATTATAAAATTAAATTGTTATTACTGCTGTCAGTTGTTGTTTTGAAATTTTATCTTGGAATAATGGTATTTTTCAAATTTATTATTTGTTCTAATTCACTGAAATTTTACACAACTATTGGTGAAATATCAGTGAGGCATACTCCAAAATTTCATTAATTTCTGTAATTGAATAAAAATTCTACAAAGGTTTTAATTTAACAGTCCAGCATTGCAAAAGTCACATATTTGTCACATTCATTATCTGCTATAAGTACCACAAACACGAATGCACTTTAAACATCCACGCCTCATCCATGGTATAATATTTGTGATGTGTAATTGTGGGACAATGTTTCACTCACGAATAAAGGCCTCCCACGCGCTGTAAAGCCAAGAAAATCATATACCAAGTTTCAAATCTTTGTTAATATAAATTGATTGTTTATAACCTACCAATTGCGAACTACTAAACTGTACATGCATGTTAATGATTTCGGTAGTAAGAAAAATGCACAAGGAAACACGTATGTGCATGTATCAATGATAGATGCATTTAGTTAGTGTTTATGATACTGCGGGTTAATTATTTAAGAGATGAGACGTTAATTGGCTAAATATAAACGACTTAGGAGTGTATCGTTGTCGTCTTTAATGTAAACTGGAAAAAATGAATCAAACTGAACGTGCGATATTTTGAAAAAGAAACATTATTTTTTTCAAAAAAGTTCTCTTTTTGCCTACCCATGGGCTCCTACGTATCCTACTAATAATTTTGACCGGTCTGACGCGGCTCCTGAGATAGAGCATGCGCACAACTCTGTCTTGTCGTCGAGTAGTTATCCTTCATTTCCTTGTGTGTTTGTGGTCCTTAACCTTCTAGAGACCTGATATCGTTCATGTAGCCTTGCAATGATTTAAGGGTGGAAATGAAATTGCCCGACAACATCAGAAGGACTCGAACCTATTTGGAGCAGTCCGATTGCGCCAGGCCGTGTGTGTTCAGGCAAACATGGCATGTTTAAACTTCTTTTATATGTTTTTATTAGATGAGTTTTCATAAGTTGTATTGCCCTGTCATTCGGCAATAGAAATGTTCCGCTTGGCGATTTCGCACGTGCACCATATGCGAAAAATGGGTTTTACACTAAACTGGTAAAAACCGGTTAAAACACCTTTAATTATGTAGAAAAGTGCTGATATGTCAAGGTTGTAACCCATGTATCATTTACGTTAAACGAAAACAATATATTGCATTTATTTAGAAAATTATGACCCCGAAAAAGGTTTTGCGTTTCTTTTGTCCCTGAGTGTATTTTAATATATGCCATTTGTGTGTGTTTTTCCAATAGAACGTTGTGTATTTTGCGTAAGAATTTGTCTCTTGTTAATTATTGATATATTTAGAAAATCTAGAACTCGTTTAAAATAAATTAAAATCAATTGAAAAAACTCGTTATAGATCTTCATTATATCAAAACAAAGTTAATATAAAGCTCAACTTACGTATAGAAAATAAAAATATTGTTTTGTCCACTTAACATCTAATAAGAATAACGTCTGATTGACTATCGGTATAAAATTTGCTGCCCTGTGCCGTTTACATGTAAATGCTTATACTGCTAAAGACAATCATGTTGCTGTGTGCTTAACCACTCAGTGTATTCAAACAAAACACATATAACAAAATACAAAAAAGCGGAAAAAGAAGTCTTAAAGGACATCATAGCTTTCTGCGATCAATGGATGACATTCATAGAGCTGAACTATCAAAGGATGTGGTTTAATAGTAGATCTATACGTAAGATAAGTGACAAGGCATTGAATAAACAGTATTCACAACATTAGTGACTTATGTGCCTAAATTATCTTTGATGTTTTAATTATAATTAATTATTTTTTGCGATCATGTTGACCAAAACAACCACAATACATGCGATAATATTGTTTATGACAAATCAGCTATATGTCGAAATATCATTTGTCGAAACAAGTCCACTACTAACAATATTTTTCTATGTGACGTGTTATCATCTGATTATGTGACACAGTGATGGGATATTCTGCGCTCATATCTAATAGAACAATTCTTATCAGTTTGGGAAAACAAAAAATTCCTGCACTTCGGATAGCGAGTGATATTATTGATGTGATAGTGTTGAAACACGTTCCAAAGTTTATTCATTATGTTAAAGAATGTTATGTTAAGCTGCCATAGTAATGTTAGCTGCGATTTGTCCACTAATTAATAAGCAATTCTCACTAGATCCGTAACAAACTTTTCCCATTTTTAAATGTGGAACATCGCTGCACCATGTCTCACAGAAAACCAAGCCTGCCTAGACCAGCAGCATGCCATGACGCGGACATGATAAAACATACTGCGAGACTGCCCAGATACTAACCATTGTTATCAAATCACCACATTCATTCATGAAAGGTCGTGTTTAAGTGTCGTAGTCGCTGACCTATCCCTGAAATCATACTCACATATTCAACTTCTTACTGTTCCAAAACAAATGCCGAACCTAGCCTTTATTTGCTAATCCGCATTCTGCTGAAATATGACAGACATATGAGTACAACGTGTTTCACAATATCAGTTCCTATTAGAAACTCATTCCATGAGAACATGCTTGGTTTCATCTGATATATTTATATACCAATGGAAAGCCAACATCTCACCATTTTATCCAGTATATAACATGACAATTTTGCTAGCATAGCATCCCAGAAAAAAAGATTCTTGCAAAATGTCATTTTTCTATAATTGTAAAAATGACGTTCAAAATTATTTTATCCCAAATTCATAGCGTAGCTTGTAAAGCATTAAATGATATAACAAGTTCAATAATGTTTATAACCCAAGAGAAACATTGATTTCAAAGTTGTTTAAATTATATTCAACACGTTCAGATAAATTTGTGATACAGTTAGTTTTGGTTTCTAGTTGCTAGGCAACGAAATAACTTAACCACACAGATACATTCTCACTAGTAGTCAAGTAAACAGGTGACTGGTTTTCGACGAAGATTTTTTCCAAATGGATGTGATAAATTCACTAAGAGTCGTATTGAGTCTACAATACTACCAATAAAAGCAATTGGTGACTTTCAAAACATGAGTTTGAAAGAGAAACAACCAAAGATCAGGAAGTTGGTTACCGGTACTTTGCATTAATTAAAGCGAGAATGTAGCGTTTTGCGTTAATTTCTCTCGTTGCCTAGCAACTGGTAACCAAAACAACTGTATCACTCATAAGTGTTTAAATTATCACAAATGGGTGGAACTTTCACATTTATTTTTCGAACTGGTTATATCATTACATTATTCAACATATTAAATGTGGACGTCATTTTGACATTTATCGAAAAAATGACTTTTTGGGGGAATCTTAATTCCTATCTTGCATTGATAGTAACATTGTCAATATATATATACTGAATAAAATGGTGAAGTGTTGACTTATAAATATACCAGATGAAATCAAACATGTTCTCATGGCATTAGTTTGTAATGGAGACATATATCATGAAACACCCTATATCTTTACTCGGGTTGGAACCCGAGTCGCCGGATTTGGTTTTGTCACTGAGTTATGGAGGTAGGTCTTAGGAGATAGCTTATGTTGTTGATGTTATAGAGCAATGGTAATGTGGCAAGCAGATACATTTTCATCTGTTTACGTTTACGCCAATGTAATCACAAAATGGATTAATTCATTTTGATACAGCAAATACTTGTTAAGATTGGGCATATCTTAAATTTAAATAGTTTATATGTAGAGTCAATAGCAGCACTTTATTTATGAAGATTCACTAAATCAAGTAGGTGCTCAATTAACGGACGTTTCAGATGATACCAAAATCTTGACGACTTTATATGTGCAATATGAAATATTCTAACACGATTCGCGGATTAATCCAATACACAAAGAACGAACCGAACCATGTTTTATTGCCCCCATAAAACATACCCATCAAATTGGCTGTTTCTATTTACGCCCAGTATCACTTGACATATTTATGAATGAATGAACGTAAACTTTATAGTAAAATTTACTACGAGTCACGATGACAAGGCGAGTTGCACGAGAATCCAGTGTTACATCTATGACGCATCTATTTTTAGAAACTCCAATATACTCTAGAAACCAAGTTTTATTAAAGCTTCTGATAATCAATCCATTATATTTTTCATTTTATGAAATAGATACCATATACTCGTGTTATTAAAATTGTTTCAATGTTTAAATTGTGGTATTTCCTTCAGAAAATTACGAAGATCGTTTTCATTCACGAGGGAGGTAATTGTACCAGCTAATAAGCCACTCAATTTCATCGTGGAATTATGTTCAATGTCAAATTGGTGAAAATGGAATGCGCGCAGTTAAATAGTGCGGGATATTATCGTATTTAGAATCGAAATAAAAACTCTGTTCTTGTATATTGTCGGTGAATAAAACACGGGCACTCGTTCGGATGCGGAAAATTAAATCACTCGTGCTACGCACTCGTGATTTAATTTTTCCGCAACCGAACTCCTGCCCGTGTTTTATTTACCGACAATAAACGCGAACAGATTTTTATTTCTTAAATAATCGCACAAATTACTTATAATTGTTATAAACTAAAGTCATTATTCTCCCGACGTACGGACACACACCAACTTGGGGAATCACTATTCCGCGGTGTTATATACCGTTACTGTCATACAGTCAAAATAATTCTGATTTATCTTTCTCGATTCCCACATGATTTCAATTACTGCCGCCTCTAATTAATTTCATGTTTGACACTCTATTGATCGGACCAGAACCTATGACAGGTCATCTCTATGGTAGATGTATACCATTTAGAGAAATGCCGACTGTTCTTACAAAACGAATCTTTGCATAATCAAACACGGTGCCAAGGTTCTGTTATTATTTTTCTTAACGTCAATATTGTAGTGTATATCGACTCTGGAATACAATGTTGATCAATTTTTTTCTGGGATATGGCTGGCTTGTTCTAAGTCTGACCATTGCCAAGCAATGACACCGTGTCTATGTGGTGTATGATTGTCTCTGCGCTACAGTATGCATGTTCTGCGTTGTCATTTCACTAAATAAATACAGGATCCAGTATGAGTGATCATTACATACGAGTTTTATTAAACTCATCGACAAAAATAGTATGACAATCGGCAAAGCGAAATGTCAACCTAACCATCTATGTACATGTAGTATAACAATATACGTAGGCCTACTCGATAGCTATACTAACCCGGTTAAAGGTAAGTCATGGGATATAACTTGATCTCTTCAATAGCTGTCTATAGAATTGTTGCTTATGTTGCAAGTTATGCAATATCATTTATATAACTTTAATGTCTAAATCAAACCATTGAGACCAATGTCTTTTGTAAACGTCTAGTGTATTCTTGTGTATTCAGCACTAGACTTTTTGAAACAATAAATCTTCTTTTATACTACAAGAAAACATTTACAATGAAATAATCTTACAGTTAAACTACTCGTATCAAATTGGGAAGTAGTGTACTGTTGGCGTCGCATAAGATTATGTTCTGTTTTGTTCAATGTGGCGAACATAAATAATGTTATTATGCTGAATAAACTGAAACTAAAATTGTTTATAATTATGATGTCGAACCAAACCAATTGAATCATTGCTATAGTTATATATTTATATTACAAACAAACATTTTTAAATAGGTGTCAACGTTTCGGCCTCTTATATTGTCTTATTGCCACTGTAAATCTCCTAAAAAATGTGTTGGAAGGTTTCAGAGACAGATGTGCCTTTAAGTCTGTGTTATTATCACCATTGTTGTTGTTGCAATTGTAATCCTATCAGTCATGATATATACGGCCTTTCGTGAAATATTCTCTAATTTTCTATAATAGCGTTGTGTAAGGTACTAGAAAAAAATTGTAGTACAAGCATAGTCAAACACTATTTTCTTAAACTAACAACCCTGTTTTAATTAGATATCAAAATAAGATACCTCTCTAACTAGATGCAAAATGATTACTAAAGCTATGTTCTAGCTAAATTCCATGAATCAAACAATCGTTTACCAAATGATACAATTCCGATCAGTAACCAATAACATGAAAATTAACTCAATATAATTTCAACAAACATACTCCTAATTGAGAACATCTATATTAGAAAAACAAAACCCCGAGACTCTGAGTACTTCAGAGGGCTTAAACTAAGGCTACCTGAATATAAGAACATTCTAACCAAAGGCTGCTATCTCCCATTTTACTGTGTACACCAATATGATCTTAAATTAAACTTGAGACGCAAGATTTTGACAGCAACAGTTGAGCAGGAAATTCACTTACATATTATAAGTGCAAGTTAACAAGCTTACCAATACATTCGAGAACAATGTACAAAACGATTCTGCGTCTGATAGTCAGTTAAAAACGTACATTTTGTAAACCATATAATTTATTATAATTAAGTCCGTTATATAACGTTTATTCATTTCATCTATATCGTTTGTTACTGGCATCGTTTCGTCAGTTGACCTCAATGGGCTAAATGTCTGTCATAGGCTTGTTTTGTGGTTTTTGTTTATTACATTTGTATCTTAAAGTATATATAACGTTTATTCATTCTATTTATATCTTTTTTATTGCCATCGCTTCATCTGTTGACCTCATCCGACGAAACATATGGTATAGGCTTGTTTTGTGTTTTTTTTGTATTACATTTGTATCTTAAAGTTTAATTGAAATGTTTGGCCCTGCATGATCGAGGACTTTAGACATTTCTATTGCCCATCTGTTCCCATTGATAGTGTACCTTGTTTACGTTACACAATCGACTTTTCTGTTCGGAGCTTTATCATAACTCATAGCGCGACCTTCTAGTTTCTTAATTCTTACAGAAAGAAACGATTTACGACCAGCAATTAGTTCTGAATGACATTTAGCTTTAAGAATGGAGTTGATATTTGAGAATGAGACTGAAACTGGAGAAAGATTTTACCTTGAAGCATGACATTGAAAAACTAAACTGGTAAACGTACGTAGTACATTTTGTAGTACAATTAAAATGTAAATTTATACGAACTACTGTCATGAGAATATGTACTGGTTGTACTTACTAGAAAATTATAATAAAAATTAGGGAACGGAGGGCAGCAATTGTTTAAACAGACGAAATCAAAATGTATCTGACCACGACGGACAATAGTAGCAACCAATACAAACGACAGTGCACAAAAAGCAAAGTACAGAAAAAACAAATGATGCTAACTACAAAAAATACTAATTACATCACAACCACTTCCTGACAGACTGCAACCCCTGTCAGTCATGCCTTTCAGTGTAATACAATAATAAACAAGGAAAGTTTAAAGAGGCATTCCCTATAACTTTGATCGTTTAAATCCATTCAGGAATGTTATACATTAAATGAGAATCATTAATGCTTAAACTATTCAAATCTTCAGCAAAAAGCTCCCATCAATACCGAGAAAAAAATGAAAATATATTTCCGCAACTAGCCAAATTAGTCATGAGTTTTTTTCCTTTGACCACATAATAATAAATCGCTGGAAACGATAAATTGTTATTGGTAATTGAATACATGTTGGACAGTATATGGACATAATTGCGCACACTGTCTCCTGAGGAATTATGATAATTGATAGAGAAAATATGCTAGTTATATGGATATATGTTATATATGTTATATGCCTCTTTAAGTGAATCAATGTACATGCATATACGATCTTTATTTTACATCAATTTAATAACCCAATTTGTTTCAGCATCACGCAGTTGTAATATTATTGTTGAATTACAGTAGTATAATGAATTGCTGGCTTAGAATGAGAAGATTGCAAGTACAAAATCGATATTTAGAGAAAACAAGCAATACTGGATACTGTTTTATCAAAGCATTTACGCAACTTGTAACCTCACGATCAGATTTAAATTATTTATAATACTTTTCCAACTATAAAATGTGGTAATTGAAGTTGTAATACTAATAAAGATTCAGCTAATAAATACCAACAAACAATATCCATCACCAATGTTTAATTGTTCAAGAATTATTCAGAATTTAAATTTGAACGTAAGTTTACAATTTCCGTAAGTACGTTGATAAAACGGTACTCTGGTAACTGTCTGAAAATTACTCTTTAATTATGGAAAAACAAACCTTTTCAACTTTGGTTTTGTCAACATAACAAGTTCCAATTTTCGCGAAAATAGGCTAATAAGAGGCGCCTTATGATGCAGATTTCAAACATGTGTCAGTCTAATAAGGTCGTTAGTACTGTATCTCATTCTAGGCCAGTGGTATAATATCACTTGTTAGATATTCATTCAGTTGCACAAGTTTTATACGCATCTTGCTCTTTCATGTTCTTGTGACTTGCACCTTTTTCCCGTAATATACTACCTATCCTGCCCGAACTGTCAGCTTGTGTTTTGATGGCTTCTGCACAAGTCTGCAGAGCAACACCCTTTGGCATCTGATGAGAAGTTACTGGTATAGACCATAAACATAAATGCAATAGTACAAAACAAAAACAAAATGTGAGAAAGTACAATTACACCAACAAAACCTTTCTAGTAGAAATACTTCATTGAACTCGAAATGTACTCTCAGATAACACAATCGTAGTACTAGAAAATTATATTGCCGCAGCATTGGCAATATTGATACAGAGAGATTTTGCAATCAAAGCAGTGTGCCTCTTTGATACTCGTTGAGTGTTGTTTTTCACTGAATGTTAAGATATCCATGTTTTAATGACTGGATAGGCTATTGGTGTAGGTTATTTAAAGTACGTATATCGTTTTTTATCACATGACTTTCCTTGTATCCAGGTTAGTATAGCCAGTACGTATAAAGTTATACTGACCACGTGTAGTATAAAGTATTGCGTTTTTCCAATAAATCATGCGTATTTTGCGTTTTTAGTGTCATATGATATAAAGTATCTATCACTCGTTGTCAATTGATATATTTATATTAAACTCGATCAGGAAATATTGTTAAGCTCGCCAGAAGGTCGCTTTATACAATTTCAAAACTCGTTTAATATAAATTTATATCAATCAACAACTCGTGATCGATCCTCTATATATGGTCCGTACAGAACTTGGCTGGGGCATGATATTTTCTGATCAATGTTCTCGAGACGTTCCTCCCTTCCTGAACAAAAGCCTGTTCCTGCAGGATTTGTGGGACCGGTGGTCGTTTCATTGGTCACAGCTTGTTTCCATAATTTCCAAATAATAAGCCCAAGACATGATATTCTACAGTAATGCTTTTGTTGCCCGTGTTGTGCGCGTCCGAGCTCCAACATACCGATTTTTTGCTAGACGCCAGTTTGTTTGATTTTCATCTTTCAACGAAGCGATTAACACAAAAGTTATTTACTTGAAGATCTGAACTTGTCAAGTTGACGAAACTGAAGTTAAAGCAGCTTGTTTTATCATAAGTAAAGAAGAGCAATTAATGTTGTTTTCTCCAAATATCGATTTTGTACGACCTTCTCATTTCAAGCCAGCGGTTAAACATTTAAACGGTAATGTGACTGTCTGGCTAGCATGGATTAATGATTACAAACTCGACCGTTTGCAAATATGAAGCATTTATTATCTTACCAAGGACAACATTACACCTCTGTCGTAATACACAGGACACTTTAAAGTGTCATCTTATTGAACTGGACATATTGCTAGCAGATGTGACAGCTATGCTCCCGAATGTTAAGTGAAACGTAATTACTCCGTCTGGCACAGTGAAATACGTATTGAATACATTTGTATACACTGAGTGTCAAAAGGTCTGCAAATGTATTAACAAATACCAAAATATTGACTAGTTTCCTTGAACGACCTTTTCACTAATAAGTACAATTATAGATAAACCATGTTTTTTGAGCCCTGACTAATTTATGCTGGAAGGTTGATTTTTCCTCAAAGGATAGATATAGGGTATATATTTAGACTTAACGATATATGTGATCAATAAGATGTGAGTAACAAAACCATAACCCAAAGGATTAGGCATTAGCTGTATTTTGAAGAGATTTTAATAAGGTATATTTACATACCATGACTAAATAATGTGACATTCCGTCACGGCTAAAAAACATGGTAGATCTATACAGTACCTTTAATGTTTATGTTGAACACATTGTTGTTGTTTTCCGTCACGCTTGATCACATCATCACATGGCTTGTCTAAACCTGATTCATAAGTGTAGATTAGGTCAAATGTTCGTTTCAAATTCGCTCCCTTAAGATTTAAACTCCTTGATTATCAATAAGGGTCTTTTCTTATGTGTTTGGAGATCTGATAATGAACACTCGACTGTGTTAGTCGTCTCTTATATGTCAACTCACCTGCTTGGTACTACTTTGTTTAATAAGATGTAGATCGGGTCCAATGTTCGTGCAAAATTAGCTCCCTTTAGATTTAAACCCCTTAACAATCAGTAATGGCTTATTTTTATGTGACAACGAACAATCGGTTGTGTAAGTCTTTATGGCTAATTATGCACAAAATTAAATTTCCACAGTGTGTCATTCATTGCGGAGTGAGCATATAAGGCTCGCTTGAAGCATCCATTTTTGGGGATGTGGATGGCTTGTGCTATGTCTGACTCTTGCGTGTGTGGCTAGGCGCTGCCGCCGTACCTGTGTAGCTTCGGTTTGTACCTTACTATTCTCTTATATGTCTCTGTCACATGTTATACTTTCTTTAATGATGTACGTTAGCCTTATGTTCAATAGCACCTATCACTGGCTTAAAATGAGAAGGTCGTAACTACAAAATCGATATATTGAGAAAACAAGAGAAAACTGTCTGTAATGCACTCTTTACCTATGGAAAAACAATTTTTTAAAACTTCATTTTGGTCAACATAACAATTTCAGATTTTCATGAAAATAGGCTCACAAGAAGCGCCTTATGATGCAGATGTCAAATATGTATAAGTCTTATAATGTTGTAAGTAGTAGTTACGACCTTCTCATTCTAAGCCATCGATATTATTTATGATACTTTAACAACTGAATTTCGTGACATCTATATTTAGGAGTTTATGGATTTGAATCATTCGCTGGCTTAGAATGAGAAGGTTGTAAGCGCAAAATCGATATTTTGAGAAAACAAGCAAACTGTCATAAAACTACTCTTTACTTAATAATATATGAAAAAAACAATTGTATTTCAGTTTGGTCAACTGGACAAGTTTCGATTTTCATGCAAATATGCTCATTAGAAGGGACTTGTAATGCAGATTTCAAATATGTCTGCGTCTCATAAGTAGTACTAAATAACGCCCTTCTCATTCTAACCAGTCGCATTATTTATAGTGTATATCAACGCTATAAACAAAGCATGTAGTTGTTTTTAAAAAATGTTATGAATAATTTAAATGTGAATGCACCTTTTTGACATTTACTAACGTAGATATTTTTAACAGAACCCAACCAAGAAAGACTCGGGTAGTTACGATTGAACAGTACCCTGTTTATAATTTACATTCGCTTACCTAGCTTCTTCCGTCTTGTTGGTTACATCCCTGAATTCCCTTCAGGTGATATTGTTCCAAATAGGCTGGTATATCGATAGTTTAGAATTAGAAGGTCGTAACTACTACTTACGACCTTATAAGACTCATACATATTTGAAATCTGCTTTACTAGGCGCTTCTTATGAGCCTATTTCCATGAAAATCTGAAATTGTCATGTTGACCAAAATGAAGTTTTAAACACTTGTTTTCCCAAAAATGAAGAGTAAATTACAGACAGTTTTCTCTTGTTTTATCAATATATCTATTTTGTAGTTACGACCTTCTCATTCTAAGCCAGCAATATATAGTTGTTGGAACTAGGTCATTTGGCATATTTCGTGGCTGAACTTTCGTCTCAATTGTTGCAATAGTCTCATTTGGTTGTGAATAAAGCATTGTGGCATGTAATTATTGTACACTTGCTTGTGATGTTTCTTATGTTTTCTGTGCTCGACTGGTCAAACTGAGTGCTGCCTAGATTCCATGTTTCCTATCACCCGAAACATCAATTAGATATCCCATCTCAAAGTGTGTGAATTTATTCCATGTGCCATGAAATGTCTTTGCGAATATTAAAGTCCACAACACATGGTGAACATTTCTTAATTAACGAGTAGAAGAGTATTCAATGATAATATTGTTCAAGACATAGGCACGGCCGTAACAGTCAAGCGTCTGCAATTATTATAAGTCAAAAACATTGGCCAATGCTCATATCGTCTAAAAAAAGACACGGTATTTGTACGCTGCCACTGCAATTATTTTAAGCCTAATAAATTGGTCAATGGTCATATTGTCAAAATATAGACACGGTCGTTATATTACAAGACTCCAATTATTATAAGCTAAATAAATTGGCCAATGGTCGTATTTTTCAAAAACAAGGCTGCAATTATTATAAGCCAACTACAATGGTCATGCTGTTTAAAAATGTAGACACGGTCGTTATGATGCGACTGCAATTAGTATAAGACAAATAAATTGGATCAAATGGTCATTATGTTCAAAACATAGACACGGTCGTATCAATACGACTGCAATTATTTTAAGCCAAATAAATTTGGTCAATAGTCATATTGTCAATATATAGACACGGTCGTTATAATGCGACTGCAATTATTTTAAGCCAAATAAATATGGTCATTGGTCATATTGTCCAAAACATAAAAACGGTCTTTACAATGCGACTGCAAATGGTCATATTGTTAAAAACATTGACATGGTCGTTATATAACACGACTCAAATTATCATAAGCTAAATAAATTTGGTCAATGGTCGTATTGTTCAAACCATAAACACGGTCGTTATTATACAGCTGTAATTATTATAAGCCAAATACAATGGTCATGCCGTGCAAAAATTTAGACACGTTCGTTATAATACGACTACAAGACAAATAAATTGGATCAAATGGTCATTATGTTCAAAACATAGACACGGTCGTTACAATACGACTGCACTTATTAAATTGGATCAAATGGTCATATTGTTCAAAACAAAGACATCGGTCGTATCAATACGACTGCAATTATTATAAACCAAATAAATTGGGTCAATGGTCATATTTTTAAAGCATAAACAAGACTGCAATTGTTATAAGCCGTATTCAATCAGTCAATGGTCGTATTGTTCAAAACAGACACTATCGTAACAATGCAACTGCAATTATAATAAGCCAAATACATTGATATTATTACAGCACAAACATTTAATATATATATACGTATATAATATACATTTAAAACGTCTACATGAAATAGTAAGAACAACAAAATCTATGTACACTATATGCGCAAAATGTATACTTTATGTCCAAGTCATAAAAATTATATAATGTTTTTTCCACTTTCACAGAAACACGACACGACACAAAGCTCTTAGCTATACTTCCGAGTCCCTCGTCGTCACCATTGTTGTAACAGTTTGCATTTTTCGACCGTCAACCATTTTCGGGAAACATCGGCAAAATACGGTTATAAACGTATCTCGAAACTGTTTGCTCATAGTACAATAGAGCACAAAGTTTATACCGTTATTAATCAAGGCAAGGATGTCTAGCAAGTCACCAAGTGGTATATAGACTTGATGAAAAAAGTCTTGAATTAGGCCATTGAGTAAACTCATTATTCCTTGTGGTGTTTCTGTTAATAAAAATAGAATTACCACCGTCAACAGCATTCTTGTCGTTCTCTGCGAACGGCGCGATCTTTTCGAGCTCGTACCAATTGGTTGCGTCTCTCCATCGGCCACTGAATTCTTTGTCATCATCTTTTTACGTCTATTTTCTGCATCTTGCATCGTCCTCACCAGCAATACGCTAAATATCGTCAGCAAGAAGCAAGGAAGTAGCTTCACAAAGATGGCTTGTACCCAGAAATTGAATTTTTGTAAGACGACGTCAGTAATAGTGCTATTTTTGACGTCAACCCACCATATGGTCGCGTTGCTATCATTCCCAACATTATGTGCAATTGCTAGATCGCTTTTGAGTTCGTACGAAATTGAATTTGGAATACATACGATAGCGACTACAACGGCTACCGTGACTACAGCAGTCTTTGCTCTATGTACGTTGCAATATTCGGCACCAATACGAGGGAATCGTATGAACACGTAGCGGAATACAGCCAGTGTGACTGTAAGCCAAATGGAAATTGAATGAACTATAACACTTAAGATAGCGTAGCCAAGCTGATACTTAGCGCATCCTTCCGTATCTCGCTCCGAGCTGACGTCTGTTCCGTGTATAACATACATCTGTAGCGCCCAAGGAAAATAAAACGCCATTGTAAGTCCATCCGATATTGCCAGTCCGGTAAGAATAATGTTGGTCGATGAGACCATATTCTTCCTTGTCAACACTATAATATTCAGCACATTTGCTATAACGCCAAACACACAAACAGTGGCGGCTAAGTAACCATGGATTGGTTTATATCTAGTTTCAAACGCACGCAAAGCCGGTGATTCCGGTACCTCCGATATGTAGTTTCCCATAGTGGTATTTGAATTGTTTGTATGTTCATAGTATACATCAGTAATAATTGAAACTGTAACATTGACATAATATTCACCTTTGTCCATAATATGCTGAAAGAATCAGCTGGCGGAATGACTCTTTCGTGAAAAAGCCTTTAATATATATATACTGTCAACTGCCTACAACACAATCTGCAGCCAAATCCAAGCAAAATGATTGGCTGACTGAAAGAGGTATTTATCAACAACTTAAAAACCCCAATTATCAAAATAGACAATTGCCTGTCGACTCTGATTGGAGGTGTGGCGTGACTTCAACCACGCCGGAAACAACAGGAACACAATTCGTCAACGGGTATCCTCACGTGAAATCTCGCGTGAAGCAAAACTGGAATCAACACTTAATTCAATGTTCGTGGCTTACGATGGTGTGCGAGCAGCGGTTTCTCACCTGAAAATATAAAATGAAATTCGACTTAGCAAAACGACGTATGAGGTATAGTAATATTCTCTCCATGATTTTTGATAATAGCATTGTTAGAAAAATAATTACATATACGTAGTAAGTCACTAAGTGTACACAGTCAGTTGCCCATGCATTGCGTGTATGGCAATAATCTTACAATCTTATTGCGAACAAATCAGCAAAAAAGATTGTGGCGAAGGAAGTACTCTGTTTGGATTACGCTTCAGGGAATATGTCTTCACTGTAGGCAATTTACATTACAAATCGTCGTCATCAGGCAATTATGACGTGAAACACGTAAACATAATAAATTACATCGGAACCCCTTGGAAAAAACATTACTAAAATGCTTTATTTCTATAAGCAACTACTAATAAGCAATTATTGGCAATACGTTTAATATGGTTTATATTTTTCTATTCCAATTATGTTGAAACCCTATTGTCCTTTTTGATTAGTTTAACAGTATTTATTCAACAATAATTTACAACATGTGGTTATAAATTGTTAGTGGTAAAGGATTGGGAAACAATTATTTTTTTATAAATACCGCTCCTTTATGATAACATATAAGGTTCAGCCTCTATACTATGGCTGTTCCAAATTTTGGAACACATTGGTAGTTTATTCCCTTCTGCTAAAATCATTTGGTCCGAGATATTGCCTCGTACAAATTGGAGGTATTCCAAGAATACCCTTGCCATGGAGAGGGCAAGGAGGCGATTAAATAACTTTGCTGCTAACGCTGTCATTAGCCTGGGTGGGTGCTATCTGGCACATACTGATTTTAAATCTTCCAATAGTGAACTCCTTAGTTCAGACGGGGTCCATTTATCAGATATAGGCATTTCTATATTCATTAACAATATCGCTTGTGGTTTGAATAATTTCTTGTGTAATGGCGTGAAAGTTCATAGGTTATAGCTATTCAATATTGTTGGCGGCTGGTTTATATGACGGGCTCTTAGGATTATCCTGGCGATGACGCTAACATTTGCTTGGCAGTAACAGCCTATGCATTTTGTTTGGCTGTTTTATGGCGGGCAGCGCTAGGATACATGATTGCGCGATCCTGAATACATGTTTAACAAGTGTTATTTGGGTCTGGTTGCTGTTTACCAGGACCAGCCCATATCACACTTTTCCGTTATTCAACTTCAAGTTGAAGTTGCAGTTAGTTATTTGCAGTTAGTTAGGGCTTGCCAACATCATAGTTTTGAGGCAGCCCGTGCTATTGTCACATTTGGGACTGGTTGCTGTTACCCAGGACCATCCCATATCATACTCACAGTATGTTCAATTATCTTTGCTCAATTGCCAGTTAGCAATTGCCAGTTAGTTGATTTTAAAATCGCTTTACATCGAGCCACGTCATATATCATGCCAGCATTAAACAAACATCAAATCTAGTTATTTTGTCAGTTATTTCTTAAGTACAAACAACGACCAAGTTGGTCCAATAGGTAATTTCTTTGACTTGGGGATGTACCCAGAGCAGGGATTTGTACCTCATAAATAGGCGAATTCAAGGCGCATCAGTTGCAATTTTACGCGCCTTCAATGAGCTGCATACTTGGTGTAAAAAGATTATTTTAAAATAATAAGTGCAATTCCTCAGAAATAGCATCATTTATTGATGAGAATCTATAAAAAGAATTAATGGGTGTCTAGCCTAAACGCGAGTGTTTTTCACAGCGTGTTATTTGCACAGCACAACAACGTTCCAACTTTTATCCTTGCAGGTTTGGAAATTAAAATTTACCCACACACCCTGTTCCCCCTTTTGTGTTTATCGAACGTGTGCTGCTGTCTTCGTTCTATCTTTTCAGATCTCCGAATGTATCAAGCTTGTTTACTAGTACAGTACTCAGAAACCCGATGTGGCTCGATTAACTTGTTTTCCGGTAACACAGACCTGCTGTCAAGTGCCGTGGCGACGAAGCGAACAATATTATAAACTTTGGTGTTATTTTAATTCAAAAGTGTTTTTTGTTTATCCAATTGATGCGTCATGGCTGGCAGCGCTAGGATACATGATTTCGCGATCCTGAATACATGTTTAACAAGTGTTATTTGGGTCTGGTTGCTGTTTACCAGGACCAGCCCATATCACACTATTCCGTTATTCAACTTCAAGTTGAAGTTGCAGTTAGTTATTTGCAGTTAGTTAGGGCTTGCCAACATCATAATTTTGAGGCAGCCCGTGCTATTGTCACATTTGGGACTGGTTGCTGTTACCCAGGACCATCCCATATCATACTCACAGTATGTGCAATTATCTATGTTCAATTGCCAGTTAGCAATTGCCAGTTAGTTAATTTTAAAATTGCTTTACATCGAGCCACGTCATATATCATGCCAGCATTAAACAAACATCAAATCTAGTTATTTTGTCAGTTATTTCTTAAGTACAAACAACGACCAAGTTGGTCCAATAGGTAATTTCCTTGACTTGGGGATGTACCCAGAGCAGGGATTTGTACCTCATAAATAGGCGAATTCAAGGCGCATCAGTTGCAATTTTACGCGCCTTCAATGAGCTGCATACTTGGTGTAAAAAGATTATTCTAAAATAATAAATTACATCGGAACCCCTTGGAAAAACATTACTAAAATGCTCCGTTTTTATAAACAACTACTAATAAGCAATTAATGGCAATACGTTTAATACGTTTTATTTGTTCCATTTCCAATTATTTTGAACCCCTATTGTCCTTTTTTATTAGTTTAACAGTATTTATTCAACAATATTCTACCACATGTGGTTATAAATTGTTAGTGGTAAAGGATTGGGCAACACGTTTTGAAAAAAATACTTATATAAATCCCGCTCCTTTATGATTACATATTGGGTTCAGTTCACTATAGGTGTTCGGGTTGTTATTTGCAGAGTGCTTGTTCCATGTTTACAATGGTTTATGCTGGAGGAGGTGGTTAGATTAAATGTTATGATAATTTTTATGCTGAGTCTTAATATTTGAAATGATTCAGTGCAACAGCTACAGTGTTAACATAACATTCACTAAAGTAACAGTGATTTGACCCACTGATAACTTATTACTCTCGGCGTTATGCTCCCGGTTGAAATAAATGAGCCTGACCAAGAGTCGGAACACGTTACACAAGATGACTAACTCAATTGTCCTATTTAGTCTCGGGCAAAAAAACTCGTAAGCAAATGCATTTTTTGTCCTCTTTCTTTAACATTTAATAGTAGCAGTTATGGTATAATTCTACGAAATCATCGAAGTGCATGCTGTTGACATAAACTATATTAGCCAGTCTCCATGAAAACCTGCTATTTTGACAAAATATCAAATTTGAGAGATTTCTCATACTTTTAAAGAACAATGTATTTCTCAGTCGGAGTATTTTTGCAAAGTTGGTCAATAAAGCAAATAAATATGTGATTGGACTTAAGTCATTCATTTTTAAGGGTAACACAGTAAGCTAACTACGATATTTATAAATTACTTAAAATAGAATCAATACATATGCATTTTTCTTATTTTGGAGCCGCTTAAAATTCTTATTTATTATTTCTATTAGATAATATCAAGATAGCAAGTTTTCCAGGCAAAGAGGTCATATCATTTATTTTAATTATTAGGCTAAATATGTGACATATTCTGGTTAAAACTAGTACCGATATACACTTAGCGGCACTTCTAACGCTGCCACTTGATTATTCTCGATATCTCAAAAACCGTTTGAGATAACTTTATCAAATTTTCACCAGTTTTAGTTCAAGACATGTGCATATTGCTGCACTTGTTAATTCAGAAATTGATGCGTATGAAAATTCGAAGTAAAGGCGTAATTTACGTCACCCGGAATTACAAAGTCACAAAATTAAAGAGCGTATTTATTAGGGGTCAATTGAGTATTTTCAATATTTTATTTCTTTACAGCTTCAAGTGTTATGTAATAAGTGTACACAATAAAAATATCAATAAAATTCATCTACGTTACAATTTCTTAGGTAACGGAATAGCCGTAGGTAAGCATAGACCGCCACAAAATCAGCACATAATCTGAATAGAAAAACCGAAGCGTTTAAAATAAACGTTTAACCTCAAATATGGCTACTTGGAATTTAAAATTCACATTTCTTCTGAATAATGAATGTTAATAGTATGCAGTAGAGTTGAATTTATTCTGTTTGATATAATAATTGGTAACCATAAATTTAAATTTCAAGTTGAGCGCAACCCGCGCTACTCGCAGGAATCGTATTTTCTCAACAGACGCGCTATGGGTATGGAAAGCACTGTATTTTGCAGGAAAACCAACATTTTCCGTTTACTAGCATTTTGGGAAATAAAATTAAATACTTTGAGCGAATATAATGATGATAAACACAACCATTGTAGGAAAAGGGACATCTACACGCATACATAACAATAACACGACCGTTATTGCGTGATAAATTGCGACTTACAAAATAAGTTTTCAGTCAGGTGAAGACGTGTCGTGCAATAGTCTATTGTCGAATCGAGCAGAAAATTCGCCAGAACCTGTGTCCAATATTTATGTTCAAGTGTGCCAAATTTCATTACAATACATTGAGGACTTTTAAAGAAAACTGAAATATATAAGTGGCAGCGTTAGAAGTGCCGCTAAGTGTAGAAGTTTTGTACTTGATCGTGCAAATAAAGTTAAAAAGTTCAAAATGTCATCGCAAATCAACTTGAAAATAATGTATAGGAGAAGTTTCAAAGTGATATTGCGTATTACCTTTAGTTTTGTTTTGTTTTGTTCTTTGTCGATTTACGCTGTCTGTGGTATCAACTTTCTGATTCCACCGTAACTATTAATCTCTTAACCTTTACCGTTTATTACATATAAAATATTTAATACCTCATATAAAACCTACGCCAGTATCTGCATGAGAAAATAATGTGATCATCTGGAATAATTACTTTGTCATTTAGGTATATAATTGCACGTATAAAAGTCCATTGTACTTTTCTTCTCTTCTGTTTAAATGACACTTATCGCATTATTAGGTTTTAGTTTTGCATTTATTTGTTTTAACCCCATGCAGTATTCAAATCGTATCTATATAGACTACACAGTCTCACATTGCTGGCACTTAAATTACTAGCCCAATATATGTAGCAATACCGCGCAACTTTGACATCACAAAATCATTCGCATGCAAGAAGAAATTCACAAAAAATTGGAAAGCAAAAATAGACCTTTTGTAATTTCTCTTCTCATTGTCATGAAGCACAGGTAAGTGTATCATTGAGAAAGACGAAAACGAAAACAATTTGTTGTGTAATTTATATTTTTTCAAACATTTTGTTTCGTTCTTTTTGCATTATCAATGATACGGTAACCTGTGTTTCGAGGAATACGTCGGTCAAATGGAAACATGTCAGTTGTAAACGAAATGCGTATTTATAGGATTTGTGTTACCGAACTATGTCGTTTTGTATCCCTAGCACCTTGTGAAACATTGAAAGTTGAAATAGATGACTGTTTGACCGACACCCCGAATGTTCTGACGTTGTGGGGAGCGATGGCCTAGAGGTAGGGCGCGCGCCTCGGGCTCGAGAGGTCCTTGGTTCCTGGGTTTATAGATAATTTATGAGAATAACTTATGGTTGTACCTTGACCACCGGTAATTATTATTTACAAATGTAGTTCTCGATGCAATCGTGACTTCAAACGGGTCACAGGTACATCAAGATAAATATAGTTTTTCCTATGCGTGTTAATAATTATTATCATAGATCGGTGGTCATAGCAGTTGTAACAGCAGACATCCGATATTGACCATATCTTACTTATTGACCCGCATGTCAGAAGGATTAAAAAGTGCATTACACTACATAAAGAAAATTGCGAAGTTTTATAAAAATTGAATTCGTACAAAAAGCAGTACCCTGAAAGATCTTATTTCTTCCACTCGTGATCACAAAAAATAATATTGATTTATGTGATCACAAAAATAATATTGATTTATGTGATCACAAAAAATAATATTGATTCATGTGATCACAAAAAATAATATTGATTTATGTGATCACAAAAATAAAATTGATTTATGTGATCACTCGGTGAAGTAAAATTTGATCTTACACCAAAATCAACAAAATAAATATCCTCTATAGATCTATATTCGGCTACAATTCTATCGACATAGTTGGCGTTACAGATAATTAAGCCAAAGCAATAACAAAAAACAACAACAAACAACTTTGTCTTTAAGATTTATTAAGCCATCTTTGATGAAGGCTATGTCCTTCAGCTAGAACTCAGTATTTTCAAACAGATCTGACGTGCCGATTCACGTTAAATTTCCCTCAACACAGAAACAATTTCCTTTCATTCTTGCACACAATGCGAAACATGTTCTATATTTTATACAGCTGATTTATTGCCGTTAAACTGGATTTATTCTGGACATTGCAATGTCTTTGATTTCCCGTAGGAGTATAGCAACAATGTGCTTAATGCGAAAAACAACATTTGTTTTATTTTTTAATATTCCTTTCACCCACGTAGCTTCAACATTGGTGTGAGTTTAATCTTATCTGATTTCTTTTTATTCACTTTTTTAATGTCAGGGAATGGTTTAATGTAATTGGCTTGGGTGTTTGTGTGAATTTTAAATGTGCGATTACAATTCAAGTCACCGGGTAAATCAATGTATTCTGTGAATATTACTATGAAGTACCTGCGACATTCTCCGATCGATCTCCATTAAACGTAAATCCACCGATTCTATGAATATATCTAGTTTTTCTTCCAAATTTGACCTTTTGTTCTTCACGCAGTAAAAAAAAACTGTTTCGACCTAGAGTGAAAAAGTCGAGAATGAGACAGATTACGTCACAAAATTATATCGTGACTTCATCATATTGACATTGATCATGTGACTGGCATTAATCGTAACTTTGGCTATATATACGCAATATATGGAAATGCTATGAAAATCAGCTTTCCTTTCAGTTTAGTTTTATTCGGTTCAATTAAAAAACTCATGTTTTAACTGTAGCCCTGAGGCCTCACTTCCATGGCTAAAGTTGCATTGTCACATTTTTGCTACCCTTAGAGCAAGTTAATGTAATGGTGTACATTCCTACATGAAAAAGTAGAGCAGCTATTTTCAACAACCTTTACTCTGGTGATATTGACCTTGATCCAATCGACCTTTACGCTCGTTTTCAATTCCAAGCAAATATTTGCCTGATTTTGGGCTATTTACTTGTATGAAGTGCATGAAGGAAAGTGAAATAATGTTTAAACATTTTGGTGAGTGTAAAATTCAGATTTTCATATCAGCAAATTTAATTTCAAACATTATATCAAAATTATAACAAATATAACATATGGAATTGAAATAGTTGTTGCAACTTCCCTTAACCGCTTTTCGGTTTTAAGTCATTTTAGACAAAGACGTCTAAAAGTTGACGTTTTTGACGCAATGTTTTATGAACATTGTACCAGTTTTGTGCATAACATCTAAGCATAAGTCTTAGCCTTTGACCGAATAAAAAAATGTCGACCAGTTATAGCATATAGAGCTATAGATCTACAATGACCTCTCGGTAACGACCCCTTTAGAGATAGAATACAAAGTACTTACTAGTCACGCCTCGCCGCATGTTGTAGATCTTTATATTTTAAAAACTAACCAAAAACTGAAAAACAATTATGCTTTCATACCAATTAGATCATTTTTCGCTACAGAAATTCTTTATGTGATTTATTAGACATGCGAGTTGTCCATTTTCATATGAATGTGTTCTTGAACACCCTAAGTCGACGTTTGAAATTCAAATAATCGTCTATTTTTTCGACCATTGCATCAAAGTACACAAAACCCATCCAAAGTTTTAATTTGTAATTAAGGTAGTCTACTATCACACTTAAAACGATGCAAGTAATTATTTTGTCATTAAATGACCGTTAGATATAGCTCTATACACTTTAACAGATACCTTGGGAAATTGACAACTACGCCTTGATCGGAGATTTGTATATTATCAAATAAGTAGGTAAGAGCTTAACTTAGATTTTCCTTTGGAGGAGTGTTGAAGGTTAAAAAAGCTGCCTGGTGATTGCTTAAGTGACACATATGACACAACATACAAGACTTAGTGTTGTCCTGAAGAAATTAACGACAAAAGAACAGACTGCTATGTGACAAATGTTCATGAGACAATAGCATTAAGTTGCGATTTGTTAATCCCATGTGTTTTCAATCGAAAGCAAGACATTTGTTGTTGTAAGTCATACTGATAACGCGGAATACGAATTACATTTTACTTATAAGTACGCCAAAGCGATCCGACTATATTCATAAGGTTAAAACACGACTTTGTCAAATCTGTTTTTGACATTAATGCAATGAGTGTGTGACATTTTAAAGACCCGCAAGTTCATACCCCAATATAAACTCTTAATTCAGTATTTCACTAATTGATAATACGTCAATAATCGTGACGTCATCAGTCACTGGTCATGCTGAATGAATTGGAAAATAACTTATCTGTGTTTAGCTGGATTTATATCAAGTACATATCGCCATGTATACGCATATACAGCTTAATCACCATATATTATATACTAGTAGCCATTCTAATAAATAAGACGCACAAAACTTTTGACGCTCAGTATATATAGCTTTATGTGTGACCTTGACATATATAACAATCCTATTAAATTCCTCTGAGGTTTTATGAACGTCTCAAATTTCCCTAGGAAAGCAAAATATATCACCGCAACGTTCAACGGGAAACATAATGTGCCATTACTTGTCAGTTTTCATAATAACGAACATCTATTCATACATAGATTATTAGACAGACTGTACGTGTCTCATTACAAATAATAATAATGAATGGTTGGCATCACCTATTTATTTTTTGCTAATTTCTGCTAATATTTCTGTACAAAATTTAATGTCGAAGTAAGAGACAAGCAGTTTACGGACAATCGTGTTTCAACCTATTTGAACTCGTATACTAGTAGGTGAAATTATATTAACAACCAGAAGAAGCACTCATTGACAGCAATATCACTTGCCGAAGAGAAGATTATCAACAAAGGTTCATAACACTTAAAAAATGGTTAATTCACAAAATCCTGACAAAATCCACTATAAATCCATAAATCCACAAAATCCTAATAGTAGTAAAATTGTGAAGGTTTCGTCAAAATGCCTTAATACGTAAATGTAGGGGTAGTTGCACACGGAAGCACAGACTGACGGACTGTTGGACGGAATTACGCCTACTATTAGCAGATCCCATTCGCAGGTGATAATAAACGGTTAGTATATATCATTTGGCGAAGCACAGAAAATGGCTAAAGACCGACCTAAGTGGATAGAGACTAGTGTAGTCTTATGTCTCACTGGGGACAAAGAGGACCAAGTAGGTAAGGACTTAGCAGAAACCATGTTTATGATTGATATAAGGTGAGACTAAATATTTGGAGAAATATGTCTGATGAGAACAGCCTTCCCCGGCCGAGTGTTCTATATATTTCATACCAATGGAAATATTTATATACAAGTTAAAATGTCAATGTTTGAGTGGCTGGACTGTTGAAAAGAGTCCTAGAAAATTGGTAACTTAAACTTTTTCTTACAAGTATTGACTTACTTCGTCAATATAAATGAGTTACCAATGTTCACATTGTAACTGTGGTCTGTTCTTACATAAGGGATCTGGCAAAATAAAAAAATCGACATTGCTTCTTCAGTTATTCAATAGATCATATTATGACAAATATTTTCAGGAAACCTTCGTTATTACTTCCTTCGGTAAATTTATTACTTATTAAAGTTACATGTACTTTTGAAAACATCATGTTTTATAACATGCTCCGGTAATATTTGCCATATTATTGTATAAGATAGAAAACAACAACAAAAAAAATCCACATATATTATCAGATTTCTTCTAGATGTTTGTAGCGCAGACAGAGGCTGTTACTTGTTTTAATTAAAATGACAGAACCGCTAGTGTTATGTCTTAGTGTAAATATGTGACCGTCTGACACAAATACAATATATGACCTATGTTGTGATCTTGACATTATGAAATCCAATCCCTCTCAGATTTATGAACGTCGCAGAATTTCTTCAGGCTTAGAAACGTATAACCGCAAATGTCAACCAGATCATATCATATGTGCCATTATATGTCTGTGTTCATGTAGTAAAAACCGTTACACGTACTAAACACCTCGTATAAACTATTCCATTCAATTAAATGACTGACTTCCAGGACCTACAAGGAATAACGTCTATATAGCTTGTGTTTCAATAGAGTCAGAGCTCTTATATCATTTCCATGTAATCTGCAAGCTTGTGTTTAAGAACAATAATTCAATTGACTGTATCATTGTAGTTATAAGAGATATAGTACAGGGTGTCCATAAAGAAAGTATACAGTTTCAGGGTATTTGTATCAACTCTTAATGTTCAGCTATCGAAAAGAAATTTTGCACATGGTTAGACAAAAGATGTGAGATTTTTCTGGTACCAGATTGAAAATTGTAACTCGAATAATTTTTTAGAAATTTTACATTTTTTAAATAAAATATTCAAGTTACAAGTTTAAAAGTTATGCCAGATAAAATAAATCCTCTTTTGACTAACCATGTGCTATTTTTTTGCGATAGCAAAACGTTAAGATTTTATTAAAATCCACTGAAACTGTATACTTTCTTTATGATCACCCTGTATGTATGTTTCAGTTATTTCATATTGTAACAAACATACCGAGGTCATGGTTCTGCCTTGGCCCCTCTGAGAATGTTTTTGCTCGGCGATGTACTCCCGATTTATATAACTTACTTCGGGAGGAATCGGGAAGAGGGATTTCTCAAATTTACTTAAGAATGCCGCAAGGCTTGGCCTAGACCACGAGGACCCTATTCCCGATGCATTCCGATGCCCAATTATCAAATCGGTAGTACATCGCTAAGGCAAAATTGTCTCAATGGGAACAAGGCATTAAAAATCCGCCACATGACTGACACACCAGATGGTATGTAGTTAGTTACTTCCGTAAGATACTTTAGTGTTGTACTTGTATTCACACAATGCACATAATTAGTTTGGCTTAGTAAGGAACTGTCACTAGGTGAAATCAAACAAGAGGTATTTTTTGGTGATTATGATTTTGAATCACTTTACATGAGGTTTTAGCATAAAAGTTTTTACGCATACAATGTACAATATACATAGCTCGCCAGCAGCGTTTGAATAATTGTAATACTAAGGAAAATACACAGGAGACACCCAGACTCAAGTTTAATTTTCATCACCAGTGTCTGTCCACTGTCTATGATATTTGGGAAATAGCAATCCATTAGGGGAATGTGTCTGAAGCACAGTTTTCAAGAAAAGGTTACGAGCGTGTGCTTAACAAGAACAGTTGACAGTCTTGAAAGTTAGCATCGAGTGTTTATTTTGCATTTTATTCACCGAGTCATTACAATTGGGTCTTTATATTTTTGTTAAAGGTCAATATTTGAAATTAGCTTTAGCGCAACCGAGTGTAATGCTGAATGGTATCTTGAATTGATATCCACTATAATAGTCTGAGAATTAACAAGTAACTGTTTATGTCAAGTTTTGATAAACCAATGGTGTAAACGCTAACCTTCGACCGTTGTTTTACAGATGGACTGAACACCGTGAAACTGAACCATTGCATAGTTTAAAAAGTACTTGAACAGGGTTCGAGTCTTTGACGTCGCATTATTTTTTCGAGTTTTCATCCACAACATAATTTCCCAGGCAACGATCCTCTATCTATGTGGATGAAAACTCAAACCATAATCTGACGCAAGGGAATCACACTTCTCTTCAATGGTGATACCGAAAATTGGAAACACAAGCTATTATCAGTTTTCTTTGACCGTTTACAAAACGAGAATTAATTTAATCATAAGATCTTCCTAAAATCTTTTCTCCTAAAAGAACACAAAGATACCAACTAGCATATAAGTCGGTTTTCGTGAAGTATAGCATGAACTTCGTTAATACTCGCTTCACAGTATATTTCGTTCTCCCGTTCATCTTTATATGTAGGCAATATTTCTTGTCACGTGTCTAGACAATCGTAAGTAATGCAGTTGACGACGATTTCGATAGAAAATCAAGAAACATTCACAATAGATTTATGTCTGGTTGAGATTAAACAGATAATGTAAGTGATGCAAAACCTCCGTGACATCAGTCCAAAGTTGTTGGACTTTAGTTCATGGAGCACATATATCTGTATACGGTTTGTTACTGCAAAATAACTGATAACACCATCAGTAGATATTGTTGATGAAAAATGTAATTTGCACAAATTGTCTTTGTGGTCTATCGCTCATATACCTATTGGTTGAGGGGTTGGAAGCTGAAATCTTATATGTGGACATTTTGGCTTATCTGTTTGGCAACCTGACTAGTATGAAAATCATGCAATTGTTTTGTTTTCGTCCTAGGTGACAACACACCTTTATATTTTTAAGCCTCTTTAAAAACCTAGAGTGAGTGTTCAAGTGCAATCCAGCACATGATTTAGGAGAAAAAACATGGACAAGCTTTGTGACACACAGTGTAAGCCACACACCAACCAAGACATACGACGCTTACCTAATAGTTCTCTTTTTTGTCAAAATTATGTTGATTTAGAAAACAAGTGTTGTCGTTTTCATAAAAAGTGTATTTAAAAAAAGCGTTGTTTGTTTTCATAAAAAGTGTAGTTTATACCATAAACGCACTTCTAGATTTACTTTAAACAACAGCACTGAAACACGAGCATCTTTGACAGCAGCACGCCATAAATCATGCCCAGGTTTTCTTTATTTTAGACACCAACAATCGTCTATCACGAGCAATCAGAATACAAGGCAAAGGTTCAAAGCGGTTGTCCTACATTTTTAATTATTATTTGAAACCAAAGCAGGAAATCCAGTTCAACTCAATTCGAAAATTAAATTGGAAATGGATGGTTGAAAAAATGCATGGTATTGTTGCGGTGTTATCCATTTGGTGGCATTTTAATTAAACAATCAGACAAAGAGTACTCAGTAATTTGATTGCCGTTTGTTTTTTTCAATTAAACAGAATGCCACTTTCAATGATCTCTATTACAAATTTCAGAAGGTTTGTAAGAAAAACGATTTATTCTCTACACGATTTATCAATATCACTAATGAAAAAGAAATAGCGGCGATACAAAACATGCCGAATGAAATACGCATTTTAATCCATAGTAAAGACATTGTGTTAATAGGCACTTTCTCGCATTTAATTAACTGTACTATACGGTGATATTACTATTTTTCGCCAACCTTGATTTATATATATCTGTTACTTTCTATATAGCTTTATCTATAATAGTTATATCGCTTATACGATCCATCTTATTAGGTCCAACTCGTATTTCCTTTTCTCGTTCTTCCACTATATTGATTAACACTTTCAAAATCGGGTAGATATTTTCAGTTAACGGTTTGTCGATTTCAATGCAATTCTAACTCAACAACGCAACACCATATAATTTAATCATTGCCCAAAGTTCAATAACATAACGTGCCAATACAAGAGTTCCGGTACCAAATTTGTGTCAAAAAAGATATGAAGACATCGGGCAGGGAAGGTAGCACTGAAATTAACCAGCCGAGCAAAGGAAACAGTAACAGCCCAAACACAACAAAAAAAACAACAACACAATGCCCGCACACAACCCAACCAAAGCTCAGCTCAGCCCCTGATTGTAGTAAGCTCTCAATTTGATACGAAAGTTACATGTGATCTGCATGTATTTTGAATAATTATTCGTGCTAATTCATTTAGTCATTGATGCATCAACCATATACAAATATAACGAAAATTTAGACAAGGAAAGCAGCACTCAACTTCAAAAAGCCGTACAAAGAAAACAAACAAATACACAGACAACATAAATCAGTGGTTAGTCAAGTATCCAGACAAAAAAACAATGGTCGAACAAGAATGCTTACTCACATTTGAACATGAACTTGAAACTGAACCACTGACAGTCAATTTCAGTTTTCAAAAGGTAGGAACAATTTAATGATCACTGTAAATGATGAAGAAACTGAATAAGCCATGGTATAAAAGTATCAGCCAATCGTGTAGGCAAGGGAACATTTATCTTCCTATTTTCATTAAAATAGGCACAAACGAAGTGCTTTGTAATGCTGAGTTTACATACGTATCAGTATTATACGGCCGAAAGTAGTAGTAACGTCATTCATATTTTAAGCCAGCAATGTAAGCAGGTGCATTTTCACCATTTACTGTCAAATAACAAATGCCGAAAATGATTTATGTTTAATATTCAGTTATAAAGTAAAGATTTAGTAAGATTTATAGTTCTCTTCTCAATCTTAATATTAATTGTTTCCTCATCCAAAAGTGAATTTATAGAAAATGATCTATATCCAGCTCCTAATATTTCTTTTCTACGTCACAAGTATCAATTACCCTTGTCTATGTTACGTATGGAATGTACTTGTGTCGTCTAGATGCTATTTCAAATGCCAATTAAACGTCGGAATAAGAAGCACTAAGTGTTTGTCGCGCTCGTGAAATACTATATTTCGCTAGCTTAGAATGAAAAGGTCGTAAGTACAAACTTGATATTTTAAGAAAACAAGAGTAAGAAAAGAAACTGTTCGAAAATTAATCTTTACTAATGGCAAAACAAACTGTTTCAACTTCGGTTTTTTCACCATGACAAGTTCTGATTTTCACGAAAATACGAGAATAAATAGGTGTCAGTTTGGATAGGTCGTAAGTTCTTTTGAAAGTAGTCCTCATGACCGTCTCGTCCTAAGCCAGCGATTTACAAGCGGGGTAAATTAACCAAAAGTAGAGAAACAGTAAATCTGACAAAGGATAAGTTTGTCATTCATCTTTACTATACCAATGTCATAATATCATGACTGAACACAATTATTTGAACTCTGTAACTGGAACTAATGAATGCGTTGCTAAGACAGTCCGAACAATGTCGATTATTTTTTCCAAATAAAATGACAACATTAACAACAGCCCATGTGAATCTTTTTCCTGTCTGCCAAACATGATTGCCAACAAAGTCTAGACTTATTAACCCCTCAGAACAGAAATGGAAAAAGGTTGAGTTTTTATTTCTAAGGATTCTTTTGTAGCCACTCGAATTGCTTAAGATGATTTGCTTGGCAAGAAAAACTATGCCCGGGGTATTTCGATTAAATATCACATTGTTGATTTTCCTGGCAAACATAACCATTTGGCACTCGTAATACATTCATTATACATGGATTTGGACAGCTCATATTTAAATCTGTATTCTGGACATTGCTTTAACCAGATATAACTACAGTATATATTATACGTATTATAAATTGTATATTTAGGCGTGACTCCTGTTTATACAGAAATAGTCTGGTCATTCAATTACTGTTTGGCAATTTGATTTCCCAATATTTCTGACACATATAAATGATAACGACGAATTTGATAGGAGAAGCAAAATGAAACAGAAATAGCAGAACATGAAAGACACAAACATGAGCAGACACATATAATTTGTAAATTCACGCGGCTTGAACAAAAACCAGATTAAAGTCTCTACTTCAGGCAAATTTACCCCGATTGTAAATCGCTGGCTTAGAATGAGAAGGTCGTAAGTACTCGTACTGCGTTCGAAAGTACTCACGACCTTACGAGACTGATACGTATTTAATGTCAACATTACGAGGTGCTTTTTATGAGCCCATTTGCATGAAAATCGTAACTTGTCATGTCGACAAAACTAAAGTTGAAACAGTTTAGTTTACCATTAGTAATAAGTAATTTTCTTAATAAGTAGTAATTTTGTACTCACGACCTTCCCATTCTAAGCTAGCGAAATATAGTATTTCACGAGCGCGACAAACACTGAGTGCTTCTTTTTCAGTCGTTTAATTGGCATTCGAAATAGCATCTAGGCGACACAAACGCAAAAAATAATAGTGCATGGACACACATAATACAACTGTAAAGTACTCCCATAGTATGCATGCTAAAATGATATAA
Organism: Spisula subtruncata; assembly: GCA_963678985.1. Classification (NCBI taxonomy): domain Eukaryota; kingdom Metazoa; phylum Mollusca; class Bivalvia; order Venerida; family Mactridae; genus Spisula; species Spisula subtruncata. Next base: position 5,443,412 of record OY787669.1, read on the forward strand.
GAAAATCGGACATGTAAGTTGTTCTTATAACACATAACCGCTGCTATTGTCATACTAGTTTAGTTAGGTATTGACTCATGGGCTTCAGCATTGGAAACCAAGACATTTTCTACAATTTAAACAAACATCATGTTGCTGCAAAGAAAACGACTTAAGAAAACATCTTTGTTTTTCCAACTCTAAACATGTTTTCTACATCATGCCAAAAGCTAATCAGTCGGCGTCGTGTTTGCCTTGAATTCAGCGGCTAATGTAACAAGGGAATTGTAATTGCGCAAAAGAAAAACAAAGCCACGAACAAAAATTAAAATGATTTGATTGACTTATAAAAACACCATTAAGATGTTTTAGTGACTCTAATTACATTTTTCAATTTTCAAGAAATGCCTGCACTTGTGCACTGATTGTGTAGTAATTCAGGAACAAAACGCACGCCAAAATCGATGAAAACGTTAAGATCGAAACAGAATATTGAGTAGTTTTGCACTTTTTATAGTGTGATTACTAAGGTCATATATCACAGGTCAGCATTCATTTATACAGTATATTACTGGTTTAGAATGAGAAGAACGTAACTACAAAATCAATAATTTGAGAAAAACTTTCCGACAATCACTCTTTCCTTATGTTAAAACAAGCTTTTTCAACTTTAGTTTAGTCAACATGACAGGTTCAGATTTTTATGAAAATAGGCTCATAAGAAGCGCGTTATGTTGAAGATTTTGAATATGTATAAGTCTTATAAAGTTATATGCGGTACGACATTCTCATTCAAAGCCAGCGATATCTATTCCGGTATGCCACTAGTAAGCTGAACGTAATTATTTCATGGTAACACTACGTACGCAATGTTATTTAGTTGAAATCAGATATGCACCATTATGACAAATAATCACATAATTGTCTCGCGAGATTTGGTGAGGTGAGAGATAGTGCCCGTACAACGGACTATGTACCGTGCAACCCTTTTTTATGCGGGTCGCGTTTGTATTTCATATTACAGTAGCATTGATTAATGCCCTCTGTTCAACGTCATGTTATATTCCCAGAGGTTTGAAACAACAAAATAAATTATGTTCTATACTGTATGAGGGTCCCGTGGCGGTGCCGATTAGGACAAGCAATGTATGGAATTGGCCTTTTGTTTACTCCCAAAGAATATTATCCAGCGAACATAAACATAATGTTCTGTTAAAAGCTGCTTTAGGATAGTCTATATCGTATTTGCTGCAATATTCTAGCTGTGCGAATGTCCGAAAGCCGTTAGTCGGAATTACAATTTATCTTTCTCAAATATCTATTAAAGTTATTTATGATACCAGTCGTTTATGCCCGCCTCCATTACGCAAACTACTCAAAGTAAATAATGGGAAACGCTGAATTCTAATCAATTTCCTTTGTCTGTGTAATACAATATCGTCTTGGTATCTCCACAGCTATGTCGCTGGCTTAGAATGAGAATTTCGCCAGTACTTCCTACGACCTTATAAGACTGATACCTATTTAAAAAAAGCACCAAATGGCGCTTCTTATGAGCCTATTTTCGTGAAATCTGAATTTGTCATGTTGACCAAACTGAAGTTGAAACAGCTAGTTATACCAAAGGTAAAGAGTATTTTGCGGACAGTTTCTTTCTCGTTGTCTGAAAATATCGATTTCGTACTTACGACCTTCTTATTCTAAGCAGGCAATGTGTTCATGGAAGCTAACGTCACGATAAACGTTATCATCCATTCCAGCACAATGTTTTATTGTCTTAAATCAATGCCAGTATTTATTGTTCAATACATTATGATTTTATTACACATTTGTGATACTGAAACCCGTGTTCATCTAAATGTAAAGTATTTTAATTTGATTATTTGCGAATTTGGTATAGTCGGCACACGTATGTGTATATGTATGAAATTCCATGATTTTTATTCGAGAGCTTATAATCTAATTAGTGTTCTTGTTTAAAGCATTGTATGAAAGTGTATGCAATTAAACGACGAAATTGTCAAACAGTAAAGCTGCGACTTTATTCCGTATGCTAGTCTGTCCGCTTAACTCAGTCGGTAGAGCAAGATCTGATCTCGGGGTTGTGAGTGCGAGTCCCAGGCCTGGTCAACTAAATTGTTTACGTATAGTCTTTCGGATGATACTTTAAACCTAGCTCCCGTGTATGATGCTTTGTATCAGGCGCGTAAAAGAACAAGGTGTGCTTCTGGAACAAGAACATCGTCTGTATCATGCACTTCATCCGCCCCCAAAAGCTGAAATAACTATACTTTTCTGGAGCCCCTTGCGGAGAGGATAACTATACTCCTATATATTAATCTACTCTGGGCAATAAAAGAGAACAGAAGTACGAATAATTGTATGCGACTCTTGCGGAAAACCCTCGTACGAGAGGTTTTCAACTTATTTATGAACCAAACATGAACGCCTATTTTGCAATATTGAATAAAAAGAATTGAAATATCGCTTTTAAACCATGTGAGAAAGGTTTTAAGTTCAACATATGATATTTATACATTGTATATTTCATTTGGTTATAGCTAAAACAACAATTTAATAGATGATGTTGTTTTTCTGTTTTAAAGGCAAACTTGCACTTTTATCAGCATGAAGAAAGTGTTGGTAAATTATAATTTTTCCAATTTTAACGACAAAATTAGTAACATTGGTCGTAAGAAGGGTTATAAGAGTTCTGTTTCAAATAATTGCGAAATGGCACCAATAATTGATAATTGACTAACATTGCCAAGACCTAAACTATAAAGTTAAATTGGTTTTACGATATCTATGATGAATCCATTGGCAAAACGCGGAATAGTACCACTGGTGAGTGATCAGATAAACTATCAGTGAAATTATTTCGAAATAGTTGAATGCATAGTTCCGGGAAAATGCGAAGGTCCTACACTGCAAATCAAGAAAACATGCATCGCTGCCAACAGTCTTGGATTATAGAAATGCGAAATAAACAACAGCATGTGGACAAATTGTTCTACCATGGAGAAACAATGCTGCATCTTAGAGAATGTTATGAAATATTAGGTTATGCTACTTTCGAAAAGCTCACAAGGATAGGGAGAAGTTGGTGTTTGTCCAGCATTGTGTAATCGCGGACGTTTTCATGGAAAAGCATTGAGTTTGTTAATATGGAAATGCACACATCAAAATCAATATCAAATTAACGAAATTTAAGGCTGATGTCTGTGTAAAAACCGTTTCAAATCAGGTTTTCAACAAATAAGTGTTACGTATCGTCCCTATAGTGTCTGTTCTAAGAACATAGTGTTTCATACAACGCCAAATAAAAAAATCTTAAGAATGAAACTTTGATATATACTATAACTAAACATGTTGTCGAAGTCTTCTCATGCTTTATAATATTTACAATATAATTTACTATCTGGTTGATACTTAAACATCGATTAAACGAGGAAAATGTACACATAATTATTTCGCGTTTGGACCTTCAAAATGCAAATAACAATACCCTATACTCCAATGCTGATTATGTTTTAACCGTAACGTATTGGCAATTTACAATTATTATATATTCTTCTTGATACACTTCTTTACACAATATAATAGTTTTTATTTAATTTCATTCTTAGAGTAACAAAATATCGATCTTCATTTTCTGTTCATAAATAAGTTGAATACTTCTCTGATACACATGAAGTAACATGGTCAATGCACTAAACTACCTCGCTTGTTCCAACAAAACGCCTAACTGACCCAGATCACACTTGGTTCAAAATTATATAATCTGCCAATTTTCAATCCTTTTGATAACTACCATGCAAAAGTACATATAAACTTTTCCAGCGAAGACGTAGAAAACCTTGAAAGCATTATATTCATTAATGAAAAAGGAGTAATTGTACTTTAGATGATACATGCAACTGACACCGAACACCCATTTTCAGAATCTTAAACCCAAGATTTATTAAAATATTCCTAATGTTAACTTTATTTACTTAAAAGTTCAAGAATATTTTAATACTTAAAGTGTATAGAGCTATATTCTAATAGTCATTTAATGTCAAAATAATTACTTGCATCGTTTTTAGTATGATACTAGACTACCTGTATTGCAAATTAAAACTTTGGATAGGTTCAGTGTACTTTGATTCAATCCTCGAAAAATAGATTATTCTTATAATTTCATAGGGTGTTCTAGAACACTTTCGTATGAAAATGGACAGTTTGCATGTACAATAAACCACAGAGAGAGTTTCTGTTAAAACTGAAGCGAAAAATTATCTAATGGATATGAAAGCATAATTGTTTTTCAGGTTTTGAAACGTTTTTGAAAAATATCGTCCAATATAGCTCTATACACTTTAATAATATATATGTATGTAAGCCAAAACATTAACCTTTGCGTTAACATGTTTTCTGAATCTGAAAGAAAACCAAGTCTTGTTTAGATGAGCTTTAATATGACCGTGGAAATGATTCTGAAAACTGATTATATATTGCTCTCACAATAAATGTCATATCACATTGTTTCTTAAATTAGCATATACCTATAAAACGAATCGATAACTATGTTATAATTACAATTTGTAAAGAACCATACCTCGATATTAAATATTCATTAATGCTAGGCTCCGTAATTGGTCCGTTTGTTCGTGCCTGTGTATGCTCTAGTAATATTTGGTTATATCATGTTTGCGTAAACATATAATAATGTTCAGTATGAATTCAATGATTCTTTGTAATAAATAATTTACAGTCAGCAACAAAGACATTATAACTATAAGTCCTACCACAAGGGAGTAAGATTTGTCTCCTAAGAAATCTCATTTGTTGCCTAATGGTATTTGCTTATCGCAAGAATTAATGACCAAGGCTTTCCAAGGAAATTGCAATTTTAAATTCTAGCAAATTGAAAGTAATGGATTATTTGTTTTGTCTGATTTAATGTCAATGGGATAACATCGGTTACGATAAATGTATTTTTCTATTTGTTTAGTTATTAAAGTGACGTTTATCTCTCTTCGATGATGGCTATATGATAGTTTCAAACTATCCCGATTGCATTGCATTTCACAAAAAGACATTCTCTTAGTTGAAATTCACATTTTTTTCAAAAACGAGTAGAGATAATTTAAATCTTCAAAACGACCGTAGGGATTTTAAGAGTTCGTAGACGAAAGTCTAGCCGATCGTGTAAAGGCAAAGTTTTTGACAATGGTTCAAATCATGTTTTCATTCGTCATATACAACATTTGATTGGTAAATACAATACTAAAATTTAAGAGTTAACAGCCCATTAATTACCAATTATACATACTAATCCTGTTAACTATTATGTAGTTTTTTATTGAGTGATGGACTGCCATGGTTGTTAATAAATGTTAACTATGAAACGGTAGAAATGAAATGTTTTCACTTACTAATACAGTCAAATCCAACGTTACATCAATCATATCTAAGCCAAGAAAACGCAGGCCAAGCATGAGAAGGTCGGAAGTAACAAAACCAATATTTTGAGAAAACAAGAAAAAAAACTTTTTAATTAAGAAGCTTCAGTTTGGTCAACATGAAAAGTTCTGATTTTTCATGAAAATAGGCTCATAAGAAGCGCATTGTGATGCTCATTTTAAATATGTATCAGTCTTATAAGGTCGACCTTCTTATTTTAAGCCAGCAACAATAAACTCCTCACGAACCGCATATAGCTATACAGGAAATCGGACGGAGAAGGTAGATTTCAAATTAACCAGCCGAGCACACAAAACAGTAACACCACAAACCAACTACACATAGTGATGTCCACACACATAACAAAGAACTGTTTACATGAACTACTTTAGATTGAGATTGATAGGAAAGAATAACATGACAAAGGGTTGCTGCTGATGTACGAGGGGTGTACCAGAATTACGTAGACTTTTGTCATAACTTTTTTATTTAGGCATGTATTATCACCAAATCTGCCGTACAAAAACTTCAAACCCTTTTCAAGACTAGCGGTAAAAAAAAATTCTAACAAAATGTTAGAAATCCATTTAATCTGTCGCCATAGTAACCAATAGTTGGGTAGGCGGGGCAGCGAATTTTAAAAACATTTTTGGCATTATTCAAGTGCTTATGCCTCACTGATATCAAGTCTAATTTTAACGCGACTTCGTGACATACAAGCACAATGTCATTGGAACTTACGCCGTAAATTTCGACTTTATAAAGGTAACCGTTGTTGATGTATGGTACAAAACAAGCAACAGCTGCTGCGCGTCAACAGTGAAAATATGACGTTAGCGAAATACGCTGGAAATCGCACTAACATGAAGTTTTGTGTGAACCTCGGGAAGACGCCAGAACAAACGCTTTAAATGTTGGAACCTGCTAACTATAAATATGTTGTATCGAGTTACCTGATTTTCAAACGACACTCGCGCATCAATCGTGGTCAAAATCGAATAAAACGACATGAACCGACGGCGAAAACCAACCGCGAATGCGGCGTCACCAAGCGTTTTCTATGACAACATTGACCTGGATCGACTCTCTACAATGAGGGTTATATGCGACATTACTGGTAACATGTTGGAGTTTTTATCACATTAAAGGTAGTAAATAAACATTCGTAAGTTTTGTGTACGGTTGTGACCATATTTATAACTACAATGTACACAGTTAGGAGCTTCACTTATCCATGAAGTTTCGCCGACGTCGTGACGTTCCGTTGACGTGCCCCGCATACCGTACCCCTATATATCACCGGAAGCTGCAGAATTTGATCCAAATAAGATACAGCCTTGAAATTTCATATTCTTACGCAGTAAATATTATTTGCACTCCACACAAAATTATTTGTTTGTGTGATGAATGGTATGATACGTATGACAAAAGTCTACGTAATTCTGGTACAACCCTCGTAATTGTGATTCTTGGTGTGCAATTACAACATATTCCCCGAGGGTATTTGGCATTGATTGACGGAAATGAGCCAATATCATCTAATGCAATATGTTTGGTCACGGAGTCAACTTGGGACTTGTCCTCATTAAGATCTATGAAAGATTATCCCATATTTCTATAAAAAAGATAACACATCCAGGTCATTGCAAGACATGACATTAAATATGAACGAGGCATCATTACAGTCTTGAAAGAAAACATCAAATTTGCAATGAACAACTTGGAACTAGGTCAGGTCTTACTGTTTCGTTTCATTCGGTCACTTGGGGTCACCTTCTTGGCATATATATTCGTGAAAATAGGTCATCCTGCTTTTTACAGCGGGACTTGGACTTTTAATTATTTAGTAAGGTTATATGTGGGCATTGCTCCGTGTAGTGGAGTTATGATTTGTTGTAAATGTTTTCTGTGCTTTGTTGTTTAAGTTGAATGCTGCCTTCCCGGTTTGATTTCCAAAAATCGTTTTGTGCTGTTGCAATGTGGGAAGGGAACTAATATTTCTACAAGGGGTTGTTATTTTATATATAATATTTGCAACTTTAACATCAACCTTAAGTAAGAATTAAATACAATTATTTTGAAACGGTCTGAAAGGGTTAGGCAATAAACTATTTTCCAATGTGTATGCAGTGTTAATGGACGGAATGTTACAATGCAGATCAAAAGCCATTGGTACTGGTATTTACACATTCATCTTGTTAGTTTTAACCTTCAGATATTTGGTATCGTGATTTCTGAGGCCTTATTCACAAGCGTTATAATTCTACACACCTCAGATTTAGACTTAACATTGTCAAATGTTCTATTCGCTCTCATGTTGTTACAAATGTACCAATGTTGATATAAATGGGTATACATGTTCAGTAGGTAACAACAAAATTTCACACGGTTGAATTTATTTGCATCGAAATGACATTGATTACAAATGTTGTCAAATTTTAATTCCAAGTCTGAGTTTCAGTACTATTATGTTGGTGAATAACTCCCCTGGTAATAGTGAGATACACGGATGGTCACACTTACGATTCTACAGTCTGGCTATACTATTTATTATACGTTTGAATGATTGAGTAGCTATATTATTGATGCCATCGTTTAATCCAAAAGGACTTATATGATTTACAAATCAGTAGCTAAAGCCGTAAATAATATTATATAAAGTCCGTCTAGACTATAATAATAGCAATAATAGCTGATGGCTAGAACGAACGTAGCGTTTAAATTGTTAACATTTTCAAACACGATATATTATATCAATATCAATTTGTAGTGCTTAAGGTGTTACAGAAACCCATTTACCATCAATTGTAGATTACTTGCGTTAGTAATCATGCTGCTGAACGATTCCGATTTTACGCCTTTTTTAAGAAAACTTATCCAGACATATTGTTACGAGCTACCCAGGAAAGCTCTACTGAATGCTTTACACTGTATTTTCCCTCAGCAACCTCTTGCAAAACAGTCTATTATATAAAAGCTCTGGCGATGTTTACCCAGACAGGCATACGACATTTTCTACCAGGTACTTAACCATTCAGCATGAAACTTATACATGCCATAACTGATGACGATCATAAATGTCTCTCATGTCCGTTGAGGCATATTTTCCTGATATAGTCAAGTATAGTATTGACTGGGCTAAAAGTGATATTAGGAGACCGGACAGTGAAAACAACACTCAACGTAAGCAGCCGAACACAGATAACAGAAGCAAGACAACACAAAACATAACGACAAAAAATTAAAAACCAAATTCCCGCAGTGAAAAAGCAGGGTGACCTAGTTTCACAAAGGAATGAAACGAGCTAGTGAAAAGTTAAATTGTCAAAGTTGAGCACCATGTTTAGAACGCACAGTCAAATGTCCTATTAACAAAGCACATCTTCTGTTGGCAATGTCATGCAGCATTATGGTGGTCATGCATGCAGATAGACCAAGACAATATCATGGTGTGTATTTGTTCAGATTCTAGACCACATCGGTTAGGAGTGCGGAGCATAGCCATTATTTGCCAGTCAGTTTTCTGCTGAAATATGGCAGGCATATTAGTGCCTTCGCCTGGTTCGAACCAATGCCTCCTGAATAAGCACGATAACCACTGAGCTACGGAGACATATATAATATCGACTTAGAATCTATGCATCACAGTTAGGTCAGCAAGCATTTACGAATAAAACATTACTGAAAACGGAGTAATAATATGTAACATGTATTATATATATATTATATACCTAATATTATATTATGTTTTCTCGCCCCAGTATCTACCTTACAGAATGTAATTACGTAACAACCTAAGGCGTCTTTATCTACAATATCAATCTTTTATAAGGAACCCCAATGGTTACCCAATTTAGCAAATGTAATATGCGCCTTATTCCAGACGTTATAGCCGACGCTGCTGCGAAATTATCACAACGGAATGTTGTCACTCCTTAAAAGGTATACGGAAAGATAACAAAGAGAATGCGTTGAATCATTGTTCTCATAATTCAATTCAACGATAGAAGAATGAATACGGCATTGAATTGTTTGATGTACATCTATTCCAGGCAATCTGATTACTCTCGCTGTGACAACAGTCTGTAATGAGACATTTAGACTGGCAGTAAAATTTCGTTAGATAACGTCATCGAAGCGATACGGCCTTTTAATCTTTTCGATGGGTTATAGGTTGGCATTTCTCCGTGCGGTTTGGTTTTGTTCTATTGTTACTGTTTTCTGTGCTCGGCTGCCTTCTCCATACTTCCTCTTTTTAAGCAGGTAAATTGGTGACTATGCTTACAAACTGTTAACGATTTTAACCTATGAAACTTGCAAAATATTGTGATCTGTTCCAAGTTGCTTGTGTATTGAAAATCAAACAATACCTCAACCATTCACCCCGGAAACGGTGTTAATGTTAACTTTATGATTACATCATATTCTACTACTGGTAATTATTCGGCCATTTAGTATTGCCTAGCACCATCTTACACGGAATTTGCATCAGTAATTTGTTTCTCCTGTTCAAGTCAAACACAAATTTACAGCTTTGGTATCGGTGCTGATGCATTACGATTACCCTGCTAGTTTGTTTGCAAGTTCTTGTTACGTGTATGTAGTTAGATATAATTACCACTGGAATCTTATAATTTATTACTACATTACAAATAAATGTTTGTGTAGGTACAAAATGTATCATAATAAATCTTGCTAATTTTACAATTTTGGTAATCTTCAATATTTTATTGCATTAGCATAGCTGGAAGCACAGTCGTATTACGTAATTGTTTCAGTAAATTAGACAATCTCATGGATTCTACCACATCGCTATATGGAGATTTGATTAGGTTTTCCAGTAGTTCTTGTTCGCGTGTTTACATAAACAACTAGAGAAGTACTGCGTGCTGTATTGTTTTGGGATTGGTTGTCATTTCTGATATTCTGTTCTGTCGATTATGCCCCCCTCATTTGCAATCTAGGTGACGTTTGGTGCAGCGAGAAACTTCTTTTGTAACCATTCTATGTAAAGTCTTACGGCTAACCTTCTTTTATGCTTTTAATGGACACTTACAAAAAGCATTTACATGTTCGAGAGGTGTTCAACTTATTTATGAACAAAACATGAACACCGATTGTGCAATATTGAATGAAAATAATTGAAATATCTTTTTTAAACCATTCGAGAAAATGTTTTAAGTTGAACATATGATCATCACACATTGTATATTTCATTTGGTTAAAGCTTAGAACAACAATTTAGAAGATGATGTTGTTTTTCCTGTTTTTAAGGCAAAATGGCCCTTTCATAAGCATCAAGAAAGTGTTGGTAAATTTTTATTGTGCTTTTTTATTGAGAACATCATTAATGTTTGTCGTATGACGCGGTATTAAAGTTCTGTTCCAGTAATTGTGAAATGGCACCAAAAATTGAAAATTGCCCAACATTGCCAAAACCTACACTGTAAAGTTAAATTGGTTTTATGATATTTATGATGAATCCATGAGCAAAACGTGGAATAGTACCACAGATGGGAGAGTCCATAGAAACTATCAGTGACAATATTTCGAAACAGTTTAATCCATAGGTCTGGGAAAATGCGAAGTTCCTACGCTGAAAATCAAGAAAAACATGCCTCGCAGCCAAAAGTCTTGGAATCTAGAAATGCCAAATAAACAACATGTTGTGGAAAAATTGTTTTATTATGGGGAAGCAATGCTGAATCTTAAAGAATGTTATGATAGATTATGGTATGCTATTTTAGAAAAGGTCACAGGGGTAGGGAGAAGTTCATGTTTATCCAGCATAGTGTGTTCGCGGCCGTTTTCATGGAGAGGCATTGGGTTTGTTGTTATGGAAATACGCACATCAAAATCAATATCAAATTGACGAAATTGAAGGCTGTGGTCTATGTACGAACCATTTCAAAACTGGTTTTCAACAAAAAAGTGTTACATATCGTTCCTAGTGATTGTTCCAAGAACATAGTGTTTCGTCCAGATTCAACTTCAAGTCACCATATACAACACCAAATAAAAAAGCTTAGAAATAACTTTGATATACATTATAACCAAACAGTGAATGTCGAAGTCTTCTCATGCTTTAACAATATAATTTTCCATCTGGTTGATACTAATACAACGATTAAAGAAGGAAAACGTGAACGTAATTATTACGAGTTTCGGACCTTCAAAAGGCAAATAACAACACCCTCTACCGTAATGTTGCTAATGATTTAACCGTAACGTATATGCCATTTACAATTATTATATATACTTCTTGATACACTACTTTATACAATAAAACAGTTTTTATTCAATTACATTGTTAGAGTAACACAAAATTGATGTTCATTTTCTGTTCATAAATAAGTTGAACACCTCTCGTATGTGGTTTTATTTGGTATAAAAAGTGAACTTATCAATTTTCGAGGGCTGTTTTCAGCTTTCAAACGCTCAATCACCCTTTGAAAGTTTAACTTCGCCTGGTCTTTGGGCTATCTACTATAAACCTACGTTTGTGTCTCACTGGAGAAACTATTTCTCTCATTTGGGTGTAGCAGCCAACATCGGACTGTGGTGCCAAGGTAGAGACCCTTGACCTCACAGGTACCAATTTATACCTTGAGGTAGTGGAGCATGTGGATTATTTTTGCTCAAGAGAAATTGACCAGTGATCCAGAAGAGGGTTGAACCCGGGACTTCTCGATCCCGAAGCGCGTCATCGTTCCCAACCTTATGTGCTCCATAGTTTCCCACAGTTTCGACACATCTTACATTTGTCTGACAACGCTTTACAATCTTTTATCGTTTCAAGTCGTATCATTACTCATACAGTTTAGCAAATTTATAGAACGTAAACCAGAGTGTTTATGCCTGCATGCATGCGATAGAATCATATTAATAAAACACTGTGTGTTTTTTTCTAACATCCGCCAAGTAAGCCATTATCCAATTTCTTATGTAACCTCATGCGCATTTCTATGTTTCAAATGAATTATTGTTACAGTGAATAAACTCATTACCGAACGCATGCGTGTTTGTGTGGCTTAAATCGTAAGGTTGTCTCATTAATCGTGCGATATTTGTCCCCGAGTCACCATAAACCATGTTATTAGCCAAGATACGTTTGCCGCAAATTCAAAAGATTCAACATGTGCCGTTAAATGTATAATGGTATTTATGAGTATTCACCTCAATTAATCAAGCACATTTTATAATACTCAAGTCACGTTAGAGTCGGAATGTCGTCGGTATAACAATAAGTTGCGTGTTCTTGAAAGTGCATTTTATCTGCAGTCCAAGTGTAATCACTGTAAACAGGCAATTCCGAAATTAAGTGCTTTTAATATGTTCTTAAAATATAAAAATAAATCAGGCACGAACGTAGAACCCAAACAGAATACGTACTACCGAATACACAAAATGCACACACACGAACAAACCATCACAAATCGGAAGCAAAATCTTCAGTGAACTGCACAAAGGTGATTTGGATTGTTAACAAAAGGGTATGAGAAAATCCGACAGGGAAGGTAGAACTCAACCTAACCAGCAGAGCACAGATATCAGAAACGTCACGACACAACTACCCTGAGCAATAAATCATGTAAGTACTTGGTGAATCATTATTTATAAAACAAAAATGTACAACGATTGTTTGATACATAATTAATTACAACTCTTCGTGTATGTTGTAATTGAGCCTTCATGGGTAGCCATACAAAATATGAAAATAAATGTATATGGCTTCATTTCATATATGTTGACCTTGTTCGTAAACGTCTGTATAGCTCAGAATGAGACGGTCGTAAGAACAAAATCGATAATTCGAGAAAACATGTCCGAAAATTAACTTATGGTAAAACAAGCGCTTCCAACTTCAGTTTGGTCAACATGACAAGTTCCTTTTTTCATGACAATAGGCTCATTAGAAACGTCTTTTGATACTTATTTCAAATATGTAGGAGTCTTATAAAGTCATTCTAAGCCAGCGATATCTGCTTTTTGTGATTGATGCACGCGATTACCTCGGTCATTGATAGTGTGCCAAGAAGGGATATGTTACTTCAAAGTCACATACTAATGTTGTGACGGTCTAAATCGTTCCGGTTACCGATCCCGTGTACTTACGTATCAGTAAATTTGTCAAGCCAGTTCCGACCAGAATGATGTCATAGAATCACTTTACGCATGCCGAGAACATGTCTTAGTCCATCTTGTACAAAATAAAGAAATATCCAAGACTTCAAGTTTATCGTGACACAAATTGACCGCAAAATGAATACCATACGCGGTCAGAAACATGCATAGTTATCAGGATATACTTTTCGTTGTTGATATTTCCCTGGCTTAGAATAAGACTGACACCTTTAACATCAACTTCACAAGACGCTTCTTATTTGCCTATTTTATTAAAATCGGAACTAAATTGTCATGTTGACCAAACTGAAGTCCAAAAAGTATTTTTCGATAAATAAAGAGTAGTTTTCAGACATATGATTCTTATTTTCTCCGAATATCAATTGTGTACTTTCTCATTCTAAGCCAGCAAATCATCTTGTATTTTCCTTTATAAAATGTTAAGAAAATGGTGAAGATTCAGATGCATTTGCGATGTACTTATTAAACTGAATGGATGTAATTTAGACTGCCGTTGTTTGATATGATAATAAATCAAATAAACAATGTGTAAATTGATTGATTGATTGTTGTTGTTGTCAGTAATCATCTCAACACCATTCATCGAGTAAACACGTAATGTTACACACATTCAGGATCAAATAGAACATCACACATCTGACTAATTAATCAGATTGTAAACTTTTTGTAGTACCGAAATGCTATTAATCATGTTCATAGATACGAAACTAAAGTCAACACTAACATAAAACCTGGCTTATATAAACACATCAATAAGGCAGACACTTGAACAAAATTTAATTAAATTGTACAAAGCATATACATTTATTATGAAATAACATTTTCCAACCTTCATTTTTCATTTCGACTGACACATCCATTCATTCTGTTGGTAAGAAAGTTACGTAACATGCACTGCAACCGTCTTAGAAAGAACACTCACACTTGATAAAAATATGGTCGTTAAATAAAGTAGAAATGCATCCACTTGCACTTGAAATGATAAATATACGCAAGTGGGTTTTTAGTAAATCAGTGGTTATATTCAATTTTATCTTGTAAGTTAAATAATCAGTCAAACGAAACTGATGAAAGGCAAATCAACGATTGCAAAACAGATGAACTTGTAACTAGAATATTCCAAACATGTTTACATAGAGATTCTCATTTTAAACTTTTATCAGAATCTATGATATTGACCTGACGAATGACGACTGTCACATTGATCAATACATTCAAAGTTTTCAATTGATATCCGATTGCTTATGTAGCGTAAAAGAGCAAAGCTTAGTAAGCGTATTCATCAAAATTAGGTATATTATATACCTCCAATTTTGATGAAGTGATTCAATGTCTCATTACAACCACGCAACTATTTACATAATGCAAGCGTAATATTGAATAATATTTTAAAATGGAAAGCGCTAGAAGAAGAACTACTAGTAGCATAGTGAAGTTTTTGTTATGTATCGACGCAGTTGTGTAAAATAGAGAGTAAGCATGTAAGTAATTAAAGACCTTCTTTACAAAGCTACACTTGCGGTATCTCAATCTTCCAGTACGCCTCAGATAATGTATCAATTTATTCTGTAGCCGTACATTTAGAACAGGCGTTACTTGTGTATTTGACTTATTCATGATTAGAAATTGTTTTATATTATCTTATGACAACTATAGAGAAGTTATCTAGTACATGTATATGACGAGCATAACCTTTATGCTGAGCATAGCCTTTATTTGCAAGTCAACTTTATGTTGAAATATGGCAGGCATATATATGTGCCTCCACCCGGATTTGAGCCCAGGTCGCCAGATTGGACAACAAGCGCACTAACCACTTAGCTACGGAGGTACATATAGTAGTGAATCACTAATTCTCTTTGTGTATGTTTAAAGAGGCATTTCTCAATGAACGTATAATATTCCTGAACCGATTTAAACGATCAAAGTTAAAGGTAACGACTCTTTAAAGATAGCCTTAATCATATTTTCCAAATGACATTGTCCTTTATGAACCGACTGTGTGAGTGCATTTGATGTCGCAAATATAGTCAATACAAAATTCTATTTTCGTTATGGAAATGTTTTAGTTCAAGGCAACGAAAATGTCTCCTATATTTATTTGCAAAATCTGTAAAACCTTAGCGTCATTGATTAACGATGGTGAAATACGAGACAATGTCAACCCAGTGCGAGAGTAATCACGTCTACTTTAAGATGGATGCACCTCACATAGCCAAACTGTTTTGTGATTAGTCTGTTCTGTTCTTTTATTGCACCTCGCAGTATGGCATGGAACCTATCAGTATTCACAGTTGATTAGGCAATAGCGGATCACTTGCATGTACTAATGAATAGCGCTATATTTCGAATTGTGCTCCGAAAGTAATTTTTGTCAAGAAATGTTTCTGGACAATTAGAAACCTATTTTGAAGGACAATAAGAGCATATCATGTAGATATATAGTTTTTTGGTCATGTTCATTGTACATGTACTATCCATTCAACTTACGTGAATTTCATAGCGTATACCTACAAGTACATCCAGAACATTCGATTCGGATTCTATTTTATGTAATCAAAGAAATGACCTAATCAAATACGGACGTTGACCTATAACTACACATTGCATTGAATGGTAACGAGAATGCGAGCATGAATATACGCTAATGAAAGATGTTAGGTAGAACTATAAGTAACCTGTTTGTCTGTGACCGAGTTTGTTAAGGTCATACTAGGCTGATAGAAACTGCCGTTGTTGTAAATTTTCTACTGTCATTGTCGTGGGAGCAATTGCACGTGGTGCTGGTGTTTTGTGCAACTGCCATACGAAGCTTCTATTATTTTAACTATTTGAAATGTCTTCAATGCATTTTAAGTCATCGGAACTACAATTAACAGACAAAAATATCGTTAACAGTATACATGAAGAAACAATAAATGCCATCATCATTACTGTCGGTACTAAAACAATAAAAAAATCATTGTGGAAAGATGCAACCACCCAATCAAGAATTGTCAATGTTCAAATTTGTCAATTTGATAATATAGTTAACACAAATGCCTTAGCACCATAGTACCAGTAGTACTAAATGTACCTTTAATTGGAAGGCATTACTGAATAACGGTATGAGGAAAATCAGACATGGAAGGTAGCACTCAACCCAACCATCCGAGCACAGAAATCAGAAACTCCACAACGCAACTGCACTGAGCGACGCCCACACACATGCCGAAGAAACAATTAAAAGTCCAAGTCCGCATCGAAATTAATGCAGGATGTACTCGATAGTATGTTCCCTGTAACAGCTTCAGTTTAATTGACGAACAACATCGGTATGTTACTTCTTACAGCTTAAATTTGCCATTCAATTCCGTCGCTTGTGTCGAAGTATTCCTAATAACGTTTTAGTAAACATATAAATCTACATATCCGCTAGTAAACTAAACGTAATTGAATTGCAACTCGGGGAAAAGGAACGTGATTGTCATTAAACAAGAAGATAAAGAGACAATAAGCGTAATGCTACGCATGACGAGGCTATGAGAGGAGCGGTGGCATAGAGGTAAGGCGCGCACTTCGGAATCAAGATATCTCCGGGAACTTCAGCCTGGAACACTGATAATTTCTTTGAGCAACAATAACCCCACAAAGGTTTAAAATTTCTGAGGGCAGTGTCTATTCCTGGGCGCTGCAGATCGATTTTGGATGCCACACCAACAGGAGAGTCTTCAGAGGGAGACACAAACGGAGGTTACCATTGTTACATGCAGCCTTATGACCAGGATAAGTTACAATATGCTTTAGCGGCTTAACAGCTGAAAAGAGCCCTGGAAAATCGGTAACAGTTTAGTATTTTCTGTCGCGACGATGGCGTTTCTGTCGTCGTACACAGCAAAACATTAAGATCATAGCCTTGCCATGGTAGTGCTCCATATTCGCATATACTACACAATATGTACATGTATAGAACAATACTAGAACCAGCATTGGCATTCTGTTTGTTCGTTTAAAGTGTTGTCGTGATTTAGTATTTGGCAAATAATTGAACCTTTCAAGTATATTGTCTACATTGCATAATATTGTATGTAAAAAAGCCCGTACGACACTGCAATCCTGTGCAAAGATTACTCACTTGTAGACTTGGAATTGACACTTTACTTTGTTGTTAGTTTAAATCTATTATAATACTGTTAAGGTGAAGTATAATCACATTGTTATGTTGCTGAAGAAAAACTTTCAATTACGTACATCACAAAAGGTATTCTCACAGGGTTTGTTGATTCGGTTATATTCGTTGGTTAAGACGAATAAAAAAATAAAGTACAAATGTTGATCGCTTTTCGTTTTGAAACTAAAAAATTATAAGTTTTTTGAAAAGTACTCTACATTTGCGAAAAAGTTTTTTCGTAAGGAGTACTAACGACCTTTTCATTCTAAGCTGGTGATATATATGTTCTATGTTAAAGAGGCGTTCCCTGTAACTGTGATCGTTTAAATCGATCCAGAAATAGTATTCAATAAATGAGAATCATTATTGCTTAAGCTCCTCAAATTTTCTACAAAGCGCTTCCATCAATTACAGAGATAAACAATGAAAATATTTTTCAGTATTGAGCAAAATAGTCACTAGCTGTTTCCCTTTGACAACATAATACTAAATCGCTGGAAGCGATAAATTATTATTGGTGAATTGAATATATTTTTGACATTATAGAGACATATTTGCGCACACTTTCGTCTGACAAATTACGATAATTGATAATGCTTTGTACATTTAGCTCATTTACTAACACTGTCCATTGGTGTGCCCATAGTGTTCATGTTGAACCCATTTCCGTTGGCCTCCGTCACGCTTGAATGATCACACCATCAAAATGAAGAAAACGTCTATTTAAGCGCGCAAAATATGGGGTTTTCTTTTTCGAGTTCATATCGCTATACACATAATATTTATGCAACTGAATCACCATACATTATTCAACCATACACATAAATAAGACGCACAGTATCTAGTTTGCTGAATTTTTGGCGCTCTGTATACGTATATACAATGTGACAATAAGAATACTGCGTCGCAGACCAAATTGAAGCATGTACTGATATGACCATCTGATTTCAATAATGAATATGCAACAACCGCAATAATGGGCAAGTAGCATGTAACAACCACAACAGCACCGCTCACTGGACAAGTAACATGAAACACCAAAATGCTCAATCGACAGACAAGTAAATGTGAAAAGATCAATGACCCTTATATAATATGCTTTAGTAGTTTGTACAAAGAACGGAACAAGGTTGTCCCCATAAGATTCGAATGCAATTCCAATTATATGTCCGGACTGATGCAATTTTGTAACATGAGTTATAGTAACTAGACCTGTTTAGTATTGCGTGATACAATTACTTAAACACGTTAATAATAATATCAAAGAGTAATGTAATGTATAAGTTTTGGTGATTTATTCCTCGTCCAAGGGCATGAAACCTTCCGTGCATTCAATAGAATGAGTAGTTCTCCAAGGACGGACAAATCATCAATCTAGTCTTCAAGAGATTCCTCACGTTTCTGCGTATTGCAAAATAAAATAAGATTGCAAATTGTAATTTAGGTATAGATGCAGTTTTAACCCACAAACAACCACACTGCTATTAAATATAACACGGTATATAATTTAAGCTACTATTATTGAAATTGTGCCTGAAATGTATTCGCATGTGATGAAAACGAATTATAAAACGAACAAATGCGCCGTAGTTGTTTAGGCAGAATATTATTTATGTAACAGACCGGTCTAGTGAATAAAATAACAGACAAATCATGCTGAATGGAAAATTTGCGTTGTTTTTTAAAGGGAAACTGACTTAGTGGCATTATTGAGATTGCATTAAGTCGATTGTTTGCAATAAATCTACCTTAAAGTAACAATCAACTCATTTCTGTTTTTTTTTTAAATACTTGATTTTGTGAGAAAATTATACTTCTTATCGTTCCAAATGTGAGACAGTCCCTTTACAATATATTCAATAAAGTATTCATGCGCGTATCTGAATGAACAACTGCATCACTGCAGACCGTTCGCAATACAAATGTACAACAATCACAACTCTTCGCTTTGAAGTTCAGACACACAAATTACACTTTGTTATATAAACACCACACTGTCATCAATATTAAATAAGCCACGTGACGACTCTAGCATAATATGTATACAGTATAGACATTTCGTCTAAGCAATGTGCAACATGGCACCAGAGAGGAATATTACAAGCAGCGATGTAGACATCCTGAACAAGAAGTTTTTTCGATAATTAAAGTAGCATGCAAGTAACATCAGGAGTGTTTTTGACAGATCCGTACGCTAAAACCAACTGTTTGGCTAAATGTCAACGCCGTTCACACTTATGTTTGATTTTATCAAATAATCGTCTCCAATATTTTGTCGTTAACAGTAATCCATTCTGTTACAGTTTTTTATGCATTCTGCATTATTCTGTAAACCAAAAACATATTTCGCGCGATTTATTTTCGCGATGTTCGCGAGAGGTAAAAATCCGCGAAATAATGTAGCCGCGAATGAGTTCATAACACTAATATGGACATCGCGCGAAATTTAGAATCGGGAATATTTGTAGTCGCGAATATCCGACGATTGGCAAAACGCAAAAGAAGTATTTGCAAAATTAAATTGTTTTACAGAAAAGAAACTAATCGAGACACACAAAAGCGTGAAATTTCTATCAGTTGACTTTTTATTTGAAAGACGATTGTCTTAAAATGTTCATTTGCCGTCACCTGTATGAATGTGTGTGATAAAAACCTCATGTAACGTGTGCCACATGTTAATCTTCTAATGAAACTCGAACGTTAAGCGTGTGTTAATAGAATTAAAACGAACTACATTCCTAGCTATTCTTTATTCATTTACTATCCGCAATGAAGAGTGTACCTTTATCTCGTGCTTGTGATAACGTACATCGATGCAAAGGACGGCGCCTCGAATTGCTGCAGGCTAAGTAGCAGGAGAAATCATTCACAGTCGCCTTAAGTACCAGACGGCGTTGGCAGAATTAGTTGAGCAAGTGATATAACACTCATATACATGTAATAGTTCACACTGGAATTATGCTGGGGTTCGACAGTCTACAAAACATATTCGACAGAGTTCATTGTAATCATTGACTACTAGTATTCCAACACCGGTGTGTGGTGTATGGCGTATGTTTCCCCAAAAAGCTCCCGGCCAGAAAAAACTTCGACTTTCTGCATCACAACACAACTTCACGGAGCTACAACCCAAAGATAACTGTTTACATGAACTACTTTAGATTGAGATTGATAAGATAGAATAACTTGACAAAAGGGTTGCTGCTGATGTAATTGTGATTCTTTGTGTGTAATTACAGCATCATCCCATAGGGTACTTGGCATTGATTGACGGAAATGAGCCAATATCATCTAACGCAATATGTTTGGTCACGGAGTCAACTTGGGACCTGTCCTCATTAAAATCTATGAAAGATTATCCCATATTTCTATAACAAAGTCAACACATCAGGGTCACTGCAAGGCATGACATTGAATATGAACGCGGCATCATTATAGTCTTGAAAAAAAACATGCTTTCACAATGTCAACTTGGAACTAGGCCAGGTCTTACTGTTGCGTTTCATTCGGTCACTTGGGGTCACCTTATTGGCATTTATATTTGTGAAAATATGTCATCCTGACAATAATGATTTAGTAAGGTTATATGTGGACATTGCTCCGTGTAATGGTGTTATGTTTTGTTGCTAATGTTTTCTGTGCTCTGTTGGTTAAGTTGAATGCTGCCTTCCTTGTTTGATTTCCAAAAATCTTGTTGTGCTGTTGCAATATGCGAAGGGAACTTATATTTCTACAAGGTGCTGTTTTTGTATATAATATTTGCAACTTTAACGTCACACATAAGTATGAATTAAATATTATTATCTGACACAGTCTGACAGGGTTATGCAATAAACTATTTTTCCAATGCTCAAGTAGTGTAAGTGATTAAAGAAGTTACATGTACCGTACAAATTCAAAATACAACGGTACTTGTTTTTACACATCATGTTAGTTTTAACTTTCAGATAAGGGGTATCGTTTTTTCTAGGGCGGTATTCACAAACATTGTAAAACTTAGACTTTACATTGTCAAATGTTCTATTCGCTCGCATGTTGTTACAAATGAAACACTATTGATATAAATGGGTATACACGTTCAGTGGGTAACAGCAAAATTTCACACGGTTAAATTTAGCTGCATCGAAATGACAGTGATAACAAATGTTGTCAAATTTTAATTCCAAATCTGAGTTTCAGTCTTAAAATATTGGTGAATAACTTCCCTGGTAATAGTGAGATACGCTGATGGTCACACATACGATTCTACAGACTGGCTATACTATTTATTATACGTTTGAATGATTGAGCAGCAATTTTATTGATACCATCGTTTAATCCTAAAGGACGTTTATGATTTACAAATCAGTAGCTAAAGCCGTAAATAATATTATATAAAGTCCGTCTACACTATAACAATAGCAATAATAGCTGTTAGCTTATACGAACGCACCCGTTAAATTGTTAAAATTTTCAAACATGATAATTATATTATATCAATATCAATTTGTAGTGCTTTAGGTGTTACAGAAACTCGTTTACTTTCAATTGTAGATTTCTTGTGGTATTAATCATGCTACTGAACGATTGCAATTTTACGCCTTTTTTAAGAAAACCAATCCTGACATATTGTTACGAGCAGCCCAGGATAGCTCTACTGTATGCTACCAACTGTATTTTATCTCAGCAACCTCTTGCAAAACAGTATATTATATAAACGCTCTGGCGATGTTTACCCAGACAGGCATACGACATTTTCTACCAGCTACTTAACCATTCAGCATGAAACTAATACCCGTCATAACTGATGACGATCATAAATGTTTCTCATGTCCGTTGAGCCACATTTTCCTGATATAGTCTAGTATAATATTGACAAGACTAAAATTGATATTAGCAGACCGGACAGTGAAAACAACACTAAACTTAAGCAGCCGAACACAGATAACAGAAGCAAGACAACACATAACATAACGACAAAAAATTAAAACCAAAATTCCCGCTGTGAAAGAGCAGGGTGACCTAGTTTCACAAACGAATGAAACGAGCTAGTGAAAAGTTATATTGTCAAAGTTGAGCATCATGTTTAGTATACATAGTCAAGTGTCCTATTAACAAAGCACAACTTCTGTTGGCAATGTCATGCATCATTATGGTGGTCATGCATGCAGATAGACAAAGACAATATCATGGTGTGTATATGTTCAGATTCTAGACCAAATCGGTTAGGAATGCGGAGCATAGCCATTATTTACCAATCAGTTTCTGCTAAAATATGGCAGGCATATGAGTGCCTTCACCCGGTTCGAACCCATGTCTCCTGAATAAGGCGACAAGCGCGATGACCACTGAGCTACGGAGACATATATAATATCGACTTAGAATCCATGCATCACAGTTAGGTCAGCAAGCATTTACGAATAAAACATTACCGAAAACGGAGAAATAATCATCTGATACCGTTCTTATTACATGTATTATATATATACCTAATATTATATTATGTTTGCTCGCCCCAGTATCTACCTTACAGAATGTAATTACGTAACAACCTAAGGCGTCTTTATCTACAATATCAATCTTTTATAAGGAACCCCAGTGGTTACCCTATTTAGCAAATGTAATATGCGCCTTATTCCAGACGTTATAGCCGACGCTGCTGCGAAATTATCACAACGGAATGTTGTCACTCCTTAAAAGGTATACGGAAAGATAACAAAGAGAATGTGTTGAATCATTGTTTTCATAATTCAATTCAACGATAGAAGAATGAATACGGCATTGAATTGTTTGATGTACATCTGTTCCAGGCAATCTGATTACTCTCGCTGTGACAATAGTCTGTAATGAGACATTTTGACTGGCAGTAAAATGTCGTTAGATAACGTCATCGAAGCGATGCGGCCTTTTATTCTTTTCGATGGGTTATAGGTTGGCATTTCTCCGTGCGGTTGGGTTTTGTTCTATTGTTACTGTTTTCTGTGCTCGGCTGCCTTCCCCACACTTCCCTTTTTTAAGCAGGTAAATTGGTGACTATGTTAACAAACTGTTAACGATTTTAACCTATGGAACTTGCAAAATATTGTGAACTGTTCCAAGTTGCTTGTGTAATTGAAAATCAAACAATACCTCAATCATTCACCCCGGAAACGGTGTTAATGTTAACATTATGATTACATCATATTCTACTACTGGTAATTATTTGGCCATTTAGCATTGCCTAGCACCATCTTACACGGAATTTGCATCAGTAATTTGTTTCTCCTGTTCAAGTCAAACACAAATTCACAGCTTTGGTATAGGTGATGATGCATTTTGATTACCCTGCTAGTTTGTTTGCACGTTCTTGTTACGTGTATGTAGTTAGAGATAATTACCACTAGAATCTTATTATTTATTACAAGATTACAAAATAAATGTTTGTGTAGGTACAAAATGTAATATAATATATCTTGCTACTTTTGCAATTTTGGTAATCTTCAATATTTTATTGCATTAGCATAGCTGGAAGCACGGTCGTATTACGCAATTGTTTCAGTAAATTAGACAATCTCATGGATTCTACCACATGGCTATATGGAGATTTGATTAGGTTTTCCAGTAGTTCTTGTTCGCGTGTTTACATAAACAATTAGAGAAGTACTGCCTGCTGTATTGTTTTGGAATGGTTGTCATTTCTGATATTCTGTTCTGTCGATCATGTCCCCCTCTTTTGCAAGTTTGGTTACGTTTGGTGCAGTGAGTATCGTCTAAGACATTGGTTACACGGTTTGTTACAATGATATGTAAAGTCTTACAGCTAACCTTCTTTTATTTTTGTAATGACCACTTACAAAAGCATTTACGTGTATGCTGTTTTATTTGGTATGAAGAAGTTAGTAATGTTCGAGGGCTGTTTCAGCTTTTCAACCGCTCAACCACCCTTTGAATCCAACCAGTGGCCAGACGAGAGTTGAACCAGGGACCTCTCGATCCAGAAGCGCACACTCTACCTCTATGCCACCGTTCCCAACCCTATGCTGCATATTGCCTCTCTGTTTTTGCACATCTTACATGTGTCTGACAACTCTGTACAATATTTTATCATTTCAAGCCGTATCATTACTCAAGCAATTTAGCAAACATTGAGAACGTAAACCAGAGTGTTAATGCCTGCATGCATGCGATAGAATCATATTAATAAAACACCGCCAAGTAAACCACTTTCCAACTTTATATGTAACCTCATGCGCATTTCTATGTTTCAAATGAATTATTGCTACAGTGAATAAACTCATTACAGAGCACATGCGTGTTTGTGTGGCTTAAATCGTAAGGTTGTCTCATTAATCGTGCGATATTTGTCCCCGAGTCACCATAAACCATGTTATTAGCCAAGATACGTTTGCCGCAGATTCAAAAGATTTAACATGTGCTGTTAAATGTATAATGGTATTTATGTGTATTCACCTCAACTCATCAAACACAATTTATAATACCCAAGTCACGTTAGAGTCGGAATGTCTCCAGTATAAAAAAACATGGCGTGTTCTTGAACGTGCATTTTATCTGCATTCCAAATGTAATCACTATAAACAGGCAATTCCGAAATTAAACGCTTTCCAAATGCTCTTAAAATAAAAAATAAATCAGACACGAACGAAGCACCACGCAGAACACTAACTACCGAATAGACAAAATTCACAGAGACGAACAAACCATCACAAATCGCAAGCATTATGTTCACACAAACAACACAAACGGTGATTAATAGATTGTTTACAAATCATATAAAATATTTGGTAAATCATAATTTATCATACGAGTATAGCCGATGTTTGACATATTATTAATTACATTTACTCGTAATTAAGCCATCATGAGTAACCATACAAAATAAAAAGCACCATATCATTAATGTTGGCCTTTTTCGTTAAAGTGTGAATGTCGACATATCGATGGCTTAGAATGAAAAGGTAAAGTCCATAATCGATATTTTAACTAAAAAAACAAAAATGTCTGAAATTACTCTTTATTTATGGTAAAACTAGCTGTTTCGGCTTAAGTTTGGTCAACAAGACAAGTTTTGATTTTCATGAAAATTGACTTATGATGCCTTATGATGCAGATATCAAATATCTACCAGTCTTATAAGGTAGTAAGTAGCTCTTATTATTGTACTTAGGGCCGTCTCATTCTAAGTCAGCTATATGTGCTATTAGTAATTGATACATTGACTTAGTGCGAGTTTCTCGGTCATTGAAAGTGTGATAAAAAGGGATATGTCAAAAGCCACATACCAATGTTCTGACGGTCTAAATGGTTCCTGCCACAGATACGGATAAGTAAATGTGTTAAGTAAGTTCCGTTTGTTATCATGTGATAAGAGGACTTCACGCTTACCGAGAACAACGTTTAGATCATTTTATATACACTTAAGGTATAGGGAA
Organism: Spisula subtruncata; assembly: GCA_963678985.1. Classification (NCBI taxonomy): domain Eukaryota; kingdom Metazoa; phylum Mollusca; class Bivalvia; order Venerida; family Mactridae; genus Spisula; species Spisula subtruncata. The sequence continues at coordinate 5,469,542 of OY787669.1, forward strand.
GACGTCACGTTTATCGTGACACAACTGACTGGAGAAAGTGTCTTCTAACAGGATTGATCACTAACTAATACATTTATATCACAGCCAGTAGAATACAGTGAAAACGTCATGGTTATTTACAGCATAATTCGCTGGGTTATACTGAGAAGGTCGTAAGTGTGAAGACTCATACATATTTAAAATCTGCTTTTCACAATGCGCTTCTTATGAGCCTATTTAGTAAAACTCGTAATTTGACATGTTAACCAAACTTAAAGCCAGCAAATTATGTAGCTGTATTTTCCTTTGTACAATGTTGACAAAGTGGTGAACAATCAAAGGTATTGGCGATGTACTTATTAACCTAAATGGATGTAAATGAGACTGTATTAATAAATTGATTCATATGATAACAAATCAAATAAACAATGAGCAAATTGATTGATTGATATTGTTGTTGGCAGTAATCATCTCAACACCATTCATCTAGTAAACACGTAATATTACACACATTCATGATCATATAGGACATCACAAATTTGACTAATTAATCAGATTGTAACCTCACTTTTTGTAGTACAGAATCATGTCCATAAATACGAAACTAAAGCCAGCACTAACATAAAGCCTGGCTTATATAAACTCATCAATATGGCAGACACTTGAACAAAATTTAATTAAATTGTACAAAGCATATACATTTATCATGAAATAACATTGTCCTAACTTTCATTTTTCATTTCGACTGACACATCCATCAATCCCATTTGGTAAGAAAGTTACGTAACATGCACTGCAACCGTCTTAGAAAGACCACTCACACTTGATGAAAAAATATGGTTGTTAATTAAAGTAGAAATGTATTCCCTTGCACTTGAAATGATAAATATACGCAAGTGGGCTTTTAGTGAATCAGTGGTTTGATTCAATTTTATCTTGTTAGTTAAATAATCAGTCAAACGAAACTGATGAAAGGAAAATCAACGATTGCAAAACAGATGAACTTGTAACTAGAATATTCCAAACATGTTAACAAATGACAGCAATAACGACTGTCAGATTGATCAATACATTCAAAGTTTTCAGTTGATATCCGATTGCTTATGTAGCGTAAAGGAACATTGCTCAGCAAGCGTATTCATCAAAATTAGGTATATTATATACCTCAAATTTTGATTGAGTGATTCAATGTCTCATTACAACCACACAACTATTTACATAATGCAAGCGTAATCTTGAATGATATTTTAAAATGGAATGCATTAGAAGAAGATATACACGTCGCGTAGTGAGGGTTTTATTCAAACTTTAAAGTACAAAAGTATCGAAGCATTGATATTTAGTAAGTAAGTAAGTTAGTAAGTAAGTAAGTACATAAAAACGATGCTACAAATTTGGTTTCCCAATCATACACGTGGGCCTCAGAAAATGTATCAACTTTTTCTTTAGCCGTACATTTAGAACAATTATTACTTATGTATTTGACTTATTCATGGTTCCAATACCAGTGTTTTGATTAGAAATGTTTCTATATTATCCTATCACAACTATAGAGAAATCATCTGGTATATGTCGAGCATAGCCTTTATGTCGAGCATAGCCTTTATTTACAAGTCAGCTTCATGTTGGTATATGGCAGGCATATAAATGTTCCTCTACTCGGATTTGAACCCGGGTCACCAGATTAGACGGCAAGCGCACTACCCACTTAGCTATGGAAGACACATATAGTGGTGAATCACAGATTCTCTTTGTGTATGGTTAATACTATTTTCCAAATGTTGGTACTAAGATATCGTCCTTAATGAACCGTTTGTGTGAGTGCATTTGATGTCGCAAATATAGTCAATACAAAATTCTATTTTCGTTATAGAAATGTTGCGGTTCAAGGCAACGAAAATGTCTCCTACATGTATTTGCAAAATCTGGAAAACCGTTGCGTCATTGATTAACGATGGTGAAATACGAGACAATGTCAACCCAGTGCGAGAGTAATCACGTCTACTTTAAGATGGATGCACTCCACAAAGCCAAACTATTTTGTGATTAGTCTGTTCTTTTATTGCACCTCGCATTTTGGTATAGAATATATCAGTATACATAGTTGATTAAGCAAAAGCGGACCACTTTCATGTACTAACGAGAAGCGCTATATTTCGAATTGTGCTCCAAAAGTTTTTTGTCAAGAAGTCAAGAAATGTTTTTGGACAATAAGAAACCCATTTTGAAGTTCAATAAGTACATATCATGAAGATGTATAGTTATTGATTATGTTCATTCTACTATCCATTCAACTTCCATGAACTTCATAACGTCTACCTACAAGTACATCCAGAACATTCGATTCAGATTCTATTTTATGTAATCAAAGAAAAGACCTAATGAGAAGACCTAATCAAATACGGACGTTGACTTATAACTACACATTGCATTGAATGGTAACGAGAATGCGAGCATGAATATACGCTAATGAAAGATGTTAGGGAGAACTGTAAGTAACTTGTTTGTCTGTGACCGAGTTTGATAAGGTCATGCTAGGCTGATAAAAAACTGCTGTTGTTGTAAATTTTCTACTGTCATTGTCGTGGCAGCAATTGCATGTGTTACTGGTGTTTTGTGCAACTGCCATACGAAGGTTCTATTATTTTAACTATTTGAAATGTCTTCAATGCATTTTAAGTCATCGGAACTGCAATTAACGTACGAAAATACAGTAAACTGTATATATGAAGAAATAATAAACGCCGTCACCACTACTGTCGGTACTAAAACAATAAACGATCAATGTGGAACTTTTAAACCACACAACTAAGAAGTGATAATCTTCAAATGAGTCGATTAGGTAATACCGTTAACACAAATTCCTTAAAACCATAGTACATGTATCAGTAGTACAAAATGTACATTCAATTGGGAAGGCATTTCTGAAAAAAGGTTTGAGGAAATCAGACCAAGAAGGTAGCACTCAACCCAACCAGCCAAACAAAGAAACCAGAAACACCACGACGCAACTACACTGAGCAATGAGTCCCCTGCAAAAGAAATTCAGGATGAACTCGATGGTATGTTCCCTGTAACAACTTCAGTATAATAATAATAATAATAATAATAACATCTTTATTTAACGAAGGTTACATATAAAATATACAGAGTTTTAAACAATATACATCTTATTTTCATATGGCCTCCTGGTAGCAGTATAATTGTTAATGATGATAATAAAGCAATAACAAAAAGAAATCTATGTTGTCACATATGGACATAACCAGTATTAACATGAAACACACAATTAGATTTAATAAAGTAAAACTACAACTCAATATAACACGTCAATAAATAAACACATACACTACCCACAAGTTCTAACCCGCCACCTTACATTTTTCGCCATAACTTTTTTATTTAAGTATGTACCCGCATGAAATTTTGCATACCCGTACTTGAATCCTAGATGCAGTTAATTATAGATTTTTTTTGGACGGAAAACGGTTATGTTTGTTGTCACAGTCGTGTTACGTAATGGGGTATTTTTTACCAAATCACAAAAATACCCAAACTTTTGATGACAGTGTGCATAAATCAATACGTGGAAAGCACGTTTTTATAAACATTTTGGCATAACTGATCCCTGTCCTATACGAAAAACAGGTTACATGTTCTGATTTACTTCAGACGAACTCTGCTGAAGAGTAACAAACTTCGAACAAAATGAGAAAAAGGGCTTTGTCAAAACGGTTGGTTTTGCAAAATCACGCTTTTATGTCAATATTCACAAAACTAAGTTTGTTGTTAATAAAAAACAGAGATAACCACTTAAACTACAAAAACAAACAAAAACATAAAATCATATTCTTGTGAAATTAAAAAAATAAGGGCCGCAACTCTAACCAAAGTCATAACATTCCGACAGGTCTGTCGCATTCTCTGCTGATTCAATTTGGCTGTTAATGTGTTTTTCGCGAAGGAAATTCATCCTTTTAATCAAAACCGTTCGTGAGCACGTGATTTCCGTTGCGTATTTTTTACACGTGTAAACATGCTATATTACGTAACGTGTCTAACATGGTAAATTCAACTGCAAGTAGGCCAAATATCAACACATATTTGACTTTAATACATCTTTATACGTACGTATGTGGATGTTCATGCTAAAAGATGCATATTAAAAAAAGTATTTAAAAAAATGAAACATCGACACCTACGAAATGTGTTCCAGGGATTTTTCGAAATCCTGTGAGTGTTCCTATCGAGTGAATTTCAGGATTTAAAGTGTTTTTTAAGATAAGCAGTCATCAGTAATGCCGATTTCGTTCATGTGCGCGTAAATTTTGGTGCACATGCACTGCACGTGCAAAAAATACGTCATTACGCAATACGCCAAATGCACCGAGTTTAGCCACAATACCGCTAAATTAAACTAACTATCAGCTGCATCTACTAAACATGTATCGGTATGCGAAATCTCAATTGAATATACCAATTTTTGACACTACAGGACTGAAATATCTAAGTGGCGGGTTAGCACTTTTGGGTAGTGTATGTCGACAGACACTAAGAAGAAATACTCATTAAAAGTATGTGTGAAATGAAAACAAGGTTTAAACTTATTTCGAATAAATTCCAATCAATTTAATAGGTAGTTTTTATACGTGTTTTTAAATGAATACAATGTTAAAGATGTTCTTATAGTTATAGGAATATCATTCCATGTTTTTAAGCTGAAATATGCAAAAGAATCTTTAAGATAGTTCGTACGAGGTGTCTTTTGTAAAACGAGATCTTTATGTTCAGATGATCTAAGATTATGATTTGAGTTGTTCGAAAATCTAAGTATGTCTGACATATATGCAGGTGCCATATCATTTAATATTTTATACACCAAAACTGCAGTGTGATATTAACATCTTTCATTAAATGAAAGCCAATGTAACTCTTTAAATAATCCTGCTGTTGGCGATCTAATAGGCTTGTTGAGTATTATTTTTGCTATTCGTTTTTGGATTATACTTATTTAATGTACATACCGTTTATTGTCTTATTCACGAACGGCATTTTGACGCCCTTACTTCTTACAGCAGCTTAAATTTGCCATTCATTTCCGTCGCTTGTGCTGAAGTAATCCTAATAACGTTCTAGTAAACATGTAAATCTACATATCCGCTAGTAAACTAAACGTAATTGAATTGCAACTAGGGAAAAGGAAAGTTATTGTCATTCAACTAGAAGATAAAGAACGACTTTACGTGCAATGCTACGGAAGCGTGTGTCGGGCACAACCGTGACGAGACTATGAGATGGCATAGAGATACGTCGATTGCTTCGGAATCAAGATGTCTCCAGGAACTTCAGCCTTGAACACTGATAATTTACTTGAGCAAGAATAACCTAGAGGCTCCATCCCGCAAAGGTTTAAAATCTCTGAGAGCAGTGTATATTCCTTGTTGCTGCAGATCGATTTTGGATGCCACACCAACAGGAGAGAAATTGTCTTCACAGGGAGACACGAACGTTGGTTTCCATTGTTACATGTAGCCTAATGACCAGGAGAAGATACAATGCCAAAGGGTGCTTCAGTGGCTTAACAGCTGAAAGGGCCCTGGAGATTTAACAACAGTTATGTCGTTTCTGTCGCGATGATGGCGTTTCTGTCGTTGTATAGAGCGAATCATGTAGATCATAGCCTCGCCAAGGAAGTGCCCCATATTCGCATCTAGTACATGTACCAACTATGTATAGAACAATACCAGAACCAGCTTCGGAATTCAGTTTGTTCGTTTAAAGTGTTGTCGTGATTTAGTGTTTGGCAGAAAATTGAACCTTTCAAGTAGACTATCTACGTTGCATTATATTGTGTGTAAATAAGCCCGTACGACACTCCAATCCTGTGCAACGAATACACACTTGTAGACTTGGAATTGTCACTTTACTTTGTTGTTAGTATAAATATATTATAATACTGTTAAGTGAAGCATAATCACATTGTTATGTTGCTGAAGACAAACTTTCAATTATATACATCACATTAAGGTATTCTCACAGGGTTTGTTGATTCGGTTATATTCGTTGGTTAAGACGAATAATAAAATAAAGTACAAATGTTGATCGCTTTTCGTTTTGAAACTAAAAAATAATAAGGTTTTTGAAAATTACTCTGACTTACATTCGGAAAAAGTTTTTTCGTTAGTAGTACTAACGACCTTTTTATTCTAAGCTGGTGATATATGTACTATGTTAAAGAGGCGTACCCTGTAACTGTGATCGTTTAAATCGATCAAGAAATAGTATACAATAATGAGAATCATTATTGCTTAAGCTGCTCAAATTTTCTACAAAGCGCTTCCATCAATTACAGAGATAAAAAAATGAAAATATTTTTCAGTAAAGAGCAAAATAGTCACGAGCTGTTTCCCTTTGACAACATACATTGTAAAACTAAATCGCTGGAAGCGATTAATTATTATTGGGGATTTAAATATATTTTTGACATTATAGAGACATATTTGCAAACACTTTCGTCTGACAAATTACGATAATTGATAATGCTTTGATTTAGCTCATTTAATGTGATAGTAGAGAAAAATATGCTAGTTATAGGGAATGCCTCTTTAGTACATCCCGAAGCGTTCGAGCTTATTATTGGTGTACTTATTACTAGTATTATGAGCGTTGCATCTACGTAAGTCAATGCGTCTTCTTTTACAATGATCACCAATATGCATTTGCACAATGCAAAGTATACAATTACATAGGCAACCATTACACTGTAAAGCACCCTAACAAATCAAGCAGAATGAGTACAGAACGTTAACAAGAACATGTAAGAAATTATATAACTGTCGAGTTTTTTGTAATAGAGGGATATTAAACTATACTGAGCATCAAAAGTTTCGCAAACGAATTAAAACTTAAAAATAATTAAATTGTTAACTCGATAGAACTTTTTACTAATACTGTCCATTGGTGTGCCCATAGAGTTCATGTTGAAACCATTACCGTTGGCGTCCGCCACACTTGAATGATCACACCATCAAAATGGAAAAAAACCCGTCTATTTAAGCGCTTAATAATATAGGGGTTTCATTTTCGAGTACATATCGCTATACACATACGCAACTGAATCACCATACATTATTCAACCATACACATAAATAAGACGCACAGTATCTGGTTTGCTGAACTTTTGGCGCTCTGTATACGTATATACACAATGTTACAATAAGAATACTGCGTCACAGACCAAATTGAAGTACAATGTATGTACTTGTACTAATATGACCATCTGAATTCAATAATGAATATGCAACAACCGCAATAATGGACAAGTAGCATGTAAAAACCACAACGGCACCGCTCACTGGACAAGTAACATGAAACACCAAATGCTCAATCGACAGACAAGTAAATGTAAAAAGATCAATGACCCTAATATAATATGCTTTAGTAGTTTGAACAAAGAACGGAACAAGTTACAAATGTAGTCCCCATAAGATTCGAATGCAATTCCAATTATATGTCCGGACTGATGCAATGTTGTAACATGAGTTATAGTAAATAGACTTGTTTAGTATTGCGTGATACAATTACTTAAACACGTTAATAATACTATCAAAAAGTAATGTAATGTATAAGTTTTGGTGATTTATTCCTCGTCCAAGGGCATGAAACCTTCCGTGCATTCAATAGAATGAGTAGTTCTCCAAGGACGGACAAATCACCAATCTAGTCTTAAAGGGACTTCCTCACGTTTCTGCGTATTGCAAAATAAAATAAGATTGCAAATTGTAATTTAGGTATAGATGCAGTTTTAACCCACAAACAACCACACTGCTATTAAATATAACACGGTATATAATTTAAGCTACTATTATTGAAATTGTGCCTGAAATGTATTCGTATGTGATGAAAACGAATTATAAAACGAACAAATGCGCCGTAGTTGTTTAGGCAGAATATTATTTATGTAACAGACCGGTCTAGTGAATAAAATAACAGACAAATCATGCTGAATGGAAATTTGCGTTGTTTTTTTAAAGGGAAACTGACTTAGTGGCATTATTGAGATTGCATTAAGTCGATTGTTTGCAATAAATCTACCTTAAAGTAACAATCAACTCATTTCTGTTTTTTTTTTAAATACTTGATTTTGTGAGAAAATTATACTTCTTATCGTTCCAAATGTGAGACAGTCCCTTTACAATATATTCAATAAAGTATTCATGCGCGTATCTGAATGAACAACTGCATCACTGCAGACCGTTCGCAATACAAATGTACAACAATCACAACTCTTCGCTTTGAAGTTCAGACACACCAATTACACTTTGTTATATAAACACCACACTGTCATCAATATTAAATAAGCCACGTGACGACTCTAGCATAATATGTATATAGTATAGACATTTCGTCTAAGCAATTTGCTACATGGCACCAGAGAGGAATATTACAAGCAGCGATGTAGACATCTTTAACAAGAAGTATCTTCGATAATTAAAGTAGCATGCAAGTAACATCAGGAGTGTTTTTGACAAATCCGTACGCTAAAACAAACTGTTTGGCCAGATGTCAACGCCGTTCACACTTATGTTTGATTTTATCAAATAATCGTCTCCAATATTTTGTCGTTATCAGTAATCCATTCTGATACAGTATCTTTTCACATTCTGCATTATGCTGTAAACCAAAAACATATTTCGCGCAATTTATTTTCGCGATGTTCGCGAGAGGTAAAAATCCGCGAAATAATGTAGCCGCGAATGAGTTCATAACACTAATATGGACATCGCGCGAAATTTAGAATCGGGAATATTTGAAGTCGCGAATATCCGACGATTGGCAAAACGCAAAAGAAGTATTTGCAAAATTAAATTGTGTAACAGAAAAGAAACTAATCGAGACACATCTTTCACTAACACAAAAGCGTGAAATTTCTTCCAGTTGACTTTTCATTTGAAAGACGATTAGTATGTTGTAATGTCTTAAAAAGTTCATTTGCCGTCACCTATATGAATGTGTGTGATAAAAACCTCATGTAACGTGTGCCACATGTTGATCTTTTAATGAAACGCGAACGTTAAGCGTGTGTTAATAGAATTAAAACGAACTACATTTATGGTTTCTCTTTATTCATTTACTATCCGCAATGAAGTGTGTACATTTATTTCGTGCTTGTGTTAACGCACATCGATGCCAAGGACGGCGCCTCGAATTGCTGCAGGCTAAGTAGCCGGAAAAATCATTCACAGTCGCCTAAAGTACCAGACGGCGTTGGCAGAATTAGTTGAGCAAGTGATATAACACTCATATACATGTGATAGTTCACACTGGAATTATGCTGGGGTTCGACAGTCCACAAAACATATTCGACAGAGTTCATTGTAATCATTGACTACTAGTATTCCAACACCAGTGTGTGATGTATGGCGTATGTTTCCCCAAAAAGCTCCCGGCCAGAAAAAAACTTCGACTTTCTGCATCACAACACAACTACACGGAGCTACAACCCAAAGATAACTGTTTACATGAACTACTTTAGATTGAGATTGATAAGATAGAATAACTTGACAAAAGGGTTGCTGCTGATGTAATTGTGATTCTTTGTGTGTAATTACAACATATTCCCCGAGGGTACTTGGCATTGATTGACGGAAATGAGCCAATATCATCTAACGCAATATGTTTGGTCACGGAGTCAACTTGGGACCTGTCCTCATTAAAATCTATGAAAGATTATCCCATATTTCTATAACAAAGTCAACACATCAGGGTCACTGCAAGGCATGACATTGAATATAAACGCGGCATCATTATAGTCTTGAAAAAAAAACATGCTTTCACAATGTCAACTTGGAACTAGGCCAGGTCTTACTGTTGCGTTTCATTCGGTCACTTGGGGTCACCTTATTGGCATTTATATTTGTGAAAATATGTCATCCTGACAATAATGATTAAGTAAGGTTATATGTGGGCATTGCTCCGTGTAATGGTGTTATGTTTTGTTGTAAATGTTTTCTGTGCTCTGTTGGTTAAGTTGAATGCTGCCTTCCTTGTTTGATTTCCAAAAATCTTGTTGTGCTGTTGCAATATGCGAAGGGAACTTATATTTCTACAAGGTGCTGTTTTTGTATATAATATTTGCAACTTTAACGTCACACATAAGTATGAATTAAATACCATTATCTGACACAGTCTGACAGGGTTATGCAATAAACTATTTTTCTAATGCTCAAGTAGTGTAAGTGATTAAAGAAGTTACATGTACCGTACAAATTCAAAATACAACGGTACTTGTTTTTACACATCATGTTAGTTTTAACTTTCAGATAAGGGGTATCGTTTTTTCTAGGGCGGTATTCACAAACATTGTAAAACTTAGACTTTACATTGTCAAATGTTCTATTCGCTCGCATGTTGTTACAAATGTACCACTATTGATATAAATGGGTATACACGTTCAGTGGGTAACAGCAAAATTTCACACGGTTAAATTTAGCTGCATCGAAATGACAGTGATAACAAATGTTGTCAAATTTTAATTCCAAATCTGAGTTTCAGTCTTTAAATATTGGTGATTAAAATACACCCAGGGGATTAACCCAATCATAAACTCTCCATTATTTTTCAGGAATGGAGAGTTGTCTTTACAATAACTCTCCATTATTTCGTATACACATTTAATTTAATGTGTATACGAAATAATGGAGAGTTATTGTTAAGACAACTCTCTAGGCCTGAAAAACATAACACACATACGTAGTGTTAACAAAAAATGGAGAATTATTTTTATTGAATGTATTAACAGGTAATGGAGAATTATTGTAAATAATGTATAATTATACACCAGTGAGTTACATTTATTGCCCGCCATCCCAAATAGATGGGTCGGGAAATTAACTTTTAGGTTACATTGTCCCAAAGGTATTGGTTCGGTGAAAAAAATCCCAACATTTCCCCGGCAGTGCGTGGGAAGCTGGAGGGTAAAACATCGCAGCCATACGCAGGGGTTTAGGCCGTGGATGCAACTGACTGGTGCATTACAAAATGTATGTGTTCACAAAAAGGGCAATACAATTTGCAGGAAAAACGGCACTCAGCTGAAAGAGCGGAACACAGAAAAATGAAAACAAAAGACAGATAAAAATGCTCAAACCACAACGAAAGTAGAAAATGAAATCAACCCGCTGTTACTAAATAGCTTTTAACATTAATATAATTTCGGAATGAAAAATGAAGAATTAAAACATTGTAGTTATGTCCATCAAGTTGCATATCAATTATAAATATCCATGTATAGTTTATGCACGAAAATATATCCTCTGACTGAAACAAAGTCTGAATAATGTCCACCGTGTTATAACATCAAGTGACACTGGGTAAATGACCATTGATTGATCGTGTAACACATAACTCACAACATGTGTTTGTATGGACTACACACCATTTTAAAGTAATGGAGAGTTATTGTATTAGTTCACTGGTTTCATGAAAAAAGCATGATCTTCTCGCTCAGTCATATTCATATTTTTAATCTTCTATTTATAAGAGGTACATCAGGGGAGACTTTTTTGGAAAAATGCATTTTCTTTCAATTTTGACATTAACAGCATCTTTTCAGAAAATCAAATTTACATGTTACAGTATTGGTGTATTTTAAGTCAGAGAAAATCCGCGTATCTGTCCATTCCTGAGATATAATGAATACTCGGCCCCTTCTCAGGAATGGACAGTTACTTGGACCTTCTCCTTAACATAACTTCCCTGGTAATAGTGAGATACGCTGATGGTCACACATACGATTCTACAGACTGGCTATACTATTTATTAAACGTTTGAATGATTGAGCAGCTATTTTATTGATACCATCGTTTAATCCTAAAGGACGTTTATGATTTACAAATCAGTAGCTAAAGCCGTAAATAATATTATATAAAGTCCGTCTACACTATAACAATAGCAATAATAGCTGTTAGCTTATACGAACGCACCCATCAAATTGTTAAAATTTTCAAACATGATAATTATATTATATCAATATCAATTTGTAGTGCTTTAGGTGTTACAGAAACTCGTTTACTTTCAATTGTAGATTTCTTGTGGTATTAATCATGCTACTGAACGATTGCAATTTTACGCCTTTTTTAAGAAAACCAATCCTGACATATTGTTACGAGCAGCCCAGGATAGCTCTACTGTATGCTACAGACTGTATTTTATCTCAGCAACCTCTTGCAAAACAGTATATTATATAAACGCTCTGGCGATGTTTACCCAGACAGGCATACGACATTTTCTACCAGCTACTTAACCATTCAGCATGAAACTAATACCCGTCATAACTGATGACGATCATAAATGTTTCTCATGTCCGTTGAGCCACATTTTCCTGATATAGTCTAGTATAATATTGACAAGACTAAAATTGATATTAGCAGACCGGACAGTGAAAACAACACTCAACTTAAGCAGCCGAACACAGATAACAGAAGCAAGACAACACATAACATAACGACAAAAAATTAAAACCAAAATTCCCGCTGTGAAAGAGCAGGGTGACCTAGTTTCACAAACAAATAAAACGAGCTAGTGAAAAGTTATATTGTCAAAGTTGAGCATCATGTTTAGTATACATAGTCAAGTGTCCTATTAACAAAGCACAACTTCTGTTGGCAATGTCATGCATCATTATGGTGGTCATGCATGCAGATAGACAAAGACAATATCATGGTGTGTATATGTTCAGATTCTAGACCAAATCGGTTAGGAATGCGGAGCATAGCCATTATTTACCAATCAGTTTCTGCTGAAATATGGCAGGCATATGAGTGCCTTCACCCGGTTCGAACCCATGTCTCCTGAATAAGGCGACAAGCGCAATAACCACTGAGCTACGGAGACATATATAATATCGACTTAGAATCCATGCATCACAGTTAGGTCAGCAAGCATTTACGAATAAACATTACCGAAAACGGAGAAATAATCATCTGATACCGTTCTTATTACATGTATTATATATATACCTAATATTATATTATGTTTTCTCGCCCCAGTATCTACCTTACAGAATGTAATTACGTAACAACCTAAGGCGTCTTTATCTACAATATCAATCTTTTATAAGGAACCCCAGTGGTTACCCTATTTAGCAAATGTAATATGCGCCTTATTCCAGACGTTATAGCCGACGCTGCTGCGAAATTATCACAACGGAATGTTGTCACTCCTTAAAAGGTATACGGAAAGATAACAAAGAGAATGTGTTGAATCATTGTTTTCATAATTCAATTCAACGATAGAAGAATGAATACGGCATTGAATTGTTTGATGTACATCTATTCCAGGCAATCTGATTACTCTCGCTGTGACAATAGTCTGTAATGAGACATTTTGACTGGCAGTAAAATGTCGTTAGATAACGTCATCGAAGCGATACGGCCTTTTATCTTTTCGATGGGTTATAGGTTGGCATTTCTCCGTGCGGTTGGGTTTTGTTCTATTGTTACTGTTTTCTGTCCTCGACTGCCTTCCCCATACTTCCCTTTTTTAAGCAGGTAAATTGGTGACTATGCTTACAAACTGTTAACGATTTTAACCTATGGAACTTGCAAAATATTGTGAACTGTTCCAAGTTGCTTGTGTATTTGAAAATCAAACAATACCTCAATCATTCACCCCGGAAACGGTGTTAATGTTAACTTTATGATTACATCATATTCTACTACTGGTAATTATTCGGCCATTTAGCATTGCCTAACAGTATCTTACACGGAATTTGCATCAGTAATTTGTTTCTCCTGTTCAAGTCAAACACAAATTTACAGCTTTGGTATCGGTGATGCTGCATTATGATTACCCTGCTAGTTTGTTTGCAAGTTCTTGTTACGTGTATGTAGTTAGAGATAATTACCACTGAAATCTTATAATTTATTACAAGATTACAAAATAAATGTTTGTGTACGTACAAAATGTAGTAAAATATATCTTGCTAATTTTACAATTTTGGTAATCTTCAATATTTTATTGCATTAGCATAGCTGGAAGCACGGTCGTATTACGTAATTGTTTCAGTAAATAAGACAATCTTATGGATTCTACCACGTGGCTATATGGAGATTTGATTACATTTTCCAGAAGTTCTTGTACGCGTTTATACATAAACAATTAGAGAAGTACTGTGTGCTGTATTATTTTGGGATTGGTTGTCATTTCTGATATACTATTCTGTCGATCATGGCCCCCCTCTTTTGCAAGTTTGGTGACGTTTGGTACAGTGAGTAACGTCTAAGACCTTGGTAACACGGTTTGTAACAATGATATGTAAAGACTTACAGCTAACCTTCTTTTATTTTTTAATGACCACTTTCAAAAGCATTTACGTGTATGCTGTTTTATTTGGTATGAAGAGGTTAATAATGTTCGAGGGCTGTTTTAGCTTTTCAACCGCGCAACCACCCTTTGAATCCAACCAGTGGCCAGACGAGAGTTGAACGAGGCATCTCTCGATCCAGAAGCGCTCACTCTACCTCTATGCCACCGTCTCAAACCTTATGCTTCATATCCCCCCCCCCTGTTTCGGCACATCTTACATGTGCCTGACAACGTTATACACTATTTTTTTCATTTCAAGACGTTTCGTTACTCATGCAATTTAGCAAACAGTTAACAGAACGTAAACTAGAGTGTTAATGCCGGGATGCATGCGATAGAATCATATTAATAAAACACTGTGTGCTTTTTCTAACATGCGCCAAGTAAGCCATTATCCAATTTCTTATGTAACCTCATGCGCATTTCTATGTTTCAAATGAATTATTGTTACAGTGAATAAACTCATTACCGAACGCATGCGTGTTCGTGTGGCTTAAATCGTAAGGTTGTCTCATTAATCGTGCGATATTTATCCCCGAGTCACCATTAACCATGTTATTAGCCAAGATACGTTTGCCACAGATTCAGAAGATTTAACATGTGCTGTTAAATGTATAATGGTATTTATGTGTATTCACCTCAATTTAGCAAGCACATTTTATAATACCCAAGTCACGTTAGAGTCAGAATGTCGTTGGTATAACAATACATGGCGTGTTCTTGAAAGTGCATTGTATCTGCATTCCAAGTGTAATCACTATAAACAGGCAATTCCGATATAAAATGCTTTTCAAATGCTCTTAAAACAAAAAAATAAATCAGACACGAACGAGTACTACACAAACGTGAATTGGATTGTTAACAAAACAGGTATGAGAAAATCCGACAGGGAAGGTAGCACTCAACCTAACCAGCAGAGCACAGAGATTAGAAACGTCACGACACAACTACCCTGAGCAATAAATCATGTAAATACTTGGTGGATCATTATTTATGAAACAAATATGTACAATGTTAGATATATTAATATTTACAACTCTTCGTGTACGTTGTAATTGAGCCTTCATGGGTAGCCATACAAAATATGAAAATATAAGGCTCCATATCATACCTGTTGACCATGTTCGTTTACTTCAGCATGTGGACATATCGTTGGCTTGGAATAAGAAGGCCGTAAGTACAAAATCGATATTCTAAGAAAACAAGAAAACACTGTCAGAAAATTTCTCTTTACTGATAGTAAAACAAACTGTTTCAACTTCAGTTTGGTCAACATAGCAAGTTCAGATTTTCGTGAAAATAGGTTCAGATGAAGCGCCTTGTGATGCTGATTTAGGCCAGCGATAAAAGCTATTAGTGATTGATGCATGAACTTAGTGCGAGTTTCTCGGTCTTATAAGGTCAGTCTAAGCCAGCGATATCTGCTATTTGTGATTGATGTATGCGGTTATCTCGGTCATTGATAGTGTGCCAAGAAGGGATGTGTTTCTTAAAGGTCACATACTAATGTTGTGACGGTCTAACTGGTTCCGGTCACCGATTACGGGTACTTAGGGGCAGTAAGTGCGTAAAGCCAGTTCCGGCCAGAATCATGTCATAGAATCAATTTACGCTACCCGAGAACAAGCCTTAGTCCATCTTGTACAGAATAAAGAAACGGCAAAGACTTAAAGTTTATTGTGACACACATTGACCACAAAATGAATACTACACGCGGTCAGAAACATGCAGTGAAAACATCATGGTAATATACAGCATAGTTATCAGGATATACTTTTCTTTGTTGATATTTCGCTGGTTTAGAATAAGACTGATACATTTAACATCAACTTCACAAGACACTTCTTATGAGCCTATTTGTTTTAAATCGGAACTTAATTGTCATGTTGAACAAACTGAAGTCCAAAAAGTGTTTTTCCATAAAAAAAGAGTAGTTTTTAAACAGTTTTTCTTGTTTTCTCAAAATATCAATTTTGTACTTAAGACCTCCTCATTCTAAGCCAGCAAATTTTCTAGCTGTATTATGCTGTGTTGAGAAAATGTTGAATAATCAGAGGTATTGGCGATGTACTTATTAACCTGAATGGATGTAAATCGAGCTGTTATTAATAAATTTATTGATATGCTTACAAATCAAATAAACAATGTGTAAATTGATTGAATGATTGATTGATTGTTGTTGTTGTCAGTAATCATCTCAACACTATTCATCGAGCTAACATGTAATATTACACACATTCAGGATCATATAGAGCATCACAAATCTGACTAATTTATCAGATTGTAAACTCACTTTTTGTAGTACGGAATGCTATTAATCATGTCCATAGATACGAAACTAAAGCCAGCACTAACATAAAACCTGGCTTATATAAACTCATCAATAAGGCAGACACTTGAACAACATTTAATTAAATTGTACAAAATACATACATTCATCATGAAACAACATTGTCCAAACTTTCGTTATTCATTTCGACTGAAACATCCATAAATCCCTTTTGGTAAGAAACTTACGTAACATGCACTGCAACCGTCTTAGAAAGACCACTCACACTTGATGAAATAATATGGTCGTTAATTAAAGTAGAAATGTATCCCCTTGCACTTGAAATGATAAATATACGCAAGTGGGCTTTTAGTGAATCAGTGGTTTGATTCAATTTTATCTTGTAAGTTAAATAATCAGTCAAACGAAACCGATGAAAGGAAAATCAATGATTGCGAAACAGATGTACTTGTAACTAGAATATTCCAAACATGTTAACATACAGATTCTCATTTTAAACTTTTATCAGAATCTTTGATATTGACCCGACGAATGACGACTGTCACATTGATCAATACATTCAAAGTGTTCAATTGATATCCGATTGCTTATGTAGCGTAAAGGAACATAGCTTAGCAGGCGTATTCATCGCAATTAGGTATATTATATTCTTCAAATTTTGAAGAAGTGATTCAATGACTCATTACAACCACGCACCTATTTACATGATGCAAACGTAATGTTGAACAATACTTTAAAATGGTAAGCGTTAGAAGAAGAACTACACGTAGCACAGTGAGGGTTTTGTTCAAGCTCAATATATAGACACATTTATGTAAAGTAAGTAAGTTAGCAAGTACGTAAGTAAAGACCTTTTTACGAAGCTACACTTGCGGTATCACAATCGTCAAGTACGCCTCAGATAATGTATCAACTTTTTCAGTAGCCGTACATTTAGAACAGTCGTTACTTGTGTATTTGACTTATTCATGGTCCCAATAACAGTGTTTTTATTAGAACTTGTTTTATATTATCTTACCACAACTCTAGTGAAATCATCTAGTACATGTATATGCCGATCATAACCTTTGTGCCGAGCATAGCCTTTATTTGCAAGTCAGCTTTATATATGTGCCTCCACTCGGATTGAACCCGGATCGCAAGATTAGACGGCAGAAGCACTAACAATTTAGTTACGCTGGCACTGATTCTCTTTGTGTATGTTTGTAATAAGATATCGTCCTTAATGAACCGTTTATGTGAGTGCATTTTATGTCACAAATATAGTCAATACAAAATTTTATTTTCGTTACAGAAATGTTGCGGTTCAAGGCAACGAAAATATCTCCTACATATATTTGAAAAATCTGGAAAACCTTAGCGTCATTGATTAACGATGGTGAAATACGAGACAATGTCAACCCAGTGCCAGAGTAATCACGTCTACTTTAAGATGGATGCACTTCACGAAGCCAACCTTATTTGTGATTAGTCTGTTCTTTTATTGCACCTCACATTTTGGCATAGAATCTACCAGTATTCATAGTTGATTAAGCAAAAGCGGACCACTTTCATGTACTAACGAGAAGCGCTATATTTCGAATTGTGCTCCAAATGTTTTTTTGTCAAGAAGTCAAGAAATGTTTTTGGACAATAAGAAACCCATTGTGATGGTCAATGAGTACATATCATGCAGATATATAGTTATTGATCATGTTCATTCTACTATCCATTCAACTTACATGAACTTCATAACGTCTACCTACAAGTACATCCAGAACATTCGATTCAGATTCTATTTTATGGAATCAAAGAAATGACCTAATCAAATACGGACGTTGACCTATAACTACACTTTGCATTGAATGGTAACGAGAATGCGAGCTTGAATATACGCTAATAAAAGCACTCTAGTAACCTGTTTGTCTGTGACCGAGTTTGTTAAGGTCATGCTAGGCTGATAAAAAACTGCTGTTGTTGTAAATTTTCTACTGTCATTGTCGTGGCAGCAATTGCATGTGTTTCTGGTGTTTTTTGCTACTGCCATACGAAGGTTCTATTATTTTAACTATTTGAAATGTCTTCAATGCATTTTAAGTCATCGGAACTGCAATTAACGTACGAAAATACAGTAAACTGTATATATGAAGAAAAAATAAACGCCGTCACCACTACTGTCGGTACTAAAACAATAAACGATCAATGTGGAACGTTTAAACCACACAACTAAGAAGTGATATTGTTCAAATGAGTCGATTTGGTAATACAGTTAAAACGAATGCCTTGAAACCATAGTATTAGTAGTACAAAATATGCATTCAATTTGAAGGCATTACTGAAAAAAAGTGTGAGGAAAATCAGACATGGGAGGAAGCACTCAACCCAACAAGCCGAGCACAGAAATCAGAAACACCACAACGCAACTACACTGAGCGACACCCACATACAAGCCAAAAGAAACAATTAAAAGTCCAAAAATCCCCACCGAAATAAATGCAGGATGTACTCAATGGTATGTTCCCTGTAACAACTTCAGTATAATGCACGAACGACATTCGGTATGTTAAGACGCCCTTACTTCTTACAGCTTAAATTTGCCATTCATTTTCGTGGTTTGTGTTGAAGTAATCCTTATAACGTTCTAGTAAACATATAAATCTACATATCCGATAGTAAACTAAATTTAATTGAATTGCAACTTGGGAAAGGAAAGTTATGGCCATTCAACAAGAAGATCAAGAACGACTATACGTGCAATGCTACGGAAGCCATGTGCGGGACACCACCATGACGAGACTATGAGGTGGCATAAAGGTACGTCGCTAGCTTAGGAATCAAGAGGTCCCTGGTTCAACCCCTGTCTGAAACACTGATGATTTCTTTACGCAAGAATAACCCAAAGGCTCCAACCAACAAAGGTTTAAAATCTGTGAGGGCAGTATCTATTCCTGGGCCCTATTTGCCACACACACAGGAGAGAAATAGTGTTCATAGGGACACACCAACTTATGTTTCCATTGGTAGCCTAATGGCCAGGAGAAGTTACAATGCCAAAGGGTGCTTGAGCGGCTTAACAGCTGAGAAGAGCCCTGGCAAATTGGCAACAGATATGTAGTTTCTGTCGCGAAGATGGCGTTTCTGTCGCCGTACACAGCACGACGTGAAAATCATAGTCTCGCCATGGAAGTATCCAATATTCGCATCCATACTACGCAATTTGTATAGAACAAAATCAAAAACAGCTTTGGAATTCAGTTCGTTCGTTTAAAGTGAAGTGATTTAGTGTTTGGCAGAAAATTGAACCTTGCAAGTATATTGTCTTCGTTGCATAATATTGTATATAATTAAGCCCGTACGACACTCCAATCCTGTGCAACGAATACACACTTGTAGACTTGGAATAGACACTTTACTTTGTTGTTAGTTTAAATCTTTTATAATACTGTTAAGTGACGCATAATCACATTGTTATGTTGCTGAAACAAACTTTCAATTACATACATCACAAAAGGTATTCCCACAGGGTTTGTTGATTTGGTTATATTCGTTGGTTGAGACGAATAAAAATATAGTACAAATGTAGATTGATTTTCTTTTAGAAAATAAAAAATAAAAAGCTTTTTGAAAAGTACCCTGACTAACATTTGCGAAAAAAAACTTTCTGTTTCTATTTGGGCAATATGACCTTTCCAAAGTTTAAAGAAGAAGCGCTTTGCCACGCAAAAACTTCGTAAATTGAAAAAGTTACCCGATTTTTATAGCTGTGTTCAGTTGTACAACCGTTCAAAAACCCTTTAACACTTGAAATTCCCACGGCCATTGGTATACCTAATGAAACCTACATTCGAGCCTCCTTAATGAGACTACCAGTATTTCTCTTCTTTGGGTGTGGCAGCCAACTTCGAACTGCGGCGCCTATAAACAGACACCGCTGTCCTCAAATGTACCATTTTAAACCTTGGTGGAGTGGAGCCTGTTGGTTATTCCTGGCTTACATACATTCACGAGTAGTCCAGATGAGGGTTGAATCTGGGATATCTAGATCCCAAAGCGTGCGTAAGTTCACAGTCGATATTTTAAGAAAACAAGAAAAAAATGACGCAGATTTCAAAAATGTATAAACCAGCGATACAATATGCTACTATAGCCTTAAACATTATCGTTGATGTACATTTTTTGTACTTATTATTTGCTAGTAATACATGCCTGGTATCTACGTAAGTCAGTGCGTTCTTCTTTTAAAATGATCACCAATACGCAATTGCACAATACAAAGTATACAATTACATATGCAACAACCACTAAATTGCAATGCACTCTCACAAATCAGGCAGCATGAGTACAGAACGTTAATGAGAACAGTTGTGCAATTATATTGCTGTCAATAGCTTTGTTATAGAGGGACATTAAACTAACTATACTGAGCGTCAAAAGTTTCCTAAACAGATTAACACATAAAATTAATCAAATTGTTAACTCGAAAGAATATTTTACTATCACTGTCCATTGTTGTGCCCATAGTGTTCATGTTGAAGCTACTACCGTTGGCGTCCGTCACACTTGAATGATGACACCATCAAAATGAATAAAAAAATCTATTTAAGCGCGCAAAATATGTGGTTTTCATTTTCGAGTACATATCGCTATACACATATGCAACTGAATCACGATACATTGTGCAACCACTCTAATAAGTAAGACGCACAATAATTGGTTTGCGGAACTTTTGACGCTCAAGATATATACAAAATGTGACAATAAGAATACTGCGTCGCAGACCAAATTTAAGTATGCACTTGTACTAATATAACCACCTGAATTCAATAATGAATATGAAACAACCACAATAATGGATAGGTAACATGTAACAAGAACAACAGCACCTCTCAATGGACAAGTAACATGAAACACCAAATGCTCAATCGACACACAAGTAAATGTAAAAAGATCAATGACCCTAATATAATATGCTACTTTGTATAGTAGTTTGTACAAAGAACGGAACAAGGTTATTCCCACAAGATTAGAATGCAATTCCAATCATAGGTCCGGACTGATGCAATTTTGTAATATGAGTTATAGTAACAAGACCTGTTTAGTATTGCGTGATACAATTACTTAAATAAGATAATGATACTATCAAAGAGTAATGTTATGTATTAGTTTTGGTAATTTATTCCTCGTCTAAGGGCATGAAACCTTCCGTGCATTCAATAGAGTGAGTAGTTCTCCAAGGACGGGCAAATCATCAACCTAACCTTAAAGGGACTGTCTCACGTTTAGGCGTATTGCAAAATAAAATAAGATTGTAAATTGTAATTTTGGTATAGATACCTGTTTATCCCATAAACAAGCATACTGATAATATGAACTAAGGCGCCGCCTAATTGAGGGATTAAATACACATTGGGTATCTGCTAAGCTGTGTTTCAGATAGAAACTGACTAAATATGAGTTGAATTTAGATGTTATACAATATACAAAGATAGTTATTGATCAGCAACTGATCACTTTTCCTTTTTAAATTTAAGACCAGAAATAATGATTATTCAAAATTTTAGACTGACTATGTATCTGTTGTTTATGTTTGGAATAAGTGTAGGCATCCCTAACCTGGAGTTTTACCTATATTATACTGATTTGTTATACATTGCAACGTAACGTCATGAGTCTATTTGGCGTACTTTTGGTATGACGTCATTTCCTATTATTTGTGACGTCATGACATCACGTCTTGTATTGGCGCCGTGTATCCAGTACAGTAACGTATTTCTTACGTCCCTTTGCTTATTTAAATAGTTTGTTTTATTTATTGAAATTTTTTAAAGATGGTTATAATTTGAAAGAAAATGACAGGGGGCAACCGTTTACAGATTACTATTTTTTATTTTCAAAGGACCATTCACCTCGGAAAACTGCCTGAAATTTTTGACCGGAAATAACTTTTTCCGAAAGCATTAGTACCTGCAGAGACTCGACGAAGATACGCACGTGGACATTATTGGTATGGGTATTTACAATAGCCAGCTTCGCTGGCTATTTAATCCCCTATTAAATATAATGCGGTATAGAATTTAAGCTACTATCATTAAATTGTGCCTGAAATTTATATGCATGTGATGCAAACGGATGATAAAACGAACAAATGCGCCAGATGTTTAGGCAGAAGTTTATTTATGTTACAGACCGGTCTAGTGAATTACATAGCCGACACATCGTGCTTGCTGAATGGAAAATTTGTGTTGTTTTTTAAAGGAAAAAAACTGGCTTAGTGGCGTAATTGAGATTGCATTAAGTCGATTGTTTGCAATAAATCTACCTTAACCCCCCAAATGCCACGGGCCTATTTTGGGCCTATTTTGTTATACTACGTTGAGTGCCACGGGCCTATTTTGGGCCTATTTTGTATGGCCATAAGGAACCTGGCATCATTACATATTAGCATCGTAGGAAAGGGCCAAGATGTAATCAAGTAAGGATCAAAACATTGTGACGTCATTTCCGGTTGAATTCGGACATGACGTCATACGTCTGACGACGTTACGTTTGGCGCCATTTCGCCGATCGCGTATAAAAAGTGACCATCGTAAAATTGCTTTATTATGTAATTAATAAAGAGTTACGTTAAAATAAACTATTTACTTCGGTGGTAAAATGACAGCCCTTCTGTGTGATTGCTAAAATAGTTAAAATATTCATGTTTTATACTGCGTAATTATTCTTCGACGAATGTGTGTTTTTTCACTTCATCTTAACACGGCACATCGTTACATAGGCATAAACTATAACAATAAGAATGTTCTATATAGTTTCATTATCTACTGCTGAAAATTTGGTATCATTCCATCGAACAGCTAGCAAATAAATGAGCTTTTTGCAATACAAGTGTACTCACCAGACGTGTTTTTTCTGCAAAACGTTTGGTGACGTCATGCCAATTACTTCCAATCATGCTCGACATAATTAATGATTTATTGGCCTAAATATTATTCAATTTTATGCCGTAAATGTCATGCCACCATTCATTTTCAGTAAAACATTGTATCTCTTTATAACGAACTTTATCGGCGGGCAAAATAACACCCAGAAAGGCCCAACCATTATGTTTCCAGATATTAATAGTTTGAATAAATACATCATAATACCCGACCTCACATCATGCGTCATATTTTTTAAAACTACGGGTACCGGGTTTGAAGTTCATTGTGATCTATATGAAGGTCAATAATTATAAATAACAACGAAATATTAAACACTTTCCATGTATATGTAGTGCTACGTTTTTATAACGAGAGCCTAACGTAATCAAACAATTGGTAACGTTATCCAAACGCACGTAGGCTTAGATCCATTAACTAGCATCTAAATAACTGCCCCTAGTTAGTAGTCCCTGCTGAACAGTTGATGTAGGCTGTAAGTTGAGAGTTTGAATTGTGAACGACAGCAAATATGTGTGACACTTCCTCAGTATAAATTTAAAATAATCCGGTTTATCTTTGCCCACCAAAGAACTACACATGTACTGTACCAAAAGCGATTGTTTTTTGGTGCACCTTGTTTCTTTAGATTCGTGCTCAGCAAGTATTAGGAAGTGATCGGTTTCACTCTGAGAAGGATCCAAAACATATTTGCTGGTTAATGATGTTACCCGGTGAAGGGTTAGGCTTGGTAGTAACAGTAGACATTCCGGTAACGATAGCAAGTGTTATTCAATGTCGCTCAGCGGTCGCTTTAGTACTATACTAGATACCGAGAGCCCCCTTTCACGACTTGAATTTGTTCAACATACACTAGAGAGGGTCCCTAGTGTTCGCTTCAGATTTGGACTTTCGCCAAGCGCTGTCCTTAGCTAGCAATCATGGTCTTAAAGTACTCCTGTGGTTTCGACCAGCATTTGATGAATGTTAGAGTCGGTCCTTTTGGCTGGAATTTATACATGTACGGCTATATCTAAGACATGCGCTGTAAATGTCTAAGGATATTTCTCGATTGCGGGGCGCGATCTTAGACCTACATCGAATGCTCGTCATATTCGATAAAAATAGACTGAAGTCAAGACAGAGTGTAGCGGATCATTGACCAAATAACAATGCCCAGGAGTTGTAATAGTTGGTAATCAATTTGATTCCCCGCATGCTTCAGAGAAAACCCTTGCTTGCAGACATTCGAGTTTAAATCGACATGGCGAGTTAGTTCTATGCTAAGAACACATTTTAATCTACTGACACAAATTTAACTTTCTGTGCAGAAAATGCACGTAATATTCTTTTTGGGGGTTGTTTTGGGCTTTAAACTTATTACATCCAATTTTAAGAATTCTGAAAAATCACGATTGCGTTTCAGGACATATATCACGTATCTTGTCGCTACAAAATTAGTTCAAGTCACCAAGCATAAAATGTATCTACAAATGGCATTAATAGTTCGTTCCTCTGATTCTACATTTCTGTATTTGTGTGTCTAGAGGTTTATTTAACGGATACCCGCCACAGTCGGAAGTACGTAGGCATCTGTTTTATTCATCTCATAATGACCGAAGATGTTCGACTTCGAGTGAAGTGACAGTTGTGTGAAACAAGGCATCCATGTTGGGATACCTTACTAGTATCTATTTCCGAGTTGAATCATTGATTTTGAAACGTACCTGGTTGAGTTTACAGCATATATACATTATGTACATGCGCATGGGATACTACATACAGACAGTTAATCTATAACTAGATATGCAATGAACACTGAAGACTATAAGAAGAGACAAAGTACCCGGGCCGAGATTCGAACAAGTAACATCTCTAACCATAGTCAAGAGCAAAGCCCATTCGACTACGGTGCAGTCATATCACTATGATATGGGTGTTTTATTAACTGTTCGTTCATTTCCTTGCAAGATACAATAAGAGACACGCGCACTAAAACTCCACAAATATGCTGCAACATGAGTTAATAGTGCAGTTTCCGTTTTATGTTTTGTGTCCTTTTTGTTTTGCGTAATTTCCAATACTAATGAACGTTTTACAATCATGTCGACTCATTGAAAGGGAGGTCGGTTGCAGTATTTACTCGAAATAGTCGCACACTGGATAGAACAGTGCATCACACTCAGTGCATCGCTACGTGAAGGGTCAAATAACTACACTATTTTGTGTAATAACACTATTTTGTGTAACAAATATTTGCATTGTAAACATCTACTGTAATCACCAATCGTAATTTGTGTCAAAATAGTATCCGTATTTAATTGAAGCTGATATGATTATGTTGATATTCTTAGAGGGGATTCAATAACGCTGTTTTTACTAGTACTAATCTGTTTATTATTTGTATACGTAATATTTTATTTGCTTAAATGTAACACCGTTTCTTAACATACTAGTAAGTAGTTGTATTCGACGGCAGATTCACCTAACCAGTGACTTTTTGCGCTGCAACCCACTACATTACCAGTAATAACAACCAGCTTACCATTCTACAAGCGACAATTAACATTTCGACATGAATGTGTAGAAAAACGACATTGGTGTTAACTTGTCATTGAATGGTATGACGTGCCACAACTGGAAATGAGCCTTAAAATTCCAGCTCACAATAACCACTAAATCGCGGCATGTAGGACAGTATGAACCCAACCTCTTTGTATAATAATTGAATAATGTAAATTAATGTTACAAAACATATAATTTAGAAAATAGTTCATAGCGGTTTAGTTCCGTGATAGTTTTATATGAATTTTAAATTCATATTTGGTCTACATCGTGATTTCATTAGGTGTTGTTCACGCACATGCCATTCGATTAAAATTAAAATTTAGAATACGAATACCTGATACTGGGCTTGTTTAGGCATCTTGTAAACACAGAGTTTTAGGGTCCCATGTTTTGTGTAAATATGGAGTTATGGGATAAGTTTACGTGCACACTAGTTTAGAATAAAAAAGTTAGAAAACTTACATGTACATTAAATAAGATACTGCATTTTAAAAGTAGATATTCGCAAAAATGTCCAAGTCTATCGATTGTAATTTTATTCAGCTTTTATGCGTCTCTTCCAACTTAGCATACATTGGTGATTAACATATCATGGATGCATAAACAGCGCTTTAATTAACATATAATTACGTTGTAACATGCGTCATACCGCGCCGTTTTTAGAGCGTCGATTTTATGACGTCAACTTGTTTACGTCAAAACAGGCTTGGCACAGACGACGTTATTTGGAATTTCGACGTCGGCAGCGAAAGGGTTAAAGTAACAATCAACTCATTTCTTTTTTTTATAAATACTTGATTTGGTGAGAAAATTATACTTCTTTTCGTTCCAACTGTGAGACAGTCCCTTTAACAAAACATTAAATAAAGTATTTGTGCGCGTATCTGTATGAACAAATGCATTATTGCGGAGCATAACCAAATGACATTCTATACAACCGTTCGCAATACAAATGTTCAACAATCACAACTCTTCGCTTTGAAGTTCAGTCACACAAATTACACTTTGTTATATAAACACCACACTGTCATTAATATTAGATAAGCCACGTGACGACTCTAGCATAATATGTATATAGTATAGACATTTCGTCTAAGCAACGTGCCACATGGCACCAGAGAGGAATATTAAAAGCAGCGATGTAGACATCTTGAACAAGAAGTTTCTTCGATAATTAAAGTAGCATGCAAGTAACATCAGGAGTGTTTTTGACAAATCCGTACGTTAAAACAAACTGTTTGGCTAGATGTCAACGCCGTTCACACTTATGTTTGATTTTATCAAATGATCGTTGCCAATATTTTGTCGTTATCAGTCATCCATTCTGATACAGTATCTTTTCGCATTCAGCATTATACTGTAAAACAAATAAATTATTTCACGCGATTAATTTTAGCGATGTTCGCGAAAGGTAAAAATCTGCGAAATAAAGTAGCCGCGAATGTGTTAATAAAATTAATATGGACATCGCAGGAAGTTTAAAATCGGAAATATTTGTAGTCGCAAATATGCCGACGATCGTCAAAACGCGGAAGTAAATACATTTGTAGTTGCGAAATCAAATTGTTTTACAGAAGTGAAACTAATCGTGACACATCTTTCACTAACACAAAAGCGTGAAATTTCTATCAGTTGACTTTTAATTCAAAAGACGATTAGTATGTTGTAATGTCATTAAATGTTCATTTGCCGTCACGTGTTTGGATGTGTGTGATAAAAACTTTATGAAACCTGTGCCGCCTGTCGATCTTTTATTGGAACAAAAACGTTAAGAGTGTGCTAATAGAATAAAAACTGCATTAAATATTTCTTCTGATTCCTTAATTACCTGAGATGAAAAGTGTACTTTTATTTCGTGCTGGTGTAAACGCACGTCGATTCGAAGACGGCACCTCGAACTGCCGCTGCATACAAACTGGAGAAATTCTTCACAGTCGCCTTAAGCACCAGACGGCGTTAGAAGAACACGTCGAGTGAGTTATACATGTAAGAGTTCGCATTGGAAATATGTTGGTGCTCGACATATAAGTGTACGGTGTGAACTACCGTCGACTAAACATATCGGACATTGTAATTATTTACTAATCCAACACCAGTGTATGGTGCAGGGTGTGTGTTCCCAAATTGCTCCGGGAAAGAAACAACTTCGACCGTATGTTTTCATGCGAAGACTGTGTTTCTACGTACACTTGGGAAGAAAATGCTATAAGTACAAACTATGCGAGGAATCAGAGGCTCAATTAGTATCTATAGCAATACGCCACAACACCAAATCTGTTTTCTCGTAGAATAAATTGCTATTTCTCCACTCAAGTTAGCTCGCAAAGCGTCCGCAATGTAATCAATTATGGCTATTCATTCCGTAGAGCTAGACCACCAAATTGGTAAGTTTCCTAAATAAGCCTCATTGCTCCCATTAGACTAGTTGGTTGATAGAAGAAAGTTTTACGACCAAAATAATTCATTTCGCTCGGAACGAGAATCGAATATGATTATAAAGATTATACGGTAAAAGGTCCCGAAGGCACACATACTATCTATCGACCTATCCTCATGGACCAGTCTATTAATTTCCGTGATATATCAAGATCAGTTAGGTACATACTAGATATATAATGCAATTATTGTTTCCATCACCAGAACATGTAGACTATCGTGATTCAATATAATGCGATATGATCGACCGTTAAACGATTTGCATGTTGACTGTAATTACAAGATCGTCTGCTATGTTTATATCGTTTAGCCCTATCGAACAATTCATTGTAGATTAATATCACCAAGGGATTTCTTGTGAGCCTATTTTTATAAAAATGGGAACTTGTCGTATTCATCGTGAATTACGACTAGTTTCAACAATCAGTTTTAGACTAGCGACTTCAATCTGAAGATTATATCTTTTAAATGATATCTAATCCCTTTTGGTTAACACTATGGCTAAGACTTCGTATACAACTGCAACTCATGTTCTATCCTATACATACAGAATGTAATTAAAAAAGAACTGCACATTTCTTAGTTTTGGCACTTAGAACTTTGCTAATTCATAAGTTATTGCATTATATTGCGTTACTTGAATTAAATGGGTAGTAAAATATAAGTTAAAAAGTTAAGTTACCAATTTTCTAGGGCTCTTTTCAGCTGTTAGGCCGCTCAAGCACCCTTTGACATTTTAACTCCCCTGGTCATTGGGCTACATATGGAAACCTACACTCGTGTCTCCCTGGGGAGACTATTTCTCTCCTGTGGTGTGGCAGCCAACATCGATCTGCGGCGCCCAGGAATAGACACTGCCCTCACAGGTACCATTTTACACCATGGTGGAGTGGAGCTGTGGGTATTGCTCAGAGATTTTGACCAGTGGTCCAGAGGGGGATCGAACCCGGGACCTCTCGATCCCGACGCGCGCACCCTACCTCTAGGCCACCGCTCCCCACCTTACTAGCTGAATGTTTGAATTTTACATTAAATTGCAATGTATGTCAATGATGCTACTTGTATGTAAAATTATTAACCTTCATAAACGGTCGAGTTATACATTCAATGCTTCGCAAAATATAAGGATATTTGTCAAATGCCAAATACACAAGGTCGACATCAGCAATTTGCGAACCTAGAACTTTTGCAACGATGCTATATTCATGTATTTGGTATCTCTATTCTATGACAACTTCTAGTTGACTACTGGCTGGATAGTATTTGATTGATGGCCACTCCATGACTGACATAGACAAGACTTTAATGTCACCAAAAGCAGTATCATCCACTGTGACAGTATATGACAAACACAGCATAAACTATCAGATAAACGCGCATCATTCACCTCATAAATGTAAAAAACATATTGGCATACATCCCTGGATAAGAATGACAAGGTCGTAAGTACTTACGTACTTCTACCGACCTTGTAAGACCATACAAATTTAAAATCAGCATCACCAACGAACTTCTTATGAGCCTATTTTTATGAAAATCGGAACTTGTCAAGTTGACCAAACTGAAGTCGAATCAGCCTGATTTACCAAAACAAACCGAGTAACTTTGAGGTATATTTTTACTCGTTTTCTCAAAATATCGATTTTTGTATTTACGTACTGATCATGCTAAGCCAGCTAGAATCTATATAAAATAATAAAGATAAAGGTACATTCCAATTTGGCCTCATTTCAGTACGATGTTTTTTTTCAAGATCAAACATATCTGCCGAGATATGAAATCTGCAATTGATTTTGCTGAGCCGAAAAGTTAATCATCTTTTACATTGTTGGCTCTGAGTTGGTCTCTAGTAATAACCGTATTGTTGAGTGAATTTGTCCTTAATCCAATCTATGAACTCACACAATCAGAAGTTCTTTCGTCCTTATTCTTGTAAATTTGTGAACAATAGGTACTTATTCTGGGCATTAACACTGACATTTCTGGATTCTAATTGGAAGAACAATACTTGTACATTGGATCAAATAATCTCACTTGTCGAGTGTACGTGTCAGTTCATTGAAACAAAATTAGATTATATACAGGAAGTACTTCTTGAAGGTCATAGAAAGTATTATGAAAAGTAATACGATAAGACACACTCTATACCTTTCATTATCTTTTACTTTCAGTTAAGCAGATATTGATACACGATAAGTGTATGGACACACATAATTATAAAATGGAACAAACAGTCAGATTAGCCTATTAAATATTACGAGACCAAACTATTTAACCCTTTTACGGGACAATTTCGATTAATACACGCTATACCTTTCATTAATTTTAACTTCATTGAAGAAGGTTTTGGTATATGATCCAAGTGTATTGAATCACAAATTAATAAAAGGGAAACAAATATAAAGGCTAGTCTATTAGATATAAAGAGGAACTTAAATACATAAACCCTTTACGCTCCAGTGTTGATTTATACTTTCAATATGCGGCAATATATAGTAAGACAGGTAATTGCAGTATAGTACAGTAGACTCCCTCAATACCGGACTCTCTCAAAACCGGAATCCTCATAAAACCGGACGATTTCTTAGGTCCCGTATTTTATTATGTAATAGCAAACTAGGTAATGTCATAGTTATGCAAATTGTGTCATTCTGTAATTTTGTGGCGGGGACTTGGACTTTCAATTATTTGTTCGGCTTATGCGTGGGCATTGCCTTATTGTGTGACAAAACGTCCTATTTATTAGGTAAATGGTCAATGTTTGGTATGATCCGTCACGAGATTGAACTCCTTTAGGAAACATGGCATATCATCTAACATCAGACACATACATGTACATTGTTGGTAGCTGTAGCTAAAATGAAATCGACATTTATTAATATTCAAATATAGTTATTCCTTTATCTCATATGTACTTTACCACTCGACTCTTCCTAATTTGTGAAAATGATACTAGAGCGAAACACGGCCATGTCAATAATGAAGAAAATAACGAGACAACGTTACCGATGTCCTAATTTGAAGTCACATGCGTATTCGTACATGTACTTTATCGGTGGATACATTGTTTCTAATTTGTGCAGATACTACTAGAACGATCAAAACACGGCCATTTCAAAAATGAAGTAAATAACGAGACAACATTACTGATGTCCTCGCGTAAAACGAGGCTTGGAAGCCATTATTTCTTTTCCTAGAAATAATTATAGTTTATTTGTGACCTCTAAGTTCTCACGTACTTATTGTGTATTTTGATCTCCATATTTTCTAAAATGGTTTAAAGGAAATATTTAAAATAAGAAAGAAACATTCTGAACACCTTGTTAAAACACAATCGGTACTCTAAGTCACGATCAAGACATTTATCAACTTAATTAGATATCTAGTTGAGCAATATTCAAAATGAACAATAGAACATGTCAGGCGGTTTTGATTTAACTCTCAAGCCTATGAGGATTTTCGCAAGCTCGGTTTTACCGCCATGATTGCATGACACAAAATCCTCTTACACGAACGATTGGCGTGCATTCTAATATGTCATTCCATGTGAATCAGTGCAATGATTCGACGGATACGGTGTTGAAGATTTCCCAAGACAAGAACTACCAAATTAGTTGTTTCCTCCTATAATTGTGAGTGTATATTGGAAAAAATAAACAAGCAGTCTTTATTTGGCTACGACACGAACATTTGAATGTCGCCTAAGAGCACCGCTAAGGCCATTTCCGGCTTGAATGACTGGGCTTTTTTCATTTAGCAATTTCGATGCTTAGACTTGATATTTTTCCAGCCAAGTAAGTGACCAAATTCACTGAAAATAACATTCGTTGATGATTGAACATTAGCATTAACATTGGGGTTGAAAGTCCAGTCGCAGTGCTTTTTGCAGACACCAATATCTAATGTCACTAGATACGAAAATAAGATCGCCTGGAAACTGTACAACAATACTATTCTCGAATAGGGTCGTCAATATCTCCATTTAACCGTTTTATTTTGTTAATATTAGCTAGTGGACTTAAATCAGTTCAACACATAGAAAAGTTAATTAATTTAAACGGTTTAAAAAGGTCACCTTTAAATATGAACTAAGTCAGTTATTTTAATACAATTCAAACAAAAGTCAGATTTTTTGCAAAATAAATTGTAGCTGGTGTTCCCAAATGCTCTGTTCTTGGCCCAATACTTTTCATTTTTCATAAATGATCTACCTTTGAATGTTTATAACTCACAATTTAAAATATTTAATAATACTTTATCCGCTTCAGGTGCAACAAAATGACATATACCATACATAAACCTTGTTTAACTATATTGCAAATAAGACAAAAACTATGATATGTCTGCATCAAAAAACTTTCTAAAGAAATTGAAACCGATTGTAATACACCGTAGGACTAAAATGTGAAATCAACTTCTTGAATTTGTCAAACATTATAAAATCCTTAGAGCACAAGTTGATCCAAACCTAACATGGAAATGCCAAGTTATAAAAGAATACAATACAAATGTGCATGGAAGGAGGTGTTTATATGCAAATGAATTAATTTTGCAAAATAAAGTCATTAGTATCATTATTATTAGCCTTGTATATACACGTAGCCTTATGTGCCAGCAGGCACGAAGAGGATAAGTAAGTATATACATGTATATATAGAACGAGTATGCATAGTTCATTCTTATCTCATTTCACGCCCTTGAAACGTATTTGACATTGACCCGTATTCACAAAGCCTTTTACAAGTAGTTATGTTTCTAAAGAACTATTCTTAGACACAATAGCTCAATTATGTAAAGAATATTAATGTTCATTGTTATTTTAGACAATATTAAGTGTTTTCTTGGTGAAATTCAAAGACATAATTTATTGAAATAAAAGTGACTTCTCATGCTTGTGGTATTAAGCATTATCTTTGAAAAGTAATTATGACATGAATATAATAGTAATAGGTAGAAACGCTTTGTGAATGCTGGTGTGTTTTATAGTCCTAAGGTCAAACCATAACTAATAAAATCTGAAAAGAATGTCTTGCTCTGACGTCTTACCACCTGATCTAAATGTCACACAAACATTCACCACTGGCAAGCATTTAATGAGAAAGTTCAAATACGCTCTAAGATATATGTAATATTTTTTATTTCTCCTCATCACATTGATCTATAACATAAATTGATTGAGAGGGGGAATACAATGGACGCATATTTATCATTCTCGTCCAACCAGCTTATAATTTCGATCAAATATACGTGTACATGTTCAAATGACACTTAGAAAATTTAACAGTCTACAATGACATATTCACATCGATAATCTGGCGACTTGAGTAACTAGGACTGATTAATGAGAATGATATTAATTCAATTTCGTTCAAAACATACGTGAACATGGTCAAATGACACTTTGAAAATTAAAAGTCAGCCATGACATATTCACATCGATCTGACGACTTGACCACCCGCTGCTTTATCAGAATTGTATTAATACAATTATGAAATATATGTATACAAAAAACAACTTCATCAATTCAAAATTCAGAAAAGTACGTTTCGCGCCTTAATTTATACAGAAAGGGCCACGAAGTTGGACATTGAAGCAGACAATTCGAAGCCTTTGTTGTTTCACACTGTACACAGCATAAAAAGCATTCAGTACATAAATATGCAGATATGCATCCTTTCTGGATTGTTTTCGTGGTTTTTGATATGCTGAAATACTAATTTGTACAAGAAGTTATTTTCTTTTACAACGTAACATGACCCTAGACCGACTTTTATTCAACCACTCCTCAATATCTATTATCATTCTTTATGCCAATTACTACGTATTGTTAGATTACCCACGGACAAAAATAAAATCAAGTTAACAGACGTAACTTAATGATTTGTCTTGTTTAATTTAGCATAAGTTACCCGTTGGAGTAAATAGTGGTCTAAGAACACGAACGACACGAACGATACGGAAATGCCTGTTGTGGATTTACATTCTATGTCTAGACAGGCCAGATAGATAATGTCATCTTAGGTGTTTAGCGATGGTATATATTTTTCAGCAATTTAGTACATTGTGTGGCATTATTACGACTGTAGCTTGACTGCACGTATTCTCATCAGTGATGTCGTACTGTAGTTGTATCATCTTATGTACTCGTCAAATGAACATACTGAAATATATTTGCTGACTTTATACATTTATAACACTAGTCTCTTCCGTACATATTTGACATGATGGTATACGTGTATGCCACTATCAGGGTTGTACCATTTTATATTACAGTTCATCTTGTCACGACATAACCAGGAGTCTTATTCACAACATTTAAGTCTAAAACTGATTCTTAGTCTTCCTTTGCGCCCACATGTTGTTATTAATGCATCTATTTCGATATTAATGTGTATAAAGGTTAAGTGGGTAATAACACATAATCCGATAAAATCTCACATGGTTAAATCTAATTTACTGTGGAATACGATAAGGTAGGTATATATATTTAACATTACAGCCAATTTTGAAAATGTGCAATTATTACGCGTTTCTGTCATTTCAAGATCGTTATTCATATATATTATACGATATTACGTTGTATACCATCACATTTATCATCTTACATAAATGATCAGGAAGGAAGTGAAAAGTCGTCAAGTTGATGGTATTTCGCGTTAAACAACAAGCGCTATTGAGTTTGCAAAGCGCAGTTACTTAGAATATTTAAATTGGTCGTAAAACAGGATTGTGTTCATTATTCTACGGAAAAACATACGAGCAAATTTAATTTCAACATTTATCAGGGGCAATAAAAATCACAGTCGCCCTAAATTTCCCAAGTTATTGTCATAACACCAAGAAGATTAGATTGAACACTGATTGTTAAAACTTCAATATGCTTACTTTATGAATCACAATTATCATGCTGTGTGTGGCTATATACCCGTAACTGACGTTATTACCGTTCGCAGCCTAACTGATAAAGTGATGTTATGTGCTATTGCAATCACATAGTTAATATTCTATGTACAATATAAAAAAACGAATTTAAAGCACAAATTAAATTATCAATAATAATAGTGTTGCTAAAACTATTTTGGATAAAAGGTGATTGTCTTCTTAAGTTCGGTGTGCTTGTCAATCAAGCAACCAAACAAAAGCAAATTTCTATGGCTGATCAGGTAATAGTTTCCACGTCAATGTTAACTAATATGCTACAAAATCTACAAATATATTACAATGATTACAAATGGTGCTTGATACAATGTTGAACTTCAAAACTGTCAACGATACTACTTTCACAACTTCTTTAAAAGATAGATAAGATCAATAAAAGGTCGAATAATCCACATCATTTGGTTTCTGAAATAGTTTTTGTTCATTTAAATCCTGTCGCATTACCTACGGTCACGCAATATGATATGTCCATTACTTTGAAGAATGATAACTTAACAGAAGTGACTGATTAATTAGTTGTGGAAAGTATTAAGGTCATTAAACTGTAGAAATTGCGTGCATAGCTATAATGGTGAAAGTCCTTAGCAACAGAATATTACCGACCAGTACCAATCGTATTCCATATTGACCAGTCTGCTTTCTGCTAAATATATGGCAGGCATATGTTAGCATCCACCCGGATTTGAACCCGGGTCAACGGATTAGGTGATAAACGCGCTATTCACTGAGATACAAAGGCAGTTTTCTTACTGACACAATAGTTTCCTTTTTTTCTATTGTATTCTTCCGACAGCATTCATATAAGTGCAGCGTCATATCGTATATCATGTAACATGTACTTAATATGAAGCATGTGCGCTTGCACAAGCATGAACGTCGTTTATCAAGTTGATCAACTATGTTCTGGAATATTTGAGAATGCAAGCCGTCATATTGTACCAATAATCTTGTGATCTATTATGTCGGGTCAAAATAGCGTAAAACAATAGGAAGAATATTCGAAATAAATAGAAAATACTGCATATTTCCGACTAGGTTAGCATTAAAATACGATACCTAAACGATTCCAGTCGATGTTTTCGTTTAATAGCCATGCTATACTCATGGAAATACCTGGTTCTGAACATAATACATAAATATGTGACTATCTGGTTATTAAGCGAATAGAAGAGAATCCGCAATCTATTACATTGGTCGAGGTATTTGGGGAAGCGATAAAGCAGTTATTGAGTACACATTTCAAAGCTAAACGCAGACAAGTGTTTAATGATCATTTCAATTGCCGAAATACTTTTATGCAGATTCTCGTTTTCCGGTTTACGGTTATTTAGTGTTCAGTGTAATGTAATTGGCAAATTAACAAATCATGGTTTGCTATATCAAATCGAAACTTGAACAAAGGCATTCACAATAACATCGTTAGGAAACGGTCTTAATATACATATAGACAACAAAACCCAGTTATCCCATGAACAGCAACTTATTAACTCCGCACTTTTATAACCAGCACTTCGCTTATTTGGCTACACCTACATGTATTAGTACATCTTAACAGGAAACATCGCATTGGTAGCGTTGCAAAAGCGTGTATATATAAAATAATAAAGATACACTACGTACATTCCAATTTGGCCTCATGTCAGTACAATTGTTTTTCATGATCACACATATCCGCCGAGATATGGCATCTGCAATTGATTTCACTAAACCGAAAAGTTAATCATCTTTTACATTGTTTGCTCTGAGTTGGTCTCTAGTAATAACCGCATTGTTGAGTGAATTTGTCCTCAATCCTACCTATGAACTCACACAATCAGAAGTTCTTTCGTCCTTATTCTTGTAAATTTGTGAACAATAGGCACTTATCCTGGACATTAGCACTGACATTCAGGATTCCAAT
This sequence comes from Spisula subtruncata, assembly GCA_963678985.1. Lineage (NCBI taxonomy): Eukaryota > Metazoa > Mollusca > Bivalvia > Venerida > Mactridae > Spisula > Spisula subtruncata. The sequence goes on from OY787669.1 coordinate 5,506,918, forward strand.
TGGACGAGCGATACTTGTATATTAGATCAAATAATTTCACTTGTCAAGTGTGTCAGTATACGGACACAAATATAGATTATATACAGGAAATAATACTTGAAGGTCGTAGAGAGGCTAATATGAAAAGTTAGCCAACAAGACACACTATATACCTTTCATTATTTTTTACTTTCAGTTAAGCAGATTTGATACGCGATCCAACTGTATGGAAATTCACAATTATAAAATGGAAAAACATTCTGGTAAGCGTATTAAATATTACGAGACCTAAAATATAAACCCTTTACGAGATAATTTTGATTAAAACATGCTTTACCTTTCAATAATCTTTACTTCATTAAAGCAAATTTTGATATATGATGCAAGTGTATTGCATTACAAATTAATAAAAGGGAAACACATATATAGGTTAGTCTATTATATTTAATGAGAAACTAAAAAACATTAGCCCTTTACTTGACAGTGTTGATTTATATTTTCAATTTGCGGCAATATAAAGTAAGACACGTAATTGCAGTACAGGTATAGGAAATTAGGTAACGCCATAGTTACATTGTGTTTTAAACTAGGTCACGTCGTAGGTATGCCTCATTTGTTAGCTTGGTTCACCATTTTGGCATACAATGTATGACTTTGAAACAAGGTCGACCTGTAGCGGGTACGTGGGGAGCTCGGTGTTTCATTCGGTCTATTGAGACCACCGCTATTTTGTAATTCCTTGTACAATTGGGTCATCCTGTAATTTTGCGCCGGTCACCTGAACTGTTAATCAATTGTTTGGCACATACGTGGGTATTGCGCGGTGTAATAGTGTTGTGCTTTTAATGATTTCTGTACTCGGCTGGTGAAGTAGAGTGCTGCCTTCCCAGTCTTATTTACACCTTTTTACACAATATGTCTAGTACTAGATATATGTGTGTGATACAATGTAAAATGCATTTGGTGTATGCTCAATATCTGCTATAGTCCGACTCAGATTTAACTCCTTTCGGAAACAATGACATACCATCTATCATCGGAAATAGATGCACAATTGTGTAGCTCCAACTGAATTAAAATCGACATTTATTAATATTCAAACTTAAGTTTTGCTTTATCGCGTATCCGTACATGTACTTTAAAACTCGATTCTACCAAGTATGTGTATAATACTAAAGTTATCGAAATACAGCCATTTAAATAATGAAGTCAATAAGAAGACAACGTTACCGATGCCCTCGTGTAAAAACGATTTGAAGCCATTACAATTATTTCTTTTCTTAGAAATAATTATGATTTGTTTAAGACCTTCAATTTTTAAGCACTTACGGTGTATTGGAATCACCGGATTTTCTATTATGGTTTAAAGGAATGGTTTGCAATAAGGAAGCAAACTGAACACCTTGTTAAAACATAACAATTGCTTCCAATCACGATCACGCCATCTACGAGAGGCATTCAAAAAATACGTAGACAAATCAATTTGCTAGTTTATTTTTTTCAGATAAATCAATAATTATTTATTATGGTGTAGCACCACCTTCAGTCGCCAAAATCAAAAAGTTTCATAGAAATCGGACCCACGGTTAAGTGAGGATCATGTTTTATGCAATGTACCTATAGTGACCATTGGGCAAGCCCAGACGTCGTTGTTGACGTCATATATTTCGGTAACCTCACAAAATTTTCTAAATTTTCACTATAATACTTATTGTACAACCCCAACCATTCTGTTAAATGACCAATTTACAATGGCGGATTAAACTTCCAAAAAAAACGAAATAACATTTATTATTTAATTTGTTGTTTCGAGTTTTACACTCACGTACCCAAAATCGCGCCGATATCAAAGTCTTGACGTCCAGAAAAGAGCGAAATTTGGACTTCATGGGGCATGTGTAAGATGATAAAAACAAAAATTATATACAATCCCGGCACTGTATGTTTTACATTATGTTCCGGTACTTCCTCTATGTGAAATCTCCAATTTTTGGCCACGATTCAAGTAAGTAGGTGTGTTTAAAAACTGTTTGTACCAAGCGCAACACATAATTTCAGGATAACGCTTTCCCCCGTGGTTTAACGCGACGTCACGTTTTCTTTCCGCTTTTAAGAGTGACTTTGTATGATAACCAATATCTCTGTAACCCTGTTTATTATGACATCATAATTTGAAACACAGAACAATATAGTCTCAAACGATACACACATCAATTCTATAAAGGTTTCGCAACCGTTAAAGATAATGACGGGGTGAAGAAATCAACACCAATTTTCTACGGGATAAATCGATGAGTTGCCCCGTGTGTTCAATTTTGCGTTGCTATAACTACCATATTTTCGAATATAACATATATTTTTCATGATAAATATACGCACTGAATTCATAACCGGTAGAACCTAATTTCTACCAAGTTTGATGAAATTCGGATGATAAATAGTTAAACAGTCGAGATTGTCTACGTATTTTTTGAATGGCCCTCGTATCTACTTAGATATTTAGTTGAGCAATATTCAAATTGAACTATAGAGCATGTCAGGCGGTTTTGATTTAACTCTCACGCGTTTCGAGGATTTCCGCGAGCTCAGTTTTACCGTCGTGATCGCATGACACTAAATCCTCTTACATGAACGCTTGGCGTGCACTTTAATATGTCATTCCATGTGAATCAGTGCAATGATTCGACGGAGATGGTGGTGAAGATTTCCCATGACAAGAACTACGAAATAAGTTTCCTCCTATGAGTGTGAGTGTATATTGGAAATAATAAACACGAAGCATTTATTTGGCTAAGACACGAACATTTGAATGACACCTAAGAGCAGCCCTAAGGCCATTTCCGGCTTGAATGATTGGGCTTTTACCATTTAGCAATTTCGATGCTTAGACTTGATATTTTTCTAGTCATGTAAGTGACCAAATTCACTAAAAATAACGTTCGTTGATGATTGCACTTTAACAACAACTTTAGGTTTAACGATCTGTCCGCAGTGCTTTTGCAGACAACAATGCTCAATGCCATCGGATACGAATATAAGATCGCTTGGAAACTTTAGGACAATAGTGTTCCCCATTAAGGTTGTCAATATCCCAATGTGTTATGCAATAGCTTACATGGACTTACAACAGTTTGAAAAATAGAAATGGCAACTTAAACGGTTTACAAAGGTCAACATTGAATAAGAATTAAGTCAGTTATTTTAATACAATTCAAACAACAACAGTCAGATTGTTGTCCCAAGCACAAACTATTGTTGCTGGTGTTTCCCAAAGATCTGTCCTTGGTTAACTACTGTTCATTATTTTCATAAATGCTTTACATTTGAATGTTAATAACTCACAACTTAAAACGGATGATATAAATGTACCAGCTTCAGATGCAACCTTGATAATATCAAACACAACTCACAAGATGACAAAGCTCATATAGAAAACTAGTGTTATGATATTGTCATGGTTTCAAAATGCAAATAAGACAACAGCTATGATTATTTCTGCGCCAACAAAAACTTCTTAAGAAATTGAAAACAAACGTTATTCCATAGAACTTGAATTGTGTAATCAACTTCATAAATATTGTGTGTATATGTAAATGCTTTAAATCCGCAGTTCATTTTTCCTCTCAATTCACTCATGAGACGTATTTGGCATTGACCCGTATTTACAAAGCCTCTTAGATATGCTTATAAAGAACTATTCTTAGACGAAATATTTCACTTATGTAAAGAATATTAAAGTTCATTTCTATTTAAGACATTATTTATTGTTCTCTTAGTGAACTAAATAGAGACAATTCATTGAAATAAAAGTAAATGTGGTGTTGAACATATCTTATTAATTATGCAACGAAGGTAACAGTAATGATTTGTCAATACAGGTGAGTTATATAGTCCTAAGGTCATATTATAACAAATAACATCTGAAAAGAATGTCTCGCTCTGACGTCTTCCCACCTGATCTTAAAGTCAGGCAACCATTCACCATTGGCTTGAATTAAACGAGACATTTCAAATACGCCTCAATGTATACTTATTTCATCTCATCACATTGAATTATATCATAAATAGATTGCAAGAGAGATGTACTGGACGCATATTAATCGTTTTCGTGCAACCAGCGTGCATTTTCGTCCTAAACACACTTGACATTTGGACTATGTAACATTCTATTTTGGTATGTTAACATCGATAGTCTGGACATTGACTTACCACTGATTTATGAAAATCATATTTAAACAATAATTATTAAGAATTATCTGTTTGCATCATCCTATGTCACAATTAAATTAAGTTCACGAAATTACAATCCACGTCTTAATTTATACACAAAGGGACAATATCGATGGTAATAGAGCAGACAATTCGGAACGCTTGTCGTTTTACAATGTACACAACATCAAAATCAGTCAGTACTATCTTTGCCGATATACTGCCTTTCGGACTTATTATCATTGTATTTGGTATGCCGAAAGATTAATACGTTCTACAAGAAGCTGTTTTCCTTTAACAAGACCCTAGACAGACTTTTATTTAACCACTTCTTAATATATATGACCATTCTTTATTTTAATTACTACGTAGTGTTACATTACCCACAGACAAAAACAGAATCAAGTTAACAGACGTAACTTAATGATTTTCTTGTTTAATTTAGCATAAGTTACATGTCGCAGTAAATAGTGGTCTAAGAACACGAACGACACGAAAGTAACGGAATGCCCATTGTTGATTTACAGTCTATATCTAGACAGGTTAGATAGATAATGTCATCTTATATGTTTAGCGATAGTATATTTTTCAGCAATTTAGTACATTGTGTGGCATTATAACGACTGTAGCTTGACTGCACGTATTCTCATCAGTGATGCCTTACTGTAATTTTATCTTTTTATCCAAGAGGATATTCGTTTATGTAATCGTCTAATGAACAAACTGAAATATCTTTGCTGACTTTATACATTTATAAACACTGATGTAATCTGCATATATTTGACATGATAGTATAATGTATATGCCACTGTCTGGGCGGTACTGTTCATCTTGTCACGACATTAACAGGGACCCAATTCCCCGCCGCTAAATTGCAGTAATATCTACTAGTAATTATCTACAATATCAGCTATTACATTGTATACAATCGCAATTATCATCTTATGTAAATGTTTAGTAAGGAAGTGAAAGGTCATCAAGTTGGTGGTATTCTCGTTCCAAAGACAATCGCTATTGAATTTCTAAGTCGAAGTTAATTAGAATATTTAAAAGGGTCGTAAAACATAATTTCGTTCATTATTCTAGGGAAACCATACAAGTAAAATGAATTTGATCATTTACCAGCGGCAATAAACATCACAGTTGCCCTACATTTTCCCCAGTAATTGTCATAACATCAAGACGACTAAATTGAACACAGGATGTTAAAACTATGCAATATCACTATTATAATGTTGGGTATTGTTAAACAACTGACGTAATTACCGTTCGCAACCTTACTGATAACGTGATGTTACGTGATATTGTACTCACACATTTGAGATATTATGTACAGTATAACAAAACGAATTTAAAGCACAAAAAAACGTTAACAATGGTAATACTGTTGATAAAAATGTTGTTTTGGATAATGGTAATATTGTTAAATCAAATCATCCAAGCAAATTTAATTGGTTGATAAGCATATATTTTTCAAGTCAATGATATCGAATATGTTACACAATCTACAAATATGCTACAACATCTACAATATCGTCAGCCTACTTCTATCAAAACTCATTAAAATATATTTTAAAATCAATGTGTGCGTTTAGAAATCGAAGACAAATGACATTAGGGGAAGCATTTGTAAACTTGAGTTAAGTCCACTTTATTTGGTTTCTGAAATACAATGTAGTTGGTTTTCGTGTTCATTTTTATCCTGTCGCATTGTCATCGGTCATGCAACATGATATGTCCATTACTTGGCAGAATGATAACTCAATAGAAGTGGTTGATTAATTAGTTCTAGAAAGTATTAAGGTCATTAAACTGTAAAAATTGTGTGGAAAGTTATAGCTGTGTAAGTCCTTAGCAACATAATATTACAGACCATTACCAATCGTATTTCACACATCGCTTAGAAGATGGATTTTTTGTGCATCCGAAGCATTTTCATTCTGCTATGTCGAGCATAATAGCCTTTATTTGGCAGTCTGATTTCTGCTAAATATGGCAGGCCTCAACCCAGATTTGAATCCTGATCGCAGGTTTTAGCGGCGAACGTGCTAACCACTGAGCTACTGGGGCCTCTCCGTCAGTCGCATGTTGTCCTTGGCGAAACACTTGCGGTTGTTCTGTATGCATATTCAATGCGATGTTTGAAATTACAATGCGTTAATTGCTTAGAAGTTGACCAATAGTATCATCCAAAGGCGAAACCAAAAGCAATGTGTTGTAAAACTTTCTCAATATCCAGCATTTTATCGGCTATTATTTCCATATGTACGGATTTGGTGATGCATTTGTCAGTTGTCTGTAAAGTCGGCGTTTCTTTACTGGCATAAAAATTTCCGTTCCATCAGTTGTAATATTTCCATAAAGTTGGCGTTCCTTTCCTGGCATTATAGTTGCCTTTCCATCGGTTGTAAAATTTCCGTAATGTCGGCGTTCCTTTACTGGAATACTAGTGTCCTTTCCATCGATTGTACTATTTCCGTAAAGTCGGCGTTCTTTTACTGGCATAATAGTTTCCTTTCCATCGGTTGTAATATTTCCGTAAATTTGGCGTTCTTTTACTGGCATAATAGTTTCCTTTCCATCGGTTGTAATATTTCCGTAAAGTCGGCGTTCTTTTACTGGCATAATAGTTGTCTTTCCATCGGTTGTAATATTTCTGTAAATTTGGCGTTCTTTTACTGGCATAATAGTTTCCTTTCCATCGGTTGTAATATTTCCGTGAATTTGGCGTTCTTTTACTGGCATAATAGTTTCCTTTCCATCGGTTGCGATATTTCCGTAAAGTCGGCGTTCTTTTACTGGCATAATAGTTGTCTTTCCATCGTTTGTACTATTTTCGTAAAGTCGGCGTTCTTTAACTGGCATACTAGTTTCCTTTCCATCGGTTATAATATTTCCGTAAATTTGGCGTTCTTTTACTGGCATAATAGTTGTCTTTCCATCGGTTGTAATATTTCCGTAAATTCGGCGTTCTTTTACTGGCATAATAGTTTCCTTTCCATCGGTTGTAATATTTCGTAAATTTGGCGTTCTTTTACTGGCATAATAGTTTCCTTTCCATCGGTTGTAATATTTCCGTAAAGTCGGCATTCTTTAACTGGCATAATAGTTTCCTTTCCATCGGTTGTACTATTTCCGTAAAGTCAGCGTTCTTCTACTGGCATAATAGTTTCCTTTCCATCGGTTGTACTATTTCTGAAAGTCGGCGTTCTTTTACTGGCATAATAGTTGTCTTTCCATCGGTTGTAATATTTCCGTAAAGTCGGCGTTCCTTTACTGGCATAATAGTTGTCTTTCCATCGGTTGTACTATTTCCGTAAAGTCGGCGTTCTTTTACTGGCATAATAGTTGCCTTTCCATCTGCTGTAATATTTCCGTAAAGTCGGCGTTCCTTTACTGTCATACTAGTTTCCTTTCCGTCTGCTGTAATATTTCAAATAGTGAACTGTAATATCGACTATCATGTAATATATACTTAAAGTGAAACATGTGCGCTTGTACAAGCATACAGGTCGTTTATCAATTTGATCAACTCAACCATGTTATGGATTATTAGAGAATGCAAGCTGTCATATTACACCAATAATCTTGTGATCTATTATGTCGCGTCAAACTAGCGTTAAACAATAGGAAGAATATTCTGACAAAATGGAAAAAACTGCAAGTTTTCGACTAGGTTATCATTAAAATACGACTCTGAAACGATTCCAGACGACGTTTTAGGCTGATCTTTGTATAATCATGATATTTGTATTCGTTTCATTACCATGTTATACTCATGGAAATACCTGTTTCGGAACACAATACATAAATCTAAGACTATCTGGTTATTAAGCGAATAGACGGGAAAACGCAATCCATTATTACATCGGTCTAGGCATTTGGGGAAGAGATAAAGCACTTATTTAGTACTATGTATGCAATATCTCTCTGTCGGAGTACAAAACATTTCAAAGCTAGCCACATACAATTGTTAATCATTCGAATTGTCGTATTCAGATACCTCCTCCCCGGTTATATGGTTGGTGCGTGGTAATCCTCTGACCGTCAAGTGTCTCGGTAAATACTTGTCAATGCAATGTTTGAAGATATACCTCCAAAAATGTAATTTTTGTTGATGCTCTACTCTTTGATGTTATCCATGCAGGGATTTCTTGGCATATATCTTTAACCTGATATGACGGTTGATGTGTTCGTTGTCGTTAGTGCGTATGTTGTTAAATTTTCCTTTACATCTATCCTGAACATTAGGTTGTCGTTAGTGCGTATGTTGCTAAACTTTCCTTTTAAACTATTCTGAACCTTATGTGACCGTTGATAGGTTCGTTGTCGTAAGTGCGTAATGTTGTTAAATTGTCCTTTACTCCTATCCTTATTCTGATGTGACAGTTGATAGTTCGTTGTCATTGATGCGTATGTTGCTAAACATTCCTTTACATCAATCCCGAATCTTATGTGACGGTTGATATCTTCCTTACTGTGTAAGTTGCTAAATGTTCCTTCACACCTATCCTTAACCTGATGTGGCGTTTGGTTATTCGTTGTCGTTGTGGCGCATGTTGCATTATCAGACATCATTGTCGTGATGTGATGGTTGATACGCTACTATTCCATGTTATTCATTCATAATTTCCTTCATAGCTATCCTTAATCTGATGTGACGGCTGAGTCCTTGTTGTGTATGCTGCTAAACTCCACTCGGTAACAACAGTCCGAACACAGTATTTATCACGTGCTCGGATCGTCGTTATCGAGTAATGCAAAGCTAAACTTGTAGAATGGTGATATGCCCAACATCATCAGCAAATCTAAGGCTCCTTGTGATGTTTGACCAAGTAAGAAATATGCTGATCTTGCAGAATGGTGATATGTCCAACAATATCAGAACATCTAAGTTCTCCTTGTGGTGTAGAATTTAGAAATATCCCAAACTTGTAGCAATGTGATATGCCCGAACAACATCAGAACTTCTAAGGCTCCTATTTATGTTAAGCTAAACTTGCAGAATGTTGATATACCCAGCACCATTAGAACACCAAAGGCTGCTTTCGATGTTCGGCCAAGTTAGAAATAAGCTAAACTTGTAGACTATTTATATACCAAGCAACACCAGATCATCTAAGGCTCCTTGTGATGGTTGACCAAGTAAGGAATATGATGTATCTAACACTTAAGTGTATCCATTATATATACGATCTTATAGCCACATATCGTTTGTATTATCGAAAATAATTCAGGGTACTATTTTATCAAAGTACTAACGAACATCCTTAACTTACTCTCTCTCATAACTACATTCCTTAGAATGCTTTGCTACTACAAGTAGGGGACATGTTGTTTTAAATCATTAACTGGATCAATACACGATTAAAATAACTTAACCAGAATTTGCAGTCGTTATAAAAGTATAGAGGATTTAAACATGACCGTAAATTTACGATTACCGTAAATGCTTTGATAAAACAACACACAGGGGAACATCTATGTTAATATCATAATTGTTAGCCATGTTATAAACGAAAACAAACGTTGCTGTACCATTTGCTTTCATTATAATGTGCATTTAACATCCTTATATTAGCTGTAAAATGATCTCAATAAAAATTAACCACCGTGAAACAAGCACATCTGTCGTGCAAGAAATGCGCATACACCAAAAATTAGACATAATAGCTTGTTTTATTAACTGGTTCTTTGTAATAAACTTAAACAAAACGAGGCATTCTGATCGTGAGCATTGTTGCTTTCGTGCATGTGCAAATGACAACTATGAACAAATAAAGAATATAAAAACCTCTTTACCGGAGCTGATCACGTTAAGGCCATACCAAATCGCTTTCATGTTTAGCGTCAGGACTGACTTTCTGAAACCTAGCTACCTATTTACAAAAACAAAAAAAGCAGATTCAAAAAGATATTGCAACACATGGGTCCATATATTTGTATTTACACACTCCAGTAGTAATCTTGCCAAAAAGTGTGTTTAGACAAGGAACACGTCAGTAAATGCATCATTAGTAACATAATTGCTGGCGTAAGTTTAAAAATTCAACTTCACCATAACAAAATCAAGAAAATTCATTGTTTCGAATGTTTTTATTTTATTTTGAAAATTGATTTATAAAAACTAGGCACACAACAACGCTAAACATTAAAGACGATAGGTATGGCCTAAGGAAACTGATTGAGGAAGAACTTCACATCGACATGTTAGAGGCGTTTTATCCGTTAAGTCAACTGTAGTAACAAGATGATTAAAAAACTAATGAAAATCAAATTAAGATACAATCAATACACGCATTAGACAGAGATGCGTTTCATGTCTTAGAGAAGAGTTCGTCTCCGGGAAAAGATAACAACGATAATAATTTAATTCAGCGAATTTAACTGCGATCAATTAAACGCTTTATAGTGTTGCAATGGCGTATAATATTATTTGGTTGACTAGTAATTTGTGTTTTATTACGCTGTCTGCGAACATGTTTAGGATGGTAAATCTTTTTTCGATATAGACAAGTTAAACTTTAGCAATGTATCCCATTTTGATTGGTTTGGATAGCTGGTCAAAATGCCGCCTTTACTAAAAGCCATTGCATTCTACAGTAATGAAATTAACTAGGAAATGTAGGAACTTTGATATTCTTGTAAGCATTTAAGCATGTGCCCCGGGCAACAAACGCTTTTGATTACACGTATCCAGTACGTTGTCAAATAATTGTTTGTTATTGCCTGCAGTGAGACTCTGATATATAGTTTCCCTGGACAACAAATGGAGCAATTCATGCAAAACGACAAATTACCAAGGCAGACATATTGCCTCTGACGTAACTCAACTATTAAGTTTGCCCGTACAAATATGGTTATCCTGGCGTTTCGTAATTAGATAATATAACAAAACATCTCAAATGAGATTTTAGATTCGATGTCTAATGACCGTAGAGTGTTTCCATTGCCTCCGAAAAGTGATAGTTTTTCATCCAATATTTGCAAGATGTTCAAATTGTCTTTTTATGACAATACAGATTTGCCGATTTGCACAACCGAAAGTGTTATCGCACGGAAACGTGGACAAGTATTAGATTAGTAGGTTTAAATGCATATTAGTCTTCAAATTATATGTGAGGTTTGAAAGCTTTGGTATTTCGAAAGAACCTGATATGAAACACAATATAATCGAAAGGTTTGAAATATTTCACCAGCGCTAAATTAAAGTAGGTTGGGCAATTTCTCAAGGAAGCACCACGACACTTGTTCAACTGAGCTATTGAATTTGCTGTGACATGTTATATTGCCAATTTAAGTATTTTAAATTGTTGAGAAGAGTAACAACCAAGTTACAACCTTTAATTTATGAGTGTCACCTTTAACTGCTACTCGCAAGACGATATTTTTTGCTAATGGCAGGCGCTTACATGATAGGAGCGTTTCGGTCGATAAGACGATAAGAAACATCATATTGTGGAATGCTTCAATGGTGACACAACTGCGACTTGTTAGACTAAAGGGAAGTATGTTATCAAAATAAATACATATTTATGTTTAGATGTTTATCTAGCTTTGACTGGGTATAAGCTATATACATGCGATAACGGTATTCACCACTATTCTTTCGAGTGGGATATGTCACTCATTAGTATTACTTATTGAATCGACTATTCATCACATATTTCTAACAAGAACACTAATGAAAAAAAAATTGGTCCAATCATGTACATTTGATTGAAAAATAAAGTAGGTCTTAGAAGTCGGGGGTATTTGTTTGATTTGTTTTGACGTCGTTTTCCAAATGTTCCGAACATAAACGTCAGTCAGTTGTTGACCCAACCAGATATTCGTTTTTTTATGATACATTGACCTTTCCACCTCTATTAATAATAACAAGCTACTCCACATGTGGCGAAATTGATCTTAAGCAACGAACGTCAAAAACACCGAACATTACTGACAACAGAAACATGAACTAGATCGATTATTATATTTTTGTTGCTACGTCGTTGACCTAACAACACAGTGAATAATACAACGCACTGTATGACTTATTGGATGATTACAAAATTCAACCAGTATCATATATTGCTATTAAAAGTACGTGTAAAATTTGATAACTTTATGACTTTTTGCCGTACTATATAGTTTAACGTGTATGTCTTATTGCAATTGCCGGAAATCAACTTGTTCATAACAGTAGTGTACAGTGTACACTCGAGTCACACAACATGTGCTCGTGAGGTATAACGCACAAGATTGTACCTTTACGGTATAACGAGATGCGACAAACACTTGAAGTAACCTCATAATGTTCTGCTTAACATCAGATGATACACAATATACTCATGTGTATACAATAATTCAGACATCAAGGTAAACAACCTGAATGAATTGTCCTCGTGGCATGTCTGATATCATGATATCGCTGGCTTAGAATGTGAAGGTCACACGTACAAACTCGATATTGTGGGAAAATAAGCGCAAACTGTCTTAAAATCACTCTTTACTTATGGTAAAACAAGTTGTTTCAACCACAGATAACTGTTTCATTGATAAAGACTAAAACAGAAAAATGTTGATTTTTTTGTAAAACTTATACTTTTCTATTTTTTATATATGTTTTCGTTATCAATGATTCAGTTACCTGGGGTTTCAACTGCAGTTTAGTCAACTTGAAAATTCAGATTTTCATACCAGGCTCATGAGAAGCGCATTGTGATGATTATTTTAATATGTATTAATCGTAATAAAATAAGTTACCTTCTCATTATAAGTTAGCGATATGACTATAGTTGCTGCGTATGTACGTCTCATGGCATATAGATCAACTTACATTGGTGCCTACAGGTGCCATATCAAACTGTTACACTCAAGACTAACCTTTTGAGATGCCGAATATATCTTATGACTTGGATGATGCGTATGACAATATGTCAGGTTTTATTGATGGCACATGTTGCATATGATTAGGTAATATCCACGTCTTTAGTACCAAAATACTTTCCACCCATTATATCGCTGGTTTAGAATGAGGAGGTCGTAACAAAATAAATATTATGAGAAAACAAGAAAAAACTGGTTATACAATCATTTTCAACTTCAGATTGGCCAACATGACAAGTTCCGATTTTCATGAAAAAAGGCTCACAAAAAGCGCATAATGATGTCAATTTCAAATATGCATAAGTCGTACAAGGTCGGAATTGACATGTACGATCTTCTCATTCTAAACCAGCGATAAATATTTACCAGCAAAAGCGACACATGTACTGACAAAACATTGCTTTATTCAAAGTTATGAAATGACATAATTGCCAAGTAATAAGACATGCAATTATTAATTCCAATTTAGTAACAGTCACATAAAAAAATATGAGGAATCGGACAGGGAAGGCAGGACTCGATCAGTCGAGTACAGCAAAATTAACAGCATAAAACAACTGCAGGAAGCAATACCCTTACATAACCCAACGAAATGATTAAATGCCCATGTCCCCGCCGTAAACAAGGAGGATGACCAACTTACACAAAGGAACAGCATACAAGATGATAATTTCACCAATAAGCTGAATACGAGATGTAACAACTACATTCCAAGAAATGTTTTAGGTCATCCATGCAGATCGTAATTCTAAACAAAGGACTAAAATGGTCCGTTGTCCATAAGTACCCTGCGTTGCATCGAAACAATACTTTGTATAATTATGTATAATCGATTATATTCACTTTACCGGTACTGATTTTGCTCACAATGCTCCTTCTTAATAATTGTATATATTTTGAAACACTGACACTGTTTACAGCCTTTTGCAAAAAGTTGTGGGCATAATGACTATTATATCGCTTGCTTTCCGTGACAGTCTTTATTCAATTTACCACGAAGTAATTTCGTCTGACAACTTAATGACAAAAGGTCATGTTTCGTTAAAGTAATTAGGCATCGTATGATATTGGATATACTTATCTGTCGCTTTACATTCTTCTATAGAAACGTTAGTTATGTTTAACTACATACCTGATGTATGCGGCACAAAGATTAACTTGGTTTATGTCATGCTGAGCATTTGCAGAGTATAAACCAGACTTTGTGTGCATTATTGAATCTTGAGGAGAGCATGTTTTTCGTTCACAACATTATTCGTGTTGTTTTATTGATAAGCATTCTATATATGGTTTATGACAAACCGCTAATGCGTTTGATGTAATTTCAGCAAACATGGAAACAGTTCGACTATGTTGAATGTGCTCAAACTGTGCTATTTTGTAAAAAGTTTGTTCCTGTAAACGTCACTTATTGCTGTAGTTATGATGCACTTTGAAAACAAATAACAACACATACTCGTAGAAATGTCTAGAGTTCTGAAACAACGTCTTGGAAGGAGACAGTTATGGACTGAATGTTTAGCCATTAAGGATATTTCTCCTGCATACCATATGGGGGTTGTATGTCAGTAGATGGCTGACAGGCCTACTAACAATTGTCATAAAGCTATCCTCGTCCATATGACCACAGACAGTTGGGACATAATTATGTACTATTAGATGGCAAAACGTCATGGCGACGAGGGAGAAACAAATAACTCCGATGATAAATCCCTGTATGCTTAACCATTTGCTGTTCGTCTTGGAACATATCAGGTCTTGTCTCATGAATTATTCAAACGATATCATAATAGTTCTTAAATTACGACAAAGGCAAGACAATAATAAGCGGAATAAAAACACGAGAGTGTGGAAATGAGGAGGGTCTTTCATTGATAATAGCAAAGTTGACACATGCCATTGCAATGGTTACTTTTGAAGGCAGACACCCTGCATAATATTATTTTAAAGGCGGTATGTGTATTGAACGAGGGTGATGATGTTACAGGGAAAACTATTTCGGACGAAACCATGATCATGCTTATTGTTCTAAACTAGTTATAGTATTTTAATATCTATTAAGTAGCAGCTTAACGTTGCGGTTGAGATCTACTACTATAACGCTGACTTTGAATGAGAAGGTTGTAAGTATAATAATCATTATTTTACTGTACATATCCCAATAATACTACATTGCCTCACCAAATATGAGTTTTCCGAAATTACCGTTCGGTTTTGGAAAATACAGAGGTTTAATAAATTTTGTGCTCCTTATGTTTAGTCTTTTGAATCCTATAGTTAATATGCATGCCTATTTGAATCACCGTCATTTTTTTCTTTTTTTCCCCTCAATTTTGTGATTTCACTTACGGCGACAAATGATCCCATTTGAAAACACACTACTAGTGTCAACAATTATTTTTTTCCCTAACACTCACGGCATATCCATTTACCATTCAATTTGTTTAGTAGTTCGCCTAAAAACGTGAACATCACATCATCTGCACAATTGCTGGGAATGGTTCTTATCATTTTCAGACACAAATAGTGACGGTATTTCTGATTCGTGATTGTCTTTATGACAGAGTCTTTTTGGTCTTTTTCAGGACATACCGAATAGATGTAAATACTGTTAAAAACGTTTAGCTCCATATGATAGGGCACGAGTACCACTCTAAAATGCGTCGTATATAACATTAAAAGTATTGAAACCTCTTAAGCACCAATATTTAATATTTCTCGAGAAAATGAAGTCGATAAAGTTAATCTCGTAGGCAACGACACGTACTTAGTGTATGCACTGAGAAATGGTTGTTTATGATGCAGGGCTAATGGTTCTTTTATTAAATCAAAACGTACCTTTTTCTCAATAAGTGTAATTAACCGTGCATGATTCAAATGAAAGTATCGATGTTTAGATTAATGATGCATGAAAAAGATTATTACTCGTAGAAGCTTAAATGTGTTATAAGAGAATTGTGAATAGGACTGTTACATGTTTGATTAGCGATGCTTCAATACGATGTAGATAATGAACCGATACATTATGTTAGCCAACGATGGCGAACATAATGGTATACAACTGATTATATCAAATCTTACATATCGTTTTCGCATGATGTCTCTTTACAAATGATACACGAGCATCAGTAACATTTATCAATAAACGATACAGACAGACCAGAGTGATTACTTGAACATAATTTTCAGGACTGTAATCAAGTAAACTATAACTCTCTGTTTAACCCACGTGAGACAAATGACTATTTCTTAGAAACGTAACATATGTCTTTCTTCTGAGAAACGTATACTCGTACAGTGTTAGAAGCTTGTTTTGACAAAACCCAATACATTTGTAGTCTGTCAATATTTTGTATTTCAAAACCGTCATATTTACTGACACGGTTTGTTGTCGAATATTGGCCTTAGAAATGTATATTTATATACATGTACGTACAGTGAGAATGTCAATGACATTATATATTCGATGCATGTGGCATAAATGTCAAATATAACCTTATGTTTCCATAGCAGCGTGATCTTTTGTTTGTATTTACGGTGTGAACGTAAGTTATTTGAGTTGTTTCGTTGGCTGTCTTGCTGGCAACAATTATACCATTGGAGGTCGAAATAACACAAGGCGATAATGCACAATGAGACGACTGATGAAAAGACGAACTTTTTTCATAGCGGTATTATTCATCAACTTTTACTCAATTTTAAACTAGCTCAAAGCATTATTACACACCAGACAAGCAACAAGCACACATTAAGCAAATAGTTGTCATTTATAATAAGTTTACATTGTGTACATTTGTTTTAGATTTAGTTAACGAAGTAAAATCTTATTTAATTACTATTTCCTTATCAAACGTAACCTGTCATGTATTAATCACACATTTGATCGGGTCTAAATCGACGATAGTATGAGTATATGTATGTGTTATAATGATTTATTACATAGTTTTATTCGCAGTTATTGGAGCAAATATTTCATCTAGTTATACTAATAATATATATAATTGCCTGCAGTGAAGATGCCTCCCAGAGGATGGTCATATAGGGAAAAGTGTGTACAGGCCATAAAATATATTATACGAGTACTATTTCAGTAAAGTTATAATGACCTGTCATATACAAGACGAATTATAGATGAACACAGGGAGAAAAATCATCTTATGACAGACAGGAGAAGAAGAAAATCCTATTATACACGGTATGGACAAACAATTAAGTTATTTTTAAGAAACATTTACCGTTTTTTGCATAACATACATGTGTACCTACACAATTACAATATACATAATGTTGAATTTTAAGTGGATAGTTATATTCATGACGTTTTGTTAATTTCATTTCTTACTATTAAATTCCAGACAAAGATTTATAAGAAATGTGCAGACCTATTCCTTTATGGACATCTGTAAATAATAAGCGTTAAAAACCAAAATGAGTGTCTCAAATGAATTTGGATATAATATTAAGCAAAAGAATGTGAACATGTGAATTGATAATAAATCAAACCATTGTTCTTTAATATTTAGTAGTCACATATACCTTTGAGAAAACCCCTAGTACATAAACCGTTAAAAGACACACCCCTCTAGGTGAGCACATCTCTAATAATAGTTGAAAAGTAAAAAAAAATGTGTTTCAATTTATTCTTAACTCATCAGCAATTTACAACACACCTTTTTGAAGAAAAGTACAGTGTAATGTAAAGTGTAGTACTCACCGACTTCTCAGTACTTCATCCAATGCAGTAAGTACACAGGATGAAATATCGCCAGACCTGAAAATATAAAGGTACAATAGAATTCAGTTTATAGTACTTCAGAAACAAAACCTTTCAATGCGACATATATATATGTACGAACATGCTTATAAGAGATATATATTCTTCAACCTATGTGGACTCCTTCGAAACGATAAACGATAATGACCGAGGGGTTGTCTCAAATGAGTTTTGATATAATTTACAGCAGTTTGATACTGAATGTTTATTATACAATGTAGATCATCTTGGTAGAGTACAGGGTAATCACCAACGCTGTAAGTTTAAAACACAGACTAAGAAAAAAATTGTTATTATTCATAATCACTGCCATTGCTTTGAAATAAGATTTAACCAGGTGAAAATCTATCTGACCATTTGTTGTTACCCACAGAATATGTGCACCAATTTATATTATCATTAGTACATTTATAACAACTTGGGAGCGAATAGAACATTTGAAATGAAAATTCTAAGTTTCTGTTTTAGACTTACAACGTTGGTGAATAAGGTCCCAGGTGCAAATGTGTTTGTATCCAAATATTTCAGTTTTCCTTTAAATCAATTAATTGTGCTAGTAGTAGCCATATTTGCATTTGATAGAACTCTAGTTAATGCACCTTTGTCACAAATTGAACCTGACATAGGTTGAAGTGTACTTATTCAACAACAAGAGCGGCTACCGTATCACCTGGTATATAGACTAGGTGTTGAAGTTTACAAGTTTATTCAGAATAAGCTTTACATGTGTCACTATAAGATTGTTAAGGTAAAAAAAGACCTATGAACAAACAACATAATAATAAGCAATGTAATGGTTCAATGTGTACAATAATTGTTATGCATACAATAAAGAATCATATAAATTTGTAATATTTCAACTATTTCACAGTGCATTTTCCATGTCTTTATAAAATAATAAGGAATGGTTCTAGTATGAAGATAAATAATCAAGAAAAAATGTATAAAAACAAGTATTTTGCATGTGTTTTCTAGTTTGAACAAGTCAATAAGATAGTGATAAGAAGGAGTATGACCTTTCAAAATGGGACAGTGAAGTCAGCACTCAACAGGTGTCACACCGGTGGAAAGTACTTCCGGGTCGTAGTATGCTAAAATAGTCCCTTTCAAAAATTTGATATATGTCTGTTGAAGCACTGTTTTAATGTGGAAAATGCTGCTTGTTAACCAAATTACATGAATGTAGATCAAATATGACCTGCATGCTAACTTTTAAGAGTGTTTAATTAATATTTTTCTGAATTATCTTTCCCTGGCTGAAGACTGACCATGTATGTGTGCTTCGGTCAAGTCAGCTTTTGAGGCATGGAAAATAGCATTGTCCTTCCAGAATCCCTGCAGTAGCTCGAAAACGAAACTATCGACATGCCATTTTCTCCATCTTATTTTGGAAATAACAGGGATTCCTTTTTATGGCAACGGCTACAGAAAATCACCCGGAATGTCAGTGAAACGGAGGGAGAGATGCGAATTTGGGTCATTTTGCATTAATTTCAATGGCAGAAAATTCACCGGTGTGATACCAACAGCAATAATTTGTATATAGCGCGGTCCAACTCGAGAATATAAGCGACATGATAACTAGCACACCGGACAGGTGGCTCAATAGATGTCTGGGCAGTTACTGGTACACTTATGCAAACAGCACTTGTCGACATTAAATATAGAATTAGGTATATACTGTTCATTTGGGTCGTAATTTAGATACTGAAAAGACGCAATCATGACCTTGTCTGTCACCGGTTTCTGTAAATTTCGCGTGGAGTGCTTTACACGTTACAAAGTGTATCATATCACTGTCTTAGAATGAGATGGTCGTCAGTGCAAAATTAAAATTTTGAGAAAACAAGGGTATAATGTCTGAAAATACTCTTATGGTAAAACAAGCTTTTTCATCGTCAGTTTGGTCAACATCACAACTTCCAATTTACATAAAAATAGGCTTATAAGAAGCGCTACACGATGCAGACTCCAAATATGTATCAGTCTTATAAAAAATGACATTCTCAGTCTAAGCCAGTGATAATGTACATATCATAGGCTTACATCATAAAAACAACCTCGGTTTGCTGATTATAACGTGCGATACTTGACTTGAACGATCATGCTGACGTCATTTGACATTTATAGAAAAAATGGCTTTTATGTAGAATCGTACTTCCTGAGCCATGTTATAAACTAAACAAAACTTTGATATGTGGCCTCTCCATTAGCATATACTACTATTAGACGGCATCAAACGAATCACCTGTATGTCTCATACAAATTATTCCTCCCTTGTCTTATAAGACTTTATATCTCCGCTTTGCTTCATATTTCAGTGATAATACGATATGTTCGTATAAAAACGTTAATGTATTTCTAGGATTAATATAAATTATATAATTTATATCGAATTGTTTGTGTGTTCATTTGTCTACCGACAGACTGAGTGGTATTCCACAAAAACCCTTTATTTGAACCAGCATAATTATGTGGCTATTCTTGATTTTAAGACAAAAACGTATTAATAAGCAGAAATATAACTATTATATTATCATATACAATCCCAGTACAATGACACGTACAGTGTACTAGTCTATCTTAAATACCAAATCTTTGGCTTAGAATGAGAAGGTCGTAACTACAAAATCAATATTTTACGAGATAAAACTGTCTGACAATCACTCTTTACTTAATATGGTAAAACTAACTTTTTCAACTTAAGTTTGGTTAACATGACAAGCTCTGATTTCCATAAAAATAGGTTCACAAAAAGCGCCTTATGATGTAGATTTCAAATTTGCATTAGTGTTATAAGGTCGTTACTGTCACTAACGACCTTCTCATTCGAAGCTAGCGATATGTTTATAAGGACAGCTTTCGTCTATACTCTTTTGTCATGAAATTAATTCCCTGTTGCTCTCTTAAACATGGATAATCAAGCTCAGAATGAAATCATAGACTAGTTAAAACTGAAAAATATGTTATTTGTTTGATCAACTACGTTATCTACATGTACATGTAGTAAGGTAGTCAGACTAATAATGTACGTACATTCACTGCTAATCTTGAATGTTTGTGCAGGAACTTACACTAACTTATAACATTATATTTTGCATTGGTTCTGCTGATATGTGCTCTTTTCAGACTATGACATCTCCAAAGTGTCTGATATTCCTTTGATTAGTTTGAACTAGGGATGGCAACGAGTACCCGAGTACTCGAGTACTCGTTCAAACGTCCGATTATCGAATAGTAAAATCAGTATTCGAGTATATGTACTCGAAAAAAAAGTTTAATCCTGTGTAATACAGAAGGTGTCCAAGTGAATTATCTGGTCGACTTAAATTACAATTAACAACATGTCATCAGTCCTTAATCGCCGCCGCGAGGTCGCTAACTGCACACAGACCTGTCAATCATCGTCTGTTAGTTAGCTTATGACACGTAGCTAGGGGTTCGTTCGTTGACACCAACCCGAGGAATTGTCATCAATTGAATTTTTAATTGGCAGTTGTTGTTTATTGGGAGTGACAATCGATTAAGAAATAAAAAAAATATATATATTACTTTAAATCTAAATCGTTCTCGCGCATATATGAACGAAAGATTACTCAGTGAATTGGTCACGCTTTGTAAATATTATGTCACCGGTCGATAAGAGTAGTTCCCCTTTGTTGTTTATTTGATTTTCTAGCGTTATTGATTAAAAATTCTATTGATTTTACACTGTATTGGGGTTTTTTGTTATACGTTTTTATTATTGTTATTGTTTTATAGTTCTTCTACCGATCTAGATGTGATCAACAACTGAACAAAACGGACAGGCAAACGCGCTGTTTTTATTTGAAGTTGAACACGCACGTTTGCAGTACAACATTTCTATTTCCCAAATATCATGGACATTAATAGTTTTCCGAGTACCCGAGTACTCGATCGGAAGAATGACCGAGTACCGATTTTAGTACTCGTTGCCATCCCTAGTTTGAACATATAATAATATATATTTGTGTTTACAACATCAATGACAATGGGTACAGTTTTGTCTAAATGCGTCTACTTCTAGTTACCGGTGAACTGCTAACTAATACAGAGACATTTATGAGCGCCAGTCTCCATTTATGAAGCACTAAAATAGAAGAGTCGTCTTTATAAACTAACAATTGTTTTTATCTCCACCACAGACAGACATGTCATTAACATGTGTTAAAAGAGTATTGAACCTTATGGAACAGAACCACATGCTGTTTCTGAACTAGAAATAGAGCACTTGATACATGTATAAGCAACTGGAAGAGGCGAACCACCTTCCCTCAAATATTTATACAAAGATCAAAAACTGTCAACGCCATCAATATCATTGAATGGTATGAAAGGTTGGTGTTAGTATAAAAAAAGTGCAAATACATGCAATTTATTGACAGACATCTCTAATAAAGTACAATATTTCATTCAGCCATCATACCCGTTGCTTAGAATGAGAGGATTGTAACTACTACTTACAACCTTATAAGACTGATACATATTTGAAACCTATATCATACGGCACTTCTTGGGAGCCTATTTATCATGGAAATCGGAAATTGACGTGTTGACCAAAATGAAGTCGTAAAAGAGTAAAGAGTAAATTGTAGATGTTGTTTCTTGTATTCTCAAACTATTGCTTTTGACCTTTCGATATTCTCATTCAAAGCCAGCGATATAACCAAGTGCATAGTTACGCTGTTTTGACGCGCAACCTACATCCTAAGATGAACAAGACATTGGAAAAAATCTTTACATAGAAAGATTTATCTATTAAGTTAGTAGTGGCTTATGTCCACCAATATATCCCACATGGGTCCAGGTGTTCTCATTATCGTCAACTCACTTAAGTATTCCGTCATAAAAAGGCAATAAATATCATCCAGTCTAAATTATATTTGAATCTATTGGAAACTACTACCTGCAATATCTTAAGTTATAAGGTATACTGAATGCACTTCTATTACACCTAGACCGATGTGAAGTCCTATATTGCATACATGCCATATTTTCCTGAAGCATATGCAGGATATTTGTGATGGAAATGCAGGAGATTTCAATGAAATGCAGGAGATTTTCTTGCTCAAACTTTAAACTTAATCGAATGAACTTAATATGCAGTTTTCAACTATTTTACTTGTAGGACATTACCATGCATGCTTCATAAAGCTATTTAAATTAATATTTGTTATCATTTTTATCATGAAAACAAAAAAAATCAAGGTTCCAGTATTCCAAGAAATGCAGGAGATTTGATCAATTTGCCTAAAATCATGCGGGAGTAGAGTCTCAAATGCAGGAGATCTGGCATGAATGATATTGGATGAAAAGAAAATGTACTTAGAGTTTTATCAAAGTACAACTAGTACAATTGGTTTTATAAATGGCTGCTTTAGAATGAGAAGGTGGTGACTACAAAATCGATATTTTGGGTATTTTTTTAAACTTCATATTGGTCAACATGACAAGTGCCGTTATTCTTGAAAATAGCGTCATAAGAAGCGCCTTATGGTGTAGATTTCAAACATGCATTAGTCTTATGTACAAAAGTCAAAGTCCACAGTGTGTCATTCATTGCGGAGTGAGCATATAAGGCTCGTTTGAAACATCCATTTTTTTGGGGATGTGGATGGCTTGTACTATGTCTGACTCTTGCATGTTTGGCAAGGCGCTGCGGCCGTAACTGTGTGGCTTTGGTTTGTATCTTACTATTTATAAGGCCGTAAGTGGCACTTACGACCTTCTCATTGTAAGCCAGCGAAATGCAGTATATATGGAATTATGTGTCAGATAGAAATCGTAGAGGGACATGTACACCACGACTTAGATAACCACTACACAAACGCGGATACCTCGTATGTCAGAGCTGACGAATCATTTAATATACTTTTTGTACCGAAAAGGAAGTACTCATTTATATTTTTCTGCGTACAATGTCCCGCGAGGTACAGTATTCATATTTCGTGATAACGATCATGTTTTTGATGTATTAACCCACAACCCTACATGTTCAAATGGCAAGGGAACTGTGATGACAATGAATAGATAGAAGTGTTCATGACAGATGGACATAACTCTAACTATTGAATACTATTACTGGCACATAAGTCATGATATGGTACATGTAGGAAGGTAACGGTTATGTTTTGTCCTATATATATAGATAATCTATTACGAGTTGTCGATTGCAGTAGACTTATATTAAACGAGTTTGGAAAAATTTATTAAGCGAGCCTTTTGCGAGCTAAGTAAGGTTTCCTTAACGAGTTTAATATAAGTTTATATCAATTGACAACGAGTATTAGATTCTTTATATCAAAGGATTCTAATAACATGAAATAACGCATCTTTCTGCTGAAAAAGAACGACTTCGCTATATACTGTAACAGACGCATAACGCAACGCCATTTTCAGCACAAAATGAGATCTAAGAGATTAAATGACGTCAGTTAAACGTTATACTACGCTCGTTACGTATCAAGTAATACGTACTGGTTATACTAACCCGGATACAAGGAAATAGAATATATAACATAGATGACTATTTGTGACGTGTGATCATGTAGTATGAAATCTAATACGAGTCCTTAAGAAGTGTGTTTGTTTAAGCATTGGGCGTCTTTGCGATACTCCCCGCTTTTTAAGATATGCCAAATAAATGTTTAAATACAACCGCAAGTATAAATAGAGACGATTTTGTTATTTGTATCAGCTGTTAAATACATGTATTCTAACGGAAGGTTGACGATCACATAAAATAAAAATTGCTATACGGGCAATCTTATTACAAGTTACAAAATAAAATTAGTTTTTGTAGAGCTGTTATTTCGCGCTCTTCAGTGATATGTCTGACATGTTTTCCCCTATGATGAGCTTAAGGCACATGTGTTAAATGTTCCTATAATAATGACACGGAAACGAATGGTGAAGACACTACGTAAACTTCTATTAGTTAAACTCAGGGGTAATGATGACTGTGAACTTTCAGTTGAGTTACCAAAGACAATTTGCAATGGGACAACTCAAGCGAGGTAACGATAACTTTGTCACTATCTTTGAACTTTTAGATAATGTTACCAAAGACCATATGTATCGGGCGACACTTTCGATAAGACGTTTCACTGCGTTTTGGGATGTTTTGTTCTCAATTGTTTGAGCCTCGAGACATTTTATGGCTGCAAATTATAACAGTATTATACGTGTGTGAAAGTGCCTATTTTGGTTCCTAATAATGTAGTCGAAATTGTTTTTTGTTTCTCTCAATATCGCTGGCTTTGAATGAGAAGGTCGTATTATCTATGAACTACTTAAGACCTTATAAGACTGGTATATATTTAAAACCAGCATCCAACTGTGCTTCTGATAAAAAAGGTATGAGAAAATTCGACAGGGAAGGTAGCACTCAACCCAAACAGCCGAGCACAGAAATCAGAAACACCTAGACACAACTACCCTGAGCAGTGCCCACAGAAACCCATGCCAAAACGGCGACCAAATGAGACACAACAACCCCGGGGCGTGACATAGGTTAAAACACTAAGGACAGTGACCTAACGTCATGCGACCTTAAGAGGCACAACTACGACTTGACCTAGTTAAAATATGGACAAGGGAGGAATGGGGTGGGAAATAATATAACATATTCCTAGCAACTACAATGAGCAATGCCCACATATAAGCCGAAGAAACAACCAAACATCTAAGTCCCCGCCGATAAAATGCAGGATGACCCACATTCACAAGGAAATTATATAATAACGGTTATTGCCAAATGAAACGAAGCCAATACTCGACCAAGTACCCAAAGGCCCCACTGCACGGCGAACTAACCACACAAACCCATGCCAAAACGGCGACTAAATGAGGCACAATTAACCACCCCCTGACCTAGTTAAAAACACCAAGGACAGTGAAATAACGTTAATACGTGTAAAAGAGACATTATTGGACTTGCCCTAGTTTACAATAATGGGCAAAAAGAGGGCGAAACTATATATTCTAAAACGTATCTTATAGTGACCAAACAGCACAGTGACCTAATGAAAAAGTATCTCATCTAGCATCTCCGCAAGATACAAATGATGAAAAGAGGGGGGGGGGTTGAGGGCGGTGAACTTAAAACAAATGGCAGAGGAAATTAAGTTCCAATTACAAGTGGAAACCAATATGCGTACGTGACCTAATGAAAAAGTATCTCATCCAGCATCTCCACAAGATACAAATGATGAAAAGAGGGGGTGCATGTTGTGGGCGGTGGACTTAAAAACAAATGGCAGAGGAAATTAACTTCCAAGGACAAGTGGAAACAAAAATAAATCGACACTGCATAGTGCTGTAAAAAAAAGGGGGCGACTTGACCTAGTTTACAATAATAGGCAAAAAGAGGGCGAAAAAATATATACCACAAACTTTATTATAGTGACCAAACAGCACAGTGACCTAATTAAAAAGTATCTCAGGCAGCATCTCCGCTGATAAAGAAGCATATTTTCATGCAAATCGGAACTTATCATGTTGACCAAAATGAAGTTGTAAAAGTTTGTATGGAAGAATAAATTTCAGACAATTTGGTCTTGTTTTCTAAATACATTTACTTTAAATAATAGTCAACGACCTTCTCATTATATTATAAATAAATATAAATAATGAAGATGTATCAGATGTTAAGTATTTTAATAGAAATGTTGCAAAGTGGATCAATCAAACCATGTTATACGGGCAATCTTATTACAAGTAACAAAATAAAAATAGTTTTCATAAAGTAGTTGTTTCGCGCTTTGGTGGAGATTTCTGAGATGTGTCGTCCCCTATGGTGAGCTTCTGGCAAACGTTCCTATAATAGCATGACAAGGAAACGAATCGTGTAGACACTACGCAAATTGTTGTTAGATAAACTCAGGAGCAATGATACTGTGAACTTTCAATTAATGTTTGCCAAAGACAATTTGCAATCGGGCGACATTTTTGATGATACATTTCACTGCGTTTGGTTTTGTGCTCGAATGTTTGAGCCGCCAGACATTTTATTGTTTCAAATGATAACATAAATATGCGTGGGTGAATGTGTTTATTTTGGTACTAGCGAATAAATAATTTGGTAAATATAACTGTTTGTGCTTCCCCCCCCCAATATGTTCGGTCGGTGCGAGTAATCGTCTCTTGTTATGATTTTACTCTCCACTTCTGTTCAAGGACCTACATACTTATAAGTAATCTCTTTATTTGAAGCCAAATGGTTGGTGAAATATTGTGAAAATAGAAAAGAGTGTGTCGATACGGGTATAGATCGTGACAAGGGATGAACAAGAGACTTTCGTACGCTTTACCACTTGGTTTTCAAGATACGCCAAATATTCAAAGGTTTATTTTATTCCTTATATGACTGTTATATTAGAAGAATCACAATCACAGGGCTCTTTTTTTGGCAAATTATCATGAAAATCGGAACGTAGGTCATGTTGATAAACTTAAGAAAAAAAGATTCGTATTCTGAAAGTTTTTTCTTGTTTTCTCAAATATCGGTGTTGTACTTACGACCTTCTCATTTTAAGCCAGCGAATTAGATTATGATCAGAACTGGTCATGTGACAATATATGGAGGCTTTTACTGTCCTCAGACGGCTTTGCATTATAACGCTGAGTATCAGATGCATAGGGGTATTAAATGTCATTGCATATGTCAAATGCTGAAATAGAATACTTGTTATATGTTCATATGCTTCAATAAAATAAACATTGCATTGTGTTTAAATAGCATGGATATATCTGGGAATAAACTCAATGGAACGGTGGGGTAATAACGACAATTTTATGTTTATAGATATTATAAAATCACTTTATATTCGAGCGATTGAAATTAACGGATTTCGTGGTTGATCTTAATCAAGAAATTGAATCTCAAAGAATACTGATAATTTCTATAGTACTTAACTTTGAGGATAATGCATCCTTGACATTATAACCGCACGAAATGGTGATGTTCCCAAAAATGTGTTTCATTGAAATTAAATGATTTTACAGTAGTCAGAAATAATGTAATACTCTATAGAACGCGTTGACAACTGACATTATACATGTCGAAATGTTTTAAGTGTATTGACTAGATATTGAGTATACGATGATAATCAGCGTTATAATACGAAGCCGTCTGAGGACAGTAAAATCCTCCAAATATTGTCGCATGACCAGTTTTTATCATAATGCAATTCGCTGGCATAACATGAGAAGGTCTCTGTTACTTACACATTTAAAACTATTAACAAAACTAGATAATTTTTACGTCATGATTACATTAAAACATTATAATTTCCACACAGGTTGAATTTGTGGGCTGTCTTACATACCATCCAAACACTAGTATGCAAACATTTACAAACAAGTCGAGACTATCCAGACTCGGTGGCAATCTACCATTAACCTTTTATGCCTTGGTCCCACTGAAATATTTTTGCCTTGGCGATGTATTCCTGATGTTACAATGAGCACCAGGTCCGGTGGTTATAAACATTTCTCATTCTCCTACTCGAACTCCATGCTCCAACTTGAAAAACTGACTTTTTTAGAATTTTGCTTCAAAACCAACACCAAGTTGTAGCAAATGGTCTAATTAAGAAAATGAACCCCCGTTTTATATGTTTCCATCCAGTAATAAAGAAGTTACAGCAGTTTTTGTAACAAAGAAATACTCCAATTGGAGTTCGGAGTACGAGTTGGAGCATGGCGTATGTTATCCAATGTTTATAATCACTGGACCAGAAGGCATCGGAAACGGGTCCTCGTGGTCTAGTAAACACTTCTGTGTAATCATTAGACATTTGTGATATCCCTGTTCCTAATGCCTCCCGAAGCCAATTTATCAAAATCAGGAGTACATCACCGATGCCGAACAATTAATGATCCGTGGAACCAAAACATAACAATAATCAACACTTATTTCATCAGATTCAAAATGACCCTTAATTGTCCTTACAGTTCACTCAGTATTATAAAGGGGAAAAGGGTTTCATGACATTGTTCCTTTAAAATGTTCATTGTATTATCACATATGTTTGTGTAGCATGTCGATGTGTAGTTGGCCGCACTAAATGCAACCAGTATGAATCAAATCAATATACGCGCCGAGTTGTAAAATAAGGTGATTTATAACCTATATTCCCTCCCTAATGGCTGTCAAGTGTTGAACACACTTACGTCTTTGTCGTAAAATAATATGCTTAGTCTCTTAATCCGCTTTAAATGACAAGAAATTTCCCCCAACTAATGACATGAAAAATGACTTATCAAGAAATAACTAGATATACTGCGTAATGACTTGGTCCTTCGTGACCAAATGTTGGTCAGATTTGTCCGGCAGAGGATAAAAAAGACACAAGAAATGTGGCTGTCGGATATATCGGATTCTTGGCTAATCATAAAACAGTAAATGGAGGTCAGTAAAACATGAAATCAGTTTTTTCTGCAAATTAATTATTGATCAGTACTGGACTGTTACATGCTATTACGAAAACAATGGATATGTTATTATTGTTGTATTTAGGGGAAATAGTAATAACACGTCTCTGACGGTATATGATTTACTACAATGACCAGTGTCTCTGCACACGTATAACGGCGAAGTCAAGTGTAAGAAATATTATTCTTCATAAAAAGAGAATTTAATTATGCGCTTCATTGTGTGTCAAATTTCCATACTATGACTGCTAATAGAGACCATATCTGTATGTTCATACTTTTTTATACTAAATGTTTCAAAGGCGTTGACTCTTTCCCATTTGTATTGTGTATTCAATTGATTTTTTTAAGACTTGATGTCATGGATAGTTAAATTCATTTTATATTGATTGACATACCGTTTTGCTACAGGCAGAACTTGCAGTTTAGCAGTTTGGCCTTTACTCTCAATGAATACGTACACTATGTTTACAAAGGTAGAACAACTCTCACACATGTGTATTGCAAAGGTCAACACCATTTTGAAAGTTGAAACATTCCTGTGAACGTGTAGCTCTTATGAGTTTCAAAAGCCTTTAAAAGCTAATTGGCCATTTTATGACTTTCAAAAGCCTTTAAAAGCTAATTGGCCATTAAATGAAAACGTCATTAAACGAATGCCCAAATGTGAAGTGAAAGAACATAAAGGAACAATGTCTACCTTTTATTATTTCAAAATGGAAATAATAGCCAAGTCCATCGTTTCCCGGGGCCAATTAGTGTGACGGACGTATTATTCCCTATCAGGTGAAATAATTGGTTGAATCAAGACTTATTTGCTTTTCAAAATCTCCTAATGGACAAGCTTAATTCAAAGGTAATTTATTTTCTCCTAAATAGAGTAAGATGTCCTATTGGCATTCAAAACACGCAGAAAATACGCAAATTGCCATTACTTCTGATTCCTCTTATTATCCTTGCCGGATGTCTTTTCTATTAAGTGAGTATTTCATTTCTTTCCTAAGCAGACAGATCGTTCTTCATTTTATACCCACCAAAGGTTCGGTTACTAAATAGCTTCCTGTTCCAAGCAGGGCTTAATTATTGTGCGAGATCCGTAAATTCGCAAAATAGTCATTATTCAAATCACAAACATGGCGTCTTCAATTTCAATATACACCATACGAGGCAAACGGATTGATAATAGAATCGCTTTCTGACCAATCTAGAGGATATAAGATAAATCATGTCAACCAATCTGTCTTAGGAATAACAGAGCTTGCGTGGCGTATCAACAGTCATCTGAGCGATTATTCTATATCATGAAACCAATCGAAAAGTGCGTTCAAGTTGGCACAGTGGTATGACAGCTTTTTAGTAATATTTCTTTTACCAATGAAGTTGTTGAATATACCATGAACTATGGTAACTGAGAGGTTTGGTTTGTGCCCGTAATGTTTCACACAAACGTTAAACTTCATTTTCATAATTGTTGATCGACCGATTCATCAATAGCTGTTCAGCCATGTGGAAACTCACTCCTCCAAGGTTTATCCTAGCACCGGCCAAACTAACAGTTTCTTAGAACTTATATAGCCGAGGTCCAAGCCAGGGCGATATACAAATAACATTTCAATTTATTTGATTTGAGAAGGCCGTAAGTACAAAATCGACGTTTTAAGAAAGCAAGACAAAGCTGTCCGAAAAATTACTATTTTCTTACGGTTAAACAAGCTCTAGTAAAAACTGCCGCCTGACAATCACAAAAGCTCTACCCTTTAACACAGAAACATTGAAATGGTCCCACCAGGACTCTATGTCGTATAATAAATAATTTACAAGATGTAGGAAATGGGCTTATCAAACATGTGAACCGTCTACACTAATTCTCACAAAACATAGCATATACACAGTACGTCTCGAGACATAATAATTGCTATTTTCTTCTTTTCTAGCATCCAATCTAATAAGACATCGGGGTGAAAGAATATATTGCTATGCATAAGGAATAAATGTTAATGGTCAAACACTAAAGGAGTATGTCTGCATTTCCGGAGGACATTTTATGAAATAACCAATTACATGACGCGTGCGTAACTTTTCGTTTACTAATTTCACATATTCAATAAACCATAAGAATTTCCGATGTTTATTGAATAATGCTGAAAGTGTTTAAACCTTATTCATAACACCTTCATATATCCTATGTTATGAAGTATTTGATATCCCTTGAGATTGCGCAAATAAAAATGCCTTTAACAACCAAACCCTCTTTCTTTAATTTACAAATATTTCGACGATCAAGCCGGGAGCCTCTTTGACCTATCACACAGAGTCATGTCACATAAGTTCATCATTCTATGTTTTACATATAGGTTATGTTTGTGTCTATTTAATGATATACACACGAAACATATATTTCCCATTCAGATATTTGCAATGATTCTAAGTTTGATTCTCAACAATTTCTGAGAGTACCGTAATATTATTGTCTGCGAGTCAGGACCTCTATAGATTAGTACGCGTAAAGGAAATTAATATTATCGAGACATAATCTTACCTTGTCTACGTATAACGTGACTCAATAATAAGTCGTCGCATTCGCCATATGTGCCTTGATACAGCTGCGGGTTACGGAACATACGATGCCAATCTGATCTGGTTATTACACAAAAACTACCACTGTTTTGTCAATAAACGTTGCAAAACATTTACTGTTGCTATGACAACTCATTTTACAGTTATTCGTTCAAAGTAAACCATCTTGCATTTAGACAAAATAAACATTGAAACAAAAACCGATTGTTTTATATCGAGTTTTTATATCAATGTATTCGACCATCACATCTGACGAATATTAGGTTAAACTTGATTGTTAAACAGACAGGTAAGGTAGCACTCAACCTTGCCAGCCGAGCAAAGAAATCAGAAACACCACAACACATCTACACTGAGCAATGCTGCACAAGCCAATGAAAGTCCCCGCTGAAAAAATGCTGAATGACCCAATTTCACAAAGAAATTATACGAAACGGTAATTTCATGCAGCCAATACTCGACCAAGTTCCCCAAAGCCCCGCTGCACGGCGACCCATACGCACAAAACAATACTAAAACGCCGACCGAATGAGCAGAACAACCCCGTGACCTAGTTTTAAAAGCCAAGTCAAAGCAAAACATTACACTAAATGTGGTCCTGGTAACACGAATGTAGGAAGGTAGGTAGGGTTTTGGTTTTGGTTATATTATTATAGTTTTAGAACGCTTTGATTGACTCTATGCGATGTAAACTCATCGCTGCGTACATGTAAAGTTTTCCAGTAAAATGTATATCAAGTATTCAGTGTAGATTTAAATACAATATATGAGGATATTTGATAGTTGTTGCCATGTTAAAAGAAACATAAAAAATGTATTGATTGCGGTATTATGTCAAAACAAACAAAGGTACGATACTTATATAGATACAAGCATGTCTTCTTAAATAATGTAGTGTGCACACCAACCACAATATTTTCCACTTCACTCGGCATGTATGAGTGTTATCTGTTAAATAATTCTTGCATTCACTGCTAGACTGTTTCGTCAGTATTCTACCACATCTTTTTTTTTTCATTTTATACCATATTTTAGAAGGAGACAGCGTTAAACTTTATTAAATCTTAAAGCGAGTTTTCTTTACTGTAGACTTGCATACGATGGAAACGTCCCTGATGTGTCATTTGTTTTTGCTTCTCTGTTCAGTAAGCTTACATTTGGGATTAGCGAACTGACACAGATGATCCGTATGTCGCTCTTGTCTGTCTACCAAGTTGTCCAAGAAGCTTTGGGCGTCTCTTTAGACAACCTTGCTATTTATACGTGTACCATTCAAATTTAATTCACGTTCAATAATTGTTAGACACTTTATTTAAAGTTAAGCTTATTGACGGTTTTGACAGACAGAGCCGTTTCTCTTCAAAGACATCCTGACAGTTGACATCAAACATCGGTTTTTGGGACTAAAAGCTTACCAAATCATCAAAAAAGTGTTACCACTTCGCTATCTCACTTATACCAAATTTATTCGAAAATGCCACCATTCTCCTCAGCAATTATACTTTTTGTTAAATAACATGCTCTAAGTGCATGCGTTATTGCACACGTTTATTTTACTGCCCTTCTCCGATACATTTGCTTTATTGACATGTATTTTTGTATAACATCATGCGTAAATGTAGTACATCATTATGCAATACGTTTTTTAATCAAAAATGCATTTGAAAGAAAACTTGCACTATCTCACTATGGATTAGACTCCAATAGACAGGAGCTTAACGTCACTCCGTTTTCCAATGGAATCCCGTACCCAGTGCGTGGTACCTTATCTTACGACAAACCAAAGCATTGGTACTAGTATTCAACCTGCTAGTATTCAAACACGTTTAAAAGACAGTGTGCATTAATATTGCATATGTTCAGTTTCATGATTAAATTTATACGCGCATTACGTGAGCTTTTCTTTAAGATGGAATAATGCTACATTCAACAATAAACCAGCATTACATGCGTGATTAATATAAACAAGCTTGAAGAACTTAAGCCAATTTGATGGCAGTCATATTTTTGTCTCCGCACGATTGTTTGTCATGCAATTTGATACTTTGGACTATTTATTCCGTCGCGTAATGTATCTTTATTGTCTTTTCGATTCGGTTTATAACTTATTCTGGGAAATAAGCTGTATTACATATTAATTTAGCTTCTGCTGTTAAAACTGCACCGTGAACTCTGTAATTGCTACAATGGACAACCTAAGTATGAACCTGTTCAGTGCTTCAATTATTGAAAGTAAAAAATAAATGAGGAAATCGGAGAGGGAATGCAGAACTTATTAACCAGTCGAGCAAAAAAAACCCCCAGTAACATCGCGCAACACAACTACACGGAGAAACGCCCACACCAAATTGTACAAAAAAATAACAAAAAAACTAAGTTTCACAAATATTTGCCAAATCGGTAACCCAAGCATAAGTCTCACGGTGGGCGTGGTTCACTATATTCTAGATTACCCCTAAATATATTTGGCTAAAAATGAGAAAATAATAAACTGCAATATTGTAGTAATATTGTTAAATAGTAGTGTAGTATAAGGCCGTTCCTAAGCTGGAAGTGGCAAATGGTATTTAATCATTTGATAATTTCGCCGATACAGCATAATATGTGCCACTCATTTACGTCATAATTGTGCACCAATTCGCCTCTCTCTCCAATGTATCCACTGCCCTGCTGTTATATTATTAATGTCTGTCATTAGCAGTTGTTTATCATCTACTATTTTTGGCTCTATAAGCAGATGTTCCATTTTTTGCGTCGGCCATTAACTACCAAACCAAATGAATGAGCTCAGGGAAACATTGGGGACAGGGTCCTCGTAATCAAGGGGATTCTTCGAGAGGTCATAAGACAATTTGTGTGATTTTAAGGAAGCTAAATGGATCGGGGGACATCACGTAAGAAAACCGAATAACCGAAAAGTCACATTGATAAGTTAAATACTATATAGGATCCGAAACGGATTTTGTAAAAACTTGAATGTATAGTAAGTCTTCATTAAATTTAATTTGTCCATCCTTAACACGTGAAATTGTACTATGTATGCACTACATAATTTCATTTCAAGACTCGCATTTTACCGCAAAAAAATGCACACATATTTTACATCGAACGGCATATATGTTGTTTTTTCTTTTCTTTTTCTACTGTGTATAATTTTATAAAGTAAATCAGTCGTGGTACATGTAACACTGTCTCAAACAATGGTGGTTGTTTTCAATAGTACGCTCGCACTAATGGAAAACAATAATATTAATTTCTCAAAACCATCAATCGTCTGGAAGACACAAGTTGGTCATAGGTAGACAGGTGCATTTGTACATTTGTATGCAACAAATCATCACCAAAAACTCGAAACGATCTTAGAAAGAAGAACTTCAAAAGATTTTCATTCACTTTTTTTTTAAATATTGATGTTGTTTCCCTATCATACTCAACTGTTTTCTGTTGCATTTTACGTTCGAATACATTGGTTTTAACGTACAGTATCAAGTAAAAGTTATCAAACCCCTATAATTCGTGCAGTGTTTTCACCATTTGTAAGCAAATTGGGTTACGCATACGCGTTACTAATTCTAGGCATTTAACTACACACATGTGCAATTCACGATTTAACGACGTTGTATTATTTGCAAAATGCAAATTGCACATGGTGCTCTACTGTTTCTTATTCAGATGGTTTGTAAAGTTTAAGAAGTAGTTCATTGTGAAGCGGAAACGATTGGATAACTTAACGTGGTAGTAACATTACATTCACTGAACAATTGTCTCGAGTAACATCTACTTAATTGAAGACTTCAAAACATACAATTTTAACTGTACGTTTTTTTCAACATCGTAATTAAAAGGATTAAAGCAACAGTATAGAAGAACCATCATCTCGACATTATATCGCTGGTTTAGAATGAGAAGGTCGTTAGTAAAAAATCGATGTTTTGAGAAAGCAACAACAAAAAACTGTCCGAAAATAATTATTACTCTTCACGTATGGTAAAACAAGCAGTTTCAACTTCAGTTAGGCCAACAAGACAAGTTTTGATGTTCATGACAATATGCCCATAAGAGGCGCATTGTGATACTGATAGTAAATTTGTATCAGCCTTATGTACTTATTACCTTATCATTCTAACCCAGCGATACATCACTTACACTAAATGGTACATGCAGGTATTGAATAACTTGATATAAACTTTTATCATAGTGAATAGGCAGTTATTCACGAGAACCTTTTCAAAATGAGCACAGTCATTTTTATAAAGTAACAGACACTAGTATCATCCTCGAACGACCTTATTATAAGCATAAACAAAAATCCTTTTAATATCTGCGAAACGTTGAAACAATATTCTAATAATAATCACCTTTACTTCACACTTTAATGCCTACATATGTGAAATACTTAGTGAATTCCGAGTCTTATTTCAAAGTCACGACCTAGCCTTCTAGTTAATCAGCCTTAGCTAAAGGAATCAGATTTCTACAGTTATCAACAATAAGCCATTGCTTAGTAAACCTTTCATTCTGCTATTTAGGTCAATCGTCACATATATTTACTAGAAGAACCCGTTTAATATCTATAGTTTTACACTTCCTGTTCAAATTTATATCAAACAGTTTAACTTCAACTTTTGTGATATGAGTTTATTCATCAATAAATTCATCGCACTATTCATGTTTCATGTTAAGTAAAGTTATTGTTCAAATTTTACAAACTTATTTCAAAAACACACTTTCTGAAGCCGTATATGTAAAACGTGGCAGATTAATATAGTAACCTTATATTTTAGTTCAACCCGAGTTTGGTGATTATTTTAACTAGTCACATGTTAGTACATACATTTACAACGTATGATGCCACCATACTAAGGATTGAAGTTACACGAATAGAAGAGAATATGATAATTTTATGGTTTGGGTAGGCAATGGTGACCATCTAATCTTTACGTGATGCCATTAGGGATGAACAGGTGAGAGTTATTCGAAAACAAACCTGCAAAAAGAACAGAAAAAATTTTACTCTCTCGTGGCATGCCTATTAGTGTGTTTCTGTTATATGTATATATTTGTTTTAAGCTTAGCATTATGCTTTATGCAAAATTATATTTCGCATTCGTTTACATGAAAACAAATGAGAAAAGGAAACACATTTACAAAATCGAACAGGAAGTAGTACAGGTAAAGAAAAGTACAAATAACAAGGTATTACTAAACTTCAAAACATGTTAAAAACACTGATCACACGTAACTTCATGTTATTCAACGATATTTGTAGTTTATATAGTTCATTGCTTATTGTATAGAGTATTGGAAACAAAATACTTATTCAAACAATGCTTTAGTGAATAAACCACACGTTACAGTTAACCTCTACATATTAATTGTCTGACAAGTGTGCCGTTTCCTTATGGCTTTGTATTGCCTGTGCACGACAGTATCAACTTCGTCACTACATCAGGTGTTTTAGTGATGTGTGGCGGCTGTAAAAAGTATTATCGTACTTCACTCATAGTTAGCAGTCATCATTACCCCCATAATTGTTATTTATACGCGCAATTCAAAGTCCACAGTGTGTCATTAATTGTGCAGTATATATATAGTCTTGCTTAAAATGTCCATTTTGGGTAACTATATGAATTGTGTGTCCTATGTCTGACTCGCGTGGGTTGTTAGGCGATACCGCCAATTCTGTGTGGTTTTTGATTGCCTTATGCGCTCCAGTAAGTCTATGTATAATTATAACGATTTGCACCAGCGTCTTGAGACTTAGCTAACACCATAACGGTATGAGATACATGCTTTACCTTTATGGAGTTGTATACAAAGTAAAGGAGTTGTTGCACAATTTTGAATTATTTCATGGGTAACGCATGTTTAACGCATCAGTCAAGTCGCTCTCTACGACTAGCCTGTATTCACACCTTAAACACCAAACTGTCATTTATCAATGTTCAAGTTTTATAACAGTTACTTAACAAATTAGCACTATCAAACGTACGTCGATGAGCGTGATTGTTAGATAGACTGACACGCCCTATATTTGCATTATGTATGCTGCTGTTTCAAGTTGGACATGAACGGTATACCAGCTTATTTCAATGTATAATGCGACGTTTATTTAACATGTAAAATATGAATACACTAGAGATTAAGACAGTTATAAGACCTAGCCAATAAGTATAACACGTAGGTCAACAAAACACCTATCAATAACTGGTACCATTAGCTGGTGGTTTTGTTTCAGAACTTGCAACAAGACCAAGAAACATGGACCGTCCAAAAACATTTTACAGATTCGGTTTTACACATTAATTTAGACATCGCAATAATTTCAGGAATGCTAAAGGAGAATAATCAAGTCACTGACATTTTCTTTGATTAGAATTTGAACAATCTGAATGGTTATGGTAAACATTTAGAAATGGGCATTCTAATATAGCTAAATACAAGTCTTAGTTCAGGGGTTATCCTGTATCATCAACGCTTTACAAAGGTGGAAATTACATTAACGGTCCGATTTCACAACATACTGCTCGATATCAAATTGCCCAGTGTTTGCAAATACCACTTGCATTTTTATGCACCAAATAAATATCATTTGTTGTCCGTAAATCAGACAAAAAAACATAATGGAATTTTGCAATAAAATTAGTAAAACGATGTATATAAAAAACAGAAAAAGTTAATAAATCCGAGGCGATGGTTAATTGGCAGACACTCCTTGTAAAATGAGAATTGTCGTAATATCGCGAGCATAATATGCATTTACACCTTATCCTAGAATCCAGACATTTACTATAAGAGGTATACTGTAAGCAATAATGTAATACTCATTATAAATAATGTAGTGCACCGACAAACGAAAGGCACCCAGTTACGGCGGCAGCGCCAAGCCAGCACCATTTGCAAGAGTTAGACATAGAACGAATCATCTGCATCCCAAAAAATGGATTTTCAAGCAAGCCTATGGGATATACTCACTCCGCAATGAATGACACATTGTGGACTTATAAAAACTTATCATGTAATTTAACTGTTACATAATCTACCAATATAATGTCAAAGAGATGAAACAGTATTCCAAATGTTTATCTTGCTTATTATAATTACTCTAACGTGAGTTCGAAAGAATGTCGCGTCAGCATTAGGCTATCTGCTAACAAAAGTTAATGATTTTCAATCAAAATGTACTGCATAAAATACGTCCACCTACTTATACAGAGATAGTATGTACCTCTGTATAAGTCCTACAAATATTTAACCTAGAACAAAATAGTGTACTTCATGATAATTGAAATGCTTGAAATAACAAATTACAGCATTAATTACACGTACTTAGTCAATATCCAAAAAAACTGTCACTAAATTGG
Source organism: Spisula subtruncata (assembly GCA_963678985.1). NCBI lineage: Eukaryota > Metazoa > Mollusca > Bivalvia > Venerida > Mactridae > Spisula > Spisula subtruncata. The sequence continues at coordinate 5,546,149 of OY787669.1, forward strand.
ATATTGACTAAGTACGTTATCAATACCCACAGAAATGAAATTCCGATACAATAAGGAGTGTTAAAATAAAACAGAAGAATTAGGAATAAAACACTGATCAAGTAGATAAACATTGCATTTTTCGTTTATTTTTTATTTTTGACAGATATCCGTCCTGTCAAGAATAATTTCCTTAAAAAGGAGTCTAATTGGTTTTATAGCACCATTACAACATTTGAGGAATATAACATACCTCTTATTAGAGTTAATAAAACATCCAAGTCAAATCAACGCCAAGGTAACTCATTCAAGCGATGAACGAATCAAAGGCCGCAGCAAAAGTCCAAAGATTTTCCACAGCTTTGCTAAGCAATGCGATCGTCGATATGAAGACGCGTGTGATAGCTAGAAACTCACTAACGTAAAATATTCAATAACAACGCTCAGTGATGTGGCAATATAGACTATCGAATAAAGCATTGCAGAGAGTGGATTCCATAACCATGCTATCAAGTACTTAAAAAATGAAATCTTGTAATAATTTATTAATCGACACTTATTTAATGATGGAACACGGGTACGTTGTTTTGTGTATAAAGGCAAGAGAAATGAGTGTGATTCAGTACAAGTTAAATAATGAATGAGAAATGGTTGCAACCAAATCTGCGTCTTTGTAAATGATACATCGTTTTTTTCGTTGAATTTAGAAATGGTTTACTTCCTGGTACGTGGGTAATACGTATGCTTATATCTAATTAATTACAGTTCAAATAAATAATCGACCATCGTATATCATTTAGTGTCATGTATTCGTCATTGTAAAAAACATTTATGTCTTTATTTAATTGTATTTGATAATTCAGATTGCAAATTGCAAATGTTTTTACCTTCATCTTGCATCGAGCTAGAGTTATATATATACGAATATTTACTAATACTAATATGTGATATATTCTCCGAATTCAGAATTTGTTTTTCAATTCTACTCGTATTCATGATGCAGATTTCATTTCTTCGCGACCGTTTTAAGAATGATTTACGTATTTCAAATGGTCAAAAGACTGGACCAGAATTAATGGGCGGCTCTCAGAACACACGTCTGTCTTTTAAGAATACATTTCAAATAATCAGCAGTGAACCTAACATACATAGTATGTTATCCGACGCTACTCTGGGTATTCGCCTAAAGCGTGAATTGGGCTACCCACCCGAATTTTTTAAGAACTCGTCCGGTTGGTTAGAAGTGTATGCTAACAGCAATGGTGAATAGTCTACTGTTACTGTTCTTAGAACAGTTGATATTTTAAGTAATTTGTTTCATTCACACTGGTTTGGTCTGGATCAAGTTGTTTTTGGAATTGTGTGACTGCGACATTATGTTTCAAAGAGCACCAGACACAAATAATATTGGTAAAACTAGTACGTACACACGTACGAGTACTTGTATTTCGTGCAGACATATTGATAAATAATAACTGTTACTGAAAGGCGATGTAGCCCAAAGTCAACCCCGTGAATGACCACTTTATCTATTTTTAGCATAGTGGTCCGGTTTGCTTTTCAAAAATCGTTAATTAAAACAGCGTTTGCTATGCAAACAGTGTTAAAACGATATAGGACAAAAACATATACACATTAACACTATTTTGGTAAATGCATTTCCATTAATTAGTTTGGATATTTGTATAGCTATGTTTCACTTTATATATCACCAGTGCAGTATGACTTATGTGATTGTACAATCATACAACTTGCAAACCAAGCCTTAAAAACTGATGTTAGTTACTGTATATCGCTGTATCTTATAAGACTAATGCATATTTGAAATCTACAATATAAGGCGCTGCTTATGAGTCTGCTTCTACGAAAATCGGAACTTGTCATGTTGACCAAACTGAAGTTGAAAAATTCTTGTTTTAGCATAAGTAAAGTGATCGTCAGACAGTTATCTCAAAATAATGATTTTTTAGTAATGACCTTCTCACTTTAAGCCAGCGATATCTACATATTTCAAAGGGTATGCAATCAAACGTTTGAGGAATAAACGTGTAATAATAGTAACGATTGTTCATGTTACAATATCTTGTCGTTTTAAGAGCAGCCTAGGGTATCTTAGTCACGAATAGTACGCATATATGCTTGGAACATGACTTTGTGTAACTGCACTACGTTTAATAAGCGTTTGCGTTGCACATAGTTATATTTTGTAAATACAAATAGTTGAATGTCTTATAACTGGAGTTAAATATTTTTTCTATATCATTATAAGTAAACAATTATGTTCATAGCACGATGGATACAATGTTCTACTATAGCTATTTCTGTCATATCTTATTTAGTCTTTAAGATAATACACCACGCAGTAAAAACGATCACAAGGACATTAAATATATAAGTCTGAAGAAGTAATAAGTAAGAAGATACGGAGAGACAATAAACATATTCATGTCTGCACAGATATAGTAAGTCGTTTGTATTGTATCGTATATTGTAAAATGCGGTTTGGTTGGCGTAGCTTTTCACCACTCTTCTCCCACTCATTCGTTGATGTTTTGTGCGAATGTCACACGAGGTATATGTTCATTCAACGTGACTTTGTAACGACGTAGTAAGGTTGTAAGATGTTTACAACTGAAATCGATATGATGTGGTTTTTTGTGGTAGGAATAATATGAGAGTAACAAACGGTTGTAACACGTGTTTTAGCCCACCCATTCATGCTTTTCAACCTTTACTATTTTCATCTATTTGTAAACATATTAATTGTAGTTGCACGATTAAATATGGGTGAGAATTTATAGACCTTCATATCAATTTATTCAGGGGAGAGAAAGACGGTGCACCTGGGTTATTATCAATGCATTTGATGCAGGTAGTGAAGAACATGAGAGATAGTACATTTGCAGTAAACTTTACTTGACTGATCTGGCAAGCTATGAAATCCATGTGGAATGTCGATTTATTGTAACCGTTACTGTCTTTTTGATGTGTGTCTTGGCTGCGGCCATTGCTGTTCTATTCCTTATTATATTTTCGTCTTTTGTGTCGAAATCATTTTCGTTTGCTTTTATTCATGTTTTCGCCTGATTTGTTCGCATTAAGCACACGTATATACTGATGCAGAAACCTTAAAGTGATTTTCCTGTCCGTCTGATTGTTCGTTCGTCCGTTTGTTCGTTACAAAATGTTAAAAACTCAAATATTTTTGAAGCCCATCAATACATTGCTTGCAAACTTGACGTACTTGTTAACCGTCATTGACTCATTACATTATGAAAGTCATGTAGCACTATGAAACAGTTTAACAGAATTATAGCCCCTGAATGACTTAGCTTTTTGTTATGGACAAGAGTATTGCTTTTCGTACATCATAATACTGCCAAGTTAGCGCAAGTTGACAGTACACCGGCTTTCAACATGAGCATGCTTGGATAGATATTTTTCCACGACATTTGTTCAGATGTAATTTTATTGAATGATAATCTGTTTTTGTTCTGCTGAAGAATAGCTACAATTGACATTAAACGCCAGAGCGGAGATCGCCCCATCTGATTGTTTGTCGAAGGCTGCTTGGCGAAGGTTTTAAAGTTAATCAATCGGACCATGTGGTTATAATGTATCGTTAAATTGATTTTAAGGTTATTGATTGACAACTGGCGTAATGTCAATTAGTTGACATTGAACAAGCAATGCTGTTCATTAATATGATTCAAAGTACAATAAACAGAATAACACATAGTTATCGCATGAACGATCGGACAATCAGAATTATATGTGTCTCATAGAATGTCTGATTGATTATCCAACAAACACTCAAGTGATGTTGTAACACAATAAATCTAAAATGAGGTTATTGGAAATACCAACATTGTATAAGCAGGACGTAAAATACGTGTATAACTCTAACGCGGTATTGAAGCCTGTGTCACATAAAGTAAACAGGTAAATTAGGTATAACAACATAAGGGTATTGGAAAAGGAATTATCTTTTCAATGTGTACCGTCATTATTAAAATAAACTTCTGCTTTCCCTAAATCGATATAATGGTCTGTGATTTCTGTTTATATTGACATTGCAGAATATCGCGTTAGAGTTATATAGATAAACCATGTTTTTGAACCGTGACTAATTTATGCAGGAAGGTTGATTTGCCCTCAAAGGATATGTATAAGGTATGTATTAAGGCTTAAGCAAAATAATTATGTGATCAATGACAGTCACCAATCCATGACCCAAAGAGATTTTAACCAGGTATATTCACATACCATGACTAAGATATATAACCTCTGTCACGGCTCAAAAACATGGTTTTATACCATCTATACCATTGAGATAATTGTTTTATTATTGTTGTTCTAATACCATCACAATTCAGGCAAGTATAATTGTGTGCAACCGACCGATTCACCTCTAATACTATTTATGGATTCTATCATTAACTAGATTTTGTTCTGAAAACTCAATTGGGCCTAGAATTATTAAAAGATGAAAGTATCTTGCAGTAATCGCTGGACCGGACATCAACCAATATAATTAATTGATTTTTTTTTCACTATATTTTAGACACTTGCCTGATTTGAAATAATTTGATACTCTCCACCAAAATACACACACTCCAATACAAAGTGCTTTGATTTTCAAACAAGCACTGGCAACTTAAACACCGTATAATATGTTTAGTATTTGAATGAATCTCACATCTCATGTAAATCCAATATATTCAACGTGTAGACTAGACGACGTCACAAGCATTACTGAAAGTCATCTAAAATACACATATTGTGGAACAATAAAGCATAACGATGTTGCAAATAAAACATTACACTCTGATAAGTATCGCGGCAATAGGATTCCGATAAGTCAGACATGGGCTGTAATAAATGCATAATATGATTTATTTAAACAACGAACAATCTATGCTTTTTGTCTAAATATTTCATCAGTTTGAACTGTTTTGTTCTGTCTTTAGGTGTTTGGCAGTAATTTAGAGTATATTTCACAACATTTCAAAGTTTTTTGTTAATGTTTTAAAAGGGTTCCTGTTTTTATCTTTGCTCGGATGGTAACGAGTGCTACCTTCCCTGTCCGGGGTCCTTATATAAGTAAACGTGTCAGTATGGACTCCTTATAATAGAAAATAGCTATGCAAAAATGTAAAGGATTTATTTTATAGTATTTGAGAAAAAGAATCTGACAATAAACTTAACTAACGCAGACTCAAACGATCCTCTAACGACAATAACTCAACCTTTTTCTTCGAAAAAGCAAGCTAAACCTTACTCCTGATAAATTGCTGTACTACATGTTAAAACTCAATCGTTTTAAAAGATGTATTTCATTTGTATGTTGTGTCAGCATGAACATATCGGAAGTTCGAAACATTTCAAATATAAGTTGGGCACTAGTCGTATTGTAGTGTGGTTTGTATTAACCAATCACTTAAAACGTTTTTTCACATGTTCCTTACATTTGTCAGAAATATTTGATGTGTAACTGTCGCTGATACATAAATATATAATACTTGCAACATCATCGACTTGTCGATGCCTACATATTTAACCTAGTCATAAAGCAGAATTGCATTTGTAGACTGATTTATATCTGCTTTTCGGGAGTTTTACTTTTTACATTTAAATTATTTACTAGTTACAGAGTCTTAATAGTTTTGTGTCCTGTAGATAAATCTACAGTATCAAGTTACTTACCAATTGGGGAAAACGACAAACTCATTCTATAGTGAAACTACCATTGGGACATTGTTGTTTCGAAGTAAACTGGAATTTCAACAAACACCATATTCTATACTCGGGAACGGTACGATACACAAATTGAATAGCTGTCAATTCGTATTAGGCACTTTAACTGGCAAATGGAACTAATAGTCCAATATATTTAAAGGCGGATTGTTTCCAGTGGAAAAAGGTCAAAACAATTATCAGTCAGACAGGAACAAATTGTCATTTTATTGTGGGTAGTCATTGGCACTTACTTGCATATAATTTAATTAATGTTTTCAATTAACTAAAACATTAATTCAATACAGCAATTAGAACTGTCTTGTAGTATGGTTCCTTAAGCAAAAGTGACAGGCAGCGAAATAAACGGCTAATGTTTATCCCAATGTTGGTTAAATTACGCATATCAGTAAAGATAGGTGTTTAACATGTTATAAGTACACCGACACAGTATATAGCAAATACGTGCAAAAAGTCGGTCGGTCGACATGCCGAATGGTTTTCCAACAATAACTCCAAAACGGGTAGACCTAAGATTCTAAAAATTGAAGAGGAAATTATTCATCCTCCGCAGACGGTCTGACTTAATTTCAAGGTCAATTGGATCAAAGGTCAAACTCACCATGACATTTGAGCACAAAACAATCACTGGTCCAAACCATAAGAAATATAGGATCTAAGATCGTATAAATTTACAGAGATGTTGCTAACCATCAGATGTAGACTCCTACTAATTTTGAGGCCGAAAGGTCAAAGGTCAAGGTCGTGATGATTTTAGCTACACTAGACTATTTACTGTCATGACACGTGTATGTTGCACAATCCTCTCTTGTACGGTCTGTTATCGTAATTCTTCTGGTTTTGTGTTTTCCTGGTGTGGGTATTGATAAACAATGTGTATATTACATTTTGAGTCTTCGTGCGAAAGTCATTTGTTTTGCACTTGCATTTTGCTTAATTTGAAAATTTGCGGTTCACTGCTCGCAGCGGCAAATTACAATCATCGAATTATCGGTTATTGCTGCTATAATACTCGCACGAAGACGTGCAAAAAATGAACATGATATAATGTATAATAAAAAAAAAATACGCATCATATGTTGGTGTACTTATAACATTAAACAAATGTAGATCACTATCAAACGGGTGAACCTTTCAAGGAATTCCAATTTCTGTCGGTAGATTGGTACGAATGGTGATATAGAATAAATATATAACGGCTAAAGGCGTTCTGTATGTATGAAAGTTCTTTATTTATTTATTACCAAAATGACTAGAGTGACAGTTTGTGTAAAGCACGAAGTTAACATCTTTTGCGGCAGTTATATCCAACCGCTTTGGCAACACACGTAATTATTCTTGAAATGAACACTTGTGACAATAATGGTATATTAGCAATAAATCAAAAAATATATTTCTGTCGTGAACTGTACTATATAAGGTAAAAAAATTAGATAGATATTACGTCCAGATGTACGTAACAAGAATACACTTTGGTAACTTTAGTAGTTCAAGTCGTAGTTAAGCCGCGTTTTGGGCCACCGCTTTTGGCATGTATTTCTGAAACTAGCTCACCTACCTTTTTAAAGCAGTGACTTGCGGAACTTAGTCGGGTCTAAGCTGCGCCTCATTCAGTCACTTGTTGTTATCGTAGTTTGGTATTTCTTCGTTAAGCTATTTGATCGTGCTCCTATACAGCGGGGACTGGGACCTGTCGTTAGGTATATATGGACATTGCTCAGTGTGATTTTGTTATGTTATGTTGTTAATGTTTTATGTGCTCGGCAGGGTAAGTTATATGCAGCCTATCATGTACGATTTCCTCACATCGTATTGTTCTATGAATTGTTGTGGGGGACGACTAACATGTTGTCTTGGTTAGTTATAAATATGGTCCATTACAAAAGTTAACTTGTATTCAAATTATTATTGTCATTGTCCAAATATCCTGAAACTCCAGTATGTTCATCTCGACATGATTTGGATGCATTGATTTAAGATTCTAAAATTTCATGTCAACATTTAATGAAGTCCATTGGTTGTAAAATAATGTTTTTTTTCGATATACGGGACACTAATCTTCTCAACAAACCTGAAATTGTTAAACAGCTTGTTTACCGAAACATGACACCCTATTGACAAACACACGAACCTGTGAAAATACGATTAACTACATGTAATATAAGGTGTGATGCATTTATCAAACTACACTGATCACTGTAATAATCGGTATAAATTTAAAGTAGAATCAAGCGCCATTGCTGCATGTTTAACGCAGTTATGTTTAATACTGACCGTACTTCTAGAATAGGTTTTTTTTAAATTTTGATACTCTCGCGAATTTAAGATTTAGGGACCCTCGATCGCGAATTCATCAATTCACGAAATAAGATCAAAACGGAAAAGCGCGAAATAAAGCTCTCGCGAATATAAAGTGATTTACAGTAGCATATTCAAATACACGAATGATTGTATGTTAATTTTATATTTCATAGCAAATGAAGAAGTATATTTGGAATGACGGAAACCAGTATGATGATCCTATTTTCTCATTTCATTCACTTGATCAGTGAGTATATATTGAGTTGTTGATATTGTTATTTGTAGTGTGTATTTGCAAACTTGTATATAGTCATGCTTTCCAGTGTTTAGACCAGCTGCAGAGTGTTTAAACCGAAAAATTAAATGTTGCCCTTATGCAAATTAACTAAACAGAAAGTATTGACTGTGTCCTTGACACGATTGAACCATTGATACTATAACAATTTGTCCGAAACAATAAATGTCATATTTAGGGTCCAGATCAATTACCAAAGATTTACCAATGGCGTGGCCAAACCAAGTTCGATGCATAATTTATGTTTTTATGGATACATATATACTCCGTGATGGTTTATTGCATAGTTATAACTTTTTGGAGCACCCTCGTGGGACGATAGATGGCGGCAAAAACATTTTATCCAAAATGTTCAATACATTTATATCATATCCCATAACGTAACACATGTCTGTCTCGGTCTGAATAGTCAAATAATTCGATTGCTGTTCTCTTTAGTATAGATCATGTCAGTATGTATAAGACTTGATGTTTGTATCGAAACTGGGAATTTCGTTCACATGGATTGTTCCGCCACTCAGAATGTTATAATACAAAAACCTTACTACATGTTATTATATAACATTAAAACAAACAACATAGTTGGCTACTCTCAGAATAAATATACTATTGCTGATCTACTCAACTTTCTGTTATTGTTTTCCAAATACAGATGCAACAGTAAAGACTTCTGCAAGTCGGAATGCAAGGAGACCTTATAAAATAAATATTTGAATTATTTCGTTAGCTAGTTATCAACAACGCACAACTTTGAAAAACGTCTAGCCTGATCGAAATTATGTCTCGCGTAAATGTATATCTGTCTGTTATTAATTTACTACTATTATAAATGAAAGCATCTGCAGTTCTCTTTATATTGTCAGTAATATTGTTCATATTGTTTAAACCCATACAATTTAGTTTTCATTAGTTAATAACGGCAAGGTAAGCAATGGGGCAACATAAGCATCCATTCATTAACGATTTAAAGAGGTACTAATACCATACAAGTGCAACGGACAACGATGTATGCGATTCGAAGAATTTGATCACCTTGGGTCCCATGCTGACCATTTTGTTAACCTATGGTCTGAATGTCACATTGTGTATTCCCTTAAATACTCGGTTTGATCATTATTAACTGCATCAAAGATACTAGACAAGTACAAATGTAGACCGATAAGATCTAGACCATCTGTTTGTAACAAGAATACAATTATATACGAGTACTTGCATTACAAAAACAGAAAAAGTTACACACTTGTCTTACTGAAATTATCTACGAACATACTATAATATATTCTCTTTGTATACTGTTGCAAGATTTGAACATCAATGGCAGTTTGCATAAGAAAGTAAGTAATTAAGTATTTATATTACGAGGCTCAAATATTACAATAATGCAATCATCCATATGGGCATCAATTATTTATTTATATCTTAAGTATTGTCTAACGTATTCAGCGCATTCATTTTTATAAATAACTTTTTTAACTAATTTCCTCATAACATAAGTATCTTCGCAATATTATCGTATTGAATTTAAAGGTATGCCTATTATATCAATATAAGTAACGGAAAAACAGAGGTGCCACTTCCGGCGAAACAAATGATATTACATCGAGAGGGAACTTACATTCGACTGATTTATTTATCAGACAGGTTTTGTTGTACATATGATATGAAGACAGATGTCTCTGCAAGTATCTCACAAATAAAAAAATAAAGATAAGTTAAAAACTTGATATTGCACGTGACACATTCAGGAACTCGTTGGATGCACAATGGATGTGTTTGTTCAATCGTAGCATATAATACAAATGTAATAATCGCCGAATCGCCACTTCTTCTGACGCCTGGTGAATGTGAATTTTATACAAAACTTGAAACCAAAAATTCACAATTCAAAAATCGTACAGCTTGCATTATCATTAATCATCAACCTGATCTTCACCATATGACGTCTAGAGATTCGGCTGTATTGATATAGTATTGCTTCAAAATTGCATGATGGTATTCAGCTAAGCTTATTTTTACCACATGCAGTAGTACAATAGTACACTCAGATTTACTATAAAGGTAGGGAAAGTTTGGTGTAAGCCACATAGGTGGACAAGTGAAAATCAACAAATGTCCGTACTGAGAAAAACGCAGGACAAGTGAAACAGCAACAAACGTTTCTCTTAAAGCAAAAACTACTTCAAGTATTTTTGATATGCTATATTGACATTAAATGAAACTGTGAAGTTATAATACAATTTAGGACTGATTACACGAATAATTGATCAAATACTGGATTTCTAAAACGCTTACTACGTCAATCATAAAGCTTGCGGGAGTGCACAGTTTAACAATGATTTACATTTACCCAGTAAGCCCGTTTTCTGGAAAACAGCTCATATACGAGCCGGTAATGTGATTCAATTTGAGGCGTGTCAATGTGCTAAATTGTATGAAGGACAAGGTCGTAAACTATGTTAAGGAATTTCATAACCTTGTCCAAACAAGTATCGATCAACAAAATGAAGTTTATAGTTCCATTCTAATAAATGTGCTTGCTGAGCATTTTTGACGCCAAGTGAATAACACAAAGAAAATATGATAGTACAATTGCACATTTAGAGTTGCATATACTTTCATCATCAGCTTTATTGTCCATTATAACAATTCATTGATATCTCTAGATTTATTCAACTTAAAACTTGTTGAGACAGCAAGGCGCCAAACGGCTAAATGTATATATATACACAAAGAGAGGCTGAATATAAATGTATAAGTTTATTTTGATTCTTGATTGAAAACCACAATTTTGCTTCTTACACAATACAGTTGCAGTAATGCATGCTTAGTATAAATATTAGTTTGTCTATGCAGCACTCCGGTAAACGATATTAACCCGACTGATGATAATTTTACAGAGATAATTTGAAGCTATGGATTTACACAAATTAATTTTGAATGACAATCGGTGTAACCGCTTGATATATAGTTTTGCTTATTCATTAAGGTGTTATTCACATTATTTCTTAGTCGAATAGTCGAGTAATTCAATCTGCAATATTTTTATCAATACATACTATCGTGTATTATTTCTTTGATAAAGCGCATAAACGTTATGAACGAGGGTATGAGAGAAAAGTAGCCAGTTTCCCTTATTTTCCTGATCGTCTAGCAAGGCATATTCTTAACATGATTGGTGTGTTTGTTCATCGGTATATTACCTCGATTCCAGTATGACAGTTCAGTAATCTTAAAACGAGTGTTGTTTATTCGTACAGCTATATCTGATGTTTAGTGCGCTTTCTTTGTTTCGCTTTCATAGGCAGCTGCAGAATGGTATTAACTCTTAACGGTCTGTTTCTTCTTGTTGTATACTTAAACGTTTACGGAAACATTTTTACCATAACCTCAGAGAATGAATACAGAATGTATTTGAAATCAGTTTATCCTTAGATGCCCGGAAATAGGAGACAACAGGCTATCAACTTTTAATGGCCTGTTATTATATTTTGATTTCTTATTGTTGTATACTAAAACGTTTACGGAACCACAGAGAATGAATACAAAATGTACATGTGTATGAAGCATTGTGTTTACATTTTTGTCATAAAACAGTATTTTATTGTATGTATATTACGACTAACAAAAACGATATGAATAAACCGAAGGCAACACACATTTTGTACTAACGGCCTTCTCATTCTAAGCCAGCGATATGTATAAAGAAGCAACAGCTTTCTCTCAAAACCAGACCTGTAATGTGTCATAAACTGTCTCAACTAGTTCATTGCCTCATAAATGTTCCCATAATGCCAATGTGGCTACGGTGGGAATCAATAATGTCGTTATCATACCATATGCATTTGTACTGACCAGATCTGACAATAAGTCTTAAATGACCAAACTTATGAGCATATATTCGCAGAATCGTCTGAATGCAGACGACAGGTGCATGAATCTGTCGCTGACATAAGATTCATTAAGAATGAAACGAGGACATTCGTCGAAAGTGAAGACACAGCGAGTATGTGTGGCTTTGTTTATACATACACATTGCATATGCATTATGCTACAAACCTGATTAAAGAATTATAAACTGTAACATACAGACAATACAAAATTATTGAACATATCGCTGGCTTAGAGTGAGAAGGTCGTAAGTACAAAATCGATATTTTGAGAACACAAAAACAAAACTTCAGAAATGTACTCTGTACTTACGGACGACAAGCTTTTACAACTTCATTTTGGTTAACATGACATGTTAACTTTACTTAAGTTCTCATTCATGTTGGTAGTTTATGTGTGGAAAAAGAAAGATTTGTTAGTTTAATGTCCTCTGAAGATCCATCCATTCTTTAGGGATATGGATTGCTTGTACTATGTCTGACGCTTGCGTGTGTGACAAGGCGCTACCTTCGTAGCTGTGTGGCTTTGGTTTGTGCACTACTATTAACATGTACTTATTACTACAGCAGGTGTTAAGTGCTGTGTGGCGGCTGTAAAAGTTGCACCGTACTTCAATTTAGTGTAGTTATCACCTCCCTTTATGGCTTATTATGCACGAACGTCAAAGTCCGCAGTGTGTCATTTTTCATTACTGAGTGAGCATAAAAAATTATAAGGCTCGCTTGAAGCATCCATTTGGGGATGTGGAGGGCTTGTAATATGTCTGACTCTTGCGTGTGTGACTAGGTGCTGCCGTCGTAGCTGTGTGGCTTTGGTTTGTGCCCTTATCATCTTCTGTTATGTCTTTAAGGTTATGTTTTCTATATTTACTAAAAAATGTTATTGTTTTATGCTATTATTATACATGCCATGTTTTGTATGACCCATGGTTGGAAAATAAAATTATTCTAATCTATTCTATATGGTGGGCATTTTTCTAGGACAATTAACAAGTAATGCCGCTGTATATGCCATTATATTGACGTTTGCCAAAGCAGAGTCTGGTGATGTCATGTTTCCAGGTCTTCCGGTAATGGCCAAAGCAGGATATCAATTTAATTAATAAATACACCATTAAACAAAAATAATATAGCGGGAATAAATCGCTAAAACATTGGTTTATAATAACAAACAAAATAGAACTAATAACATGAAATCGACAGTTTGTTACAAACTATAGATGTAACTCGGATAGGAGAGATAAAACATGCAATTCAAACGACCTAGCATGGTTTTCTTTATCTTTGTAAGTCAAAATCGGTGGCGGCACATGTTATCTAGCTGAAATAGTTTGAGCTTAGTCATTTTGGTCAAACAGTTTGGACGTCACTAAAAGTCAGATTTTGGCCAACTATAAATGTACGTGCATCTTGGAAGTTACACAGGGACACTTGGCCAAATTATAGTACAGCGTTGTTTAATCAATAGTGGTCAAAATGCTTATTATTTAGGTCATTTTGAGACAATGTCACTATTTAAAATTACATGTTTGGTATAGATTCATAGAACATCGGGTCATTAGAACTGCATCTCGACAGCTACTGGACGTGGGCATTTTATTGTCTCGTTCGGTCAATGATAATTTGTAATTTGATTTGTTCTGTGATCGGCTGGTTAAGTTAAATGCTGATTACCATGTCCGAATTTCTCATAAATTTTGAAACCGGTACTTGTTAAGGCTTGATGATTGATGTGTTCAAAGTAACCCTAATGTGCTTGATCGTGGTATTGAATTACTTTTTTTTCTCAAAATGGCTGATTTTATATTGGTTTCAACAAAAATAATCACATTCAGAATTACGTTTAATTAGATAGCGGCGTGTCTTGAAAGCGTCAGCAACCTTTTTTAGAATTTGGCACTATAAAATTGGGATTTGAATTTACATTCTAGAGCGATTTTCTGATTTGAATTGGCTAATCATTATACAAAAAATGTAATAACAAATGGCTAAGTCGGGTACTTTAGATTGCGTGTTTGATTTTAATGTAAATACAATATACGCCGTGACAATAAAATATCGCTGTCAAAAACATTAGTTTGAGACAAAAACCGATTTTGAAACTGAGTTGAAATTGTCCTAACTTCAAAGGGCAATATCTAGACACACCGCATACTAGTATGTAAACAAACACATAATGAGTAAATCAGACAGTGACGGCAGTGCTCAAATTAACTAGTCAAGCAAAAACCACACGCACAAAACAACATAACAAAACTGCACGGTACAATACCCATGTATAAGTGACCAAATTGATCAAATAAGGGGAAGCTGAGACCCGATCTAATTGAACACGTCCCAGCCGTAAAAGAGCAGGTGACCTAGTTTCAAAAACGGTGATCCCAAGTGATCTAATTGAACCATTGCAACAAATAATTTATGACAATCAGACGGTAAGTTTGCAGACGACATTGACTCCACATGATACTGTATACATTATTCATAACTATCACGTTAATTTTGCAATAATGTGAAATGAGACCCATACTCACAGACATATATGCATTTTGATGTATCATAAAACTATGATTCTTGTAAAAGCATAATACGATATTTCAACATAAAGTATCCATTTCATTAATTAAAATACAATTAAATCAAAGTGAAATTTTACATTTTTGTTATATTATGTGTGTAGCGGAATGCGGAGATACATTGATAACGCCGTAAATAAGTGTCTTTGTAACGACCACATAAACAATGCCTTAGTACTTTCATAACATATTCGCATGCGGTTATCGTGATATCATAGTACACGTCACTTGATATAATTAACTTTCTCGTTAACTACCATAAAACATTGTATTTTAGTCTTATTAAGTATGTGGTTATTTTAAAGGGGCGTTCCCTATAACTTTGATCTTTAAATCGATTCAGGAATATTATACATTAAATGAAAATCATTATTGCTTAAACTCCTTAAATTTTCAAAAAGTGTTCTCACTAATTACCGAGAAAAAATGAAAATATATTTCCGTAACGAGCATAAATAGTCACGAGGTGATTCCCTTTGACCACGTAATAATAAATCGCTGGAAGCGATACATTATTATTGGTGATTTGAATATATAAATTTGACAGTATAGAGACATATTTGCGCATACTTTCTTCTGACAAATTATGATAATTGATAGTGCTTTGTTCATTTAGCTCATATAATGTGATAGTAGAAAAAATATGCTAGTTATAGGGAATGCATCTTTGATACCATAGTAGACGTCACTTCACATAATTACCTTTAACTTATGATCGATGACATAAAACTTTAGATGTACTCTTATAAAGTAAGCGGTTATTGCAATACTAAAGAGTGGTTGAATGGTGAAATAAGCTCTCGAAAAATGGTAACTTAATAAGTAGAAGACGCCTCGATTCACATTGAACTTACTGGTAATACTGTCTTAAACGTCGTAAAACTTTCTGACAGCTACATGTGAATGAAGTAACGTTTTGCCTTTATTTCACTGACGCTTAGTAAATCAGCTTTCCTACAGGCGAAACATTATATTCCAGCTATTTCAAAGTTGGGACTTGGGCTGTAAACCTTTTGGCACCTGAGGCTTGGACTTCAAGCGATTCAGTTCCTTTTCATGTTAAGGTATGCGTTGGTCACCGGCCGTGTAAATGCGGTACACGTATGTGTTGTTTTATTAAAGTTTTCATTTAGATAAAACAAATTAGTCCAGAAACAAATAAAAGCTTTTTTGTCAGCTTGGAGTATTTAAATAAAACTATTGTAATATTTGTATTCACAGTTGTGGTACAATGATATGTATTATAGTTCAATTTTGAACCCTGAGCCATGACCTTTTAGACGAGGCTATTTGTGCGGGTAACCCGTGATTTATTGATTTCAATAGTCTTGATTCAAAGATATGCTATTTACTAATGTGTGTTATACGTATCTGAATAGTCAATCCCACACCAATCTTTATCGGCGAATGGATTAAACTTTAAAAGTGCAGTCACGGCTCAATGCTCGAAATCGAACTATAGAACATATCATACCTGACCATAATTTAATTTTACAAAGCCATGGTTACAAACCTATTTACAAACATGGTGCGTTGCTATATGTAGTAAAATCCTTGATTCTCTTTGGTAGATTCGGAGGAACAGATGGATGTCGATAAATCTGACTGGTATCAACGTGTCACAATGTTACATGCATAGGTCTTACATCTTTTACAAATACAACACATCTTTGTTTTGCGCGGAGAACATTTTTTAAACATATTTTCTATTGATTTTAACCAACTTTCTGTTCTAAAACACTGACACGATTGTAATAATGGAATATTTCTTAAGTAATCACTACGAACATCGTTCACACATTGCGCGTATAATGAAAGACCGACAAGCACTTATTGTTCTAGGATTACCCTAGGTGCGTTTTTTATCAGAATGTAATTTGGAACATAGACATAGCTATTTTTGTTTTATGACTTATAAGAATATATTAACCCCAAGGGTTTAATTGTGTGAATATTGTCTATAAAAATGCAACGAAAGTTCTTCAAGAATATTGATATCACTTTTTGTTCGACAGCGTCACACAGGAAAAATATTTCGTAACGAGATAAGGAGAAGCAGTAAATACGTCATCAGGGTATGACAAAGACACCCAATGGACAAATCATATACTCCGGACTAAGTATGAAGAGTTGTTAATCGGCATAGTTGGATTAAGGTAACATTTACCAGCGTACCAACACGGAAAACTAGCTTAATATTATTTTAATCATACAGTACCAGGAGTTGGTCACCAGGAGCACCTTACTGGTTTACCTGGGGGAGTACATGTAACTATTATAGGTAGGGTAGGCCACTATATATTGTGGTGGTAAAAAATGTCAGGTCGCAGTTATGCATCATATGGTCTCTTGTGTAGTTGTTTTTGGTCATCCTACAGCGGAGAATTGGGGAACTAGGTCGTTTATGTTATTCTTTGTTTTCCTGCATTTTAACATTAAATATTCATTTGGGTTGTGTGTGGGCTTTGATCCGTATAGTTGAGTTATGTTGTATTGTTATCGTTTGTTTGTGCTCGGCAGAATAATTCGAGTGCTGCCTCCCCTTTCCGATTCCCTCATATATTTTTAAAGGTATACTGTACTCATCCGAACACTTGACAATAAAATAAGTGTTGTTCAATTAAATGTGGGACCACACTAAGTCTTGCTAAACAACAACTTGCAGCTATACGTCTATTTCATTACAACTGCCAAAATACTGATTTGGAAAAAAAAAAATCTAACCATCGTTTAATGCAATGATGGCACACTCACAATTTTGCACGCCATAAGCTAAGTTTGCTATTTCATTCCGAGAAATGCATAGTCATCAATTAAATGCCTATATTGTCAATTGGTTTTGATAACGTTGACGCAATAACTAAAATTGACATAGCATGCCTTTACCAATTAATTCGTTAACCATCGTAACTCGAAGCGAAAATAAACATGACATTCACAAGTGCAAATAGTGTATTGTCGACACAAACTTTGTCGGTGCTTTAATAAAACGGAACAGAATACAGCTTCATTGAAAACCTATACCCAAATCATGATATAAAATTTCTTTAATATAAAATGACAGAGTTAATAACTATAAAATTGGCTTTTTCCCATAATAGGAAGAAAAAACAGTCAGACAAATGCCTTGTTATCAGGAATGTGCAAATATAAAATTCGACAAGTGTCTAACAACACAACAATTACTGTAGTAATATGAATAGTGGTTATTTGGCTTGAATAAGCGATATAATCATGTTAGTTGGTATTAACCTGCCAGCATTAAAACATCAAAATTATATAAGCTTATTTTTGTGATGTATGTTTTCGATCAGGTTTTGCATGACTTAAACGTATTTGGTTAAAGATGGGGCAGTAAATGGATATATATTGCATCATTAAATATTTACATATATACAAAACATAATCTATAAAAGTTGCTTAGAGTCATTTAGTACATTTGTATATGAGTATACGGCTGCACTAAATTATTTTCTCTTTTAACCATTATTTGAATATCAATGGCAATATGGAATGAATGTGTCCAACGTATTTGACGCTTTCACTTTTATCTATAATTTTGGTGAGCAAGGACTTGCCTATAAAATGACGGTGTACGTAATCTTAAACAACCAGAAATTAAATACATTCCAGTGATTTATTTATCAGACATGTTTCATTGTACATATGATATGAAGACAGAATTCTTAGCAAGTGCATCATAAATAAAAAATTAAAGATTTGTAACAAACGTGATATTCTACGAGACACTTCAGGAACTCGTTGGATGCACCTCGTGTGTGTTTGTTCAATCGTAGCATTCAATACAAATGTAACAATCGCTAAATCGGCACTTCTCCTGACGCCTGGTGAATGTGAATTTTATACGGAACTTGCAACTTGAAGTTGAAAAGCTTGTTTTTGAATAAGAGTAGTTTTCAGGCAGTTTCTTCTTGTTTTCTCAAAATATTAATTGTGTACTTACGACCTTCTCATTCAACGCCAGCGATATGTGAATGATACTGCAATAAAGAATATGACTTTTCATTGTGTTTTGTTATGTTATGTGATTTACTTGTAGGCGTGTCAATGTGCTAAATTGTATTAATGACAAGGTCGTAGTCAATGTCAAGTAAGCTCATAACCGTTATCCAACCAAGTATCGATCGGCGAAATGACAGTATAGAAATGACAGTTCCATTCTAATAAATGTGCTAGCTGAGCGTTTTTGACGACAAGTGAATAACACAAAGAAAATATGATAGTACAATTGCACATTCAGAGTTGTATATACTTTCATCATCAGCTCTATTGTCCATTATATCAATTCATTGAAATATCTAGATTTTTTAAACTTCATACTTGTTGAGACAGCAAGTCGCCTAACGGCTAAATGTGCATACATACACAAAAAACGACTGAATACAAATGAATTATTTTATTTTGAATATTGATTGAAAATCACAAGTTTGCATCATACACAATACAGTTGTAGCAATGCATGCTTAGTATAACTAATGTCAATATCAATATCAATATTAGTTGGTCCATGCAGCAATCCGATATATGATATTAACCCAACTGATGCAAATCATATATGGAATAGCATAATTTGAAGCTACGGATGTACACAAAATAAATTGGAAGGACAATCAGTGTATCCCCCGCATATACACTATAACATTTTTGCATATAGTAAAAATGTTATACATAAACTACAATCATGTATGACTTTATATATGTCTAAGTAAATAGTCGAGTATATTCAATCTGCTACATTTGTGTCGCGCCACACACAATTATGGTCTAGAGTTTAGATTTAATCGTTTGTATGCCGCTAAAAAGTAAGCTATTCTTCTTAACATGTCCTGTGAGTATGTGGAATCGGTTATTTACCTCGTCCGCCGTTACGTTGCATGTTTTGTTTAATGCGCTTTCTTTGTTTTGCTGTCTTTAGCAGCTGGGTAATGTTATTGACTCTTAACGTCTATAATTAGATTTTGATTTCGCATTGTGTTGTACTGAAACGTTTACGCAAGCATGTTTACCATACAAACACGCACAGACTACATGTGTTTGAAACATTATATTTTGTATATTTTTCATTATAGATTATAAATATAATAAACATATATGACGACATCGAAGAGGGAAAGCAGCACACAACTTAACAAACCGAGCACAAAAACACAACTACACGTATACGGAGAAATGCGCAAACATACCACAATGAATTGATTAAAAGCCCAAGTACCCGTTGTAAACATACAGGATAAACTAGTTTCACAAGACCAAGTTGATAAAAATTTAACGCAGTTCATAGAAACCATACAGTGACTAAACAATCAATTTAACTCGAATAACTAACACTCACTTTTACATTCAAATTGGTATTTACATTTGCACTTGTATCTGTTGTATAATATAGATATATATACTCAAATGATTAAAACTAAATTAATCAACTTCGACAATGTGTGTGCCTCATATTGTCGACCACCATTCGTATTTGGGAGACACATTTATAATGAAAGTTTCACTAGTAGCTCGAACCATATCAAGGGCTAAGTGCAAAACTACATGTATGGTACATTTTGTATGTGCCAATACGAATTGATGAAGTCACCGTAGTTTTGCACTGAGCCCTCGATATACGACGACCTCATGTATGAAGCAGCAACAACTTTCTAGAAACAAAACCAGACTTGCAATGTGTCATAAACCGTCTCGTACAAGTCCATTACTACTATAAATGTTTCTATAATGCCAAGTGAATATTGCTACGGAGGGAATCAATAAACAAATGTCTTTACCATACTATACGTATGCATTCGCACTGACCAGATCTTACAGTAAGTCCTAAATGACCAAACTTATGAGCATATGTTCGCAGAAACGTCTGAATGCAGACGACAGGTGCATACATCTGTCGCTGACATTAGACTCATTAAGAATGAAACGAGGACATTTATCGGTAGTGAATGACACAGCAAGTATTGGTGGCTTTGTTTATACGTTTTATAGTAGTTATTGTATATGTATTATAGTGCAAACATAATTTATGAATTATGCACCATAACAAACATACAAGACGGAGCCATTGAACATTAAGGATGACACTAAGCCACCAAAGTTAGAGAAAGAAACAGCAGGAAGCATCCGTAACATATCTCAAAAGGTTTAACCCATATAAGCTTTACGTATATGCCCCCGTCACAACAATGTACACGTTGCATAGCTTCTAAACTTCTAAAGTTCTTGTTTATATCATTCGAGCAGAATTAATGATGTTTGGAATGGCCATGAAAAGTAGTCTTCAAAACTGCTTTATTTACTTTTGGCATACGAATGTTCACACGGTGTGTCTAAATGTTTGAGAAACCTTAATATCAGGACTCAATTCATAGTCGTAGTTAGTAGTTTATATACATGGTTGGTGGCCATCTTTGTTGGACTGCCACGAACGTCATGCTTAATCAATTGAACATGCCGTTGTATATGCCATGCTATTGACGTTTGCCATAACGACAGGGCAGAGAATATTGATGTCATATTTCTAGGTCAACCGGAAATGAGCACAGCAAAATATCAATTTAATTAATAAAATACATTATTGAACCAACATAACATAATGGGAATGAAACGCTAAAAGAATGGTACGCGAGATATATTGTAGACGTACTAACATCAAATCGACAACAAAGTTACAATAGTGCTTGTACTAATTTAAATGTTAAACAAATGTATCGCGAACATGACATTTTGTGAGCGAGTGTTGGCAAAATTACGAATTGAACTGATAGAGGATATGTCATTTGATATAACTGTCTATTAAACGAGTGTTGAAAAATGTATTAAGCCAGCCTCTGGCGAGCTTAATTATATTTCCAGAACGAATTTAATATCAATACATCAACATACAATTAGACAACGAGTGGGAGATTCTTTATAACATACAATGTATAACACTAAAAACGCAAACTACGCATCGCTTTCTTGGAAAACACACCAATTCGATAACGTAATACTACCCAGTTTGTAGTATAAGGATATACGTACTCGCTTTACTAACCAGGAAACAAAGACAGTCATGTGGTATGAATTGTCATTGCCTTTTGCGATGTTTCACACATGTTTTCTCACATGATCCAGCTACCAAATGGTATAGTTCGATGCACGGGTGCTATTTATAAATATCATCATGCTCATCTCATTCTTAACATAACATACAGTAATGTGGTCAGAAAGATGATCATGCCTTGTAATAGTAATATTTAGCTTTCCATATTGAGTTGAAGGTATGTTTCCAATATTGTATTGAAACTTCCCATTTGAAGGAATGGCTTTATCAACTCCTTTTCACCAATACACTTTTCCAGACATTCATTAAGTAGGGGTTCTGGTAACATACTCGTATGACTTAAGAAACATCGCGATTCTACGACAATTAGAATTGTTCTTAGAACAAAAGCAGTTCATTGACATTGCTAACGTAAGTTCTCGATATGTAGGTGTGTTTGAAATAATTGTTTTGACAAACACGCAACATGTGTGAAATTAAGAAACATATTTCGCTGGCTTAGGGTGAGAAGGTTTTCAATACTTCTTTTGATCTAAAAAGCGCTGCTTATGGACATAGTTTGTCATGTTTACCAAACTAATGTTGTAAAAGCTTTTTTCCACAGGTAAAGAGTAGTTTTTAGACATTGTTTTCATGAATTATTGATTCAAAATTTGTACTGACGACCTACTCACTCTAGGATGATTTTGTGGCAACCTTTAAAATTAACTCGGTTAGGGCAGACACCACATGAAATTTAAATTAAACAATGACTTAGCAGTTGGTTCTTTATTTTTGTTGCATCTATGTCGAAATCAGTTGCGGAACTTCAAGTTATCTAGCTAAATTAATTTGAGCTTGGCCATTCTGGTCAAACAGTTTGGGCGGCAATAGAAGTCACTTTTTGGCATACTTATTATGCTAATCATACGGAAACCTTGTTTAGTCACTAGAAGATGTTACTCTTTTGGCATTATATTTTACGGTTAGCTGGGTTCTGTAACAAGGCCACGTCGTCTGATTATAGTAAAGCTTTGTTTAATTACTAGTGGTCACATGCTATATAGGGTCATCTGGGACATAGATTCAGGGTCACTAGGTCAAACTATAGAGAAACCAGGTTTAATCACTAAAGACAACAAGGTTGGTATAGCTTCAACGAATTTTGGGTCATTCCGCGTTTTGACAGCTGCCTGACTTGGGCATTTTATTTTCTCACTAGCTCATTGTACCGTGTAGCTGTATAATTTGATTTGCTCTGTGCTCGGCTGGTTAAGCTAAGTGCTGGTTTTCCTTGTCCGATTTCTCATTTGTTATGAAACCTGTGCTCATAAAGGCTATGTGATTAATGTACTCAATTTTATTGGTTTCAACAAAAATAATTGCATTCAGAATTTCGTTTAATTTGATAGCTGTGTGTCTTTAAAGTAGGGATTTGACAAATCTGAGATTGTCACGGCGGTTTATTAATTGGCTGACATCAAATGACTTGTGATCACCACATAAAATGCCAAACATACACTGGTCCGTCTGCCCATTCTGTTATAATAACATACACATAGTCGACTTAAGTGCTATCAAATTGTTAGCAAACTTACTAAAATTAGCCTATCAAAATAAAACGTTGTATTAACATTCTAAAGGGCTTTTCTGATTTGTATTGGCAAAACATTATACACTAAATGTAATAACATATGGGACATCGTAATTATTTAGATTGCGTGTTAGATTTTAATCCAAATACAATATACGCACTGATAATACAATATCGTTGTCAAAATATTACGACTGATATCGAAACCAAATTGAAATTGTCCTACATTCAGAGGGCAATGCCATTGGTCTAGACATATGTCTACAGATATAAATATTTACCATACATAACCGCATATGTATTCAAAAAGACAGGAGGAAATCGGTTAGGGAAGGCAACTTAACCAGCCGAGTAAAGAAGATAATGACAACATAACACAATCACACGGAGCCATGCCCGTACATAACCAATAATACAAGTCCAAGTCCACGCTGTAAAAGAACAGGATGACATAGTTTCACGAAAATATGCCAACAATGGCGACACCAAGTGACCGAATTATAACATTGAAGCAAATAATTTATAACAATCAGTCTAGACGGACGGTAGGTTTGTAGACGACCAAGAATCCACATGATACAGTTTACATTAATCATTATTATCACGATTGCAATAATGTGAAATGAGACCCATAATCGCAGATATATGTGCACCTTGATATACTATCATACTATCACCCTAGTAAGAGCATGATATAATTTAAGATTAAATTAAAGTTGAATTTGTCCATTTGCTGTATTATGTGTGTTACGGAATGCGGCGATTTATTTATAATACCGTAACTAAGTGTAATATTGTTAATGACCACATAACCAACGCATACGAGAGGTGTTCAACTTATTTATGAACAGAACATGAACACCGATTGTGAAATATTGAATGAAAATAATTTAAATATCTTTTTTAGACCATGCGAGAAAATGTTTTAAGTTCAACATATGATCATCATACATTGTATATTTCATTTGGTTAAAGCTAAAAACAACAATTTAGTAGATGATATTGTTTTTCCTGTTTTTAAGGCAAAATGGCCCCTTTATAAGCATCAAGAAAGTGTTGGTAATTTTTTATTTTGCATTTTTAATGAGATCATCAGTAATATTTGTGGTAAGACGCGTTATTAAAGTTCTGTTTCCAAGAATTGTGAAATGGCACCAAAAATTGAAAATTGCCCAACATTGCTAAAACCTACACTATAAAGTTAAATTGGTTTTATAGTATCTATGATGAATCCATTAGCAAAACGTGGAATAGTACCACAGATGGGAGTGTCCATAGAAACTATCAGTGACATTATATCGAAACAGTTAAATGCATAGTTCTGGGAAACTGCGAAGTTCCTACACTGAAAATCAGGAAAAACATGCATCGCAGCCAAAAATCTTGGAATCTAGAAATGCGAAATAAACAGCATTATGTGGAAAAATTGTTTCATTATGGGGAAGCAATGCTAAATCTTAAAGAATGTTATGATAGATTATGGTATGCTATTTTAGAAAAGGTCACAGGGATAGGGAGAAGTTCATGTTTGTCCAACATTGTGTGTTCGCGGCCGTTTTCATGAAAAGGCATTGGGTTTGTTGTTATGGAAATACGCACATCAAAATCAATATCAAATTGACGAAATTGAAAGCTGTGGTATATGTAAGAACCGTTTCAAATCAGGTTTTCAACAAAAACGTGTAACGTATCGTTCCTAGTGACTGTTTTAAGAAAATAGTGTTTCGTCCGGATTCAGCTTCAAGTCACCATGTACAACGCCAAATAAAAAAACTTAAGAATATAATTTTGATATATATCATAACCAAACAGTGGATGTCGAAGTCTTCTCATGCTTTAACAATATAATTTTCCATCTGGTTGATACTAAAACAACGATTAAAGAAGGAAAATGTAAACGTAATTATTACGTGTTTTGGACCTTCAAAACGCAAATAACAACACCGTCTACCCTAATGCTGATTATGATTTAACCGTAACGTATTGTCAATTTACAATTATTATATATACTTCTTGATACACTACTTTACACAATTTAAAAGTCTTTATTCAATTTCATTGTTAGAGTAACAAAATATCGATGTTCATTTTCTGTTCATAAATAAGTTGAACACCTCTCGTACGTACTCTCTTATAACATATGTGGTTATAATAATACCATAAAAGACTTCAATACAAATAATTAAATTTAACTTAGTGTATCATAAACGACCACATAAGCAATGCAATAACATATTGTACTCTTATAAAGTATGCAGTTATTGCAATCGCAAAAGGGTGGTTGAACAGCTGAACTGCTGAAAAGAGCTCTTCAAATTGGTAATCATGCCGTAGTAGACGACTATGTATGCATTTAACTACAGGACCTTGCAATTCAAAATAGATCCCTCAAAATAAATCATTCACTCACAATATAATTTTATAGAAATATCCTTAGGAGTGCAACACACTAATTATCCCCGTTGGATACCACTTTGACTAGAAACTGACTTCTCTTACAATAAACAGCTTGATTGATAAATCATATTGTTGACACAGTCAAAGGAGATAATAACAATACTGAATATAGTCTTACATCAAACGATCCGTACATAAAATCGTCAAATATATATATAGTTTTCATTTAGATAAAAATGCACTTAATCCAGAAACAAATAAATGTTTTGTTGTCAGTTTAGAGTCTTTAAATGAATGTGTTGTACTTTCGGTCTCGATTGTAACAGTTGTAATACACTGTGTATTAAAACATATCATAACAAAACATTTAGTATTTTTTCAAACTCGGGTACAAAGTACATACTATTCATAATTACACGAATACTTACACACATGGACTTATACTTTGGTGACAGTTATAATCTATAACATTGTTAACTTAAAATCCATGTCTTTGCTAATCTGATACAATTTACAGAGAATATAGTTCGATGTATTAAACTGGTATGAAAGTTGAACGAGCATGGGCCGTACGTCTGTTTCCAATACAATACATCTTTGTTATGCGCCGAGAACACTTTTTAACGTTTTTCTATTGAATTTAATCAACAATATGTTCTAAAATATTGTTTAATGTTTCTTGAGTGTCAAAGGGGTGTATAATTTGATTTATAAGCCATTATACGAAACTATCTGAATTTCCCCTCTGATAGCTGGATAATATTCGCCCTTCTCATAATAGGCTGTGACAAATTGATGCAATATATCTATTGACATCGTAACTATTTCTCGCGAGCCTCAATTGTACTCGCATTGTGAACAGATTCACTTACATTTTAGTAGGTAAGTTATCTCTACGAACATCGTTCACACATTGCGCATAGAATGTAAGACCGACAAGCACTTATTGTTCTAGGATTACCCTAGGTGCGCTTTTTTCAGAATGTAATTGGGAACATAGACATAGCTATCTTTGTTTTATGACTTATAATAATATATTAACCCCTAGGGTTTGATTGTGTGAATACTGTCTATAAAATGCAACAAAGGTTCTGCAAGAATATTCAAATCGCTTTTTGTTGAGCAGCGTCACACAGGAAAACAGATTTCGAAGCGAGATAAGGAGAAGCAATAAAAATGTCATCAGGGTATGACAAGGACACCCAATGGACAAAGCATATACTCCTGACTTGGTATGAAGAGTTGTTAATGGGCATAGTTGGATTAAGTTAACATTTACCAGAGTACCAACGCGGAAAACTAGCTAAATTTTATTTTAATAATACAGTACCAGGAGAGTGTCACCAGGAGCTACTTACCGGTTTTTCCTGGGGGAGTAACTACTAGATGTAGGCCATTGTATATGGTGTTGGTAATAAAAAAAGTCAGGTCGCAGTTAGGCATCATATGGTCTCTTAAGTCATTGTTTTTGGTCTTCCTACAGCGGAGAATTCGGGAACTTGGTCAATTAGGTTCACCGTTTATGTTATTCTTTGTTTTTCTGTATTTTTGCGGCGTGGACATTTATTATTCATTTGGGTTGTGAGTGGGCTTTGCTCCGTGTAGTTAAGTTATGTTGTATTGTTACCGTTTGTTTGTGCTCGGCAGAATAAGTCGAGTGCTGCCTCCCCTTTCCGATTCCCTCAGATATTTTTAAAGGTATACTGTACTCATCCGAACACTTGACCATAAAATAAGTGTTTTTCAATTAAATGTGGACCACACTAAGTCTTGCTAAACACCAAATTGCAGCTATATGTCTATTTCATTACAACTGACAAAATACTGATTTGGAAAAAAAAAATCTAACCGTCGCTTAATGCAATGATGGCACAATCACAATTTTGCGCGCCATAAGCTAAGTTAGCTGTTTCATTCAAATAGTGTATTGTCGACACAAACTATGTCTGTGCTTTAATAAAACGGAACAGAATACAGCTTCCATGAAAACCTATACCCAAATCATGATATAAAATTTCTTTAATATAAAATGAGTTTATAACTGTAAAATTGGCTTTCCCATAATAGGAAGAACAAAATAGTCCGACAAATGCCTTGTTATCAGGAATGTGCAAATATAAAATTCGACAAGTGTCTAACAACATACAGGAAACAATTACTTTAGTAATATGAATAGTGGTTATTTGGCTTGAATAAGCGATATAATCATGTTAGTTGATATTAACCTGTCAGCATTAAAACATCAAAATTATATAAGCTTTTTTTATGATGTATGTTTTCGATCAGGTTTTGCATGACTTAAACGTATTTGGTTAAAGATGGGGCAGTAAATGGATATATACTGTATCATTAAATATTTACATATATACAAAATATAATCTATAAAAGTTGCTTAGAGTAATTTAGTACATTTGTATATGAGTATACGGCTACACTAAATTGTTTTCTCTTTTATCCATTATTTGAACATCAATGGCAATATGGAATGAATGTGTTCAACGTATTCGACGCTTTCACTTTTATCTATAACTTTGAATTTCACTCAGTATATTATTGTTTCGCAATATCATTGTATACACTTTAAAGGTGGGAATATTACATCAATATACGTAACAAAAAAGGAGGTGCCACATACGGCGATACTAATAGTATTATAGGTGAGCAAGGACTTGCCTATAAAAATTTATTTACCAGACATGATTTATTTTACATATGATATGAAGACAGAATTCTTTGCAAGTGCATCATAAATCAAAAATTAAAGATTTGTAACAAACGTGATATTCTACGAGACACATTCAGGAACTCGTCGGATGTACCTCAGATGTGTTTGTTCAATCGTAGCATTCAATACAAATGTAACAATCGCTAAATCGGCACTTCTTCTGACGCCTGGTGAATGTGAATTTTATACGGAACTTGCAACAAAAAATTCAGAATTCAAAAATCGTACAGCTTGCATTATCATCAATCATTAACCTGATATTCACCATATGACGCTTAGCGATTCGTTGGTAGTGCCAACTGAAGTCGAAAAGCTTGTTTTTGAATAAGAGTAGTTTTCAGGCAGTTTCTCCTTGTTTTCTCAAAATATTTATTTAGTACTTACGACCTTCTCATTTAACACCAGCGATATGTGAATGAAACTGCAATAAATAATATGACTATTCATTGTGTTTTGTTATGTGATGTGATTCATTTTGAGGCGTGTCAATGTGCTAAATTGTATGAAAGACAAGGTCGTGGTCAATGTTAAGGAACCAACCAAGTATTGATCGACGAAATGACAGCCTAGAAATCGCTGGCTTAGAATGAGAAGGTCGTAACTACAAAATTAATATATTGAGAAAACAAGAGAAAACTGCCTGCAATTTACTCTTCACCTCTTAGAAAATAAGTTTCTAAAACTTCATTTTGGTCAATATGACAAGTTCAGATTTTCATGAAAATAGGCCAATAAGAAGCGCCTTGTGAAGCAGATTTCAAATATGCATGAGTCTTATAAGGTCGTAAGTAGTAAGCTGTTCTTAACATGACCTGTGTGTATGTGGAATCGGTTATTTATTTTGTCCGCCAGCATCACCGTTCAGTAGTTTTAGTGTTGTATGTTTTGTTTAGTGCGCTTTCTTTGTTTTGCTGTCTTATGATGATGTTATTGACTCTTTACGTCTATAATTAGATTTTGATTTCGCATTGTTTTATACTAAAACGTTTACACAAGCATGTTTACCATACAAACACGCACATACTACATGTGTTTGAAACATTATATTTTGCATATTTTTCATTATAGATTATGTAAATCATAAAAATATATGATGACATTGAACAGGGAAGCACTTCATAACTTATTACAAACCAAGCTCAAAAACGCAATTACACAGATAAATGCCCAAACATAACCGTATGAACTAATTTAAAGCCCAAGTTCCCGTTGTAAACATACAGGATGACCTAATTTCACAAGACCAAGGTGCTAAAAAATTATCGTAGTTCAAAGAAATCATACAGTGACTAAACAATCAATTTAACTCGAATAACTAACACTCACTTTTACATTCAAATTGGTATTTACATTTGTACTTGTATCTGTTGTATAATATAGATATATCTACTCAAATGATTAAAACAAAATTAATCAATTTTGACAATGTGTGTGCCGTATATTGTCGACCACCATTCGTATTTGGGAGACACATTTATAATGGATGTTTCACTTGTAGCTCGAACCATATCAAGGGCAAAACTATGGTATGTGCCTACACAAATTGATGAAGTCACCGTAGTTTTGCGGCACTGAGCTCTCGATTTACGACGACCACATGTATGAAGTAGCAACAACTTTCTAGAAACAGAACCAGACTTGTAATGTGTCATAAACTGTCTCGTACAAGACCATTACTACATACATACTTCTATAATGCCAAGTGAATATGGATACGGAGGGAATCAATACTGTCGTTACCATACCATATGCATTCGCACTGACCATATGTGACAGTAAGTCCTAAATGACCAAACTTATGAGCATACAGGGTGTCCCAAAAAAACGGGGACCTAGGATAAACAACTGTAACTTTTTTCTCAATTACAAATATCACACTATTAATATGTCAAAACAATAAGGGAAGAACACAGTTCAGAATACTAGCATCACTGTCGTGATTATTTAGTTCAATACCCAGAGTTACCTCCCCTGTTTACAATTGCATGTTTCAGTAAAATACCATAAACTGAAGCAGGGATTTCAAAATTCATTCAGATATATTTCCATGCTGACCTCAAACATCTTCTTATGTGCTCCAAATCATTGTTTATGGTTCATGATACATTAGTTCATTATGTATAGCAAAGAAGTTCACTATTGGGATCAAGTTTGAGTATTTTTAGGTCATATGGCCTGTGATATGAGGTAAGATGTCAGTGCTGTTTCGCAAACATATCCTGATTTTGCTGCTGATTTATTGCAAGAAGAGTTTTTTGCTAGCATATGGTACTATTTTATACTTTCTGACATACACAATTACTCCAAAATATATCTATGAACTGCTCGTTTGGATAAAACTTTACTTTTTGCTCCTTTCTATAGTCCAAGCTTTTTTGGTAATAGTCCTTGACAATATTTATGGTTTTAATCCTTGAATGATTGTTGATACTATTTTGGAAGGTTTTCCACTTCCCCGTTGATCAATAAACTCACCACGTTTTCCTCTGTTTTGCTATTTCTTGTCATATTTGTTTTATTTTTACAAGATTTTGATCACCCCTTTGACTTTAAATGCTGTTTTCTAACAATAAATGCCCCAACATTAATGCCCTTTTCTTATAATGCCCCTTTTCAGGTGATTTAGCAAAAATAACGTGAAATGTTGCCATAGTGAAAATGATGACGTCACTTCCTCTTTTGAATCTCCATATTTAAACAAGTACCTTTTTTATAAGTGGGGATCCCTTCCATACACTTTCACAAAATATCAACTTAATTCATCAACATATGAATGAGTAATAAGAGTTTAAGGTAGGTCCCCGTTTTTTTGGGACACCCTGTATGTTCGCAGAAACGTCTGAATGCAGACGACAGGTGCATGCGTCTTTCGCTGACATTAGATTAATTAAGAATGAAGCGAGGACATTCATCGGTAGTAAATGACACATGGAATATTGGTGGCTTTGTTTATACGTTTTATAGTGGTTATTGTATATGTATTATAGTGCAAACATAAATTATGAATTATGCACCATAACAATACAAGACAGAGCCCTTGAACAGCGAGGATGACACTAAGCCACTGAAGTTAGAGAAAGAAACAGCAGGTAGCATATGTAAGATTTCTCAAAAAAGTTTAACCCATATAAGCTTTACGTATATGCCCCTGTCACAACAATGTACTCGTTGCATAGCTTCTAAACTTCTAAAATTCTTGTTTATATCATTCGAGCAGAATTAATGATGTTTGGAATGGCCATGAAAGGTAGTCTTCAAAACTGCTTTATTTACATTTGGCATACGAATGTTCACACGGTGTGTCTAAATTTTTTAGAAACCTAAATATCAGGACTCCATTCATAGTCGTAGTTCGTAGTTTATATACATGTATGGTGGCCATCTTTTTTGGACGGTCACGAACGTCATGCTTGATCAATAGATCATGCCGTTGTATATGCCATTAAGCAGATAATATTGATGTCATATTTCTAGGTCAACCGGTAATGAGCACAGCAGAATACCAATTTAATTAATAAAATACATTATTGAAAAAATAAAAACATTATGGGAAAAGCCGCTAAAAGAATTGTGAGTGAGATATATTGTAGACGTACTAACATCAAATCGACAACGAAGTTACATTAGTGCTTGTACTAATTTAAATGTTAAACAAATGTATTGTGAACATGACATTTTGTGAGCGAGTGTTGGCAAAATTACGAATTGAACTGATAGAGGATATGTCATTTGATATAACTGTCTATTTAACTAGTTTTGGGAAATGTATTAAGCAAGCATTTGGCGAGCTTAATAATATTTCCAGAACTAATTTAATATCAATACATCAACATACAATTTGACAACGAGTGAGAGATGCACACTAAAAACGCAAACTACGCATCGCTTTCTTGGAAAACACACCCATTCGATAACGTAATACTACCCAGTATGTAGTATAAGGATATACGTACTCTCTTTACTAACGTGGATACAAAGACAGTCATGTGATACGAATTGTCATTGCCTTTTGCGATGTTTCAAACATGTTTTCTCACATGATCCAGTTACCAAATGGTATAGTTCGATGTACGGGTGCTATTTATAGATATCATCATGATCATCTCATTCTTAATATAACATACAGTTATGTGGTTAGAAAGATGATCATGCCTTGTAATAGTTATATCTAGCTTTCCATTTTGAGTTGAAGGTATGTTTCCAATATTGTATTGCAACTTCCTATTTGAAGAAATGGCCTACAACAACTCGATTTCACCAATACAACTTTCCAGACATTAATGTAATAGGGATTCTGGTTACATACTCGTATGGCTAAAGAAACATCGCGATTCTACGACAATGATAATTGTTCTTAGAACAAAAGCAGTTCATTGACATTGCTAACGTAAGTTCTCGATATACGAGTATAGGTGTGTTTGCAATAATTATTTTGACAAACACGCAACATGTGCGAAAGTAAGAAACATATTTCGCTGGCTTAGAATGAGAAGGTTTTCAATACTTCTTTTGATCTAATAAGCGCTTTTTATGGACACAGTTTGTCATGTTTACCAAACTAATGTTGTAAAAGCTTTTTTCCATAGGTAAAGAGTGGTTTTTAGACATTTTTTTCATGAATTATTGATTTAAAATTTGTACTGACGACCACATCACTCTAGGCCTGTAATTTCTATGCATAGATCGCTATGATTTTGTGGCAACCTATAAAAATAACTCGGTTAGGGAAAACACCACATAAAATTTAAATTAAATAATGACTTAGCATTTGGTTCTATATTTTTGCTGCATCTATGTCGAAATCAGTGGCGGCACTTCAAGTTATCTAGCAGAATTAATTTGAGCTTGGCCATTCTGGTCAAACAGTTTGGGCGGCAATAGAAGTCACTTTTTGGCATACTCATTATGCTAATCATACGGAAACCTTGTTTGGTCACTAGAAGATGTTACTCTTTTGGCGTTATATTTTACGGTTAGCTGGGTTCTGTAACAAGGCCTATTCGTCTGAATATAAGTAAGGGTTTGACACATCTGAGAGGGGCGCGACGGCTTATTGATTGGCTGACATCAAATGAATTGTGATCACCACATAAAATGCCAAACATACTCTGGTCCGTCCGCCTGTTGTGTTATAATAGCATCCATTTAGTCGACTAAAGTGCTATCAAATTGTAAGCAAACTTACTTTACTAGCCTATCAAAATGCAAAATTGTATTAACATTCTAAAGGGATTTTTAGATATGTTTTGGTAAAACATTATACACAAAATGTAATAACAAATGGAAAATTGTGATTATTTAGATTGCGTGTTGGATTTTAATGTTAATACAAAATACGCTGTCACAATAAAATATCGTTGTCAAAAACATTAGTTTGAAACAAAAAAATGATTTCGAAACCGAATTGAAATTGTCCTACATTCAAAAAGCCATGCCAGCCATCTCGACATACTTCTATATATAAATATTTACCATAAAATACCGCAAAATATATGAGGAAATCGCACAAGGAAGGCAGCTAGTCGAGTAAAGAAAATATGACAACATACATTTGTTACACAACTACACGATTCAATGCCCATGTATAACCTACCGAAAGACTAAAGGCCCACGCTGTAAAAGGGAAGGATGACCTAGTTTCATAATTATATGCCAACACGACGACACCAAGTGGCCGAATTACAACATTGAAACAAATAATTTATAACTATCAGTCTAGACGGACGGTAGGTTTGTAGACGACCTAGACTCCACATGAACAGTATACATTAATCATTATTATCACGATTGCAATAATGTGAAATGAGACCCATAATCATATCGATGGCTTAGAACAAGAAGGTAGTGACTACCAAATCGATATTTTGAGAAAACACGGAAAAACTGTCTGACATTTACTCTTCACTTATGGTAAAACAAACTTCAATTTGCTCAACATGACAAGTTCAGATTCTTATGAAAATGAGCTCATTAGAAGCGCCTTGTGATGCTTATTCTAAATATGTATGAATCTTAAAAGGTCGTAAGTGGCACTTACCTTCTAATTCTAAGGCATGGATATGTGCGCCTTGATATTCTATCGTACTATCACCCTAGTAAGAGCATGATATAATTTAAGACTAAATTAAAATATACTTTTACCCATTTCCTGTATTATGTGTGATACGGAATGCGGCGATTTATTTATAATACCATAACTAAGTGTATTGTTAATGACCACATAAACAATGAATATGTACTCTCTTATAACATATGTGGTTATAGTAATACCATAGCAGACTTCAATAAAAAATAATTAACTTGAACTAAGTGTATCGTAAAGATAAGCAATGGCCTACCATGTTGTACTATTATAAAGAATGCAGTTATTGTAATCCCAAAAGGGTGGTTGAACAGCTGGAAAGCAGAAAAGAGCCCTTACAAATTGGTAATATAATGCAGTAGAAGACGACTATGTATACATTTAACCACAGGACCTTGCAATTCAAACTAGATCACTCAAAATAAATCATTCTTTACATTCTTTACACTGTCTTACACTAAGTGAGACGTAATGACAGCTCATGTATGTTGGATAGGTAATTCAGCTTTTTATAGGTGAAATTATGTATTTGAGCATTTTTGACAGTTGCGGCTTTGTCATGTAATTGCGAGGTATGTAAGTGCTTTTTCATAATTTCTTCGGTGGTTTCATTATAGTTTTCATTTAGATAAAAATGCACTTAATCTAGAAACTATTAAATGTTTTGTTGTCAGTCTATAGTATTAAAATAAATGTGTTGTACTTTCTGTCTCGATTGTAACAGTTATAATACACTGTGTATTAAAACAGATCATAACAAAACATTTAGTATTTTTTCAAACTCGGGTACAAAGTACATACTATTCATTATTACACTAATACTTACACACATGGATTTATACTTCACTTGCAGTTATAATCTATGACATTTGTTAACTTAAAATCCATGTCTTTCCTAATCTGATACAATGTACAGAGAATATAGTTCGATGCATTAAACTAAGCATGGGCCGTACGTCTGTTTCCAATACAATACATCTTTGTTATGCGCCGAGAACACTTTTTAACGTTTTTTTTCTATTGAATTTAAACAACATTATGTTCTAAAACATTGTTAAATGTTTTAAATCGTAATCACTTTGGTAACATTGCAATATTTCTTGAGTGTCAAATGGGTGTATAATTTGATTTATAAGCCATTATACGAAACTATCTGAATTTCCCCTCTGTTAGCTGGATATTATTCGCCCTTCTTATAATAGGCTGTGACAAATTGATGCAATATCTCTCTTGACATCATAACTATTTCTCGCGAGCCTCAATTGTACTCCCGTTTTGAACAGATTCACATACATATAAGTTAGTAAGTAATTGCTATGAACGTCGTTCACAATTTGTGCGTATAATTGTAAGGACGACAAGCATTTATTGTTGTAGGATTTCCCCAGGTGCGTTTTTATGAAAATGTAATTGGGAACATAGACATAGCTATTTTTGTTTTATGACTTATAAGAATATATTAACCTCTAGGGTTTGATTGTGTGAATACTGTCTATAAAAATGCAACAAAAGTTCTGCAAGAATATTCAAATCGCTTTTTGTTCGGCAGCGTCGTACAGGAAAACAGATTTCGAAGCGAGATAACGAGAAGCAATAAATACGTCATCAGGGAATGACAAATACACCCAATGGACAAATAATAAAACTATGACTTGGATCTTTGGTTGTTTCGTCGGCATATGTGTTGGCATTGCTCATTGTAGTTGCTAGGCATATGTGGTACTTTTTCCAACCCCATTCCTACCTTGCCCATATTTTAAATAGGTCAAGTCGTAGTTGTGCCTCTTTAGGTCGTATAACGTTAAGTCAATGTCCTTAGTGTTTTGACCTAGGTCACAACCCGCGGTTGTAGTGCCTCATTTGGTCGCCGTTTTGGCATGGGTTTCCATGGGCACTGCTCAGGGTAGTTGTGTCGTGGTGTTTCTGATTTCTGTGCTCGGCTGGTTGGGTTGAGTGCCACCTTCCTTGTAGGATTTTTCTCATACCTTTTTTAGTATGAAAACGTTATATTGGAGAATGTTGGATTAGGGTAATACATTTGTATTTACCAGAGTACCAAACAGTAACATAAACGGAATGTTAATGCAATTAAACCAGGAATTTGTCGCCAGGAACTATATAGTTACGAACAGTTTTACAAAATCATAAACAGTTTTCACATCATAAGCAATTGATCAAAATTGACTTAAAGCTACGCTGTGCACATTCATTGATCAATTTACACTAAAGCAATTATAGTGCAATCCAATATATGATCAAAATGGCTAAACAACATTGTGACACAAATGCGGCTAATCGCCATTTGCATTAAAACTAAGGAAACAAAGGTGTTCAAAGAAATTTAAATGGTTTCGTTTCATTTATTGCGCCTTAAGTGAAGTTAACTATTTCATTCTTAAAATTAGATATATTGACTATGTTTATCTGTTTTGAACATGATAAGAACAAAATAACTACAATAGGCATCTCTGATTAAATTCCATAGGGAATAGTTATTTAAACACTAACGTAGTAATATAGTATTAACTACATTAGTGTTAAAATGGGCATGTTATGCCTTTATCAATAAATCCGATACATTGTAACCAATGTAAAAAGGAGCGAAATAAAAACATGGCATTCACAAGTGCAACTATTGTAATGTCTGTTATTTCACATAATTACCTGTCATAAAACGGAACAGAGTACTACTTCATATAAACCCTAGACCGTATATTCAATTCGTTCAATATAACATGACAGAGTTAATAACTGCAAATTGCATTTTTCTAGAACGAGAACCTTCAGACAATTGCCTTGTTATCAGGAATTTGCAAATATAAATTTCAGCCAGTGTTTAGAAACAGACACTTAACAATTGATGTAGTAATATGAATAGTGGCTGTTGGCTAAAAGATGCGAAGTAAGCATGCTAGCAGGTATTAAACTGTCAGTAATAAAACATCAAATAATAGCCTTATTTTGTGATATATTTTTTCGATCAGTATTTGCATGACAACAACTTATTTCGTTGAAGATAGGGCAGTTGATTGGCCTATTGTGTTTTCTTGAATATTTACATATATACGCAATGTAGTCTAATAAATGTTCCCTATGGACATTAAAATATCCAAGAACGTGTGGTAATTTCTACCAAAAACACGTGTTCGGGTAAAAATGATATCACTGCTACGGAGCGATGTTAAAACGTAACGCGATTCTACCTGGCACTTGGTCCATTCTATGAACACTGTCCGACGGATGACAATGCTTCTATTTAGAATACATGTTGAACTTCCTCTCCCCTTCCCAGGTTGAGACCTTATCAACCATCAAACAAAATACATAGCAATGTGCCTGTTAGAATCGCCTTACTCTTTGGCATAAATCGATCCGTATTGTGAAAATAAGGTAGTATGTGTTCAACAAAGGTCATACACAGTAAATATTCGTCAGATAATTTATGAAATAATGCATTGATATACTGTTAAATAAAGCGGTACATACACAGTCCCAAGAATATATGCAGCTGTGTACAGTGACTTCGGCAATTTAAATAAGGCAGTGACTAAGATATAGCAAAGATAGTACAGGTATACTGTGCTTCATCGTTTTATGTACGCAAAAGGCAATTCAAAGTATGCACATTCTAGACAACATAATTCTGTCTCGAAAGTGTGTATACCCAAAGTGTCATTATAACGCATGAAAACAGAATTGACAATATACCAAGTGGTACAAAATACGTAAGTTTAGTCCCCCAATGATAACATACATATGAGCCGTTCTCCAGAAAAACCTGACTTAGTGACTAATTATACGAAAATCATAAAGATATGGCGTTAGAAAGATAAGACTCTTATGCATATTTTCTGTTATTTTGGGCAAACTATGACACACAGTTACACAGCTTAAAATCGTACCAATTTCGTCTTGTTTTGGAGTGGCGTCACAAACGTTATCCAAACGTCACTTGACGTTTCGTCAACATACATTTCAAAAATCAAGTATTCAATGAATTCTTGACATAAAGGTTCTTAAATTGAATCAATGTTAAGAACAGTGCTCTAATTATGAATTAACATTTACTAACTCTAATATTTCCATTAACATAAAAGTAGCTACTGTTTTTAGCCACTAACCCCTCGTTTTTCCAAATATGAATATTTCTATGAAATGGGTCACCATGGCAACGGCAGAAGTCATTGTTACATATTTCATGAGAACAAAAATCTTAGACATAGTACTATGTTATCTGATTGCTTAAAATTATCAAAGAACATTACTTTTTTCTCAGTGTTCAGCCTTTTCAACGGCTTATAACATCATTCCTATATGATGTCAAAAAGCCCGGTTTTCCTGGAGAAAGGCTCATGTAAAACAAATTTTACCCTACCTTGCCGCAGCTGCTCCATTTTGTTTTATGTGAACTACATTTTGCACCTGAAAGTAAATGATACATAATGTTTAGAATTACAAGTTAAAACATGTGACAAGCATCCGTAAAGCGGCGGTCAATACTGGATGGACTTGCACATAAGTGTTGTCTACAAACAAGAAAAAAAGTTTAAAAACACCACCACAATGCACAAAATAACACCGTGACTGAACATTATATACAGTGTACGTTCATTTCCTTTTGACGTAAATGACGCATGATTATGCTGGACATCACTTTACATGAGTTAATACTATCTGGTATGAAGATTGGAGAACTAGGATAGCATATACCATATACTGGAAACCAATTTCCGCATGGATTATTGTATATAAAATATCGGGATGTGATACATATTAACATAGTTCACTAAGATAGTTGATCACTATATATGACATATGTCAAAATTATTCTGTCACTTCCAATATCTGCATGATTGATCCGATACGCTGTACTTCCTGTTTTCTAAGCGGGTAACAGTTAACTCCAAACAAAGCATTGTGGCCATGCGTTGTTGTTAAGTATATCGAGTCTAATTGATAGGGGAAAAGTGTGTTACTAATCATATAGACACTTTAAAAAACATATAGTACATATTCAATTATTGTCCCTGCTACAATGAAGTACCACTTTATAGAATACAAGGTAATGACTTGGATTCTCAGAAGTATACTTACCGTCTGGCTAGGTACAATAGTAAGTTAATTGTGTTTTTAATGATCCCTTTTTACGTCACCTTTCAGGCTTATACTATGTTCTTAGGGGACTTATAAAATGTATCAATCATATGTTTATGAGGCCAACAAACGAACATGTTGTACTCGATGTCTGTCTCAATGTAACTGATAAAGAACATCACTGTCATTGGTATAGTTCCGTTATACGACACAACATGACAGAGCGGATCCCTAGCACGTATACATTGTATATATATATGTAACCAGTCAACATAGTCTATTATGTGAGAAAATAATATATCTATAACCATTATATACGTGTATTGGAACTCACTAGTCACGCAAAAGAAACAAAATACCCCATTTTATGTATTTGAATACATTAAGCAAAACATTAGGGATGGTTGAATCATATTTGGATCAAACATATAAATATAAACCATCGATTACTATTTTTTTTATTGGTTTTAACATATTTCTCATCGTGATATTCTTGCAAATAATAGTAGTAACGATATTGTAAAGCTATATAATTGCAAGTTTGTCAAATTACAGCTTTTATGAATTATAGGCAATATTACTTAAATCATAAAAAATCAAACATTTCACTGACCCACTTTACTTCAATTACTACTTCTAAAGTAAGTGAAGTACCTCTGTATAAGTATTGTTATTATTATGACATATTTGTTTCAAATGACACCATTTGTACAGAAGTTACTTCTTGGTTCCGCTGTGTTCCAGTATGGGCTTAATGGTTTATTGTTTCATATAATTTCATTGGCGTGTCTATAAACGGTCAGTTGCCTAGGAAATATCCATGGATCGGAAGTAAAGAAAATAAAGATGTAAGTGATAATATGAATCACTTTCGCTATTATTATACAACGATTGATACGTTTTTAGGCTATATCTAAGTACAGTTAACTCTTCGAACCTATGGTTTCCGTAGTGAATTTACAGACGTATCACAATATGATCAAGTTATTTCTATTTCTATTTTGAATTTGAGACAGCAGTTGTTTAAATCACGTGACCTTCGTCGTATTCGGGTTAGTAGAGTCAATACGCAGAACTATAAGTTATATGTAACATACACCCCTGAATAGACCACAATTATCATTAATCGAATCGAAGTTATTTCATGGAATTAGTGATTACTTCCCACAGCTTTGTTCTAACGGTAGTTCATTCATACCTCGATTTCCTCAATGTTTATACTACATAGATGGTTGTGATAGAATAAAACATAATCATCTGTCTTATCGGTTTAATCAATCGTAGGTCAACAATGTCAAACTAGAAAAACAGACTTTCAAACATTGTCTTGAGAAAATGAAAAGCAATATTCAATCTTTCAATTACAGATGTGATTCCACCTACACCGCATACTTTAAGCGTAATAGCGTGTAAGCAAGTACGAGTATATCAAGTGTGGAGCGCCGTTGACGACGAATTTCAATAACAATATAATAGTCTTGGTTACGAATACAGCCTCGACAACATGAGAATAATAAATATAAGAAGTTCACAAATTTATAATATACAGTGATATGAACAGAAACCACATCGGAAAGCATGAAAATGTTACATGTATGAAAAACTGGAAAATGTCGAGACACAATTAATCTATTATTAGCTTCCAATGCATTACCGTGTCATTCAGTGAAAATATCAAATTATCATTTTGTTATGTTCACTGTGCAGCAAAAAATAAACAGAAAACGTGTTCAAGTTCGTGAAAGATCGTTTATATTTAATCATTATATTTTACAATAATCCCTAATATAAAAAGTCATAAAGAAAAAACTGAAGTGTGTCTTTAATGCTTGTTTTTACAATGTGTTTCTATTTAAAATGGAACAAAAGCCGGTTACCGTTATTGCCAAGTGCTATGATTGATAAATGACGAAGTAAAAAATGTCAAATAACTCACAACATGCCGGGGCATTTTTACATTGCGAGGAAGCGTAATGACAATGCAGACGATTATTGAATTCAGGCAATCCGTCGTATTAACTAATAAATCGTAATAATTGGATAGCGTCAACATGTCACAATAATTCACATTTACATTAAAACCTGTCTGATGTCCTGTGTCGTTAGAGAGTGAACGTAGAAAACATAACAGCAGGCTGTGATTATGAAACCCATTTGCAGATAGCAATAATTTGTGTTTTAAATTGTTTTACTGGTTTGGTCAAATTTGGTCGCTGAATTCAGGAAATTGCGGTGTATGGAATGTTCATCGTCTTCAGCAATCAACTGTAAAGGAACAGACAGAAGTAATTGCTAAAAATTGGTCACTTATGTGTTGACCACCCTTACCACTGTGACCAGCTGTCGCGATATGTATCTATTACACGTTGATTTTAACTTTAACAGGCATCCTAACCGACCGACTTTAGATCTAGGTTAAATTACGAATGGACGTCGTAATAAATAGATCGTGTCGACACTCGACAGATATTCCATTTGTGAAAAACGTTCCTGTAGAAACCCAGACATGGCTTCATTAACTATCAACTATTCACTGATATATGAAAGAATGCAGAGAAAATATTGATGACAAATCGCTGGCGTAGAATGAAAAAGTCGTAGGGAGAAAATCGATATTTTGAGACACACATATCGAGGCATATTTGAGGCACATACTCTTTACATATGAGAACACGAGAAATACAAACTTTTTCAATATCAGTTTTGCCACCATGACAATTTCCTATTTTCACTTTTTACAGGATTTTATGGGTGTCACATTACACCTTAGTAAACTACAATCATTTTAGGATGTTTTTCTTGTTTTCCCAAAATATCGATTTCGTATTTACGACCTTCTCATTCTAAGCCTGCAATAGATTTAATAATCAAATACTCACTATAAAACGTGTAGTACATATTGTTCCTGCTACAATGAAGTACCACTCCATAGAATACAAGGTAATGACTTGGATTCTCAGAAGTATAGTTACTGTCTGGCTAGGCACCATAGTTAATTGTGTTTTTAACGATCCCTCTTTACGTCATCTTTCTGGCTTAGATTATGTACTTAGGGGACATATAAAATGTATCAATCATATGTTTATGAGGCCAAAAAACGAACATGTTGTACTCGATGCCTGTCTCAATGTAACTCAAAAAGCACATCAATGTCATAGGTTTATATCCGTTGTACGACGCAACATGACAGAGGGGATCCCTAGCAAGTATACATTGTATATAACCAGTCAGACGTAGTCTTTTATGTGAGAAAATAGTATATCTATAACAATTACACGTATATTGGAACTCACTAGTCACGCAGAAGTAACACAATTCCCCATTTGATGTATTTTTGAATACATATTGCAAACTATTAGGGATGGTTGGATCATATTTGGTACAAACATATAAATATATACTCTCGATTACTATTATTATTTTTGGTTTTAATATATTTCTCATCGCGACATTCTTGCAAATAATAGTAGTTACAACATTGTAAAACTACATAATTACTAGTCTGTCAAATTGTAAGACACTTATATAGCTAATATGAATTATTGGCAATATCACTTAACTTATACTAAATGGAAGTTTTTTACCCATTTCCAAGCTTAAATTACTACTTCTAAAGGTAGTGGAAAACCACTGTATAAGAATTGTTATTATTATGCCATTTTAGTTTCAAGTAACATCATTTGTACAGAAGTTATTTCTTAATAGCACCATGTGTCTTCTTTTTTTGCAATATTGATTTAGTGATTTATTGTTTTATGTCGGTTCATTGGCCTGTCTATGAAAGACCAGTTGTCTAGGAAACACACTTTCATCGGGGGTAAAGATCATAACGATGTAATAACATGATTATACAATAGTCTTATTGTAGTATTACATTATACTACACGGCTGTATTTTACCTAATATGTATCATATGATATATAGGAAATCTATCTAGTGTTGTCAAACTCCTTTGATTAACTTAATAAAACTGAACAATAACAGCATAAAACTTGAGCTTAAACAACATTTACTGTAACTTTGGATAACCATCGAAATGAACAAATACATAGCTTTTGTTGATAATTATATGTTCAATAAGATAGTCCATTAATGAATGACAATTATACCTTTTAGATCAGATTTGGCAATAACGCTATCAAATTGTTGTCAGATAAAAATATAGTTGCTTCGCCAATAGATGTCCACGCATGCTCTCCAATGTTGGCTTATCAATTCACTTCAATGCATTTAAGTTATACCACGCTATCAAAATATAATGTTTATACATAAATATAGTTAATAAATCATGATAAACTTTATTTTAATCCCAATTTTAACGTCGCGACTTTTTGTCCTTGTGTTAGTCCCATGATGTTACATTGGCGCCATGAAGCATATTGAATATACGTAGTCACAATTTAAACACCATGATTTGACAAGAACATGCTTAACCAGTCCTTGAAGTAATAAATAAATGAAATAGAGAATGCTTTATATCATATATTTATATATAACAGAACAACGAAATAATCTGTACATTGATACGAGCATGGCCAACTACGTTAATCATTGTAATAGTTATAATTGAAGAGAAGTCACTAAACCCATGTGTCGGATTCAGGTTATTTTGTATTGAATCATTAAGCTACCAATATGAAATATCAGTTTTATTGACCTACATTTTCTGTACTTTTGCAATGCTATAAAGCGAAAACAACATTAAAATTCAATGGTTTTATGAATTAAATATCTTGCTTTATTTTAAAGTTTGAACAAACACTATATGACAAGCAAACAATAAAATTCAACATATTAGTGAACAGTAAACGTTCATTTCCTCGTGACTGAAAGTAAGCATAATTTTACACGAGTACCCTCATACTCAACCCATTAATATGCAAAATGGTATGACAATTTAGGATAGAGAACAAGGATAGCATATAACAAACCCTGAAAACAAATTTCCACATGAATTATTGTTAATCAAATATCGGGATGTGCATATATTAACATAGTATATCACTATATAAGACATTTGTCAAAATTATTCTGTCACTTCAACCAGCTCAAGATTGATTTGACACATCATATTACCGTTTTGTAAGCGGATTA
Source organism: Spisula subtruncata (assembly GCA_963678985.1). Classification (NCBI taxonomy): domain Eukaryota; kingdom Metazoa; phylum Mollusca; class Bivalvia; order Venerida; family Mactridae; genus Spisula; species Spisula subtruncata. The sequence goes on from OY787669.1 coordinate 5,590,966, forward strand.
ACAAATCATGGTGGCAAATGGTTTTTAGAGTCTAAATTATTGGGGAAAAGTGCATTTTGTCAACGGCGATATTTGCATCAAATCGTTTGTTTGTACAATACACATAGCATTATGTGTCTTGAATTGAATAGGTAGACTTATATGCAAACCAAAAAATGTACAGATACACCACAGTAATGTCGACAGCTCGCTTGTTTTAGTGTAGATTGAATTACTAGTCATGCATATGTATTAAATGTAATTATTCACGCTTTATGCTACGATACACCGCATGCACATGTACAACAATTGGATTATAGCCAACAGAGAATCTCCTGTATTTACCAACACAAAAAACATAGTAACCGCTGTACTTGTATTTCGTCGCATCGAAGTCATTCCACGAAATTAATGATTTCCCGTAGTTGTGTTCTAACTGTTATTTGAGCACGCTTCGGTTTCCTCAATGTTTATACTACATAGCCTGTTGCGCAGAATACAACATAAGCACCAATCTTATCTGTTTAATCAGTCTAAGGTCAAATGTGTCAAACTAGAAAACAGACTTTGTAACATTGTCTTGCGAAATTTAAATCAATATTCAATCTTTCAAATACAGATGTGCCTCCACCTACGCCACATGCTTCAAACGTAATAGCATATATATAACCGATTACGAGTAAGTCAAATGTGAAACGCCGTTTATGACGAATTTCAATTAAAATATAATATTACTGGTTATGAATTTAGCCACAACTACAATGTCATGAGCAAAATAGATATATTCAGATCACAAAACATGTACGATAGACAGAGTGTTATGAACAGAAACCATGTTGGCAAGCATGAAAATGTTACATGCATGAGAACTGGAAATGGAAAATATCAACACAAAGATAAAAAGTGATTGCCGAAAACGAAAGTTGGCTAATACCATAACATTTATGCTCTGTTTAAATGGACCAAAGCCGGTTTCCGTTATTGTCAAGTGCTATGGTTGATAAATGACAAAATGCGAAATGTCAAAAAACTCAGAGGTTGTAAGGGCCTTTTAAAATTGCGTGGAAGCATAATGACAATACAGACGATTATTGAACTCAGGCAATCTGTCGTATTAACTAATAAATCGTAATAATTGGACAGCGTCAACAGGCCACAATAATTCACGTTTTACATTAAAACCTGTCTGATGTCCTGTGTCGTTAGAGAGTGAACGTAAAAACATAACAGCAGGCTGTGATTATAAAACTCATTTGCAGAAAGCAATAATTTGTGTTTTAAATTGTTTTACTGGTTTGGTCAAAATTAGTCGCTGAAATCAGGAAATTGCGGGCTATGAAACGTTCACCGTCTTCAGCATTCAACTCTTAAGGAACAGACAGAAGTAATTGCTGATAATTGGTAAATTATAGGTTGACCACCCTTTTCATTGTGACCAGCTGTCGCGATATGTATCTATGACACGTTGATTTTAACTGCAACAGGAATCCTAACCGACCGACTGTAGATCTAGGTTAAATAACGAATGGACGTCGTAATAAATAGATCGTGTCGACACTCGACAATTATTCCATTTGTGAAATACATTGGTGTAGAAACCCAGACATTTATTCATTAACTATTAACTATTCACTGATATTTGAAAGAATGCAGAGAAAATATTGATGACAAATCGCTGGTGTAGAATAAAAAGAAGTCGTAAGCAGAAAATCGATATTTTGAGAAAACATGTCTGCAAATTTCTCTTTAAATATGAAAATACAAGAAATACAAGCTTTTTCAACATCAGTTTTGCTACCATGAAAATTTCCTATATTCACTTTTTACACGATTTTAATAATCACATACACACTTTAAAACATATAGTACGCATTGTCCCTGTTACAATGAAGTACCACTTTACAGAAGACAATTACTTGGATTCTCAGACGTATAGTTACCGTCGGGCTAGGCACCATAGTTTATTGTATTCCTGTTTATTTCACCCTTTTTGCTTATACTATGTACTTAGGGGACAATAAAAAAGGTACCAATCATATGTTTTATTAGGCCAACAAACGAACATGTTATAATCGGTGCTTGTCTGAATGAAACTCAAAACGCACACCAATGTCATAGGTTTATTTCCGATATACGACGAAGCATGTCAGAGCGGTTCCCTAGCATGTATATACAGTAAACATTTATAACCAGACAGACACAGTATTTTATGTTGGAAAATAGTATATCTTGCGCCATTATATGTATATTGGAACTCATAAGTCACGCACAAGTAACAAGAGGCCCCATTTTATGTATCATTGAATACATTTGACAGAATATTTGTGATATGTGTATCATATTTGTTACAACCAGAAAAAATATACCGGTGATTACTATCATTAACAGTTTGTTTTAACATATTTCATATCGTGACATTCTTGCAAATAATAGTAGTTACAACATTGTAAAACTACATTATTACTAGGTTGTCAAATTGTAAGATCAGTATATGCCTTTTATAAGTTCTTGGCAATATAACTTATAGATTAGACGTTTCACAGACCATCTTTAAAGCTTGAATTACTATTTCTATAGTAAGTGGAGTATCGCTGTATTAAAATAGTTGATATTATGACATTGTAGTTTCAAATGACACCATTGGTACAGAGGTTATTTCTGTTATAGCACCATATGTGTCCGCTGTGTTCCTAGATGGGCTTCGTGAGTGATTGTTTCATATCAGTTCATTGCCCTGTCTATAATCGGGCATTTGCCTAGGAAACAACCATGTGTAGGAAGAAATGAAAACCAAGATGTGATAATATGTTTCACTATTGTCTAATTATACAACGGTTGATGCATTATTCGAGTACATGTAGATCTAAATACAGTGAGCTCTTCGAGCATATGGTTTTTGTCGGTAATTCACAGACGTATCATATAATGGTCAAGTTACATCTATTTCTATCGTGAATTTGAATCAAAAGTCGTTTATATTACACGACTTTCCTTATATCCGGGTTATTAGAACGAGTATATATAGTCTTATACTACACGCGTGTAGTATTACATTATTCTACACGGGTATATTTATTCCGATGGAAAGTTGTAGGGTGCCTTATAAGTATCATATGATCAATAGAGAATCTTACACGAGTTGCAACTAGCACATTTGACTAACTAAATCAAAACTGAACAATAACACCAAAACATTTAGCTTAATAAACTCTTACTGTAACGTTGGATAACCACCATACTGAACTGAATCAATACATAGCTTTTGTTTACAATAATATTTTCGTTCTGATATTCAATTAATGAATGAAATGTATATTTATTTGATATGATATGACATTTGGCGCTATCCTATAATTATCTTATAAATCCTATAAATGTATCGTTGTTTCGCATATTGATGTCCGCTTGGAATACGCATGCTCTCCAATATTTGATTATCAATATAAATTAATAAATTAATTTGACATCAAGGTTATACCTCGCTATAAAAATGATTTTCATATAATATGTAGTTGATTTATCATAATAAACTTAAGTTTAATCCCAATCTTAACGTCCCTACTTTTATCTCCACTTGTTAGTCCCATGATGTTACATTGGCGCCATGAGAAGCATATTGGAAATACATAGTCATAATTTACGCACCATAATATGACAAGAACATGCTAAACATCTCCTCGAAGTTGTAAATAAATGAAATAGAGAAAGCTTAATACTAATAAACAATTTATATCAAACAAAACATTAATAGAAGCCATAGATTACATCATATGAGGTTGGCCAAAACCGTTGATTGAAACCGTCTTTATTCAGCAAACATTTTAAAACATATGCTGATAGATAACAAGTGATAACGGATTGCGAAACAAGTTTTGAACAATATCCCGCTCCTAAAATACAGTTGTTTAAGTACATGTAATAATGGCAGACAGCTCACCGATATGTCAGATTTAAGTTATTGTATATTGAAACAGTAACTTAATAATTTAGAATGCCTGTTTATTGATATTAATCATCTTTCAGTCTTGTTTATGTATTGCTTATAACGCAGTATGTACCATTTAGTTATCAATCCAGTTTGGAAATCGTCTACAGGGCTATTTATATTTAATTTCATACAGATTAACAAAGATTTGATCAATCAAGTGTTAGAGTAAATAGCGACTGTCTGGGATAATAAACTTACCAAGAACCGTGTCTTACGTAAGGTTGCATATGGAACCTTCTATTAAAATTCTCTAATGTCTTACATAATTTGCATTATAGGTATCAGAATTCTATTAAACTTTACTACATTTGTAATACGAAGCCATGAGTAATTTAAAACCCATTTAATAACGAAATATGTGATAGGATTAAAGGTAGGCACTTGCTATGTGGCACACATATTCATCCATGGAACAAGTAGTTATTTCTCGGTTCACTTTGATAGAACTTTTGCCAAATAACAAGTTTGATTTCTATTTTCCACCCCAGCTCAACAACGTAATAAATAGTCCTAATATATCAGACAATGAACAGTACTACATTATTTTTAGAACTTTCCAAAATCGGTTCAGTCATAGAATAAACTGTACAAAAGGGAGATAGTCTGATTGTTACAATAGCTATACATTTGTCATAATATATATAATATGTAAATGGCTACCATACTTGGCAAATAATGTATCATACACGCTCTACCGCGGTACAAATCCAATTAAAAACAAATCGTGAACCGCTATCGAATGACAAATTTTACGCTCGATTATTTCTTGACATAATATTAGCCAAGCATACTAGATGAAAATGTTGTCAGACGAGAAATCGCGTTACTACAACGATTATTATATTGTCTGATATTCAAAGGTTTAATAGTATGTGTTTTTGCTGAGTTTGTTTGATAAAATGAGTTCTTGATGCATATTATGTTCGTCCTATGTTTAATATTCAAATTGCGTTCGTCGTGTTTGTGGATAGACGTGACGGGTTATTCTTGATCCGGATGGATATAGTATCCATACAGTGATATACAATAATATTTTAATTATACCGACGTAGTAACCTAATGATATCATATACATCTAGGTTAAGTATGAAGCCAACGTGTTGATTTTTTGGCAAACAACTTAACACTTTAAAGTTTAAATCGTTGTCAAAATACTGACTTAGGCCAAATTGATAGCCAATTACCATAACCAGCCTAGCGTGCATACAACACAGGTAAATATTCATTATTATGATTACCGGTGTATAGCCAACAATTAACAGCATATATAAACATAGTAACTGCTGCAGCTTTTCCTTGGTTCGTAGTTATTTCACGGAAATAGTAAACATTTGCCGTAGCTTTGTTTTAAATGTAATTCGTGCATACACAAGTTTAAACATTATGTTTATACAACATATAGCTGGTTATGTTAGAATACAATATAAGCATATGCGGTATCTGCTTGATCCGTCCTAGGTCAAATATGTAAAACTAGAAAACAGACTATTGAACATTATCTTCAGAAAATGAAAATCAATATTCAATCTTTCAAATACAGATATGCTTCCACCTACACCACATACTTTCAATGCATTACAATGATTTTCTGTGACAATAACAGTACATTTATCATGTTATTATGTTTACGGTGCAGCAATTAATGAACATAAAATGTGTTAAATGTTCGTGAAAGATCTTATTCTATTTAAAATTATAATAACCAACACATATTCTCTACATAAAGGTCATAAAGGAAAACGAAAGTTGGCGTTTGTGTTAAATTTTATGATTTGTTGTTCTTGAAATGGTACAAAAGCCGGTTTCCGTTATTATAAAATGTATGATTGATGGATGACTAAATGCGAAATGTCAAATAACTCACAACATGTCAGGGCCTTTTAAAATAGCGAGGAAGCATAATGGCAATACTGACGTTTTTTGAACTCAGGCAATCTGTCGTATTAACTAATAAATCGTAATAATTGGACGGCGTCCACATGCCACAATAATTCACGTTTTACATTAAAACCTGTCTGATGTCCTGTGTCGTTAGAGAGTGAACGTAAAAACATAACAGCAGGCTGCGATTATAAAACCCATTTGCAGATAGCAATAATTTGTGTTTTAAATTGTTTTACTGGTTGGTCAAAATTGGTCGCTGAAATCAGGAAATTGTGGGCTATTAAACGTTCACCGTCTTTAGCAATCAACTATAAAGGAACAGACAGGAGTACATTTTGTAATTGAGAATTGGTAAGTTACGTGTTGACCGAACACTTGTGACAAGCAGCTGATGTCGCGATATGTATCGAGTACACGTTAATTTTAACTGCAACAGAAATCTTGACCGACCGACCGACTGTAGATTTAGGTTGTAAAATAACCAATGGACGTCTAACGTACTAAATAGATCGTGCCGACACTAGACAAAGCTTCCATTTGTGAAATACGTTCGTTCAGAAACCCAGACATTTCTTCATTTACTATTAACTATTCAGAGATGCATGAAAAGATGCAAAGAAAACATTGAAGACAAATCGCTGGCTTAGAATGAAATGGTCGTCAGTACAAAATCAATATTTTCAGAAGACATGTCAGACAATTACTCTTTACGTATTGGAATAAGAGAAATAAAAGTTTTTCAACTTAAGTTTTGTCAACATGACAATTTCCTATATATTTTATGAAAATAGGCTCATAAGAAGCGCATTATAATTCAATGTAATACCTTTTTATTCTAAGCCAGCGATATAATACATTGTAGAGGTCGGACTATTGTTAGTGTAAAGGTCACAAACCACCAAATAGAGTTGTTCTTTAACTCAATAAAAAGTGACCTAGGTCAGCCAAAAAAATGTCATTTTTTTTGTCCATGGGACCCTCTCAAAATCTTATAATCAATCGAAATAGCATCCAGCTTGAAGAAAATGAAAAAAAGCAGGGGGTCACGTCACAGGTAACAGTATCGTTGAAAAAGAAATTAAAAAAACCCACAGATTTTCAAAGTATCAAAAAACAAAAATTAGCTTTCGACACATTCAATAACTAATTATATTCTTACGCAACATTGTTAAAACTGCTTGCATGCAAAATTCCATCGAAATTGATCAACTTATTAAAAAGTTATGCCATAAAGTTTAGATCCCTGTGTCCAGCCGGTTCGAAAGATGCATTCCAATAAAACCAAAAATACAAATTTGGAGGATAAAAACCTTCATATTTTGTATTTATCGTCATGAATAAGCATAATAATGCGGTAGAATTGAAGGACGCAACAGTTTGAACAAATTTACCGTGGTGAAATATGCGAGCTTCCGTATTAGCCGCGAAACGAATCATCTGCACATTTTATTTAGTCAAAATGTTTTTATTTTCACCATGTTTGTCCGAAAGTTGCGGATGATATCCATTTTGTGACAACGACTTTCATTGGTTATAAAAATACATTCGGAATATCTCTAGTCGTCGGACACTCTAAAAACCACACCGGCCGTCCTTGCAGCGTAATTCGAATTGCGCCTTCGAGAGTTAAAATAAAAGTTTAAACGATGCATTTGATCGTTTTGAGGTAAATGTAAAGCATGATTTCAAATGTTTGCAAGGCATTATGCTGTATTTGTCCCCCACACAGCCTTTTTGTACATGATCAACTCACGTAAATGCCGTAGTCTATGAAAACAAATTGCACCCTTTCGATTTTGCTCTCAATTTCCTTGCAAATATACCTTGTATATAATACCTAAATTTCGAGAAACAATTTTTTTTTCAATTTTTTTTTTAAATTTCTTTTTCAACGATACTGTTACCTGTAGGTCACGTATCATATAAGAAAAATTTGGTTCGTCAAACGCGGTGAACAGAATTTCTCACATGTACGGATTTACTCACTGTCCGTTAGTCCCAATCTTACTTTCACTTTCATATTTAAGCCAGAATACAAAATTATTCTGAATAAAACCATTTTACTACATCACATACATGCATACAAACCATTTAACACCAATTTCGTGATTCTGATGCTGATTTGTCAAGACATACCCCCATTTCCAGTCCTATAAAGTTTTTTAAAGGACTATTTGACTGTATCTGAATTTGGTCCGCGTAGGCATTTAGTGGTTATTTACCTTAACACTTTGCACAGGATTTTATGTGTGTCACATTACACCTTAATAAACTACAATAATTTTAGAATGTTTTTTTTTGGTTTTCTCAAAATATCGATTTCGTATTTACGACCTTCTCATTCTATGCAATATGTTTAATAATCATATACACACTACAAATCATATAGTACACATTGTCCCTGCAACAATGAAGTACCACTCCTGAGAAGACAAGACAATTAATTGGATTGTCAGAAGTATAGTTAATGTCTGGCTAGGCACCATAGTTAATTGTGTTTTTAACGATTCCTTTTTACGTCACCTTTCTGGCTTATACTATGTACTTAGGGGACATATAAAATGTATCAATCAAATGTTTATGAGGCCAACAAACGAACATATTGTACTCGGCGCCTGTCTCAATGAAACTCAAAATGCGCATCAATGTCATTGGTTTATTACCATTATACGACACAATATGACAGTGTGGCTCCCTAGCATGTATATATAACCAGATAGACGCAGTTTTAATGTGGGAAAATAGTATGTATATCGCCATTTTACATATATTGGAACTCATAAGTCACGCACAAGTAACAAAAGGCCCCATTTTATGTATCATTGAATACATTTTACAGAATATTTGTGATATTTGAATCATTTTTGTTACAAACAGAAAAAAAAATACCAGTGAATACTATCATTAACAGTTTGTTTTAACATTTCATATTGTGACACTCTTACAAATAATAGTAGTTACAACATTGTAAATCTACACAATTACTAGTTTGTCAAATTGTAAGATCAGAAAATGTCTTTTATAATTTTTTGGCAATATTACTCATAAATAAGACGTTTCATTGACCATCTTTAAAGCTTAAATTACTATTTCTAAAGTAAGTGCAATGCCGCTGTATTAAAATAGTTATTATTATGACATTTTAGTTTCAAATGACACCATTGATGCAGAAGTTATTTCTGTTAAAGCACCATATGTTTTAGCTGTGTGCCAGGATGGGCTTTGTGAGTTATTGTTTCATATCAGTTCATTGTCCTGTCTATAATCGATCATTTGCCTAGGAAACAACCATATATAAGACATGAAACTAAGATGTGATAATATATTCACTATTGTATAATTATACAACGAATGATGCGATATTCGAGTACATGTATATCTAAATACAGTGAGCTCATCGAGCATATGATTTTCGACAGAAATCCACGGACGTTTCATACGATTGCATGACTTTTTGAAGACCCGTCGTATTTTCTGTAGTGGTTCGTTTTTAAATCGTTTGCGTGAACAATGTACGCTACTTTCCTTATGACTAAAACGAGTATCCAAAGTATGCGTGCTATCATCTTACACGATTACATTCATACAAGATCATTAAGCCATATGGTATAAAGAAACTAGAGATATAGTATAAACTATACAACTGAATATACCAATTTCCGCATAGATTATTGTTTATCAAATATCGGGATGTGATAATATTAACATGATTGATCTGACACATTATAGTTTCGTCTTCTAAGCGTCAAACAAATCATTGCGGCGATATTTTTTGTTAAGGACACGGAGTCTCAATTGAAGGGGAAAAGTGCAATTTTTCATAATGTTTTGTACAATACGCATAGCATTATTGTGTTTTGTAGTGCATACCTCGCCTAGAATACAAACCAAATATATCTAGAAATGACATTACAAGTCGACTAGTCGCTTGCTGTAGTGTAGACTGAATTACTTGTCATGAATAGGTATAGCTAGTTTGCGATAGATAAAAATCCTGTTTTTAAACATTTCTGAAAATCTATTCATCAGATTTTGGTAAAAAATACACGGAACTACAATAACTTCCTACATGTACCTACTCCCATTTCGAGTCACCAATTAAAAGACATTTATTCTTTATTACATATTGAAATTACACGTGTATTTACAGTTTAACGCAGGGAGGTAATATGGTATTCCATTGATGATTTACTATCAATTATTTAACCGTTATAATCCTTGATCGGTGGGATTGAGATTGCTGTTATAAAGACAAGACTTAGGAGGCCCTTGTGATTCTGTTTATTTATGTGTGTCACTTGTAAACAATGTACAGCAATAACATGCATTTTGTCAGATTCACAGACGGGCCTCGTGTGTGATACATTAAGTAGGTTGCAAATACATAAAAATACCGTTATGTCTATCACGTGACCGTAAAATTGGCTGTTGCAAGTATCAAGTCTTCTAACTTGATATTTCATACAAAACTTCAAAAATGTTACATAGAACTTATGAACAAAAGTTTTTTAACGCATTTCCGTTGTTGCTGAAATTTCAGTGTGTATTATGTAGAAATATTTTATTTATTCGTGCAAAATGTCAAACTTGTAGGTGTAGATTATTGCAGAGAAATGTTTAAAAAACACGATTTTTTTTCAATCACAAACTAGCTATATTAAACGTAATTATTCACACTTTATGATACGATACAGCGCATGCACATCAATTCGATTATAGCCAACAGAGAATAACAACACCCGTCGTATTTTCTATATTGGTGCGTTTTTAAATCGTTTGCGTGAACAATGTACGTTACTTTCCTTATGACTAAAACGAGTATCCTAAATATGCATGGTATCATCTTACACGATTGCATTTATACAATATCATTTAGCCATATGGTATAAAGAAAATAGAGATATAGTATAAACTATACCACTGAATATACCAATTTCCGCATAGATTATAGTACATTTAATATCGGGATGTGATAATATTAACATGATAGATCTGACACATTATAGTTCCGTCTTCTTAGCGTCAAACAATTCATGGTGATGGTATTTTGTTAAGGACACGAAATCTCAAATGAAGGGGCAAAGTGCAATTTTTCATCATTTGTTTGTACAATACGCATAGCATTATGGCGTTTTGTATTGCATACCTAATCTAGAATACAAAACAAGTATATCTAGAAAAGACACTACATGTCGACTGGTCGCTTGTGTTTAGAGAAAATTGAATTACTAGTCATGAATATGTATTAAACGTAATTATTCACACTTTATGATTCGATACAGCGCATGCACATCAATTCGATTATAGCCAACAGAGAATATCTCGTATTTAACAACATAGTAACCGCTGTGCTGGTATTTTCTCGCATCGAAGTTATTCCTCACAATGAATGATTATGTGCCGTTACTGTATTCAAACTTAAACTTAAGCACACCTCGGTGTCCTCTTTGTAATATTTTATACAATATGATAGTTGTTTTACAATACTTGTGACATAAGCACCTGTTTTGTCTGTTTAATGAATTTCAGGTCAAATCTGTCAAACAATAAAACTGACTTTCAAATATAGTCTTGAGAAAATGAAAATCAATATTCAATCTTTCAAATGCAGATGTGCTTCCACCTACGCCACAAACTTCAAACGTAAGCAAGTACGAGTATGTCAAATGTGAAGCACCGTAGATGACGGATTTCAATTAAAATGCAATATTCTTGGTTACGAATTTAGTGACGACTACAAAGTCATGCGTATAATATATGAGCCGTTCTCCAGGAAAAACGGGCTTAATGACATTGTATTGTAATAATGCAATAAGATTTAGAAAAATGTCTAAAATGAGAAAAAACTAGTGTCCTTTGATTTAATATTTAAGTAATTGGATAGTGTAGTACTATCCATTAGGTTCAAGTTTTGTTTATAAAATACAATGTTTTTGGTTACTAGTTTAGCCAGGACTACAAGTCATGAGCATTATAAATATATTCAGTTCACAAAATATGTACACTAAACAAAATGTTATGAACAAAAACTACATTGGTAAGTATGAACATGTTACATGTATGAGAACCTATAAAATGTCAGGACCAAATAATGTGATTTTTACTGTGATTTTTAGTGAAAATAACAGTGAAATTATCATTTTGATATGCTTACTGTCAGCAAAAAATAAACAGAAAATGTGTTGATTTTTCGTGAAAGATCTTATTTTATTTTCCAGAAAAAGACAAAACTCAATATATATCTTCTATTTAAAACGTCATAAAGGAAAACGAAATTTGGTTAGCATGCTATTTGTAAAACATGTGATGTTGAAAATGGAACAAAAGCCGGTTTATGTTATTGTCAAGTTGCTATCGTTGATAAATGACAAAATACTAAATTTCAAAGAACTCAGAGGTTGTAAGGGCCTTTTAACATTGCGAGAAAGCATAATGACAATACAGTCGACTATTGAACTCAGGCAATCCGTCGTATTATCTAATAAATTGTAATCATTGGACTCCATCAACAGGCCACAATAATTCACGTTTAACATTAAAACCTGTCTGATGTCCTGTGTCGTTAGAGATTGAACGTAAAAACAAAACAGCAGGCTGTGATTATAAAACCAATTTGCAGATAGCAATAATTTGTGTTTTAAATTGTTTTACTGGTCGGTCAAAATTGGTCGCTGAAATCAGGAAATTGCGGGCTATGAAAGTCCAACGTCTTCAGCAATAAGCTCTAAAGGAACAAACAGGAGTACATTTTGTAATTGAGAATTACTAAATTATGTGTTGACCGAACACTTGTGAGAAGCAGCTGCTGTAGCGATATGTATCAAGTACACGTTGATTCTACCTATCAAGTACACGTTGATTCGAACTGCAACAGAAATCTTGATCGACCGACCGACTGTAGAATTAGGTTATTAAATAACCAATGGACGTCTGTCTTACTAAATAGATCGTGCCGACACTAGACAAAGCTTCCATTTGTGAAATACGTTCGTCCAGAAACCCAGACATTTCTTCATTTACAATTAACTATTCGGAGATGCATGAAAAGATGCAAAGAAAGTATTGATGACAAATCGCTGGCTTAGAATGAAATGGTCGTAAGTACAAAATCAATATTTTCAGAAGTCGTGTCAGACAATTACTCTTTACATATAGGAATAAGACAAATAAAAGCTTTTTTCAACTTAAGTTTTGTCAAAATGACAATTTTCTACATATGAAAATAGGCTCATAAGAAGCGCATTATAATGCAATGTTATAAGCCAGCGACATAATACATTGTAGAGGTCGGACTATTGTTAATGTAAACACCTGCACACGATTTTATGGTGTCACATTGCATCTTAATAAAGTACAATAATTTTAGAATGTTTTTTTGGTTTTCTTAAAATATCGATTTCGTATTTACGAACTTCTCATGCTATGCCAGCAATATGTTTAATAATCATATACACACTACAAAACATATAGTACACATTGTCCCTGCTACCATTAAGCACCACTCCACAGAAGACAAGAAAATGACTTGGATTCTCAGAAGTATACTTAACGTCTGGCTAGGCACAATAGTTAATTGGGTTTTTAACGATCCCTTTTTACGTCACCTTTCTGGCTTATACTATGTACTTAGGGGACATATAAAATGTATCAATCATATGTTTATGAGACCAACAAACGAATATGTTGTACTAGATTCCTGTCTCAATGTTACTCAAAAAGCACATCAATGTCATAGGTTTATATCCGTTATACGACACAACATGACAGAGCGGATCCCTAGCACGTATACATTGTATATGCATGTAACCAGTCAGACATAGTCTATTATGTGAGAAAATAGTATATCTATAACCATTATACGTATATTGGAACTCACTAGTCACGCAGAAGTAACAGAATTACCCATTTTATGTACTATTGAATACATATTGCAGAATATCAGGGATGTTTGTATCATATTTGGAACAAACAAATAAATATATACTCTCGATTACTATTATTATTATTGGTTTTAACATATTTCTCATCGTGATATTCTTACAAATAATAGTAGTTACATCATTGTTAAACTACATAATTACTAGTCTGTCAAATTGTAAGACACTAATATAGCTTATATGAATTATTGGCAAACTTACTTAACTAATACTAAATGAAAGTTTTTTTAAGCTCTTCCAAGATTAAATTAGTACTTCTAAAGGTAGTGGAGCACCACTGTACAAGTATTGCTATTATTATGTCGTTTTAGTTTCAAGTAACATCATTTGTACAGAAGTTAATTGTTTATAGAACCATGTGTCATCTGTGTTTTGCAATATTGGCTTAATGATTTATTGTTTCATATTGGTTCATTGGCCTGTCTATAAACGACCAGTTGGCTAGGAAACAAACATGTATCGAAAGTAAAGATAATAACAAAGTTACAATATGATTCACTATTAAAATAACTAATACTAGAGTATATCTAAAAAATTGTAAACTCTTCGAGCATATGATTTTCGTCGGGAATTCACAGACGTATCATATAACGATCGTTTATATTTCATGTCTATTCTTTTATCCGGGTAAGTATAACGAGTATGTATAGTCTTATAATACACATGTGTAGTATTACATTGTACTACATCTTTTTTTTAATGGACCATGGTATTTGCCTCATAAATGACATATGATCTACAGAGGATCCATCACGAGTTGTCACACACAACTTTGACAAACTTAATCAAAACTCAACAATAACAGCATAAAATTGACAACTTTTACTGTAACTTTGGATAAGCATCGTACTATACAGAATCAATTCATAGCTTTTGTTTACAATTAATTGTTCAACCTGATATCCCAACATTGAATTAAATGTATATTTATTTCATCTGATCTGACATTGGCGCTATCTAATATTTATCATATAAACACATCGTTGTTTCGCGTATGTCCGCTTGGAATACACATGAGTTTCAATATTGGTTTATCAATATAAACTGATAAATTTAATTTGACATCAATGTTAAACCACTCCACAATAAAGATAATCATACACAAAGATAGTTAGTATACCATAATAAATTTTATTTAATTTTTTTTATCCGAATTTCAACGTCTGGACTTTTATCTCTTTGTGTAAGTCCCATGATGTTACATTGGCGCCATAAAGCATATTAAATATACGTAGTCATAATTTAAACACCATAATATGACAAGAACGTGCTAAACATATCATCGAAGTAGTAAATAAATGAAATAGAGAAAGCTTAATACTAATAAACCAATTATATCAAACAGAACATAAATAGAAGCCATAGATTACATCATACGAGGTTGGCCAAAACCGTTGATTTAAGCCGTCTTTATTCAGCAAACATTTTAAAACTTATGCTGATAGATTACAAGTGATAGCGGATTGCGTAAAAGGTTTTGAACAATATCCCGCTCCTAAAATACGGTTGTTAAAGTACATGTAATAATGGCAGACAGCTCACCGATATGTCAGATTTAAGTTAATGTATATTGATACAGTAACTTAATAATTTAGAATGCCTGTTTATTGATATTAAAAATCTTTTAGTCTTGTTTATGTATTGCTTATAACGCAGTATGTACCATTTAGTTATCAATCCAGTTTGGAAATCGTCTACAGGGCTATTTATATTTAATTTCATACAGATTAACAATGATTTGATCAATCAAGTGTTAGAGTAAATAACGACTGTCTAGGATAATAAACGTACCAAGAACCGTGTCTTACGTAAGGTTGCATATGGAACATTCTATTAAAATTCTCTAATGTCTTACATAATTTGCATTATAGGTATCAGAATTCTATTAAACTTTACTACATTTGTAATACGAAGCCATGAGTAATTTAAAACCCATTTAATAACGAAATATGTGATAGGATTAAAGGTAGGCACTTGCTATGTGGCACACATATTCATCCATGGAACTAGTAGTTATTTCTCGGTTCACTTTGATAGAACTTTCGCCAAATAACAAGTTTGATTTCTATTTTCCAACCCAGCTCAACAACGTAATGAATATTCCTAATATATCAGACAATGAACAGTACTAAATTATTTTTAGAACTTTCCAAAATTGGTTCACACCATGGAATAAACTGTAGAAAAGGGAGAGAGTCTAATTGTTACAATAGATATACATTCGTCATAATATGTATAATATGTAAATGGCTACCATACTTGGCAACCCATTTTCAATTGATATATCATACACGCTCTACTGCGGCACAAATACAAAACGTGAACCGCCTTCGAATGACAAATGTTACGCTCGATTATTTCTCGACATAATATTAGCCAAGCATTCTAGATGAAAATGTTATCAGACGAGAAATCGCGTTACTACAACGATTATTATATTGTCTGATATTCAAATTGTATGCATACACTGATAAAAGGATGGCAGAGGCAAAAAACTCAGATATTGTATACCGAAGTCTGGTTAATTAGTTCACTGTATCGTATATCATATATAGATATAATCACATTTTTATTATCCTACTCTATTCTTTTCATTTGAATCAGAATTCAATAATCTGGTTTAATAGTATGTGTTTTTGCTGATTTTGTTTGGTAAAATGAGTTCTTGACGTTGATCTTGAAGTTTTTTTTGCTGTCGTAGTCACATATTATGTTCGGCCTATGTTTAATATTCAAATTGCGTTTGTCGTTTTTGTGGATAGACGTGCCGTGTTATTCTTGATCCGGTTGGATATGTTATCCATACAATTATATACAATAAAAATTCGGTTATACCGATGTGGTCACCTAATGATACCATATACGAGGGTTGTCCCAAAATAGCGTATAATTCTTAATTTATCTACTCCAACATAATGATATACTTTTATAATTTTGCATGGACATTTTTCAACCATAGCACGTGTATTTGACAAAATTATTTTATATCAGGATACGTCGTATTCGATAAATGGATGTATTTGTAACCCATGGTAACCGTTTACGGCCATCACGAAAAAAGTATGTATCACAAAAATGAATTTAATTATTTAATGACAATAATACTTAAGCAGTTTTTGCCGCATCGCGCCATAATATATATATGAATAATCGTCACCTTTTGGCGAGTTTTTATACAATGATTCATAGTGATGATATGCTCAGTACATCTAGAAACGCAACGTTTTCATCCTTGTTTTTTTCATACTTCCATTGCTTATGCACTTTTTAATTTTGTGTAATAATATTGTATAATCGTGTAGAAACTTGGCTGTTGTCAAAATTTTATCGATCGGGTTACGTTACTCCCATGCGTCATGAAAATGCAAAAACGCACGAATTCTACGTGCACCATTTATGCATGATAAATTTTGGTGTTAAATGCTTCGTATCCTTTGTAAGGTTTGCCAATGGAAAGAAAATCACAAAAGAAAAGTTCTACGCTTCAGAATAAAAATATCAGGATAGTCCGAGCATGGGCCAAATCAAGCGATTCGGATGCCTATGACGGAGACGTCAGCTGGGAGGTTTCACATTGGCTAAATTGCCATGAACCGACAATGTTTCATCTGGAGACACTCTACTAGCACTTTGGCACCGTTTACAACCACCCAGATCCAGGTCATCCATGTGAAACAACTCTCCGACAGGACCAGTAACTCTACATGTACCATCTCTAGGCAAAGTTCACAACTGATTCAAACACTTCTAATCAATCTGTTGGACGTCATGCATATGTTATCAATCAATAATTAATCAATATTTTGTCTTTTCACTCAGAACAACGATTCTGAAAAAAATAGGATTTTACTAATTTGTGTTCCGTTACTTTTAAGCCGTACTATACACTCAAGCGTTGTTCAATCACCTCGATAGCACTTAACGAACACAATTTTACAATTGAATTGTTCATGGAATAAAATATCATCAAGTAAGTACTGTTTGGTGGTCAATCATAAAAAGTTTTAAAAAGTGTTGACAGTAACCCAAGTGTTGCGTTTCTAGATGTACTCAGTATATCATATTTGATGGATTAATGAAGTCATATAGCCCCGTTGTTAGCGATACAATATAAAAAATAACGACGTCAGACGACGTTACGGAGTGACTGCCATTTCATGTGCATTGTGTTATACCGTATATAACATAGAATAGTATCCGGAGGAACGATAAATTATGTAAATTCCACAGCACAATACATCAGAGTGAATCGGCAGTTGTTTTTAAGATTCTCGACGATTTGTTTGGCACAGAAAGGAAGCGGAACAAAAATGATCAGACGGACCGATCAAAACAAAAACTTACGTCAGATCGCTTCCTACACTGTCCACACAGAATGCCAGCTCAAGCTGTCCATTTTGAAAAAAACACTAAATGAATTTTTGACAGTATGTAAAGAAATATATTTCCAAAGAGTTGATAACAATTTCGGCGTATAATTTTAAAAGAGTAAAGCCCACGAACTGGAGTTCTTTGGAAAACTTAGGTAGCGTGACGTCGTTGGCGTATGTTGACGTTGACGTTCTGTGTACCGTAAAACGTCACCTGGTACTTGTCAAATGCACACACTTTGAATGTTTTTGGAAGATATATCATGAAACTTGGCTAGGATGTCAAGAAATAATTTCTCTAAACGGCGATTATAATTTGGGCATACAGTACTTAATTTTTTTAAGATATAACGGGATTATACGGTATTCTGGGACAACCCACGTACATCTAGGTTAACTATCAAGCAAATGGTTTGTTGACCGACCAGTTTTGTCGACAAATTTCACTTAGAATACAATATTCTTGGTTATTCCAGACATGAACACATGAGCAGTAATTGCAGAAAATTAGTAAGTTATGTGTTGACCGCACATATCATTGTAACCAACAGCCGCAGTCGCGATATGTTTAAATTACACTTAGATTCTAAGAAAAACTGTCCGACAATTATTACACTACATATGGAAGATATGCTTTGTCAACCTCAGTTTTGTCAACTTGAAAATAGACTCATAAGAAGTGCATAGTAATGCAACGGGAATCTTAACCGACCGACTACAGATCTAGGTTAAATAACCAATGGATGTCTATCGTAATAAATAGATCGTGCCGACACTAGACAAAGCTTTCATTTGTGAGAAACGTTCGTCCACAAACCCAGACATTTCTTCATTAACTATTAACTATCCAGTGATATTTGAAAGCGTGCAAAGAAAGTATGTATGACAAATCGCTGGCTTATAACGAGAAGGTCGTAAGTACAAAATCAATATTTTGAGAATACAAAAATTAACTGTCTAAAATGACTTTTTACATATGGAAATACAAGATTTTACAACATTAGTTTTGTCACTATGAACATTTCTTATTTTCATGCTAATAGGCTAATAAGAAGCGCCTTGTAATCTAATATAACATTCTTATTCTAAGCTAGCGACATAATACATTGTAGGGGTCGTACTACATATGTATTGATGGTGTACACACTTTTTACACGAGTTTATGTTTGTCACATAACACCTTAATAAACTACAATAATTGTAGAATGGTTTGCTTGTTTTCTCAAAATATCGATTACATATTAACGACCTTCTCATTCTAAGCCAGCAATATGTTCAATAATCATATACACACAATAAAAAATATATTTATTTGACTAACTATATCAAAACTGAACAATTACACCAAAACATTTAGATTAATAAACTCTTACTGAAACGTTGGATTCCATTAATGAATGAAATGTATATTTATTTGATCTGATTTGACATTTGGCGCCATCCTATTATAATCTTATAAATCCTATGAATTTATCGTTGTTTCACATATTGATGTCCGCTTTGAATGCGCATGCTCTCCTATATTGGATTATCAATATAAATTAATAAATAAAATTTGACATCAAGGTTATACCATGCTATAAAAATAACTTTCATATAAAATGTAGTTGATATATCATAATAAACTTTAGTTTAATTCCAATTTTAACGTCCCGACTTTTATCTCCTTGTGTTAGTCCCATGATGTTACATTGGCGCCATGAGAAGCATATTGGACATACATAGTCATTATTTAAGCAGCATAATATGACAAGAATATGCTAAACATCTCCTCGAAGTAGTAAATAAATGAAATAGAGAAAGCTTAATACTTATAAACAATTTATATTAAACAAATCATTAATAGATGCCGCAGATTCCATGGTACAATATTAGCAAAATACCGGTGATTTAAATAGTCTTTATTCAGCAAATAAATTACAAGATATTGTGATAAATTACACGTGATAAAGAATTGGGAAACACGTTTTGAAAACAATCTCATATACATCCCCCTTCTTAGAATGTGAGTGTTATAGTAATAATGGCAGACACATCACTGTTCAGAATCAGGTTGTTTTATGTTATTGAAACATTAGCTTACCAATTTGGAATATCAGTTAATATTGACATACATTATCTTTTACTCCTTCAATATTATACGCAAAGGCGAAAACAATAGTTTATTGAAGTAAAATTCAATGCTTTACACCTGAATGAATGTTTTTGTTATAATTGAAAGGTTAAAAAAAAACCTATCAAAAGGCACAAAATTACATTCAACATATACTGAGTACATCTAGAAACGCAACACTTGGGTTACTGTCAACACTTTTTAAAACTTTTTATGATTGACCACCAAACAGTACTTACTTGATGATATTTTATTCCATGAACAATTCAATTGTAAAATTGTGTTCGTTAAGTGCTATCGAGGTGATTGAACAACGCTTGAGTGTATAGTACGGCTTAAAAGTAACGGAACACAAATTAGTAAAATCCTATTTTTTTCAGAATCGTTGTTCTGAGTGAAAAGACAAAATATTGATTAATTATTGATTGATAACATATGCATGACGTCCAACAGATTGATTAGAAGTGTTTGAATCAGTTGTGAACTTTGCCTAGAGATGGTACATGTAGAGTTACTGGTCCTGTCGGAGAGTTGTTTCACATGGATGACCTGGATCTGGGTGGTTGTAAACGGTGCCAAAGTGCTAGTAGAGTGTCTCCAGATGAAACATTGTCGGTTCATGGCAATTTAGCCAATGTGAAACCTCCCAGCTGACGTCTCCGTCATAGGCATCCGAATCGCTTGATTTGGCCCATGCTCGGACTATCCTGATATTTTTATTCTGAAGCGTAGAACTTTTCTTTTGTGATTTTCTTTCCATTGGCAAACCTTACAAAGGATACGAAGCATTTAACACCAAAATTTATCATGCATAAATGGTGCACGTAGAATTCGTGCGTTTTTGCATTTTCATGACGCATGGGAGTAACGTAACCCGATCGATAAAATTTTGACAACAGCCAAGTTTCTACACGATTATACAATATTATTACACAAAATTAAAAAGTGCATAAGCAATGGAAGTATGAAAAAAACAAGGATGAAAACGTTGCGTTTCTAGATGTACTGAGCATATTATATAGTGAACGTTTTTTCCTTTTCATTAAAACGAAGCATCCTTAAGCTGGACATCATCTTACTCGAGGACCACACATTTTAATGTCATTATGCTGTATGGTATGACAATTCAGGACAGAAATAAGATAGCAATTTCCACCTGGATTATAGTATATCAAATATCGGGATGTGATTATATTTACCCAGTTCTCCAAGATACATGTAGTTTATCACTGTTTATGACATAACGATGGCTTAGAACAAGAAGGTCGTAACTACCAAATTTACATATGGTAAAACAAACTTTTACAACTTCAATTTGGTCAAAATGAAAAGTTCAGATTTTTATGAAAATGGGCTAATAAGAAGCGCCTTGTAATGCTTATTCTAAATATGTATGAATCTTAAAAGGTCGCAGGTGGCACTTACGACCTTCTAATTCTAAGCCATCGATATGTCACTGTTTATGACATATGTCAAAATTAGTTTGTCACTTCCAATATCTGTATGATTGATCCGTCACATAATGCTTACGTTTTCTAAGCGGATTACAGTAAACAGTTTCAACGGCGTTATCAATTGGTATCATATATTTGTTATTGCACAATACACATAACTTTATGTTTATGTATTATGCAACTCTATCTAGAAACAACAGTGCTCGGTCGACTGGTCGCTTGTGTTTGTTTTGTGTAAGTTGAATTCAATAGTAATGACTATGTGATAAAAAAGTGTGCGATCATTACGCTACGATACAGCGCAGGTATATATTCACTTTTTTGAATAAGGCCAGGGAATCTCCAATATGTAACACCACATAAACACATAGTAACAACGGCACTTGCTTCGTCTTCAGAACATATAAATCAATATTTAATCTATCAAATCCAGAAGTGCTTCCACCTTCGCCACATACTTCAAACATAATAGCATGTAAGCGAATACGAATGTCAAGTGTGAAAAGCCTTTGATGACGAATTTCAATTAATATTCAATATTCGTAGTTACGAATTTAGCCACGACTACAAAGTCATGAGCATAATAGATATATTTAGTTCGCAATAGACAGAGAGTTACATGTATAAACAGAAACCACACTGACAAGCTTGCAAATGTTACTTGTATGCGAAACTGGACACAATTTGTTATTTGATGTCTATGCATTCCAGAGACTATCAGTGAGAGTAAAATGTGAAATTATCATTTTGTTATGCTCATTGTTCAGCAAATAATAAACAAAAATGCGTTGATTGTTCGCCAAAGATCTTATTCCATTTCACAAAAAATGACAAAACTCAACAAATATCCTATTTATAAAACGTCATAAAGGAAAACGAAATTGGCTATCATGCTTGTTTTTATAATGTGTTGTGTTTGAAATGGAATAAAAGCCGGTTTCCGTTTTTGCCAAGTTCTATGAATCATTGATAAATGGCAAAATACAAACTCACACCATGCCAGGGCCTTTTTTATTGCGAGGAAGCATAATGACGATACAGACTATTATTTAACGCAGGCAATCCGTCGTATTAACTAATATATCGTAATCATTGGACGGCGTCAACAGGTCACAATAATTCACGTTTTACATTAAAACCTGTCTGATGTCCTGTGTCGTTAGAGAGTGAACGTAAAAACATAACAGCAGGCTATAATTATAAAACCCATTTGCAGATAGCAATAATTTGTGTTTTAAATTGTTTTACTGGTTTGGTCAAAATTGGTCGCTAAATGCAGGAAATTGCGGGCTATGAAACGTTCACCGTCTTCAGCAATCAACTCTATAGGACCAGACAGAAGTATTAGTTGAGAATAGGTCAATAATTGACCGAACAATTGCGTCAGGCTGCTGCTGTCGCGATATAAATCAATTGCACGTTGATTTTAACTGCAACAGGAATCTTAACTGACCGACTGTAGATCTAGGTTAAATAACGAATGTACGTTTGTCGTAATAAATAGATCGTGCCGACACTAGAGAGAGATTCCATTTGTGAAATACGTTCGTGTAGAAACCCAGACATGGCTTCATTAACTATCAACTATTCACTGATATATGAAAGAATGCAGAGAAAATATTGGCGAAGAGTGAAAAGGTCGTAAGCAGAAAATCGATATTTTGAGAAAACATGTATGCAAATTACTCTTTACGTATGAAAATACGAGAAATACAAACTTTTTCAACATCAGTTTTGCCACCATGACAATTTCCGATTTTCACGTTTTACACGAGTTTATGGATGTCACACTACACCTTAGTAAACTGCAATAATTTTAGGATGTTTTTCTTGTTTTCTAAAATTTCGATTTGGTATTTACGACCTTCTCATTCTAAGCCAGTAGTATGTTTAATAATCATATACTCACTATAAAACGTATAGTACGTATTGTCCCTGCTACAATGAAGTACCACTCCATAGAATACAAGGTAATGACTTTGATTCTCAGAAGTATAGTTACTGTCTGGCTAGGCACCATAGTTAATTGTGTTTTTAACGATCCATTTTTACGTCAACTTTCTGGCTTAGATTATGAGCTTAGGGGACATATAAATATATCAATCATATGTTTTATGACACCAACAAACGAACACATTGTACTCGATGCCTGTCTCAATGTAACTCAAAAATCACATCAATGTCACTGGTATATTTCCGTTTTACGACGTAACATGACAGAGCGGATCCCTAGCATGTATACATTGTATATGACCAGTCAGACATAGTCTATTATGTGAGAAAATAATATATCTATAACCATTATGCGTATATTTGGAACCCCATAAGCTACGAACAAGAAACATAAGGCCCCATTTTATCTACAACTGAAGACATTTTACAGAATATTTGGGATAGTTGTATCATACTTGGGGCAAACAGAGACATATATGCATGTATATACCCTAAACTACTATCATTAATATTGGTTTTAACATTTTTCTCATCGTGATAGTCTTGCAAATAATATTAGTTACAACAATGTAAAACTACGTAATTACAAGCTGGTCACATTGTAAGATCATTAAAGTGCTTATTTATATAGGAATTCTTGGCAAAATTACTTTATATAGGAATTCTTGGCAAAATTACTTTACTGACCCTCTTGTAAAGCTTAAATTACTACTTCAAAAGTAAGTAGAATATCGCTGTATAAGTATTGTTATTTTTGTGACATATTTGTTTCAACTGACGACATTTGTACAGATGTTATTTCTTTTATGGCACCATGTGTTACTGCTGTGTTCCAGTATGGACTTTAAGATTTACTGTTTGGTATCGGTTCATTGCATTGGCATGTCTAAAATCGGTCAGTTGCATAAAAAAAGCATGTTAAGGGAGGATGAAAATAAAGATGTTATAATATGTTACACTATCGCTTTTATTATACAGCGAATGGTGTGATAATCGAGTATATCTAAATACAGTTAACTCTTCGATCATATGGTTTCCGTCGGAAACTCACTGATGTATCATATAATGATCGAGTTACATCTATTTCTATCGTCAATTTGAATCAAGAGACGTGTAAATTACATGACTTTCCTTTGTATCCGGGTTAGTACAACGAGTACGTTTATTCTTTTAATACACATGTGTAGTATTACATTGTACTACATGGGTGTTTTTCAATGGACCGTGGTATTTGCCTAATAAGTGCCATTTGATCTACAGAAGATCAATCACCAGTGGTCACACACAACTTTGACAAATTTAATCAAGACTGAACAATAACAGCATGAAATTCAGCTTAAACAACTCTTACTGTAACTATGGATAACCATCATACTGAACAGAATCAATTCAAAGCTTTTGTTTACAATTACTTGTTCAACCTGATATCCCAACATTGAATGAAATGCTTATTTATTTCATCTGATCTAACATTGGCGCTATCTAATATTTATCATATAAACACATCGTTGTTTCGCGTATGTCCGCTTGGAATACACATGAGTTTAAATATTGGTTTATCAATATAAACTGATAAATTTAATTTGACATCAATCTTTAACCACGCCGCAATAAAGATAATCATATACAAAGAGAATTAGTATACCATAATAAATTTTATTTAAATTTTTTTATCCGAATTTCAACGTCTGGACTTTTATCTCTTTGTGTTAGTCCCATGATGTTACATTGGCGCCATGAAGCATATTGAATATACGTAGTAATAATATAAACAGCATGATATGACAAGAACATGCTAAACATCTCCTCAAAGTAGTAAATAAATGAAATAGAGAAAGCTTAATACTAATAAACAAATTATATCAAACAAAACATTAATAGAAGCCATAGATTACATCATACGAGGTTGGCCAAAACCGTTGGTTTAAACCGTCTTTATTCAGCAAACATTTTAAAACATATGCTGATAGATAACAAGTGATAATGGATTGCAAAACAAGTTTTGAACAATATCCCGCTCCTAAAATACGATTGTTAAAGTACAAGTAATAATGGCAGACAGCTCACGGATATGTCAGATTTAAGTTATTGTATATTGAAACAGTAACTTAATAATTTTGAATGTTTATTGATTTTATTAATCTTTTAGTCTTAATTATGTATTGCTTATAACGCAGTTTGTACCATTTAGTTATCAATTCAGTTTGGAAATCGTCTACAATGCTATTTATATTTAATCTTTATAACGATTAGCAATGATTTGATCAATCAAGTGTTTTAAAGTAAATATCGACTGTCTGGGATAATAAACTTACCAAGTATCGTGTCTTACGTAAGGTTGCATACGGAACCTTCTATTAAAATTCTGTAATGTCTTACATAATTTGCATTATAGGTATCAGAATTCTATTAAACTTTACTACATTTGTAAAACGAAGACATGAGTAATTTAAAACCCATTTAATAACGAAATATGTGATAGGTTTAAAGGTACATGTAGGCACTTGCTATGTGACACACATATTCATCCATGGAACTAGTAGTTATTTCTCTGTTCACTTTGATAGAGCTTTCGCCAAGTAACAAGTTTGATTTCTATTTTCCACCCCAGGTTAACAACGTAATGAATATTCCTAATATATCAGACAATGAACAGTACTACATTATGTTTAGAACTTTCCAAAATGGAGAGAGTCTGATTGTTACAATAGCTATACATTTGTCATAATATGTATAGTATATAAATGGCTACCATACTTGGCAACCCGTATTCAATTAATGTATCATACACGCTCTACCGCGGAACAAATCCGATTGAATACAAATCGTGAACTGCCATCGAATGACAAATGTTACGCTCGAGTATTTCTCGACATAATATTAGCCAAGCATTCTAGATGAAAATGTTATCAGACGAGAAATCGCGTTACTACAACAATTATTATATTGTCTGATATTCAAAGTGTATGCATACACTGATAAAAGGTTGGCAAAAGCAAAAAGCTATCATATTGTATACAAAAGTCTGGTTGATTAGTTCACTGTATCGTATATCATACATAGATATAATAACATTTTTTACTTTCCGACTCTATTCTATTCATTTGAATCAGAATTCAATAATCTGGTTTAATAGTATGTGTTTTTGCTGAGTTTGTTTGATAAAATGAGTTCTTGACGTTGATCTTGAAGTTTTTTCTGCTGTCGTAGTCACATATTATGTTCGTCCTATGTTTAATATTCAAATTGCGTTCGTCGTTTTTGTGGATAGACGTGTCGTGTCATTCTTGATCCGGTTGGATATGTTATCCATACAATGTTATACAATAAAACTTCGATTATACCGACGTAGTCACCTAATGATATCATGTACATCTAGGTTAACTATCAAGCAAATGGTTTGTTGACCGACCAGTTTTGATGACAAATTTCACTTAGAATACAATATTATTGGTTATTCCATGCACGAATATTGAATTCATAAAAATATGAAAACATTGATAGAGTGTAATGAACATAAACCACATCCGTAGTAATGAAAATATTAGACGTATGAGAAACCCGAAAATGTCAACGCAATAAGATTTATATTCTGGTAAAGTGGAACAGAAACCGGTTTTCGTTATTGCCAAGTTACATGCTTGATGAATGACAAAAATACAAAATGTCAAATAACTCGCAACATAACAGGGCCTTTTAAAATTGGCAGGAAGCATAATGACAATACAGACGATTATTGAACTCATGCAATCTGTCGTTTTAACTAATAAATCGTAATAGCTGGACGGCGTCAACAGGCCACAATAATTCACATTTTACATTAAAACCTGTCTGATGTCCTGTGTCGTTAGAGAGTGAACGTAAAAACATAACAGCAGGCTGTGGTCATAAAACCCATTTGCAGATAGCAATAATTTGTGTTTTAAATTGCTTTACTGCTTTGGTCAAATTGGTCGCTTAAATCAGGAAATTGTAGGCTATGAAACGTTCACCGTCGTAAGCAATCCTTTTTAAAGGAACAGACAGGAGTAATTGCTGATACTTGGTAAATTATGGGTTGACCACCCATACCATTGTGACTTGCAGATGCTTTTGCGATATTTATCAATTACACGTTGATTCTAACTGAAACAGGAATCTTTACTGACCGGCTGTAGATCCAGTTTAAATAACCAATGGACGCCTGTCGTAATAAATAGATTGTGCCGACACTGGACATAGCTTCCATTTGTGAAATAAGTTCGCCCAGTCATTTCTTCATTAACTATTAACTATTCACTGATATATGAAAGAATACAATTGGAGTAAGTATTGATTACTAATCGCTGGCTAAGGTTGAGAAGTACTAAATCGGTATTTTGAGAAAAACAAGAAACAAATGTCCGAAAATTACTGTTTATTCATGTTATATACAAGTTATGCAAAGGCATAACGCACTTTAAGACTGGTAGGGGAGACAACTGTAGTTACCTTTATTATCTATTTACGGAAAAAGGGGACGGCTTAGGGACTTTATCAGTCCCTTGAACTGGTCAGAACCGGTTTTGACCAGTTTCTGCCAGTTCTTTCTCGTAAACAAGCCGCCATTAACGTGTTTTTGTGAAACCGCAAAGTTTTATTTTAATTCTACGATTTTTTGTTGTTATTCATCATTATATTGGACTTTTTGTGTTATATCATTGTATTATTGTGATAACAAGTTAGTACGGCGTCACAACATTGTATTGACGTTAATGAACTACAATCATTTTAGACACGTTTGATTGCTTTCTCACCATATCGATTTCGTACTTACGACCTTCTCATTCTAAGCCAGCAATATGTTTACTATCAATAAACACAACATATGAGTACAAACGATATAAGAGGGATGATCCAAAATAACTTAGACTTTTGCATTTGCTTCTAATAGTATCATTATTTCTTCCAAAAACATACATGGTGTATTACCGGAACATTTATTGCATACGATAATTTGAACAAAGTTCACATTTACACACTATAGCCAGCACGCCACGTGTTTTGTAAGAATAGTAACGTGAATGCAGCGCACAAACAGTTGAGACGTTTCTCAAGCTACATTATGTTTTAAACTATTTGCTGAATAAGTACTGATTAAATTAACAGGCATTTGGCCAGCCTTGTATCATGAAATTTACATCTTCTACAGATGTTCAGTTTGATATAAATGGTTTATTTGTATAAAGCTTTCTATATTTCATTTATTTACTTCATCAAGCAGCGGTTTAGCATGTTATTGTCATAGCATAGCGTTTAAATTATGACTACGTATAGCCAATATGATTCATGGCGCCACTGTAACACCATGGGACAAACAGGTGGAGATGAAAGTTGAGACGTTAAAATTGGTATCGAAATAAAGATAATTATTTATGATGTATTAATTATATTAGTATATGAACAATATTTTTATAGAGTGGTTTAACATTCATGCCAAATTAAATGTATTTGAATCTTCCCTTCCGCTTCCAAAACCATACATATACAATAGTATGCTGTCATGTATGATGAGAGTTCATATGTGTTTTACAAATAAAAGACTTCAAAACAGAGTATGAGTGAATATGTCATTTAATTTTCTATGTATTGATTAGCCAATATGAAAGATAATGCGTATTACAAGCGGACATTTATAGTCAAACTTTGATATATCCATAGCATAATAATTTGATTCCGCTAATGTCAAATTAGATGAAATAAATATCAAATTCATTCGTTGTTATGATATCAGTTGGAACAAATAATTATAAACAAAAGCTTTATATTGATTCAGTTCATTATGATGGTTATCAGTAAGGGTCTTTTTAGCTCAATTTTATAGTGTTATTGTTCAGTTTTGATTTAGTTAGTCAAAGTTGCGTGTGACAACTCTTGATGGATCATCTATAGATCATATGGCACTAATAAGACAAATACAACACTCCATTGAAAAGAATACCAATGTAGTATAATGTTATACTACACACGTGTAGTATAAGACTCTACGTACTCGTTCTACTAACTGGATAAAAGCATAGCCATGTAATATTAACGACTGTTGTCTCAAATTCAAAATAGAAATAGATGTAACATGACCATTATGTTGCACGTCTGTGAATTCCTGACGATAATCATATGCTCGAAGAGTTAACGGTATTAAGATATACTCCTATAACGTAACATTCACTGTATCAGTTATATGAATAAGAAAATATATATTTATTTCGTTGAAATCTTTACTTCCTATCCATGGTTGTTTCATAGACAACATGCTAAAATTGAACCGATATGATAAATAAATCACTAAGCCCATATTACAAAACAAAGAAAACACATGGTGCTACAACATGTATAAAAGAAATAACTTCTGTACAAATGATGTTACTTGAAAGTAAAATGACAAAATAATAACAATACTTATACAGCGGTACTCCACTTCCTTCAGAAGTAGTAATTTAAGCTTGGAAGAGGGTTAACGAAACGTTTCATTTAGTAGAAGTTAAGTTATATTGTCAGTAATTCATATAGGCTATATAAGTGTCTTACAATTTGACAGACTAGTCATTATGTAGTTTTACAATGTTGTAACTACTATTATTTGCAAGAATATCACGATGAGAAATATGTTAAACCCATATTAATAATAATAATCAGGGGTAGATATTTATATGTTTGTTCCAAATATGATTCAACCATCACTAATGTTTTACAAACTGTATTCAAAAATACATAAAATGGGGTAGTTGTTACTTGTGCGTGACTTATGAGTGCCAGTATACGTATAACGGTGTTAGATATATTATTTTCCCACATAAAAGACTATGTCTGCCTGGTTATATAGAATGTATACGTGCTAGGGATCCGCTCTGACGTGTTGCGTCGTATAACGAAAATATACCAATGACATTGATGTGCCTTTTGAGTTTCATTTAGACAGGCATAGAGTACAATGTGTTCGTTTGTTGGTCTCATTAAACATATGATTGATACATTTTATATGTCCCCTAAGTAAAGAGTATAAGCCAGAAAGGTGACGTAAAAAGGGAACGTTAACAATCGCAATTAACTAGGGTGCCTTGTCGGACGGTAACTATACTTCTGAGAATCAAAGTTATTATCTTGTCTTCCATGGAGTGTCACATCATTGTAACTGGGACAATGTGTACTATATGATTGATAGTGTGTATATGATTATTAAACATATTACTGGCTTAGAATGAGAAGGTCGTAAATACGAAATCGATATTTTGAGAAAAAAAAACATTATAAAATTATTATAGTTTATTAAGGTGTTATGTGACACCAATCAAATCGTGTAAAAAGTGAAAATAGGAAATTGTCATGGTGGCCAAACTGATGTTGAAACAGCGTGTATTTCTCGTATTTTCATATGTAAATAGTAATTTGCAGTAATTCTAAGCCAGCGATTTGTCATCAATATTTTCTCTGCATCCTTTAATATATCAGTGAATAGTTAATAGTAAGTGAAGAAATATCTGGATTTCTAAACGAACGTATTTCACAAATGGAATCTTTGTCTAGTGTCGGCACGATCTATTTATTACGACAAACGTCCATTCGTTATTTAACCTAGATCTACAGTCGGTCGGTTAAGATTCCTGATGCAGTTAAAATCAACGTACAATTGATATATTTCGCGACAGCAGCGGCCTGACACAAGTGTTCGGTCAAAACATAATTCACAAATTATTCTCAGCAATTACTTCTGTCTGTTCCTTAAGAGTTGATTGCTGAAGACGGTGAAAGTTTCATAGCCCACAATTTCCTTAATTCAGCGACCAATTCTGACCAGACCAGTATAACAATTTAAAACACAAATTATTGCTTTCTGCAAATGGGTTTTAGAATCACAGCCTGCTGTTATGTTTTAACGATCACTCTCTAACGACACAGGACATCAGACAGGTTTAAATGTAAAACGTGAATTATTGTGGCCTGTTGACACTGTCCAATGATTACGGTTTATAAGTTAATACGACGGATTGCCTGAGTTCAATAATAGTATGAATCGTCTTTATGCTTCCTCGCAATGTTAAAATGCCCTGGCATGTTGTGAGTTTGTATTTTGCCATTCATCAGTGATTCATAGAACTTGGCAATAACGGAAACCGGCTTTTATTCCATTTCAAACACAACACATTATAAAAACAAGCATGATAGCCAATTTCGTTTTATGACGTTTTATAAATAGGATATTTGTTGAGTTTTGTCAATTTTTGTGAAATGAAATATGATCTTCGGCGAACAATTAACACATTATTGGATATTATTTGCTGCACGATGAGCTTAACAAAATGATAATTTTAGTTTTATTTTCACTGCAAGTCTCTGTAATACATAGACAGCAAATAACAAATTTTGTCCAGTTTCTCATACGATTGAATAACGACTTTTCGACTAAACAATGTCATGTTGAAAATATGGTATGTTCAACACTGTTCAAATATAAGTCGGGCATCTCTCGTAGTTAATCCAGTTTTGAAAGCGTCTTCAGAGCTATCTATATTACTTCCATATAAATGAAATTGACAAAGCGTTCAAACGTTAAGAACGATTAGCGATTAAAATCGTACTGCTTTCCGTTCCTTACATAACGTGTAGTATGATTACTGTTATTACTCTTCCCTAATGTCTTAAATAATTTGCGCAATATCAGAATCGTATTTGAGTTTAACAAATCAGAAGATAGTGTAATTAAGAACCAATATAAATACGAAACATGATATGGGATTAAAGGTTGACTCACAGACATTCACACATTGAATTAGCAGTCCTGTCTGTGTTCACTTCTATTGAAATACCGCCAAGTAACAAGTTTGATTTGAAATTCTAATTTCCATCCCAGGTCAACAACTTAATAAAATATTCCTAATATATCTGCCAATGAACTAAACTACAGTTTAGAACTTCTAAAATTGTTTCACGCCATTGAATAAACTGTATAAAAGGGAACGAGTCTGACTGTTACAATAGCTTTGCATTTGTCAAAATATGTAAATGGCTTCAATACTTGGCAACACCGTGTTCAATTAATATAGTGTACGCTCTACCACGGTATAAATCCAATTAAAAACAAATCTAGAACCTTCTTCAAATGATAAATGTTTCGCTCGATTACAAAATGTATATCTCAGCATACTATTAGCCACGCAATCTAGATGAAAATGTTGTCAGACGAGAAATCGCGTTACGAAAACAATTATTATTTTGTCAGCTATTCAAATTATATGTATAGATTGATACAAGGATGGTAATGGCAACAATCTCAGATAGTGTATACAATAGTGCGGTTAATAAGTTCGTTGTATCGTATATCATACATAGATATTATAGCAGTCTTTGTATTGTCCAACTCTGCCATGTTCATGTGTTTGAATCATGATACGATAATCTGATTTATTAGTATTTGTTCTTGCTGATTGTATTTGACAGAATATGTTCTTAGCGCATTGGGTAGGTTGGTAGGTTGAGTTATTGCTGCTTTTGTTTGAACGATTGTGTACTTGCTGTATATGGTTGACAAGGTGTTTCTGGCTGCTGTCTAAGTCACATACTATTATGCTCGTCCTAGGTTTTATAAATAAATTGCGTTCGTCCCTTTTCTTGATTGGATCGTGTTATTTTTGTTACGGTTGGAATGGTTATGTCTTTCTGCTCTGGGTTCTGGGTGGTTGTGTAATCTCTACAGTTATATACAATTATGCTTCGATTATATCACCCAGAAGTGATGAAGTAGTCACGTAATGATAGAGATATCATATACGGAGCGTCAAAAGTTCTGCAAACCAGACATTGCGCGTCTTATTTAATAGAATGGCTTAAATATTCATGGTGATTCAGCTGCATATGTGTACATGTATATCGATATGAACATGAGTTAAATCCATGATAGTTATCGAGTTTAAGTTAATAATTAATCCATAATAATTCAACATGTTGCACAACACTACAAAACAAAAAAACACATAACGTTTTACTACTTTTTTGCAGTGGAAGGGAGGTAATTTTACTTGATTCTTGTACCTTTGACTACAGGCAATTGTAGAAGTCGTAATAGACACTGTATGAAATGTCAGATTTTAAATGTATCATAAATTTTAATGTCAGTTGGACTACGATTAAGCTAAATTTAGTCGAAAATGAAAACCCCTTATTTTGCTCGCTTAAAAGGACATTTTACCATCTGTGATAGTGTGATCATTCAGGCGAGACGGACGAAAACGGAAATAGGTTCAACATGAACACTATGGGCACACCAATGGACAGTGTTAGTAAAAAATTCATTGGAGGTTACAATTAAAAAAAATAATTCAGTATAAAATCTATATTTTGAGAAAACAAGAAAAAACTGTCTGACATTTAATTACTTTTACACAGGATAAAACAAGCTTTTACGTTTTCAATTTGGTCAACATTCATGACAAGTTCCGATTTTCATGAAAATATGCTTATAAGAAACGCATTGCGATGCAGATTACAAATATGTATCAAGCTTATTAGGTCGTAAGAAGTAGAACTTTGCGACCTTTGCATTCTAAGCTAGCGGTATGATTACTATAAAGCCAACGGTTGGTTGACCTGCTTAAAGTGTCGACTTTTTGTGAACTACTTAACACTTTGAAGTTCAAATTACAGTCAACTTACCGACATAGGCAAATTAATAGTCAATTACAATAACTAGCCTAGCTACAAAATGTAACACAATGTATCACCCAGCGCGGCGATAACGCCGCTTCCCGACCACGGTGGTCCGGGCTGTTAAGTGTAGACAAAGGTATGTTTCTAAAATAGCGGCCACCCGATGTGTTCAGACACACAAGTGTCAACGCAATTACCAATATCGAGTATACTCTACACAGGAAAAGCTAGTTCAAGTGCACAATAATCGGTTATACGGGAGACAACTGTTACGCATACTTTTTGTTTTTGCGTCGCAGAGTTCCCTGCCGTAGTATTAGTTTATATTTAACCCAATACATATTCGCCTGTGTGGCACGCAATCTGTATTATTTGAAAGTTTCTCTCAGCACACTACGTCAGTCATAGGTCAATCACAGGAAAGTCACTCGACAGCCACACGGCAGTTGCATGACATAGCTAGTTTCCTGTATACTACGGAAAATTATCATCATAGAAAGTCGTCGTAGGGTTTCGAACATTTCCAACATTTCTACAAACGTAACGTTAATTTCGTCTGTTAAATGTTTTTAAGAAAAATAACATTGTTTATTCTGCTATACATGTACGATCATACACTGGATGAAGCAAATCGACAGAATTTGATATAAATTGTATATTGTCAAACTACCCCATACAAGTAATCAACGTCAAAATATCTGTACACAATAGGAATAAATTATATAATTTTCGGAAACAGTTAACTACATCCATAGTGATCACAATAAAAATGGCCAATTGATTATTATGTTTTTTTTTCAAAAATAAGAATGAAAAGAAATAGTGAGTTAAGAAATCAAAGCATAACATTTTCGCCTTACTGGAATATCTCTCAGTTTCTCCCAGGTTCTTACAATTACAAATGGAATAACTATGATTAAATGAGTTTCCTACAATATGAGGTAATGCGTTATACAACACCAGTGTGTATAAATAAATTGCAATTAGAATTACAGGTTGAGTTAAATAGCACGGCAATAATGAGTACAGTGGTGATATTTCGCATACATGTGCTTTCAATCGCAATAAATGATATTAGATGATTTCTACAGTACATTTTGTAATGCGATAAATCATACAGTGATTTGGTTAATACTCTGTGCTTACAAAACATTAACAATATCGTAGATTTATTACATTGGCACTGTCGCGGTAATGAAAATTATTAAACACATGAAAAATCTACGATAATGTAATGGACACTCTTAATAACAACGAAACCGGCCCATTTTAATGTTTTCAAATTAGAACTGATAGAAAGAAAGATAGCATATATTTTAAAATTTTCACCCCCCAACAATTTGAATAAAATAATACTTCACCTTGTTAATTATATATCATTTAGACACATATACTGTACTTACATGCTTTTGACTAATATTTCATAAATGTCCCGCCTGAATAAATCAGAACATCATACTGAAAATTGACTATCGATGGAAAGTTTAGACGGTCCGTAATGCGTTCCACTCCTATTGACCTCCATAACATGTGATAATTCAATGTACACGATTATACAACTTTTACCAGTTTTAAATATGAGAACTGCGTCATTACAAATTATCGGTTGCTGATTTGATTTTCGACGTCCTTGCAAGCATTGTCAATCCTAGTTAATTATATCATTTAGACACATATATTGAACTTACATTCTCTTGGCTAAGCGCATATTTCATAAATGTCCCGTCTGAATAAATTTAAACATCATGCTGAAAATTGACTATCGATGAAAAGTTTAGACGGTCCGCTCCTAATGCGATAGCATGTGATAATTCAATATACACGACAATACTCATTTTACCAGTTTTAAATATGAGAACTGCGTCATTACAAATTATCGGTTGCTGATTTGATTTTCGCCGTCCTTGCAAGCATGGTCAGTCCTTTACGTGTACTTTTGTTATTTTTAATGCAAGACATAGCCTTTATTAGCCAGTCAGCTTTCTGTTGAAGTATGGCAGGCATATTTATATGAGCTACCTCCACCCGGCTTGGAACCCAGTTCGTAAGATTAGATAGCAAATGCACTAACCACTTTGCTACGGAAACACATAATATATTGTAAGAAGTAAGACACGGTTTAAAATACTCCTGATCAAAAATAGAAGTAAAACAAGTATGCCCCCATGCAGCCCTATATTCGAAACTATTAAAGGTTGCAGTTACCGACTGACCTCAAATTACATTGGGTTAATCTACTGTTGCTTACCGACCTACATGTACAGTTTAAAGATCTTACGGCAAAGTTTTATTCCTTTAAGGAACGGAACCCATTTGGTATAACGACCGACAGGCAGACCGACAGACATGAGCATAGCAATAAACACCCTCATCAAAGATGGTGTGGGTGAGTGCGGAATAATTAACAGTTGTACTATGTAACTATGTTGTAGATTTCTACCTGGTCCGGGATGTATTTGGCATGACAGAACTAGACCTAGATAAACAAACGGAACTTACCCCAAAGTTAATATAAATGAATGTTCTGACCGATCTGCAAAGTGTTATCCACTGAAAATAAAGACGTTATTATTATTGTTATAATTATTATTGTGATTATTATTATTATTATATTCAAAGTTAACTGCATCTGTCGCAAACATATTTGTAGATATAGCACTCTATGGTTTGCGAAGAAAATGTTTCCATCAGTTGATTGATGAAGTGTGGTTATTTGGAATAAATCCGCGAACAGTATATAATCCAATTTATAAGATAAGAATAATAAAGTAGTGCTTGGAATCGAATATAACATTAAAGCCATTTGTCTCCGGTTGTGAAAACATTTGACGAAATACTCTATGGAAACCCCTTACTCTTTACTAATATTCCAGTACCCCACACAAGACAGTCTGCACGATAAGAAAGTATTAGTTCCATATAATAGAATTTTGTCGTTTGTGAGACTATTTCTTCATTTTATATGATTCAATATTTGACAATATTTCCTGCTGTTATCCATCATTGCCACGAATTAAAGTACTAGTGGAAGAAAATGAGAAACATGTTTCCTTCTTTATTATTGCACTTCAAAACAACGAAGATATACTAATAGCAATACCCGACAGACGAAAGAGATTTACTCTCAGAGGACTCTCAGAAGTAATTAATCTTCCACAATGCATTTTGATAGCCTGGTGGCATATCGTCCGTTTGGCAATAAGGCGTAATGCGATGTTCCAGTATGGTACCAATCTTTCGTGTTAGACGCTGAGCATGCATTGCTAATTATTATTGCAACTACGAATATTTGTTTATGGTTTCTGTAAAGACCAATGCTATATACTTTTATGACCATCAAGTGAGATCTAAGAGAAATGAGTTTGTACTGCTAACAAGACAAAATAAATAACCACAATAAAAAAAATGTTAGAGGGATTTTATTAAGGTCATGAACAAAATAACACAATTCAAAATTGATAATAACATATTGTTAACATTGCCTAGTATATAGACATATTTATACATTGTATATTAAAAAGTATATATATAATAACTATCAGAAAAAAACTTCTACCCTTAGAGTAGCCCAAATCTTATGTTTTATCTTTGCTGGAATATAAGGAAATCGCTGTACTGTTGCGTGTTACGTTAAAAGGGTCGAATTAATCTGAATTAAATAAAATACGGTACACGATTACGCAAGTTACGCTAGAAATCCAGAACGATAGAAATCAATGACCGGATTAACAATTCATTAAAATAATATCCACATTTTTAACCGCTGAAAGAGCATTGGGTTCATGATGTTTTATTTAAATAAAGTAACTGATACTGACACATATTGACAGGCTGTCCACCAGCAGAGCAGCAGCGAGTATAAATTATTAAAGTACCCATTAATGGATGGAGACGTTCGTTATGATAGATATGATTTGTTTACAACATTTATTCATCAAATGGAACGATCGTATAGCAATTAGCATAACTCTATAGCATTTTATGTCAAGCTGTACTAGTTCGCAGTGTTCAAGCAATCATGCAAAATCAGTAGAAATGCACTGTTATGAAATTATATTACCTAGATCAATATTAAGTGACTTTCTTGAAACCATTTGTACATTTCATGACTTTAACTCAGACTTCGACTTTCGTTCTTACCTTTGATGAATAAAATCCTCAATATTGTTTACCCGTTAACCAGTATACAAACTCGCATCAGTCTAAGTGTATACATTTCTATCGAAACATGTTTTAGTGCATGCATTATATGTACCAAGTGTTTATATATTATGCAAACATAATAGACCAAGGCTTTCACAATTGTTTTCGGGGGTTACAAAACGAAGGTGCATGCCTGGTTAAAAGTATGCTCGTAATACATTTATGTAAGCCAGACTTATGTGATAAAGAATGGTTAAAACCGCAACATAATTTGCATGAATACATGAACTTATGGTTGAATATAAAAACAGCAAAGAAGTTACGCCTCCAGAACATATGAGAAACGGTTAAAAACAGAAATGTTCAATGTAATTTAACAAATATGCACACTGTGCATGTTTGCTGTCATTCTAAAGCAGTTCGCATTATTTCTTCCAATAACTAATATCTATAATGTTTTATTATTACATAACTTCCTTTGATTTTCATCAGCTTCCACATTTTCCCTAGATTTATAGTACGCACAGGTGTGTTTATTGCAATTCTAAGCGTCTTATCCTTTGTTACATGGTTGGTTTACTAGTACATAAATCATGGACCAATTGGTTTTGAATATAATAACATTTTATGAAAATGCTCTCATTTCTCATCGCGACACACATCAAGCCTTTACGAAACGTTGCAGTTTTGGTTTATCTCGGAATAGGCAGTTGAACTTCTTTTATACACCCATAAGTTCTGGTAATTTCTACTGAATACGCAGTTGTATGAAATTAATTAAATGTGTTTATGGAAACGGGACATAACATCTCCACAATGTTATATAACTACGTCAAACGTTATGCATACGAACACACATTTACGGGGGTCATTAAAACATACGTAGACAGATCAATTGACTTTTTCAAGATTAATATACAGTTCTATTGTATGCTGTAGCACCATCGTTATTCCTCTTAACTCCTTTAGTTTTATAGTATCAATTAAGCGAGCGATGTGTTATATCGCTTTTATACGCTGCGATTTTGCGGTAGACCCTTTTTTTAACGTTTTGTTGACACAATTTTTCACAAAACAGTCACATGGTATTATATGCCCACCCCCTGTAGTATGTAGTACAATATATGTATATGTGCATGAGAGTGCTCAGACAATATACAGACACCATAACCACTAATAATGCAAAATATAACTTGTAACACGTAGTTCTTGAACAATGTAGTACTCAAGAGCACCACAATAATGAGTAAAAGTACACCCATACTCATTATTTCTGACACTCTAAGCATGTTATAAAAGTAACTATACAGTAACCGACACGAACCCTTAGTTAAATTGGTATATTTACAAATATTGGAAAAGGTTTTTGCTAAAACGGTAGCATTATTCGTTCATGATCAAACGGATGCAAATGGTAAGACAGAAATTCTTCTTGATTATAACATCGTCTATATTGGAACATTAATTGCATCGCAAGGGAAGCAATCGTAATGACAGGCATTGGCTTAGAAATTCCTAAAGACATACATTACAAAACTTAACTACCGCCTTACATAGAATTGAAACATTCTGGGAACCTTTGAAATAGTTTGATTAGCTCTCGTTTTGAATACAGCGATTAGTACATAGTCGAGAAATCAGATTTGTTTGTTGTCAAATTTTAACTTGTCAGAAAACCGGCGCCGTTCTGCTCCGTAAGTGTAGACAAGCAATTAATAAGTATTCAAACTACGACATCGCTTAGGTCAATGACGCAGTGGAAAAATCCTACCGAAAAAGAATCTAATTGAACGTGCAACATTTTCATTATTACTAAATCGACAAAATATTACCACTTGATAATAATAT
Source organism: Spisula subtruncata (assembly GCA_963678985.1). Taxonomy (NCBI): domain Eukaryota; kingdom Metazoa; phylum Mollusca; class Bivalvia; order Venerida; family Mactridae; genus Spisula; species Spisula subtruncata. The sequence goes on from OY787669.1 coordinate 5,631,294, forward strand.
CACTGCGCATGGATAACAAATGGTGAGGACAATGCCAAATAATACGTTCTCAAAACAACAAAAGTCAGAGAAATCTAAATTAAATACTATTTTAAATTTGTTACGATTGAAACTTAATAACATATGCCAACATGATAGTATGCATTGACTAAATCTATTTTTCTTTTAAATTTGATTTTAGATTGCATATTAATAACTAAAAGGTCAAACCATTCCATCGAAAAAAAATATATGCATTTTATAAAGAACACTTACATAGTCTGTAATACGAAAGGTAACATATTTGATACGAGATTGAACATCTAATGAGGTTGTAATTGTGATATTAGATTAGAGAAAACTATGATTGGATTCATCTTCTGATAGGAGCATTCAATTACAATTGATACAATCATGTTATTAACATACCAAAACGAACGAGTTAAACGGGGTTCAACATTTGATGATGTTTTCCAGAAAAAACTCATTATTAATTTAAGAAGTTGAATGTTAAAGCCAAATAATTATGTGGGTCGTTTGGGTGGTGAATGATCTCTTTCGTCACATTGTTTAAAGTCCACACACTCGGAAAGGCGTGCACTTTTCTCTAAATTTAGGTTATTATTCACTCGATCTGTTCTAGCTCAGGTATCAAAGTTGTAAATATATCCGTTTGTCAGAACGAATGTTTCCGTCTATTAACAATGTTTATTTTCATAATCGTTATTACTCTACTGACGGATAACCTGTCAATATACGTTGGTGTATTTTACATGATTTAAATAAAAACACAATACACACAATGATCGCTGGGCGCTTAAATTTGGACATTACTTCGTTATAAAATGTCGGTCACCTATTGTTATCACATGTTAACTACCTTCTGACTTTCCACGCATATATTGCATTGTATGTTAAATCATACATTTGATTTTGAGGCTTTCGTGTGTTGTTAGTTATAAAACATCCAAAACTTTTTCGTATCGTATTTCGTCAATATGAACACACGTTCGTAGACAGTGCCTTTATATCGCATAAATGTTATATAGAATTAACTTTGATTCCAAGCACGACTTTAACGAGCTGAGTGCCAATAATGCACACAGGAATATGTTCTGTTCCGGGTCCATTAAACATACTAGAACTTTTCAATAAAGTTATTGATATATTTCTCTGTTAACCATAGAATGCTGCCTACTGACGTCGCTGTTTGCAAAATATTTCATTACCTTGACAAGCTACTTCCGATATATTTTGTTGATTTTGTGTTCCGTTGTAGTGATTTATTGAATACGTTTGTTTGCAGCTTGGCAAGACTAATCAACTGCTCATGAAAATATTGAGTAAATATTATCTCGAACGTGTGTGATATTACTGGACACATGGCTAGCATCTTATATCGCTGGCTAAGAATGAGAATGTCATAAGTGCACGACCTTATACGACGAGTACATATTTGCAATCAGCATCAGTAGACGTTTCTTATGAGTCTAAGTTCATAAAAATCCGAACGTGTCATGTTCACCTATATAACTGAAGTTCAAATAAATCTTTTTACAAAAGTAATACAGTTTTTTCTTGTTTTCTCAAAATATCTTTTTTGTGCTTATGACCTTCTCATTCTGAGGTGGCGATATTAATCCGAGCGTGTGTGATATAACCATGCACATAACTAGCATCTTATATAACGTTACAACTAAACAAGACGATTGCTTTGATGTAAGATCCAATAACATTGTCATTGACTGCATCATACAGCTATCACTTTGGATAACGGTTTCATTTTGCTATTTTTTTGTGTAACTAGACCAACCTGCATTTTTATAACGGGGTCTTTGACTTTTAATTATTTCGTTGGGTTATGGGTGGGCATGACGAGCTTCATTTAATAAATTGTTAGGACAACAAGGCTTCGACAAGCTATTCTTCATTTGAAAAATAACCCGTTTGCAGAATATGTGTTTACATTGGAAACTACAGAATTAAAACATTCAGTATATTGTGTCGGTACGAAGGAAACATTATTTATTACTTATAAAACGAAGGAGTTATATAACAAAGATTGTTGCGGTGTTTATAATGCAGTGCGGTAGTAATAAGTAATACATTAAGTACTACAACATTTAGAAGTAAAATGTTACAAAGAATGAACAACATTTGTTTCTAACTGCAACCTGTATTTTATGAATATATGTTGTTTGATAGATAAACCACATATTGGTTAAATGAATTTCAACCATTATACATTATGTGGCATTATTGAATTTATTATTCTCTTTGATTCAAATCTGCGTTCGTAGCAAAATATCAAATTCCCTCAGGTGTGTTACTGCCATCAATGTCATTACTTAGGCATTTGTCTTTAATAAGGACCTCATTACTTTTTGACCTCATTAATTTTTGACTAGTACGTACATGCTGACAATTTGATTACACTTTAGCAGTTGTAAAGTCATCAGACATTTTGTTGTAACCTTTAAAAAAAGTACTGCCTTCTTATACAAATTGGAAACATCATTTGAATTTTCGTTATAGTTTAACTCATTCAATATCGCCAAATGTAGATTGTAAACATAAGGGTATGATAACAAGTACTAGGTATAACAGCCGGAATGCTCACTGACACGTTTGGTCGCACACAATGTCCTATAACATATTGTATTTCCAAGCGAAGCGTTTATAACAATTTCCCGTAACATAATTTATTTCCTCAAGAACGGAAGTGAAAGGGCGGATATTCTAGACTTAAACAAGGAAATACATTTTTTATAAGACCGAAATGACGGCAGTATATCATTATTAATGGGTGTTTCTATCGATGTTGTAACCTTATTGTTCTTGGTCTGGACAAACCTGAATACAAATGGGATTTAGCGAAGTGATCCATAAATGTTTAATATGATTACATCATTTAAGTGCAGAATAATCGTTGTAGGAATGAATAATTTCTTACAATGGTCAGTGACCCGTTCGTCGTCGTGTGGGTTATCTGATTATAATGTAAATCATTTCACGACAAGTAATAGTTTATGTTGTTGTCTCAACGCAACTGAAGTAAAATAATTTATTATACAATAACCGCACATATTTCCTATTTCCTTGAGTTATCAGTCACTTATGGTAAATATGATCGAAGACATAAACTGTAAGACTTAGTGTAGTATTAGACATGCACCAATATGGGTGTTAGGTTCTGTATCCTTTAACTGTAAATGTATATTTAAGCGATAGCAATGGTGTTTCCTATGTAGTATGCGAGCTTGAAAATGTTGGTGTTTGCCAAGTAATAATTACATTATTATATCCTTAATTATATTCTTAATTTATTTTAAGGAATATTGTGCAAACGCGTTCGATACCTAATTACTATCGACGCCGCATGCTTAATGCTATTAAAAACCATGATATAATCAGCGATGAAGATCGCGTATATTGTATCATGCCCGGTGATTATGATTGCCTTTTCATACTCATGACTCATGTACAACGTTCAAAACAGGTTTTTTGTGGTATGGTGCATCAAAACGAACTTGTAACAAATGATGTAATTATAATTTAGAAAATATAAATAAATGTTTCCATTCAGTAATACAGACGTTACAGCAATTTTGATACAAAGAAACACGCTCAAACTGGAGCATACGGAGTATGTGTTTTAGTATGTACTGCAATTTGTATAATCACGGGGAAGGTATCAAATATAAAGCTAACTGCTGCTGTCAAACATCGTTTGTGCATCAATATTGAAGTGTCATTAGTGTCATTTCTGTTTCATGGTACGATTGACATGATCAAGCAGCTAGAATCGTATTATATAGCATAAAGATGTTAAACGTGTATTTACAATTGTCAAGGAGACATAAACGGCTAATCAACAAAAACAATACAATGCAATTACAGTACATTAGGTCTCAGTTGTGTGCAGTAAACGCTTTGATATTTCATAGTCAAATTAACATTTAGAGCCATGCTAACTTCGAGTATAATTGGTTTTCTTTGTTAGTATGACATTTCAATCATCTAAGATTGCCTTTAGTCTAATCCTATTTCTGATTGCTGAATATTATATAAATAGTATGACTACGTAGTGTTACAGACGTGTTTCGCAAATTCGTTAGTTATATAAAGCTTTTCTGAATGCAATGACATATGAAATGCACAATAAAGTGCTCGTATTTCATCTTCTGACAGAGTTGAGTGCAGATGTATAAGTGGCATTTAAGCAGTATGTCTGCAATTATTCTACACGCTAACGCTTCGTGATACCGTCATACAAAACAATAAATGCCATCCCTTGAATGTTGCAGGGACATTGTCACATTGAATATGATCATTGGGGACATCGTAAAATAACTGATGTATGATTTTCGCTCAAGTACTAACATTTCAATTACAGTAATTTTCAGACAGTTTTTTTTTGTTTTCTCAAAATAGCGATTTTGTGCTTACGACCTTCTCATACTAAACCAGTGAATTGTCAAAGAGTGTACGTGTACGTGGGTATATCCAAAAGTAATGTCACTGATGCTATAAAATCGTATATAATATTAGTAAAACCACGAAATTTTTCACACCGTAACTTCAGTCTAATTGGAATATGATGTCTAAATTTCAAAACAATGCACATAATAGTTCTGGAGATATGAACAATTTCATGAGACATACTTACGAACATCGCCGCAAGTCCGACGTCAACGACGTCACAACAACGTTACTTGCTGACACCTACTCATCCAGCAGAAGTTCATCCCTGGTGATTTCTAACGACTCATAAACCATGCAGTCCTTTCCAAGACTTTTAAAAATGTGTAACCCACCAGACACTTACTCTCTGCGAAATCAAATTATTTTAAGTGTCCTCTAGATAGTCCCACAGCAAAATATTTAACTCACCACATAATGATTGCAGTTTTGAACGTCGAATTGAATTGACGGCGTTAAAAATACTCTTGGTGTTCTTTAAGGATCTACTAAAAACCGTTCATCTGACTCTCTATCGATAATTAGTTGGTGATATATGTCCCCTTAAAAGATTATACAACATACACACGAGCCTATGCTGCCGCCTTGTGTTACTAAAGTTTCAGTGGGTGACTTTCAAAACTTTTAGGAAAAGTGCATTACTGCGCGTAAGCGACTTTTTGCCACAAATCTGCCGTGTTTTCGCTAAGTAATCAATGCGTTGAAAATATATTACGAGTTTCGAAGTTAATTGACGTTATTAAATTTTTAGCAGCAGACACAAAACATTTGTTTCATCACGTCACGAAAGTATTGTCTGCTTTCGAGAATTATTTTTTATAAAAAGGCATAAAAGAAAATTCTTATGATAATGAAAAACAACCGTAATTTTCGTGTGCGGCGATATGACGTCATAGGTATATTTTAAATGTTCATATAATCCAGTTATGAAAATCGAATAATGTATCACGTTGTATATTAATCAGAATTGAATAGCAGAACATTTTGATATCATATTTATGCATATCGGCCTGTAAACAATTAAACCACGAGAGGAGTGGCATTACTTTTGGATATACCCTCGTATATCAAATATTTCAATAAGATATTCTCTTACTACACATTGCATGTGTTACTTCATATTACTTTGATAATAAATCTAAACTTTTACTACCTCAGAAATTGTAAGGTGAGTACTGGGATCTACTCGAGCGACGCAAGCACACCTAATGACGAGGATAATAAGCTAAATCAAAACCTAACAAAACTTTTAAACACATCCCAGTTTGTATTGTTTTTTTTTCGGGCACCCAAGGGTAATTTATGGTTTAAAGCTTATCAGCTAATAGATGGTCCCCTAATTCATATTTATAGTCCAAATACATTACATTGCCAATATCATATTCTTTTATAGATTAACAAAAGATATTTTGCTTCAAATAATGAAGGACTACCATTGGGAAAACTCGTCAAAGAAACTCCAGTGTGCACGTGTTTATATGGAATTAGAAACCCATATGCGCTCCCTTTGTTCAGCCTGAGCTAATATCGAGCCTTTCTCCTAAGTGCGGGTATAAGAAAGTAATATCGAGTATAATCTTTGCATTACAACTATATAAACATAAGTAAATATCATCTATTTTTGCCGTTTATGCTACATATCGCTTGCTAAGAAAGCAAAGGTCGTATATACTATGTACGACCTCATAATACTGATTAATATTTAAAATCAGCACCCAAAGACGCTTCTTTTGAGTCGATTTAATAAAATCGGAAGTTTTCATGCTGTCCAAACTGAAGTTGAAACAGTTCGTTTTACCATAATTAATGAGTTATTTTGAAACAGTTTTTCCACAATATGTTGATTTTGTTCTTATATTCTTCTCATTCTATGCAAGCAAATAGCATTCAATAATAATGCACACTTAAACCAGTTACACGTACTTCTTGAGCAATGTGCTATTCAAGAGCACCTCAATAATGAGTAAAAGTACATCCATACTCATTATTTCTGACACTCATAAGCATGTGATAAAAGTAATTATACAGATGAAAGACGCCGTAAATGTATTCGGTATGTACACTGATTATAACGGTTATGTGTTATAAAGTAGCGGAGTAGGTCGATTGTCAATTTTCTTGGAAATTGTTTCATTTCCGTTGAGTTCGTTGTGGTAAGAAACATATTAGCAATTTGAGATTCGCTTGTGAAATTCGTGCGCTCGCACCTGTTAGTTACACACATCTTACCAATTGCTTATTATATTATTCAATACATATACATGTACTTGTACTAGGGATGTTCAAAAATAACGTACACTTTTTGAGTTAGCATTTGTTAAAAGTACGAATATATTTTTTTGTCCCGGAGTTTTCCATTTGTTATTACATGTACAGATACATGTATAATAAATACACCATCTTCTGTGACTAGTACACCAAACTAGGCATACCTGATCCTAAGAAACAGTTACCAACATAAACCCTTTGTGTATTTACGAATATTGGAATAAGGTTTGCTAAAAATAGTAGTATTAGAAACCTTTTCATATACACGCTATTATATATTATATGATAAAACTAATGTCATTGGTAAGATCGAACTCCTCTTTGACGGACGAGATTACAGCTTCGTATATGCTTGAACATTAATTGTATCGCAAGAGAAGCAATCGTAATGACAAGCATTGGCATACAAATTCCTAAAGATAGAACTTAACTGCCGCCTTAGACAGCATTGAAACATTCTGGGAACCTTTGAAATGGTTTGAATAGCTCTCGTGTTGAATATGGTTTGTAATACATAGTCGAGAAATCAGATTTGTTTGTTGTCAAATTGTAACATACAAGAATACCGGCGCCGTTCTGCTACATAAGTGTAGACAAGCAATTAATAAGTATTCAAACTACGACATCGTTTAGGTCAATGACGCAATGGCAAAATCCTACCGAATAAGAAATCTAATTGAGCATGCAACATTTTTATAATCACTAAATCACCGAAATATTATCATCGGATAGCAATTTCCTTACGCTTGAATAACAAATGGTGAGGAAAATACCAAATAATATGTTTTCAAAACTAGAAAAGTTAGAGAAATCTTAATTATAAACTATTTTAGATTTGTTACAATAGAAACTTAAAAACGTATGCCAACCAACATGATAGTATGTATTGACTAGATCTATTCTTGTTTAGTTTCTAGATTACATTTTAATAACTAAAAGGTCAAAATGTCCATCAACAGAAACATGATTTATATTTTATAAAGTACACAGTACAATATTCTAGAATACTAAAGGTAACCTCTCTGACAGGCAAGTGCAAATTATATGATGTTGTTACTATTGGTATGGCAATATTACACCAAGTCCGTATATCTTATATCTTTTATTCGACACAAATGATGAGCAAATATGATGGGATTCGCCGTCCGATAAGAACATTTAATTACAAATGGTACCATCATGTAATTTACATTACCAAGACGAATTCGTTTACCTGATTTCAACATTTGATGATGTTTTTATTTTCAGAAAAAAAACCACTAAGGTTAATTTAAGAAGTGGCATTTTAAAGCAAACATGTAATGTGTGTAGTTTTGGGTGAATGATCTATTTCTCTTTCGTTACATTGCTTAAACAACGCATAATGAGACTGTTGTCTCTACATTTAGGTAACTAGACAAACGATCCGTCCTAGTTGAGGTATCATGGTTGTAAACACATCATTTGTTGTCAGAATGAATGTTACAATCCATTAACAATAGTTTGTTTCATAATCGCTATTGCTCTGCTGACGGAAAGTCAGTCAATATAGTTTGGTGTATGTTACATGATTTGAATATAAACATCAATCAGAAAATGATATTTGGCCGCTAGAATTGGAACATTACTTTTTTATGACATGAATATCTGGTCATATACAAAGTCATGTGTATTCTTCTTTCTGGTTTTCTACGCATATATTGTGTCATCATGGTAAATCATACACTTATATTTGAAGATTTCGTGGAATTTTAGTCATAAAGCATCCATAACTGTTTTCGTATCGTATTTCGTAAATATGCATACACGACCAATGACAGATCCTGTAAATCGCATACATATCGTTTATAATTAATTTTGATTCCAAGCACGACCTTAACGAGTTTAGAGTCGGATATGACGTGTTAGACTATTTACTGTTCAGTGGGCTATTTATATACTAGAACTTAGCAGTAAAGTTATTGACATATTTCTCTGTCAATCATAGAGTACATGGTACGGACATCAATGTTTGGCAAAATATTTCATTACCTTAACAAGCTACTTCAGTCATATTTTGTTGATTTTGTGTTCCATTGTAGTGATTTATTGAATCGGTTTGTTTGCAGCTGGGCGAGACTAATCAACTGTTCATGTAAATATTAAGTCAATATTATCTCGACCGTTCATGATATTACTGGACACATGGCTAGCATCTTACATCGCTGTCTAAGAATGAGAATGTCGTAAGTGCACAACCTTATACGTTGGATACATATTTGCAATTAGCATCAGTAGAAGTTTCTTATGAGTCTATTTCCTTGTCATGTTGACCTAACGGAAGTTCAAATAACTTTTTTTACAAAAGTAATACAGTTTTTTCTTTTTTTCTCAAAATATCTTTTAAGTGCTTATGATCTTCCCATTCTGAGGCGGCAATATTATGCCGAGCGTGTGTGATATTACCATGCACATACTCGTAACTAGCATTTTATAGCTTGACCAGATTTAGTAGGCACTCCGGACATATTCCGTGCATATTTCGGACAAAGTCGGTGCAAAAATAAACAAATATTTCCGATACGTACCGACCACGCTTACGGAAAATAATACACGCTTCCGAAGTTTAATGAGTGCCTATTAAATCTGGTCAAGTTATATATAACGTTACAACAAGACGATTGCTTTGATGTAAGATCCAATAACATTGTCATTGACTGCATAATACAGCTATCACTTTGGATAACGGTTTCATTTTGCTATTTCTTTGTGTAACTAGATCAACCTGTATTTTTATAACGGGGTCTTTGACTTTTAATTATTTCGTTGGGTTATGTGTGGGCATGACGAGCTTCATTTAATAAAATGAAAAGGCAACAAGCCTTCGACAAGCTATTCTTCATTTGAAAAATATGTCTTAAAATTTAAAAGTGTCAGACTATGTGTTTACATTGGAAACTACAAAATAAAAGTATTAAGTATATTTCGTCGGTACGAAGGAAACATTATTTATTACTTATAAAACGAAGGAGTTATATAACAAAGATTGTTGTGGTGTAATACAACGCATTGAGGTGTAATACAACGCATTGCGGTAGTAATTAGTAATATATTATGTAAGACAACATTTAATAGGGTAATGTTACAAATAATGAGCTACATTATTTATAACCGCAACCTGGTGTGCATGAATATATGCTGTTTGATAGATAACCCCCATTACGGTTACCCCATTACGGTTAAACAAATTACAGTCATTACACCATGTGGCAATGTTTTATATATTATTCTCCTTGATTCAAACAAGCGATTGCAGTGTGCGTAGCAGAGAATCAAATACACTCAGGTGTGTTAATGTCATTAATGCCATTACTTAGGGCTTTGTCTTTAATACTTATGCTAGGACCTCATTGTTTTTTGACGTCATTAATTAGCGTATTTAACTAGTACGTGCATGCTGACAATTTGATTACACTGTAGAATAAATGTCGTAATGTCATCAGACATTTTATTGTAATCTTTCAAAAAAGTACTGCCTTCTTATATAAAATGGAAACAGTATTTGAATCTTCGATATGGTTTAATTCATTCAATATCGCCAAATGTAGATTGTAAACATAAGGGTATGTTAACAAGGACGAGGTATAACGGCCGGAATGCTCACTGATACGTGTGGTCGCATACAACGTCCTATAAAATATAAAATAGTGTATTTCCAAGCGAAGCGTTTATCACAATGTCCCATAACAGAACTTATTTTCCTCCAGAACGGAAGTGAAAGGGCGGATATATTCTAGACTGGAACAAGGAAATACTTTTTTTCAAGACCGAAATGGCGGCAGTATATCATTATTAATGGGCGTTTCTATTGATGTTGTAACAGCATTGTTCGTGGTCTTGACAGACCTGAATACAAATGGGATTTAACGAAGTGATCCGTAAATGTTTAATATGATTACACTATTTAAGTGCAGGGTAATCGTTGTGGGAATGAATCATTTCTTACAATGGTCGGTGATCCGTTCGTCGTCGTCGTGTGGGTTATCTGATTATAAAGTAAATCATTTCATGACAAGTAATAGTTTCTGTTGTTTTTCAATCGCAACTGAATTAAAATAATTTATTATACAGGGTGATCATTAATATATGGTAACATAAATAACGTTAATAACTTTGTCAGGTTTAATGATAGAGTAGTGGTTTGACCCTTAATTCCAAGTTAATGGCTCCAAGATTTTGTAAGATATGGATAATAAAAGCATGCTATGTGAATACGATGTCAAACGTCATCGATAATGTCATACAATTTCAGTGATTCCAGGAAATTGTGCGATCTAGAAAAAGTTCCCAGAATACCACAGTCATACAAATTTAACCCCTACACTCACCGGACTTAAACCCCTTGACTTTTTGGTCATGGGAATGGTCGAAGGAAGAAATGTATAATACAAAATCAGTATATGTATTTGATTTGAAAGCTACAATACAATGTCTCATTGGAAGCATCAATGGGTAAAATGCAAGGAATTAATTGGTAATTTACGACGTCATTTGCTGCTGATTTTGGCCGTTTTTCAGAATTAAGGAAAATGCTTCAAACAACTGCTGAGAAAATAACATGGAGCATTTGAAAATGATTTATGTCCTGAATAAACCTTCCATGCTTATGTTAAATTATGGCATATAACAACACATATTATCTTAAAAACTGACTAAGTTATTAAAGTTATTTATGTTGCCAAAAATTAATGATTACCTTGTACAATAACAGCACATATTTCCTATTTCCTTTAGTTATCAGTCACTTATGGTAAATATGATGGAAGACATAAACTGTAAGTGTAGTACATGTATTAGACATGTGCGTACCTAGACGGATGTGAGGTTCTATATCCTTTAACGGTAAATGTACTAGGGGTTATCTCAAGGGTATGCATGACTGCTACTAGTATAATTAATTGATTTACCATCAATACAGACGATTAAATTCATCTGATTTAGATTAAATAAAAAATAGTTTGAGACAATCCCTCGGGTTTTATCACTTAACAGTTACAGATGTCCAAATAGGTGTAGGTGTGCACATCTCTATTGAACGGAAATTTGATTGCAATATCTAACATGTAACATCAGTAGGAATAAAACCCTACATTAATTACATGTTTGCATACTGCTACAAATTGTTTTTACCAATTATGTTATCCACAGAAAATAAATAGAGGATATTTGCATTTTACGGTGTATGACAGGTTGGTTATTCGCCGAGTGAGCAGCTGAAGTAATATTTTCACGAGTGGCTACGCTACAAAGATAAAGTCAAGTGCCGATGTGTAGCATCGTGTGTTTCTCGATTTAAGCATTAGTGTCACTTCTATTTAATGTAATGATTGACATGATCAAGTAGGTAGAATCATATAATATAGCATAGAGATGTTAAACGTGTATTTACAAATGTCTAGGAGATATAAACAGCTAATCGACAAATACAATACAATGCAATTACAGCGCCTAAGGTATCAGTTATGTGCACTAAACGCATTTATATTTTCAAATCAAAAGATTTAGAGCCATGCTAACTTCCGGTTTAATTGCTTTCTTTTTTTCATGACAGTTCCGTGATCTAAAATTGTCCAGAATTCTATTTCTGCGATTTTAATGGTGGAAGATCATATAAATAGTATGACTACCCAATATTTCTGTCGTGTTTCGCACATGCTTTAGTCACATAAAGCTTTTCTGAATTCAATGGCATATTAAGTGCTCGTATTTCATTATTCGAGACAGTGTTGAGTACAGATGCGAATGTGTCATTTAAGCAGTATGTCTGTACCAAACCCACACACGCTATAGCTTCGTGATACCGCCATGAAAATAATAAATGTCACCAACTTAATGTTTCAGAAACATGGTCCTCTAAAATATGATAATTGAGGAGATTGTAAAATAACTGATGACTTTATTGTATGACTTCTGAACGAGTACATTTCAGTTACTTGGAATGACGGTACCGGTTTTATTATGATGTCCCGATAAGACACCTTAATTGACCCCATACTGACGTTACTGTGACAGCAGTGCCATTTTGTGCGACACAGTTCCATGCGTTCGGTATATTGTAAAATATGTATTATAAAAAGTTTCATTTAAATGCAAAGAATGACGAGGATATAAAACTTAATCCAATCAGTTTGCATTGAATTATTTCGGGCGCGCAAGCGTAATCCCATTTATAGTTAAAGGCATAACAGCTTATAATTGGCTCAATAATTCATAATAGTACGAAGCATTAAATTGCCAATATCATATTATTATATGCGTTAAGAACAGCAACAAAAAATCGAATGCAGTCTAATTGCTTCTAGTAATGCAGGACTGCCATTGGGAAAAACATGAAAGAAATACCAGTGTGCACGTGTTTATATGGAATTAGAAACCCACATGCGCTCCCGTTGTTCAGCCTGAGCTAATATACAGCCTTTCTACTAAGCAAAACTACGTTATTTCGATTAAAGTATTTGCATTAACTATATAAACATAAGTTAAATAGGATCTTGGTTGCGGTTTATGCTTTGCTACATATCGCTGGTCTAGAAAGCGTAGGTCGTAAATACTACGTACGACCTTATAAGGTTAATATGTATTTAAAATCAGCACCGAAAGGCGCTTCTTGTGAGCCAATTTTGATGAAAATCGGAACTTGTCATGCTGACCAAACTGAATTTGAATCAGTTTGATTAACCATAAGTAAATGGTAATTTTCTGAAAGCTTCTTTTTGTTTTCTCAATATATTGATTTCGTACTTCTCTTTCTAAACCAGCGAACTTATTCAATAATAATGCACACTTGAACCAGTTACAAGTACTTCTTGAGCAATGTGCTATTTAAGAGCACATCAATAATGAGTAAAAGTACACCCATACTCATAATTTCTGACACTCATAAGCAACTGGTAAAAGTTATTATACAAATCAATGACGCCGTTAATGTTTTCCGTATGTACACTGCTTATAACGGTTATGTGTTATAAAGTAGTGGAGTAGGTCGAGTGTCATTTTTCTTGGAAACTGTTTCTCTTCCATTGATTTCGTTATGGTAAGAAACATATTAGCAATTGGAGATTGCTTTGTGCAATTCGTGATCTCGTAATTGTTTGTTACCCACGTCATTCCACTAGCTTATTATATTATTTATTACATGTACATGTACTTGTTCAAGGGATTTTCAAAATAACGTACATTTATTTAGTTAGCATTTGTGAAAAGTACGAATACATTATTGTTCCTGAGTGTTCCATTTGTTAATGCATGTACATATATAATGAATACACCACCATATGTTAGCAGTACACCAAACTAGGCAAACCTGATCCTAAGAAACAGTTACCAACATAAGCCCTTTGTGTGTATTTACGAATATTGGAATTATGTTTGCTAAAAATAGTAGTATTAGAAACCTTTTCATATACTCGCTATTACATATATGATAAAACTAATGTCATTGGTAAGATCGAACTCCTCTTTGGCGGACGTGATTATAGCTTTGTATATTCTGGAACATTAATTGTATCGTAATAGAAGCAATCGTAATGACAGGCAGTGGCATACACATTGCTAAAGACATACATTACAAAACTTAACGGCCACCTTAGACAGAATTGAAACATTCTGGGAACCTTTGAAATGGTTTGAATAGCTCTCGAGTTGATTATGGTTTGTAATATATAGTCGAGAAATCAGATTTGTTTGTTATCAAATTTTAACATACAAGAATACCGGCGCCGTTCTGCTACGTAAGTGTAGAAAGCAATTAATAAGTATTCATACTACGACATCGTTTCGGTCAATGACGCAGAAGAAAAATCCTACCGAATAAGAAATCTAATTGAGCGTGCAACATTTTCATAATTACTAAATCACCGAAATATTATCATCGGATAGCAATTTCCTTACGCTTGAATAACAAATGGTGAGGAAAATACCAAATAATATGTTCCTAAAACTAAAAGAGTTAGAGGAATCTAAATTACAAACTATCCTAAATTTGTTACGATAGAAACTTAAAAACATATGCCAACCAACATGATGGTATGTATTGACTAAATCTATTCTTGTTCAGTTTTTAGATTACATTTTTTAAAATAACTAAAAGGTCAAAATGTACATCACCAGAAACATGATTTATATTTAATAAAGAACACAGTACAATTTTCTAGAATACTAAAGGTAACATCTCTGACAGGCAAGTGTAAATTATATGATGTTGTTACTATTGGTATGGCAATATTAAACCAAGTCCGTATATCTTATATCTTTTATTCGACACAAATGATGAGCAACTATGATGGGATTCGCCGTCCGATAAGAACATTTAATTACAAATGGTACCATCATGTAACTTACATTACCAAGACGAATTCGTTTAACTGATTTCAACATTTGATGATGTTTTTATTTTCAGAAAAAAACACTTAAAAAGGTTAATTCAAGAAGTGGCATTTTAAAGCCAACACGTTATGTGTGTAGTTTTGGGTGAATGATCTATTTCTCTTTCGTTACATTGCTTAAACAACGCATAATGAGACTGTTGTCTCTACATTAAGGTAACTCGACATACGATCCGTCCTAGTTGAGGTATCATGGTTGTAAACACATCATTTGTTGTCAGAATGAATGTTACAATCCATTAACAATAGTTTGTTTCATAATCGCTATTGCTCTGCTGAAAGAAAGTCAGTCAATATAGTTTGGTGTATGTTACATGATTTGAATATAAACATCTATCACAAAATGATATTTGGCCGCTAGAATTGGAACATTACTTTTTTATGACATAAATATCTGGTCATATACATGTGTATTCTTCTTTCTGGTTTTCTACGCATATAGTGTGTCATCATGTTAAATCATACTCTTAATTTTGAAGACTTCGTGGAATTTTAGTCATAAAGCATCCATAACTGTTTTCGTATCGTATTTCGTAAATATGCATACCCGACCAATGACAGATCCTGTAAATCGCATACATATTGTTTATAATTAATTTTGATTCCAAGCACAACTTTAACGAATTGATTGCCAGTATGGCGCACAGGAATATTTTCTGTTCCGGGGTCCATTAAACATACTAGAACTTTTCAATAAAGTTATTGATATATTTCTCTGTAAACCATAAACGCTGGCTACTGACGTCGCTGTTTGCAAAATATTTCATAACCTTAACAAGCTACATTCGATATATTTTGTTGATTTTGTATTCCGTTGTAGTGATTTATTGAATACGTTGGTTTGCAGCTTGGTGAGACTAATCAACTGCTTATGTAAATATTAAGTAAATATTATCTCGAACGTGTGTGATATTACTGGATATATGGCTAGCATCTTACATCGCTGGCTAAGAATGAGAATGTCGTAAGTGGACAACCTTATACGTCGGATACATATTTGCAATCAGCATCAGTAGAGTTTATTTTCATGAAAACCCAACTTGTCATGTTGACCTAACGGAAGTTCAAATAACTATTTTTACAAACGTAATACAGTTTTTTCTTGTTTTCTTATTTTTGTGCTTATGACCTTCTCATTCTTAGGCGGCGATATTATTCCGAGCGTGTGTGATATAACCATGCACATAACTAGCATTTTATAGCTTGACCAGATTAAGTAGGCACTCCGGACATATTTCGTGCATATTTCGGACAAAGTCGGTGCAAAAATAAACAAATATTTCCGATACGTACCGACTACGCTTACGGAAAATAATACACGCTTCCGAAGTTTAATGAGTGCCTACTAAATCTGGTCAAGCTATATATAACGTTACAACAAGACGATTGCTTTGATGTAAGATCCAATAACATTGTCATTGACTGCATCATACAGTTATCACTTTGGATAACGGTTTAATGTTGCTTTTTCTTTGTGTAACTAGATCAACCTGTATTTTTATAACGGGGTCTTTGACTTTTAATTATTTCGTTGGGTTATGTGTGGGCATGACGAAATTCATTTAATAAAATGCAAAAGGCACCAAGCCTTCGACAAGTTATTCTTCATTTGAAAAATATGTCTTAAAATTTAAAAGTGTCAAATATGTGTTTACATTGGAAACTACAAAATAAAAGTATTCAGTATATTTCGTCGGTACGAAAGAAACATTATTTATTACTTATAAAACGAAGGCGTTATATAATAAAGATTGTTGCGTTGTAATACAACGCATTGCGGTAGTCATTAGTAATATATTATGTAAGACAACATTTAGTAGGGTAATGTTACAAAGAATGAACTACATTCTTTATAACCGCAACCTGTATTGCATGAACATAATGTTGTTTGATAGATAAACTGCATAACGGTGAAACGAATTGCAGCCATTACATCATGTGTCAATGTTTTATTTACTATTCTCTTTTTATTCAAATCTGAGTTCGTAGCAGAATATCAAATTCCCTCAGGTGTGTTAATGCCATTAATGCCATTACTTAGGCATTTGTCTTTAATACTTATATGTAAGGACCTCATAATTTTTTGACCTCATTAAATGTTGACTTATATAGCTAGTACGTACATGCTGACAATTTGATTACACTTTAGCAGTTGTAATGCCATCAGACATTTTGTTGTAATCTTTCAAAAAGTATTGCCTTCTTATATAAAATGGAAACATCATTTGAATGTTCGTTATAGTTTAATTCATTTAATTTCGCCAATCGTAGATTGTAGACATAAGGGTATAATAACAAGTACGAGGTATAACGGCCGGAATGCTCACTGATACGTTTGGTCGCATGAACGTGCAATTAAGTATAAAATATTGTATTTCCTAGCGAAGCGTTAATCACAATGTCCCATAATATAACTTATTTTCCTCCTGAACGGAAGTGAAAGGGCGGATATATTCTAGACTGGGACAAGAAAATACATTTTTACAAGATCGAAATGACGGCAGTATATCATTATTAATGGGTATTTCTATAGATGTGGTAACTGAATTGTTCTTGGTCTGGACAAACCGGAATGCAAATGGCATTTAACGAAGTGATCCATAAATGTTTAATATGATTACACTGCCGGTTTTCGAGTGTAGGGTAATCGTTGCGGGAATAAATCATATCATATTGTTGTGGACCAAAATGAAAGTTGTTTTACCAATTAAGTTATCCACAGAAAATAAATAGAGGATATTTGTATTTTACGGTGTATGATTGGTTGGTAATTCACCGAGTGAGCACCTGAAGTAATATTTTCACGTGTGGCTACGCTAATAAGATAAATTCAAGTGCCAATGTGTAGCATCGTATGTGCCTCGATTAAAGCATTAGTGTTACTTCTGTTTCATGGTACGATTGACATGATTAAGCAACTAGAATAATTTGATATAGTATAGAGATGTTAAACGTTTATTAACATATGTCCAGGAGACATAAACAGCTAATCGACAAACACAATACAATGCAATTACAGCTCCTTATATTAGGTATCAGTTATGTGCACTAAACGCATTTATATTTCCAAATTCAAATTAATATTTAGAGCAAAGCTAACTTGGAGGATAATTGGTTTCTTTGTTTTCATGACCTTTTCCTTGATCTAAGATTGCCTTTAGTCTAATCCTATTTCTGAGATTGTGATTGTGCAAGATCATATAAATAGTATGACTACGTAATGTTTCAGATGTGTTTCGCACATTATTACACTAAAAAACAGTCGTAATGTTTATGAGACAGTCATAAGACGTTTATTTGTTATAAAGTTCTTATACAAATTGAAAACATTCTTCGAATCTCTGATATAGTTTCATTCATTCAGTGCTATCAATGATAGGAATAAGGGTATAATAACAAGTACGAGGTATGCGGCCGAAATGCTCACTGATACGTTTGGTCGCATACAATGTCCTATAAAAATATTGTATTTCCAAACGAAGCGTTAATCACCATTTTCCATAATAAAACTTATTTTCCTCCAGAACGGAAGTTAAAGGGCGGATATATTCTAGACAGGAACAAGAAAATACATTTTACATGACCAAAATGGCGGCAGTTTATCATTATTAATTGGCGTCTCTATTGATGCTGTAACTAAATTGTTCTTGGTCTTGACAAACCTGAATACAAATGGGATTTAACGAAGTGATCCATAAATGCTTACTATGATTACACTATTCAAGTGCAGGTTATCGTTGACTGGAATTAATCATCACATATTGTTGTGGACCAAAATGAAAAACTGTTTTACCAATTATGTTTTCCAGAGAAAATAAATAGAGGATATTTGTATTTTACGGTGAATAATCGGTTGGTAATTCACCGAGTGAGCAGCTGAAGTAATATTTTGCACGAGTGGCTACGCTACAAAGATAAAGTCAAGTTCCGATGTGTAGCATCGTGCGTTCCTCGATTAAAGGATTAGTGTCACTTCTGTTTCAATGTACTATTGACATGATTAAGCAGCTAGAATAATTTGATATAGTATAGAGATGTTTGACGTATATTTACATATGTCCAGGAGACATAAACAGCTAATCGACAATTACAATACAATGCAATTACAACGCCTAAGGTATCAGTTAAGTGCACTAAACACAAATATATTTCCAAATCAAAATTAAGATTTAGAGCCATGCTTACTTCCAGTTAAATGGGTTTCTTTGTTTTTATGACATTTCCGTGATCTAAAATTGCCCTGAATTCTATTTCTGAGATTGTGATTGTGGAAGATCATATAAATAGTATGACAACGCAATTTCTGCCGTGTTTCGCACATGCTTTAGTCACATAAAGCCTTTTTGAATGCAATGACATGTTTAGTGCACTATAAGGTGCTCGTATTTCATCTTATGACAGAGCTGAGTACAGATGTGTAAGTGTCATTTAAGCACCATGTCTGCATCAATTTCTGCATCAATTTCACACGCTAGAGCTACGTGATACCGTCACACATTACAATAAATGTCAACAACTGAATAATTGCAGAAGAGACATGGTCACATGAAATAGGATCCTTGAGAACATTTTAGAATTATTTATGTATGATTTTGCACTAGTACTAACAATTCAGTTTCTGATAGAGACATTACCGGTTTTTATATGATGCCCAGATAAGACACCTCAATTGACCCCCATACTGACGTTACTACATTTTGTATGACAGCAGTTCCATTTTTGTACGACACACTCTCATGCGTTCGGTTCAATGTAAATATGTATTATGAATTGCTCTATTTAAATGCAGAGTTTGAAGTAATTTGAATATACGATAAACATTAAAGAGCACTCTTCCTGGAATTTCGAAAAGCCCCTCATATTTACCCCAAACCAGAAGACTGTCACAGATAAGGTCACATAGTCATTTTTTTTATTATCAATTTTATAACCCACAATTGAGGTGGTGGTTGTTTATTTTGTACATGGCATTGTATCATATGTCTTCATGCATATTATAATATAACTTATAAGGTGTGTACTGGGATACCCTTGACCCAGGCACATCTATTAGCGCACAAGGGTTATCCAATTTATTGTTAAAGGTATAGCAGCTAATAGATTGCTCCATAATTCATAATAGTATGACGTATTATATAGCTAATATCATCTGATTATATGCGTTAACAACACATCTTATGCAATCTAAGTGCTTCCAATTATGAAGGACTACCACTGGGAAAAACATCAAAGAAACAGCAGTGTGCACGCGCTAATATGCAATAAGAGAGCCATATGCCTGAACAAATATCGACATGTTCTGCTGGGTATAAGAAAGTTATCTCGATTATAGCCTTTGCATTGCAACTATAACCATAAGTAAAATGGCATCATGTTTTGTAAACATTTTTTTTTGCAGAAATGTAAATTTGTTGATGCATTGCTAAACGATCTCAATGGAAATGATGCATACATTTAGTACTAGCGAATATATCTAACATAATCTCAAGGCAAACACAAGTAATTGTGGATAATAGCACACACACTGATATAGAAATGTATTTAGACAAATAAACTTATGCGAAGTACGCGAACGAGACAGAAAAAACTAAGACAACTGGAAACACTTATTTGTGGAACGATACCACTGAGCAACCCGGCATGTAAATACAAATCACTTTGCAGTCCTGTGACACTCACTCAGAACATAGAATCCTTATACAATGTGGATAAATAACGACATGTAATCCTCCCTATTATAAATTTGAAAACCAAGAAAGTAACGATTTTGACTTTATATAGGAGGCGCAAGTATTCGTTTGCCAAAGATTCAATATATGTGTTCAGTCGGTAGAAGACGTGTTGTGCAAAAGTCTATTGTCGGATTTAGACGACAATTTGTCATAACTAGTGTTAAATATTGCTGTTTGAATATGCCACTTATTTCATTACAATTCATTGAGGAGTTATCAAGAAAACTGAAACATATCAAAGCTAGTGTTATGTGCCGCTAAGTGTATACACGTCGGCAGCAATAACATAGCAGGATAAAGACAGAATTTATGAGATCCATGTATTCTATGATTATGCATTTTATGACGTTTTTGTTATACTAGAAGACAACAAGTAACACAAGCTTTACATTGTGGCAGATAATCGGTAATTTTGACAAAACATTTTCCCAACGCATGTTTGTTGAGTAGTACAGTTTAAGCTGCGTTACAGCTCATAAGATACCATGCATACATCACTTAAAGATATTTTCATAAAACAAACGAGGACTAGCCCAAGACAAATACCGATAATTTAGCTATTTACGACCCCGTGTGGTATAAAATCCGCTAAATATGTGCACAAACCATTAGCGTAAAAGATGAAGAGCGTCCTAGAAAGCATCCATCAGCATATAAATCATAATACATGTCGTATAATTAAGTATATTTATACTGGCCGGTTATATTTAAAGAATATGCTTAAGATTTTCTAAGAAATGCTTAATTATACAATGCTGAAGTACACGTATGTAGTACGTTTCTTCTTCGGTGTATGGAATCACGCATGAATAGAGATAAAGATACATGATGGAATGTTGAGAGTTAAAGAGGCACTCTCTTTATCTAGCATACTTTTCTCAACTATCACATTAAATGAGCTAAATGTACAAAGAACTATCAATTATCTTAATTTGTCAGAAGAAAGTGTGCGAAAATATGGTTCTGTGATGTCAAAAATATATTCAAATCACCAATAATAATTAATCGCTTCCAGCGATTAATATTATGTGGCCAAAAGGAAACAACTCGTGACAATTTTGGCTCGTTGCGGAAATATATTTTCATTTTTACTCGGTAATTGCTGGATGCTTTTTGTCAAAGATTTGAGGAGTTTAAGCAATAATGATTCTCATTTAGCGTATAGTATTCCTGAATCGATTTAAACGATGAAAGTTATAGGAAACGCCTCTTTAACATGAATCGACCGCTTATAGCATGCATTTGAAAACGTGTTATAAACGTGTTATAAAGCGTAAATGTATCGTGTTGGTTTAATATAGTGTCAGACACCTGTCTTTCTGTCGTAAAATACCCAACAAATCCCTTCTTGTATTACGATAAGTTTTACCAAACATTGACAGATCGCCATCAAAGATTACGCTAGAAAGACAGGCAATGATAACGGAAACATTATCGTTGGTCAGAGAAAAAAATGTTAGCGATAATTTGTTTTGTGTTTCAATGCAGGATAATGTGCTATAACTACTTCTATCTTGCGTACAGAAATACGTTCTCTCAATCGTTAAGATGACATCAAACCTTATTACATTTGCATTAACTCGTTTGAGACGAACCGCATTATTTATTGGACCAATTAGCGTTCTTTAAAAAGCTTTTTATTGCGGTTTCGTCGACAGAAAGTCTTTAATTGCTCATTCAATTACGGAGTATGCGTAATAGTTTAAAAATAACTAAAAAACAGATTTAGTTGATCCATTATTTTATGCGATTCTTGGATGATAAGCAAAACTCTATCTCCGACATTCTGTCTGACTAATGTACTAATAAAAAAACTATCGCTATGACTTATTTCCTCTTACTTACGAAAATGTTTTACTTACGCTAAAAATTCAATTGCGTATTATGATTAAACATCTGCAAATGGGGGGGGCGATCTTGTTTGAAATCATTAACTGAATTAATTAACTATTGACATTACATATCACTTTACTAGGATTTGTAGCAAGTATTTTTTTACAATTTTTCTAAATTGAGCGTAAGTGTACAATTACCGTAAATGCTTTAATTAAAGAGGCATTCCATATAACTAGCATATTTTTCTCTACTATCACATTAAATGAGCTAAATGTACAAAGTACTATGAATTATCATAATTCCTCAGGAGAAAGTGCGCGCAAATATGTCTTTATATTGTCAAAAATATATTCAAATTACCAATAACAATTTATTGCTTCCATCGATTTATTATTATGTGGTCAAAGGGAAACAATTCGTCACTAATTTGGCTAGTAACGGAAATATATTTCCATTTTTCTCGGTAATTGATGGGAGCTTTTTGCTAAATATTTGAGTAGTTTAAGCAATAATGATTCTCATTTAATGTATAATATTCCTGAATCGATTTAAATTATCAAAGTTATAGGGTAAGCCTCTGTTAGCATTACCCTTGACCGTAGGAACATGACGAATGTATCGTATTATGCTATTCTGTAAATTTCTCCAAAAAACCGCTATACTATTACTGACTTGTGCATCATTAAATTAATATTCAAAAGTGAGAAACAAAGTGCGATAGGCGCTGATAAATATGTTGGCAAGGAACCGGCCCAATGAGTAAAGTGGGATGAATAAACACTATATATGTATGCTAGAACTGATTAATGAGGATTTAAAGCCGATGGGTATATCGAGTAACAGGAACTAGCAGAATGGTGTCATAAATGTACAGCTATATTGACTACTTCTGCTATCATGCCGAGAATAAATATAGAGTATTGCTTACAGGATTTGGGGTTTTATATTTTCTACAATGACTTCAATCTTCGATTGTACAGGTGTAACAGTTGTCTATATAATTATGTTATAATCATATTTGCATGGGACATTTCATTCAAAAAATGTTACATAATGACATCCGAAACTTTGCTGTCGACGCGTTTTATATGGATATGCAGCGACCAGCGCAATTGCCTTTATATATGTCTATTGGAACTCAGCTAAGTTGTTTAACCACGAATATACAATCTTCTACGCTCAAATCAATGTACGAATTTCAGTCTGACTATTCATACTGTTCGTTTAACAATTTCATGTATTGATATTTCAATAACAAAGCTAACTTTGTTTGTATATTGCAAGGAATTTCCTCATATATTATTTTTCATCGCTGGCATTAGAAGGGGTTTACCTTTACTTGCAGTTTGATGCATGTCTATCCTGCGAGAATCTGGTTGTATGTGTTTTAATGATTAGTATCTAATAACCCCAAAACCAAGGTTACGTAAACATGGTAGGATGAAAAAGAAAGTAATTCATATTAAATGAGTTACTTATAGGACCTTATCATGCCTGTTTCTCGAGAGCTGAATAAAAACAAAGCCGATTAAAAACCGAACTTTCACCCACACGCATAACGTCTGACACTAGCATGCGTCTGGTAAATTACATTGACGAGATCAAAGACGCATTAAGTTGAGAATGCATACTGATTATAACTTGTTTTGTAATGAAGCATCGAGTTAAGTGGGTAATGATATTTTCATTACATTGTTTCTTCCTGTCGTGTACATTCTGTTAGGAAACACATCAACATTTCCGATTAGGAAACGGAAAAGTAATTTCGACTCAGCAGGTTCTATTGTGCTTAAATATGAAGTTATGTGTACGTCGATTTATTTTTCAACGTGAACTGCACAAGAATCACAGACAATAAATCGTTCTTGAGCATTTACTGCCTCCTATAAAAGTCGCTTATGAGTATTTGGTAGTTAAATTCGACTACATTATTGACACATTTGTGAGGCTAACTAACACGTACGTGGTTGGCGAATGCAGAGCTACAAATGTAACTATAACTATGAAATTCGGATGTCAAGCATTGACAGACAGAGATAAAACAAGTATTTAACTTAGTATGTAATTCAGAGGAAGGCTGCCATAAATACGTGTGTCTGTGGCATTGTACATGGAATGAACTAGTCGAACACAATCCAGAAATATTGTCACCATATCGTTGGCTAAGAATGAGAAGCTCGTAACTACTACTTACGACCTTATAAGATTCATGCATATTTCACATCTTCATCATAAGGCGTTTCCTATGAGCCTATTTACATGAGAATCGGAAACTTGTCATGTTGACCAAACGAAAGTTGAAAAAGCTTGTTTTACGGTATAGAATGATTGTCTGTCAGTTTTTACTGTTTTCTCAAAATATTGATTTTGTAGTTACGACCTTCTTATTCTAAGCCAGCGATATGGGAATATGATCCGACGAATACTGTTTGTATAATAGAGATGCTTATTTATTTTCTGTAGTAATTCAATGGTTAATTGGCCAAAAACCGACCATTAGTTTACGTTTTCAGTGCATACATGATCCCATGTAGACTAAGAACTTACAAATACATCCAGTACATAAAGTTATGGCATGGAACTTTATTTCTAAGCGAAAATTGGTTTAAACTTAGTTTTACTAAAATTATAAGACAAATACATTTGAAATAGCTGGGTTCTCGTGACATTGACGCAACTGGGGCATTTATCAAATAATACCAGAAGAGAAATTGATAATTACATTGCGGGAGATCTTGTTAAGGTTCACTAGACTCCGAAAATTATTGATAAATTGCAACAAAATGTTGTAAATTTAGATTGATTTTGCGTTTTTTTACCTTCCACTCGTCTCAATTCAAAAGATGCAATTGATAGTTTGAGAATTGACATTGTCGCAATCACACCCTTGCTAACATAAACGGACATAATTATTACACAGTGTTTAAATGAATAAACTCAGGAAACTACTGCTTATTTATGCTGAAATATATTTTTGAAATTTACAACTCATCATTTGTCATACGCCAATTAACCTTCTTCAAATGTGACTTTACTCGAAACGTAGAGTAATTGCTTCACGTAATTATCACATGAAATAAATTGTTTAAATCGTTGAAATTAATATTTAGATATCTGAAGCGATAATGATACGAAATATTTGGAATTAGGGTAAAAGTTCACCGATTTTGCTGTACCTAAGTGTAAACGCTTCACTATAATCGCATTCCTCGGTTTTGACACGGGTATATAAATGCTGTTTGGTATTCTGAATGAATGAATGAATGCAAATCAATAAAATAAGTAAACTAGTATCATGTTCATACGGATTTGTAATATGCAATGACGAGGATGGTTTCTTACGAAGTTGTAGTTTATGACATGCCTAGAGGGTGTGATATGTCTTTCGATGTGCTTGTTAGTTCTAGTGTATTTTAATGTCCTATAAGTATAGGTTATAGATCATATATTTTATTTATAAACAAATTAGTGCAAGTGAGCGCTAGCGACCGCCGAACTAATTTGTTTATAATTCTAATATGTGATCTATAACCGGCTTATAGTTTACCCACCCACTTTTAGTGACCCTTTGTATGCAAACAATAGCATACCCATTTATGGGATAATGAGAGTGAAATTGCACAAAATTCCTTTTATGATTGCTGATAAATTAACAGTAAAATAATGAGGGTAGGCGGGTAATGTTTTCCATACTACTAGTATTTTTGAATCAGCAAAATTGTCCTAATCAACAGATTTGCTAAAAAGTTATTATGACTATTGCAAAAATTAATGAATAAGTGGACCCTAAATTTGAAATCCCTGGCTTTTGATTGGACAAAGAAGTAGGGTAAACTATAATACAAGTTATAATTAAACACACTTACAAACACAGTTCATTGAATCAATTGTTTCGCCGTGCTTTTCGACGTGAACTTAATACAAAGAACCGAGAACGCTGAAATTGTAACGCGGCGATCCGGTACGAGTGACGCTCGTCTATATGAACGTTTTCCTCCATATGTATACATGTTTTGAATTTATATGTACGTACTTAAAATTCTTACATATTAATAAATATATGTATACAATCAAAACTGATAATGTTAAATTTGTCAACATTAACAATTGTAATGAAATGTTATATCAATTATTTATGACAAGTAATAGTCATATGTGCCTTGTTCTGGATTGAAATAGTTTGTTCATTTTAACAAGTGTTGAAATGGCTAGTTCCTGGTTGAAGGTACATTCAATACAGTCCACACTATAATTCAGGAAACAAAATTGGTAATATATCAAATGCAACGAAAATATGACAGTGTGCATGTATCAATTTTAATTAGTGTTCATATTGACGTAATTACCCAGTTAGTTTGCGTCTAGGAAATCCCGAATACAAATGTGATTTAATCAAGAGCTTCATAAATTTTTAATAGGAAACAGTTTTCCGGTATTATCGTTGTGGGCCTTTTCCTGTCAACGTGTGGAATATCTGATTATAATATGAATTATTTACGGACAAATACCTTTAATTATCAATAAGTTTTAATTGATTAGAAACTTTATAATTTCGAATCAAAGATTGTATTTCTCTCACGGGCAGTAAAATGAAATTGAGCTGCAAGAAATATGATTTTAAGATATAGTGTTTCATCGTTGACTTGGTTTTGAATAATAACCTAGAAAAATTCGCAAACCATTAACCTTTTAAACACGGATTCTAATAACGAACACTCAGTTTTCCAAAGAATAACGAAGATGTCAAATAGCACAATGTGGCAGAAATAACTGAGATTGGTAATGGGAGAAAACATCTTCTCTAGAAGAAATCTACGAGTCACGTTGTGTTGTTCCGAATACAATGACATATTTTATTGCACCTTAGTGTATTAATGTCTTAAGTGGAGAAATATGATATGTGTGTAGGTCCTTAAAGATCTGGGACATAATGTACTCGTACATTCCGACATCAGGCGCGTTTCCATACGGAAAGCTCCGTAATGGCATCATACAGGTGTGAATTAAACCCTCTAGTATCCTTCTAAGTCTATAAATTATGCGACACTTACCAAACTTACCAAAGTCATTAAGAATACATTATCATTGTGATTTCGTCATTTAAAGTCGGTTTATAACAAGTAACTGGAACTGGGAGAATGGTGTGATACACGCACAGCGGTATTGACTACTTCTGCTATCATATCGAGAGCGCATAAGACTTGATTTTTAATTATACGGGTGTGATAGCTCTCTATATATTTTATAACCATATCTGCACTGAACATTTCATTCAAGAAATGTTACACAATGTCACCCGAAGCTTTGCCGTCGATGCGTTTCATATGGATATGCAGCGACAAGGGCATTTGCTATTATACGCAATTATACATAATACATTATATACAATGAAATTAAGTTAAGGCATTTTACCACGAATATGCAATATTCTCCTCTCGCATCAGTAAATCAAGTTTGAATACCGAAATTGCAAAGTTGATAGATTGATATGCATACACTGTAGGAATCGGAGTCACCCTGTTCGTTTGTTCCATGTATTGATGTTTTAAAATAAAACTAACTTTATTTTTAATTTGCAAGGTCTTATCTCATTATAGTTTTTTCATAGTTGGCATTAGGAGGATTTGCCTTTACTTCTGAGTTTGATGCAAGTGTATCATGCATGAATGAGGGTATATGGGATTTAATGATTAATATCTAATAACCCCAAAACCAAGGTTACGTAAAACATGGACGGATGAAAAAGAAAGTAATTCATATCGAATTAGATTCTTAATAGGACCTTATCATGCCTGTTTCTCGAGCACTAAATAAAAACAAAGCCCATTAAAGACCGAAATTTCACCCACACAAATAACGTTAAATACTCGCACGCGTCTGGTAAATTAGATTGCCAAGATCAAAGACAAAATTTGTTGAGAATGCACACTGATTATAACATGTTTTGTTATGAAGTATCGAGCTAAGTGGGTAACGATATTTCTGAAGCATTACTTCTTTCTTTCGTTCACATTCTGGTAGAAAACACATTAACATTTCAGATTAGGAACTGGAAAAGTAATTTTGACACAACGACAACACAGCAGGTTATATCGTTGCACATAAAACGTCTTTCAATGTTAATAATCACTAAATGTCTACCTAGACCAAAGTCCAATACACTCAAATAGTCCGGTAAAAAACGTTGAAGCTACTGGAAATGGGGGTATGTCTTGAAAAATCAGCACCAGAATCATGAAATTGGGTTTAAATGCTTTGCATGCCTGAATGTGATGTAGTGAAATGTTTGTTATATGATATATGATCCCCAACTTGTTTTCATTTTCTTGAAGCTGGATTCTATTTCCATTGGTCAAAATATTTTGAGAGGGCCCCATGGACAACAAGTTGATTTTTTTTGGCTGACCTAGGTCATCTTATATTGAGTTAAGGAACAATTCTATTTGGTGGGATTTTACCTCTAGGTGCATTCTTATGCAAAAATAAACAACCAACATGTTCATGGGCCTTTAATGTCTTCTATGGTAGTCGATTATGAATAATTTGCAGTTAATCACGATGAATGACATTTTTAGGTCAACTAGCCCTACGTGTTTTTATGCTTTGAGAATCCAGTGTTAAATATAACATAGAAATCTTGAATTCAAGCATTGGCAGACAAACATCAAAATACAAATCTTAAACACGGGGCAATACGAACGTCTGGGGCATGAACAACGCACAAGACATAATAAAACATAGCCCAGGCATATTGTCACGACATTTGAATATGATCTGATCAAAACTATTTTAATAATATATCAGAAAAGGCTCATAAAAACATTTGTTAGCGGGGTTTTAGTTCCTACGAATTCCTACAAGTTGCTTCTAGCACAATACGTATTATTCTGCAACTATATTACTTGGCGAAAATTGAGAAAATATTAGTTTTATTCAAACAGTTATAAAACGAGTAAATAGTACCAGAAGAGAAATTGATCATATCATTGCGGGGGATCCAGTTTAGGTAACTGTAATTAGATTTGATAAATTGCAACAAAATGTCGTAAATACAGATTGATTTATGAGGGTTTTTTACCTTCCGTTTTTCTCGAATCAGATCCTGTAATTGATAACATTGAGAGAGACATGGTGGGAATAACACACAGGCTATCATTCATCGGACATAATTATTACACAATGTTTAAAAATGAATACCTACAGGAAAAGGCTAATTTATGTTGAAATACCTGTTTCAATTAAACGAATTATCGTTCGTCATACGGCAATTTAACTTCTTCAATCCAATATGACTTTACTCCAAATGGAGAGTAATTGCTTTACGTATTTCTCACATAAAATAAATTGTTTAAATCGCTGAAATTAGTATTTAGGAATCTGATGTGAAAATGATCCCAAAATATTTGGAATTAGGGAAAACATGCACCGCTGTTGCTGTACCTAAATGTAAACACTTCAATATAATCGGATTCCATGGTTTTGACACGGGTATATAAATGATGTCTGCAATTCTGAATAAATGAATGCACATCGACAAAATAATTACGTTGATGACAGATTCATATTGTATAAGCTAAAGCGTGGGTGGCGGTTGCTTAGGAAATTGCAGTTATTCAATTGACTAGTCGCATTTTGAGAAGGTATGTTATATCTTTTCGATGTGTTCCTTACAGCTCTATACAGTGTATTTATTTCAATGCCCTATAATCAAATTCATAATTAAACACAGTCACTCACAAACAT
The DNA here is from genome assembly GCA_963678985.1 of Spisula subtruncata. Lineage (NCBI taxonomy): Eukaryota > Metazoa > Mollusca > Bivalvia > Venerida > Mactridae > Spisula > Spisula subtruncata. The sequence continues at coordinate 5,661,736 of OY787669.1, forward strand.
ATTTCATTGGATCAATTGCGTCGCCGTGCTTTATGATATGTGGATGCATTTTCTGCGTTAGGTTGGAATTCTAAATTTTAATGTTTTGCTATTATTTCGTTCGAGACTGGTTTCTAAGAAATGTTAAACTGTACAATAAGATAGTGTTTATTTTAATGCCTTTCAGATTTGGTATGTTTTCGATCAACAGGAAAAGTTAATGGAGACGTTACCGAGAACCGCGACCATCGTAGAATGTACATATACAGTGGTATGTGCGCTGGATATGTTTCCCGGCGATATGAGTTCGATTGAAGCTAGCCAAATTGACCTCAAAGCCATATTTTATTTGTAAATAATTGTGTATAATCAGTCCATTTCAATCATGCCGGAGTTAATCGTAGTATTGTAATGCTTTGTTACGGATGTTAAGAAACGACAATGCCAATGTCTCTCTAATGACTTTGGTAAGTGACACCTGATCTATAGTATATTTGTACAAGAAGGAACTAAATAGTTCAGGTTTCCGCATGGAACCGAGCCAGACGGAAAATACATTAATTCTCTACTCGTAAATGACCTACACGTATCGTATTTTCTCCACTGGGACATACATACACTATGGTGCAACTAAATATGTCATTGTCTTCAGAACAGCCGAAAATGCTTCGTACATTCCTTCTAGAGAAAATGTTTTCTGCCATTAACAATCTCAGTTATTTTAACCAGATTGTGTTATTTGACATCTTCGTTACTTCTTGGAGAACGTGGTGTATGTCATTAGATTCCGCCGTTAAGAGGTTAATGTTTTGCGAACTTTGCTTCATTTACATTCATACAAAGCTATAGTATACCGCTGTGTACATTTCCTTCTTTCTACAATTGTCACGTAAGTCTATTTCTGTTTATTGTTGCCTACCATTTGTTATATTCAATTTATCTTATTTATAGCGTAAGCGTGTAAAGCTTGGATCTACCGATGCACCAACATTTTACTTAAGCGTTTGAATGCCGGTGCTTGTAATGTCTGTGTGCACTGACCGCGTTTTCCTCAGTATTCTGTTTAATCATCATAGTACAAAAACAAGATAAGGATGTAACAATGTATCTAACAAGCATATTTCTAATTGCTTAATTACAATACTAAGTATACTATCAGAGTGATTGTCATGGATTCAAAACTATATTTTTTTTCATTTCTTAGCCAATTAAAACTTGATAATTATTCTGTATGTATATACTGTAAATCATTTATATCATAATCAGATAGTCCACACGTTGACAGGAAATAGTCCAACACGATGATACCAGGAAGTGGTTACTATTAAACATTCATGAAACTCTTCATTAAATCATTCTTTCATTCGGGATTGCTTAGACGCAGACTTACTCGGTAATTACGCCAATATGAACACTAATTAAAATTGATACATGTATACGGTCAAAATTTCTTTGTGGAAAATATATCACCGATTTTGTTTCATGGACTATATTCTGGATTGTATTGAATGTACCTTCAACCAGGAACTAGCACATTCGGCAACCTTTTGAAAGATTTACATTCATTGCATTAAAAATAAGGCACATATAGCTATCATTTGCAATACATCATTCATAAATCATTGGTTTACCCTGATTAATGGTGACACAATCCTAAACATTTATTTGTGAATATGTATGATTGTTTTACCTAGTAAATATTTCTTTAAATAAAAATACAAATGGAGAAATTGATATTTACGGATCGCCGAGATACAATCACCGCACTAACAACTGTACCATGGCCGAGGTTCTTGTTTAGGTCACCTACAACATTTCATATTTTTATACAAAAAAAACCATACATAATCCCAAATGCAATATGATAAAAACAATGCTATAACACAGATGAACATTGGAAAGTATCCTAGCTCGAACTGAACATATTAAAAGAGGTAAAAACATTGACAAGAGGTGGTATAAATATCATGCAAATGGTCGGCAGGCATGGCGACATTGAAACCATCATTTATTGATTCAACAAAATATGAGTATGTGGATGTTTAATTATGAATTGGATAGGAAAACATTAGGACCTTAAAACACGCAAACACTGTAATAGGCGCACCTTACTCAATTGCCACCACTCCTGATTCTCCCAAAGTATCTCAATCCAAACAAGATCTCATCGGAAATATTGCCAGGTCACGTTTCAATAATTTCCACGGGAAGATGGACTCAAAATTATCACCAAAAACAGTAAATACTATTTTTAGCTTATTACAGTAAACTATACGAGTCTTTATTCAGATTTATCTCAAATTTAGAATTGATTTTTGCACAATGTAAATTTGATTTGAGATTTCAACTTGAGACGCTTCGGGTGATCGAGACCAGGCATTCTTAAACTACAACCTCCCAACAAAGTACTAACACCGTAGCTTGTTGAATATTATAAATTATAATGTCATCAACGTAATATACTTATTTTGTTGTTTTGCATTCATTTATTCATAAGGCCAGACAGTGTTTTATATACCCGTGTCAAGATAAAAGTATGCGATCAGCAGAGTTTTAACTCTCAGTTATATGGCAACAGCGGTAAACTTTCAGTCTAATTCCAAATATTCCGGATCATTTTCTCATCAAATACCTAAAAACTAATATCAGCGATATAAACATTTAATTTCATGTGAGAATTACGTCAAGCAATTTAGTTTTGTCTCGAGTGAAATCATATTGGATGGAAGAAGTCTAATTAGCGAATTACGAAAGATAAGTAGTTAAATAGACAAAAACCTCTTTGCATATGAATGAGCAGTTTCCTGTAGTTATAATCTAATTATTTCAGATTAGTGAAAACCTGTGTGCGATTACTGTGATTCCAGACTCAATGCTATCGATAGCATAATCAGATTTAAGACAAATGGAAGGTAAAACACTCCGAAATCAATCACACTCAATACGAAATTTTGGTGCAATTTATCAATCAATTCCGGAGTCTCGTTAACCTAAACAAGATATCACACAATGACATTATAAAATTCCCGTCTGGCTATATTTGACAAATTCTCATTTTGAAGCAATGTCACGGAAACCCGGCTATTGTCTCGTTTTATAGTTTAAGTAAAACTAAGCTTTTCATAATTTTGCAGAGTTATAAAGTTCTAGAATATACCTTAAAGTGCTGGATGCATCTGTAAGTGATTCGTCTATGTGGGGTCATGTAGGCACGAAAAACGTTAATCAATGTCGGTTTTTGGCCTAATTACCTAAAATATGAAATTAGTCCTTTCTGGAATATTACTCAAAAACCATTCATCGGATCTTATTCAAATTTTCTGATAATATTTCTATGGACTTTGTTATATTAAAGTAGATTTTTCTGTTCTATTTTGAAACTGTTTTCATCGAATGATTTTTATATTTGCTGACACTATTTCTGGGCTATGTTTGATTATTTAATTTCCAATAACCATGCTCCAGACAAGCGTTTTTTAAAAATGTTGGCTCTTGTTTATCATGTGGTTTTTGATATTTTTTTTCTGTCAATGCTTGTCATCAGGGTTAACACTGGGTTCGTCAATCATAGTCGGTCACGTATAGGCTCGTTTCCGACACACATGTGTCAATAATATCACTGGATTAGCAACACACTATTCATAAGCGACTATCATAGGAGGCATTAAACTCGAACGAATATTCTATCTGTGAGTATTGCATGACAATGCGCCTTTACAGTTTTTGGTGTATAAGCTCGTATTTAAGCACAATGGAACCTGCTCTGTCGTCATCGTTTCTTCGAAATTACTTTCATTATTCTAATCGGAATTGTTTAATATGTGTTTCCTACCAGAATGTGAACGAAAGAAAGAAACAATGCTTCAGAAATACAATTACCTACTTAACTCGATATTTCATAACAACACCTGTTATTATCAGTGTACATTCACAACAGAAGGAGTCTTTGATCTTGACAATCTAATTTACCAGACGTGTGCGAAAATCAGACATTATACGTGTGGGTGGAAGTTCGGTCTTTAATGGCCTCTGTTTTTATATAGCCTTTGGAAAACACGCGTGATAACTACTATCAGCAACCTAATTTTACTTTTTTATCCATCAATGTTAATGTAACCTTGGTTTTGGGGTATAAGATACTAACCTTAAATCCCATACAACCAAATGCATGCATGATACACATGCATCAAACAACAACTGATACAGATGCATGCAACTTGTATGAAATAATCCTTGTAATCTTAAAACAATGTTAAGTTAGTTATGGAAACATCAATACATGAAATTATGATAATGACAGTGTTGCTATAAGAAATATGAAAAAATATTATTGAAGCGGTTAAAAGAACGTATAATGTCAACACATTTACCAAATTCATACATTGGGCTACCTAGTGAAACCTGCATTCAAGTCGCCGTACGGAAACTATTTCTCTCCAATGGTAAACTGCCTTCATTAGTCAATGGGTTATTCTTACTGATAGAAATTAACCTGTGGTCTAGACGAGGTTTGAACATTGGACCTCTCGATCCCGAAGTCTAGACCACCGCCCCACCCACAAAAATGACAATATTACTCATGAATTTGTCTGCAGGATACTATGATCATTTGAACTACCATGTCTTTTTTATTAAAATCATTCGCTAGAGTATATTACTTTCCAAACACCATCCACGCGAGGACCAACGATTTGAATCATAAAATCAAACCTATAAACTTATTCAAACTAAATGGTGAATCGAAGTGAACGATCCCACTGATTAAACAAACCTTTTGTTAAAGGTTATAAACATTTAACAAACAAGCTCAAATTAAATGATGCAGTTAAGGCTTTTATTTGGAAACTCGGTGTCTGGTTTCGATGATCATGCACGCGACTTCGAGTAAACGGAAGTCGTTGATGTTCTGTTTCGGTTTAATCTCCTTCGTTGACATTGATTGCCAAACCCATTTTAATTAAAATAATGAGCAATTATCACACTGTATGGTGCATTGCACTGCACATGTTAATCAGCTCTCATGATAAGTGCGGGCGAATGCGCCTTACCTTACATACGTAATAAAAGGTTTTATGGACGTAAACACTCCATGGGGTAATCAAGCGACACTCCTTATAGTTTTATTGACATTGTTTTCAAAACAATGCGTAGATTCGATGAAATGCGATCAAAAGTTAGACAATCAACCCGGGCACATATCAGTGTAAAAAACAAAGACTCGAAACCCCGCTAACAATCTATCCGAACGAAGTCTAGACCTGGTACTTATCAGTCATACTCAGTTTCATTGAAATCTAACCATTGGTAACTGATAAATAACGCGGACATACTTTGTACGAACGAACCAACAGACAAACCAACAAGCAATCATACCGACTGACACACCTCAAGCATGAATCGCCCCCATATACTTGTATCTGGTTTGTTTGCAATATTACCAGTCCGTCCCAACACTACATTGTGCCTGCTGAAAACGAGTTCAACTTCGTTTGAATTCATTGGGGTTTCAGTTGTTTCTATAGTTTTACATTAAATGCATGTTCGAGCGCTTTAATGCACTTGTACAGCTTTTAAAACATGATTAGAAAGGTACTTAAAGGCAAATAAAACACTAATTCCAGACTAATATGAAATATATGTAATTACAATATACTGGTTCTGATTTACTACTCGGTCTCAAAAGAACATTAGAAACACATCCATTTTATAAAGAAAGACGCACTAACGACTTAAAGGAATGATAATAATATACCAAACGGGTTATGCAGTATTCAGCAGAAATGAAGGGGAACAATGAAATTCAACCATTGACATTTAGGTGAATAGAGACAGCTTCAAACATCGACATCAGAGAATGTGATGCATCAGTCAGTATTGAATGCAAATTGCCGATATTGTTCTGTGACATTCTGTAAATGAAACATTTTCAACAAAATGTTGTTTAAGAAGTCCAATTCCAACTCAATATCTGCAACTTTTAAGATTTAAAATCACTGAAGTGTAATGAAAGGTCGTTTAATTCGTGAGTACCTCTCTCGCATACTGAAACTACAATCTACAGCTACGGCAAAACGAAATCTCGCATAATACGGTAGAGCACAGTTAACGTTTCACCAACATAAAAATGACGGTCATGTGGGCTTATTATCGGTATAATTCCGCTTCCAATTACTTGCGCCGGGTCTGATAAACCAGAAACTTCGTCTTGCGCTGTATTTGTACGGACGTTGAGTGACAAACCATCAACTAGTCTCCTAATTGTGATTAATGCTACAAACATTGATCCGCGACACATTGGAATAAAGTGCAAATTATGGTACTGGTGAATCGTCGTTTATTAATAAATCGATCAAACGGTAACCTCATTGTGGCATGGCCGCAAACAATATGCTGTGTACCTCCCTTCTTTATGACATTTCTCGCTTCTCTCAAAACACGCAAACGTTGTGCATGTACACTGTGACTGGACCTAAATAGATAAAACTTTAATATTCACTGTGAAAAGGTCAAGTTTTTTTAAACCAATTACAGATACGCGTTCAATGTGCGCAAAAGTTGTTTACAATATGCATGAATGATTATAAAACAAAATTTATAATTTCATTGCACTCTCTGCTACCAATATTACTAATCAATACCAGATAAAGGATGTTATTTTTGGTCGTTACTCCGTGGGTTGTTTTATTACTGTTTTCAGTGCGCGGTTGCTTGGGTTGCGTGCTCCATTCCCTGTCCGATGTCTTCGTGTCTAAAGTGAGCCCCAGTATATCATATTAATGCTAACAGAATGAACCACACCACGTGGTCTCGTACGTTGCATCAGTATGAAGGATACCAACATGTTTTTGCCACATCACAGGATATATAGCATCTTGTCAACTCTTAGTATGACATTTACAGCTTCTATACGAACATAATTCAGTTTCAAGTTGGTTTATAATGTCCATTCAAGGCGTTAGGTAAATGACAACAGCTGCCACCAATATTTCCATTCACAACACGAACGTTTTGTTCAGAACCAATTCGTTTTATTTTGATTTACATAATGATAAAATTTATCCGTTCAATCATTAAGACGTGTATATTATACTTTTATAAGGAAATATTGGTAAATAGATTGTCACGAGGTGATTTTTTGAGAATAATGTTTTCCTGCCGAGATATTTTCTTGAACTGTGATAAAGTTGTGATTAATCGGGTGCCATCGAGAGCTGTGCAAATCGTAATAAAAATACTAGTATGAGTTTAAGTACCAAGTCATAATTGTAAATCAAAATAAATGTATGTTTATAGATGATTGATGAAATGACACGATTCTGAATTCGTTTGCCGATCTTTGCGCGTACCTAGATGTGTGACAATATATATAATATTTTTTATTACGAAATTCACCGCCTATAAAATGTCTGGTACAAAAGATAGCGGTATTGCAATATTTATCGACCCAAACGCGTTTGTGATAGAACTATGTGTTCGTGTCATCTGTGATTTGCATTCTAACATTGACTAATGTTCTGAGTGAAACCTCAAAGTATGATACCAATGCAGACACGCACTAGTATAATTGCTACATACAGGTAAGCATTTTTCATAATGAACGGTAACACCTTGCTTAATAACTGTGGTAATTCTTACACAGTAAAGGTAAGAAATAAATATGATAATCATAACTAGTAATTAAATAAATTCTGAAGCACTTTCTAAGCGATACTAAGTACTTTAACTTCCCTTGAAACAGCTATTACTCAAACATTCATGTATAAGTATGTCATGTTATTTCGATACGGGATCAACTAATTATGAGGTGTATACTGTAAACACCCTTGAAGAGAAAGTTTACCAGAGTAACAGTGTTATAAATAAAGCGATACATCTGGAGTTCGACAAAAGGTAGAAACATGAATTCAAATGGTTTGAAATGCACGGCTACATATTTGATTCAATTTCATATGTTTGCATGTGAGTTCAATTATATATACAGGAAAACAGAAGGATTAAAACACGCTAATACTGTAACAACGACATCGAAAAGACACAAACCCCTACTGCAATGTGACTAGGCTATTCAAAAACTACAACTTACTTAGAAACTACACAGACCATAGAGTATATGATTTGAATCTGTCATCAACGTAATATACTTATGCTGTTGATTTGCATTCATTCATTTAGAATACCAGACATCGTTTTATACGGTTGTGTCAAGACGGAGGAATGCGATTATTGCGAAGTGTTTACTCTCAGTTATAGCAACAACGGTGAACTTTCTGCCTTATTTAAAATATTTCGAATAATTTTCGCATCAGATACCTAAATACTAATTTCAGCGATTTAAACAATTTGTTTCATGCGTGAATTACATCAAGCAAGTGAAATCATATTGGACGAAGTTTAATTGGAGTATGACGAAAGATAAGTCGTTACATTGAAAACAATTATTTCCACATAAATGAGAACTTTCCTGTAGTAAATCATTTAAACATTATGTAATGGCAGCCTGTGGGCGATTAACAATTCCAATGTTATTGATAATATCATCTGATTTGATACAAATGGAAGGTAAAAATCTCCGAAATAAATCTGAATTCACGAAATATTCGTGCAATTTGTCAATCAATTCCCAAGAGTTATTAACATAAACAGGATCTCCTGCAATGAAATTATAAATTTGTCTTCTTATAATATTTTACAGTTTTCCTTTTGCATCAATGTCACGGGAACCAGGCTATTTACTAGTTTTAAAGTTTGAATTAAACTATGTCTTTCTCAATTTTTGCTAAGTAATAACTAAAAGTTGCGGCGTATCATTTTATGTGCTTCGTTCATCTGTGAGTGTTTCGTCCACATGTGATCTTGAATGAACTGAAAAACTTTAACTATAGGCCAATTAAAGACCTGGTTAGGCAAAGAATTAACATAAAAAACCATGAAGTTTGCCTTTTATGTTCCAGTATCCAAACATTTCTCTTTGTATCATATTCAAATTTGGGGATATTTCAATGATACGTTTGCTTATTTCATTTCCATTTACCATGCCAAAGAAATGCGTATTTAATTTATGACAGTGTGGCTCTTGTTGAAGATTCAAATTTTGATATGCGGTATGTCTTTTAATGCTTGACATCTGGATTCGCCAACCACGTTCGTGCTAGTGAGTCTAACAAGTGTGTCAACAATGCAATCGTGTTTAATCGCAATATAAGTATATACACTTACGGACTTTGAAAACGCACCACTTATTCAAACCACGAAATTTAATAGTAAACATTGTTTAATTGTATTAAAATTTTGTCTATAGATAGCTCAATTTATGTTTTAACATCTATCAAACTTTCAAACCGACAGTTAACAATGTTACTAAGTCACGTGACATCCACGTGCTTTAGTCTCAAAACCAAATTCACATTTTGTGGAAAGTGCGTGTAAAGTTATGTTTTGGTGCGTTCACAACAGCGGGTACTCATTACAATTTCAATCCGCTTCTGAGGAATGTTCCTCTATTCACCAACACAGGTTCGGACAATCATGTGGGCAGATCGGGTCATTGAACTTATCCATGGACTCAGGTGTGAAAGAACATGTCAAATGTTTTCGGTGGAATCAATATCTTGGACATTCCATCACGCAGATATTGCTTTCTTCAAGAAAATTGACTGTTTTTCGTTATTTATACGCATGGTTATATTCATACTGTCCAAGGTTAACACTCGTGTCATCCGGAAATAGTAATACAAGAAGGAAGTGACTGCATGTTGAAGCAAGTGTTCAATGTTAGATGAAACAAAAATTGGCAGGGTACTAAGTGAAAATGTTGTATTTCATAAATAAACGTGTTTGATATTTTTATTTGATGATTTAGCATATCTATCGACACCAAGCATTCTTTTGACAGGCACGTTTGTTGACCGGAAGTCCTTGTTATGGCGGAGCATGCGCATTAATTTATCCGAATTTGGTGGCTTTTTATGCCTTTAATCCCTATTTGAAGATTAACGGTGGTTTCAGTTGGCATAAAACGCTATTGTAGACGAATATTTATTGTATCACGACAATTTAATCGTGCAAAAACCACGCGGTGGCTACTTCCGGTTTGTTACATGATTTTACCTCCAGACACATCAGTTTCAGATTAACATTAAATGTAACCTTTGGTTTTGAAAACTTAAAATGTGTTGTTTTTTTGGTATGCTAATGAATCGTTTACACATCGTCATTTACACAGGTCGGATATTGTCATTCGCACGAGACTCACGCGCTAAAAATGGGATTTGGCCACGTGGTCACTATTAGCGATTCGGTTAGTAAAAATGGATTAAAATATACTTTACCCACAACGTTCTAACCTAGTAACATAATTCCATTGGTATAAAATAATCCTAAATAGTTCATACAAAAAATACCGACCCCTGAAAAGTGGTGCGTTTTCAAAGTCCGTAAGTGTAAGTGACTACCATAGGATGCATTAAACGCTCACGAACGTGTTTCAGTGATTTGCATTGGTAGAGGGCACTTTTTGTCGAGGTACACCCTCTTTATTTGAAACACATTGAAACCTGTTGTGTCGTCATCGAGTCGAAATAACTATCTCATAATCTGAAAGGTTAATGTGTTTCCTACCATAATGTGAACGAAAGAGAGACACAATGCTTCAGAAATACCATTACCTACTAAACACGATACTGTATAACAAAACATGTTATAATCAGTGTGCATTCTCGACTGAATGGGTCTTTGATCTTGACAATCTAATTTACAAGACGCTTACGAGCAAGTATTAAACGTTACGCGTGTGGGTGGACGTTGGATCTTTAATGGGCTATGTTTTATTTATCTCACGGAAAACAGGCGTGCTCATTCCCTATAGCAACCTAATTTAATATGAATTACTTTCTTTTTTATTCTTCCATGTTAACGTAACCTTGGTTTTGGGTTATTGCATAATAATCATTTAACACATACAACCAAATTCACGCATAATACATATATATGCATCAAACAGAAACTGATACACATGCATGAAACATGTATGAGATAAATCCTTGCTATCTAAAAACAAAATGAGGTATGTAATCGACACATCAATTCCTGTAATAAACGAACAGTGTGATTGTAAGAAATATTTAAAGTTTCTTATTGAAAACGGTTAAAACAAAGTCTTAGATCGAGGCCATTTTCCATACATTGGGCTACCTAATTAAACCTACATTCAAGTCGCCCTAAGGCGACTATTTCTCTCCTATGGTTCACATGCCCTAACTTGTACCAACGTACACCTTGTTGGAATAGACCATGTGGGTTATGCTTGCTCACAGAAATTAACCAGTTGTCAAGACGAGGGTTGAACCAGGGATCTCTCGATCCCGAAACACGCCTCTTACCTCTGGGTCACCATCCATACGCTAAACATGACGATAGTGTTCATGGATTTGTCTGCAGGATACTTCGATCATTGAATTGATCATGTCTTTTTTATTAAAATGATGCGCAGAAATATACTAATTTCCAAACACCATACGGCCTTGGCAAAAAAGTTTTGTATCATAATATCAAACAAATAAATTTATTCTAACTTAATGGGTAATCGAAGTGAACGATCTCGCTGATTAAACAAAGCTTTTGTTAAAGGTTATGCATATTTAACAAACAATCAAAATTAAATCATGCAGTTAAGGCTTTCATTCGGAAACTCGGTGTCTGATTTCGATGATAATGCACACGGCTTCGTGCACACGGAACTCGTAGATTTTCTTATTCGGGTTAAACCTCTTACATTGACATTGATTTCAATACTCGATTTATTTAAAATAATTATCAATTACTGAACTGTATGGGGCATTATACTGCACACATTAATCACATGCTAATCAGCTCTCATGATAAGTGCGGTCGAATGCACCTTACCTAACATACGTAGGAAGCCTTTATGGACGTACACACTCCAGGGGGTAATCAAATGGCACTGATTTTATCTTTGGGATAATTTCCTTTTAGTTTTAAGTATGCTTTATTTAATACATGAGATTAGGAAACATAAATCGTTTGATTTATTCCGGAATACCTGCATATTATCTAGCTTCAAATACTAGGGTTGTCCCTGTCAGTAATATATATTGCTTGTCTAGATGCAATGAAATTTAAATATTGAATTTAACCAAAGAATATACCGATTCTATCAACTAAATCAAGTAACCTCTACAATTCGTATTCAAGGAATGGTGTATGTGGCGGTAAGAACATATAATGTTGTTATATATAACACTAAGATGACCTTTAGCCAACATATTTCTTGAAATTTATAAAGCAAGACACATGACACAGACCCAATTCTAGAACAAGAAGTTTCAATGTATGTGAAGAATACCCCCAAATACTGCTTGACATCGTGCCGAACATGCGGCATTATACTTCTTTATGTCTTTTCCAGCCGCAAACATTATCACTAGACAGACACGCGCATAAATGCATGAATTCAAAGGACACAACGGATTCTGTTTTACTTCTTGTTTTCGAAAGAGCATTAAAAACACACCCCACTTTATAAAGAAAGACACAATTATGACTTGAAGGAATGATAATAATATACCATAAGGGTTATGTTATATTCCATAGAAACAGTGGGGTACAATGAAATACATTCATTGACAATGGAGTGTAGATGATCAGCTACAACGGTTTTACAACGACATCAAACAATGTGATACACCAGTCAGTCAAACGCTTATGAATTAAATTCGAATTTCCGACAAGGCTCCGTGACATTCGTTAAATGAAACATGTTGAACAAAATGTTCAAAGAAATCAAACAACGACAGAATACCTACATCTTTTCACAACTACCATCTACAGCTGTAAATCCAAATAACGTACAATGTGTATATCTTGAACATACCCAACTTAAAGCAGATGTGTTTTAAAATGACGGTCGTGTGGGCTTATTATCGGTAGAACTCCGTTTTCAATTACTTGCGGCGGGTCTGATAAACCGGGGAACTTCGTCTTGCACTGTATTTGTACGGACGTTGTGTGACAATCCGTCAACTAGTCTCCTAATTGTGATTAATGTTACAAACATTGATCCGAGACACGTTAGAATAAAGTGCAAATCATGGTAAAGATGAATCGTCGTTTATTAAGCACTTGATCAAACGGTAACCTCATTGTGACATGGCCGCAAACAATATGCTGTGTACCTCCCTCCTTAATGACAATTCTCACTTTTGTCAAAACACGCCAACGTTGTGCATGTACACACTGTGACTGGACGTAAAATACACAATACTTCAATTTCCATTGTGAAAAGGTCAAGTTGTTTTAAACAAATTACAGATACGCGTTCAATGTGCGCAAAAGTTGTTTACAATATGCATGACTGGTAATTAGACAATATTTATAATTTCATTGCACTCTCTGCTACCCATAATACTTATCAATATCAGACAAAGGATGTTATGTGTGGGCGTTACTCCGTCTGGTTGTGTTGGGTTGAGTTGTTTTATTATTGTTTTCAGTGCGCGGTTGCTTGTGTTGCGTGCTTGCGATGTCTTCGTGTCTTAAGTGAGCCCCAGTATATCGTTATGATGCTTACATAATGAATCACACCGGTTTATTCAACATGACAGGGTACTAGTATATAGTATGTAGTCAAATCTTAGTATGAAATGAACAGCTTTAATCCAGTCACTTCTGGCAAAATCGGCCCGATAACAGGGTGCCGTTTATCATTTTCAATAAACCGTCAAGTGGTCATGTGACTTGCAATAAACCGTCACCTCATCACGTGACCTAACGGACTTCTTCTTAAAGAGGGGTCGCCGGCTGAAACTCTGTACCCGAGAATGAGGTTTCCCTATTTAAAATGATCTTGCGTCGATCAATAATTGTTCTACGACTTACGTGCGTGTACATGACGTTATCAAGATGTCCGACGTTGTTGTTTTGTCATGACGTCAGTGAAGGAACGTGACGTTACGCACAAATAATGAAAAGGCAAATAAATAGTCCCGTTTTTTATTCCCTTTTTAAAGCAGATGTAGTGACCGGATAAATAGAATAATAGGTTAGTGCCGTGGAGTGAGTGAAAGTTTATCCGGCTCGGCTGCGGAAATTATCGGATTCGCCTACGGCTCACCCGATAAATTCCTCCGCCTTGCCAGATAAACTTACTCATCCACGGCACTAACCTATTATTCTCTATCTATACGGACATTTTAAACCTGATTCACTTTCAAGTATTTTAAGATGTCTATTCAAGGCGTTATGTAAATGAAAACAGCTGCGACCAATATTTCCATTCACAACACGAACGTTTTCTTCCAAACCAATCCGTTTTATTTTCATTTACACAATGATAAAATTTATCCATTCAATCATACCGACGTATATTATACTCGTATAAGGAATTATTGGTAAATAGATTAGTCACGAGGTGATTTATTGAGATTGAGTTTTTCAGCCGAGATATTTCCTTGAACTGTCATAAAGTTGTGATTAATCGGTTGCTATCGAGAGCTGTGCAAATCGCAATAAAAACACGATTTTGTGTTTAAGTACCATGTCATAATCGCAAGTTAAAATAGAATAACGATGGATGATTGATAAAAGGACAATTCTGATTTGTGTGTCGATCTTTGCGCGATAAGCCGAAAAGTCACGTGGTATGCCCGTCTTGTTTTCACCACCTATACAGAACGCCTGGTAGCAGTATTGCAATAACCATCATTATCTCTCAACCCGAGATGTTAGTAACAGGTATTTTGTATGTTTCATATTCGTTAACATTGACTGATGTTCTGAATGAAACCTAGTATCACATCAAAGAATGATGCCAATGCTGACACACACTTGCATAAATACAACATACAGGTAAAGTGCTACAGTACGTGTTTCTTTTGCTTAATGACTGTGGTTATTATTACATACCAAAGGTGATAAATAAATATAACAATTATAACTAGTAGTTAAATAAATACTGAAGCACTTTCTAAGCGATGCTAAGCACTTCCCATTTGCTTGAAACAAATTTTACTTCAACAACTTATTAGAATGTCAAGTTATTTCATTTTGGCGTCAATTAATTATGAGTTTTATATCCTGAACACTCTTGAAGAAATGTTTACCAGATTCATAAATTAAAATATACAGCTGGAATTTATGATGATAACGAAAGATTTCAAGTATTGAAAGCCGCGAGCACATGTTGTACATAAGGTGTACTTGTTTTGCAATCGAGTCGCATATTGTTTAATGCACTATGTTCAGTTGCCATCATCTACCAAATTGTGTATCTATGATCAGTTACTCATTATTCATTATCAACATAATCCTTAGTTTATTCAATGTCTTGGTGACTAGACACACTCGTGTCTTATTGTTTTGTCAACTCGTAAACTCCGGTGTGACAAACCCTTGTTAAGTATAATGGCGGTCGATTAATCCATCAGTCTTTCTTGACATGGTTGACCCTTAAAATCGCAATCAGCTGACTTTAAAAGATATGCATAATTATAGGTGACCTGACTATATCAGCTTTTACTTTTACCAACGATCGTCCGTTTACAAATTTATTGAGTTATTAAATTCCTGTAACAAAAACGTTCTCATTAATCTGTCTTTATATATTAAGGAAGCTTTGGTCTTACGAACAATCCTATTGAATGCATTAGTCTTGTTTATCCTCACCTACAACGGTACTTTTTATCTATTCTTTTGTTAATTTGTTTGAAATTTCTTTTTACATAGATCACATGATTATTGTATATTTCGTACAAGTCCTAATGAAAAATATGTATTGTTATATTCTGTTCTGTTCCTGACTGTCCTTTTGTTGTACAACTCATTATCCACTTTTCATATACAAGTACAAAATTAATGAACTAACAAAATGTAACGATTGTGATAATTATGATTAACAAACCAATCCCTCGATTTGAAACCAAGGATGTTATCGCACATGTGCGCAAACAAATACGATCCATAATGTATTAGATAGTATATCTAAAGAAAGTACGCGGATATCTGACTGAAGTCTCCGGTTATTTTACCGAGTAACTGTTGATTACCTTTCAGGTGAAACTTTCTAAATTACACATCCCGTTGGGAACCTTAACCAGGGCGATTATATTGCAGAATTTGATTGAAATGTTTAACCGATACTCCGTGACAACTTCCCGCTTGGCGAATTAATGGTTTTAAGACGACTATTACATGTTCAATATTTCCCGATTATGCACGTACGAGAACCATACAGTCAGTATTTTTGATTAACCCAGAATTCAGTTAAAAGTTTTTGGTAAAAGCCAAAATTGATTTGAGCAACATACTATCGTATGTTTCCTAACCAAACAAAGTGTTTTTGTCAGAGCACTCAATAACGTACAGTCTGTTCAAAGTTAAATGAGATCAGTTATACATATAACCATATTCTCGTACGTTAGATTAACCGTTTTTATCTAGGTTTAGCTTGGTGTAACCGAGTGAAATGTAGTCCGTCCTATTCTATCGAATGAGACAGTTCCCTCATTAGTATTACTTATTGAATCAACTATATAGATGAACCTTGCACCGAATTTAAATGTTACATAGGTCCCTATTAACAAAACCTCTAATATCTTGCTTACCTTATAAACTAATTTTTTAAGTTCAATTGATTTAATGAATATATTTCAATTTAAGACTTTTCAGGTGTGTTTATTTTCAATACAATTACATTGTGAAAGCAACTACCATTACCTGAATTAAAAGTGTAACTTCAATTAGCCGAGTAAAGTGTTTGTCATCAACACCATTTCTTTAAAATATATATTAGACACTTTTGATTACCGTATATGGTATTCAATCACACCCACAGTGCGAAATGAGCATGTTACAGCTCTCAATATGAGATTCCTTGCGTAATGGCATTCTCTCATTCGTTTGAATTTACAAGGGCCAACAGTTGATTTATCTACACGTTTTTAAATAGACGCTAATTTATTGACAACATTCGCTACAAACTTCCACTTTATTGCTCTAGCACTAAAATGGAATATGTGGAACCGTTAGACAAGCGACGCTTTTTCAAACGAGAGTTCAGGAAACTATGTACAACCTTACTTGCATGAAATGATGTTTTGATAGAGAATTAACAATTAATTAAGTAACAATTAAACTGATTGGTGACGAACGCAACACAACAATTACGCTAATGTCAATCTATTTATGAGTCTCTAGTGTATTGTGGTGGTCGTGACTACTGAAGTCAAAGTGCCAAAAGCTATCACACAAATCACGATAAACACGTATTTGCTAAGCATCATCCATGATGAACTGGGCAATTACAAAATTCTCTTGCTGGTTCACTCGGTGGAACGAAAATATCTCTTGACATTCTCCGAATGCCAAACTTAATATTGTTTACTATTTGTTTAAATTAAATAACGATATGACGTATAGTCATAATTTTAAACAGTTTGATGGCTGACGAGGACACACTGCCTTGAATTTTGGGTACATCACGCTTGTTATCGTCTATGTCTTTATACACAAGGAAAAATTAATGCGCGTTTAATAACGGTTTTAGATTATTACTGTTCGAAGTGGCATGTAAAAGTTTTCAAGTACCACGCATTACTGCATTTTTCAATAAAAAATGAAACAAACTTGTTCATGTTACCGTATAATTCCATAGCAATACAATGATAAGATTATATTACCAAAATAGAAGGAATAACGCTCATATTTTCAACATTTTAACGGAAACGATTTATCTGCAATAACCACGACTTAAAACAATGAATTACCAACAGCGTGCGGTATAGTGAAAGGTCAAAGCACATACTTGGACTGACAAGGTGGCAAGTACTACTTGCGATGTTATAAGACTGAAACATTTATAAATTCAACACCACAAGACGCTTTTAATAAGCCTATTAGCCCATGAAAATCGGAATTTGTCATGCAGACCAAACTGAAATTGAAGCAGCTGGTTTTGTAACCATAAAAAAAGAGCAACGGTAAACGTTTTTTTGTTATGTAAAAATACCGATTTATACTTACGACCCTCTCATTCTAAGTCATCGATAGAGCAAGTAATGATAAAACAATTCAGTATCAGAGAATTAACTCAAGCATATCTGTTCCAAAACAGCATGTGTTACAAGGTACTTGGGAAAATAATCATCATCATAGAAATAAGCGATTTACAATAGTAAATAGTTTTGAACTACCTAACCCAAAGACCAGACCGACTTGTTTATTGGTGTACAAGGCAGGCAAGATAATTCAGGTTAAGTCTGTATGCAATAAACACAACACTATACTCCATCGTAATACCACTACACTCATTAAATGTTATAAGTACACCAACACAGTACATGGCGTAACGTGCAAATACTCGGTAGGGCGACATGTCGAATTTTTTTCCAACACTTACTCCAAAATGAGTGGACCTAGGATTCTAATTTTAAGTGGAGATTATGCATCCTCCACAGACTGCCCGATTCAAGATCAATGTCATTTGGATCAAAGGTCAACTCACCATGACCTTTGAACACACAATAATCACTGGTCCACACCATAAGAAATATAGAATCTTAGATTACAAAACTTAACAGAGAGGCTGTTAATCATCAGATGTAAGCTCCTACTACTTTTGAGGTTGATAGGTCAAATGTCAAGGTCGTTGTGACCTTAACTTCACTGGGCTATTTACTGTCATGAGACATGTATGTTTCAGAAACCTCTCTTGTACGGTCTGTTAACGTAATTCTTCCGGTTTTGTGTTTTCTCGGTGCAGGTATTGATGGACAGGGTGTATCTTATATTTTGAGACTTCTTCCGAAAATCATTTGTTGTGCGCGTGCATTTTGCATTATTTGAAAACTCACGGTTCACTTCTCGTAGCGGGCAAATTATAATCATCGAATTATCGGATATTGCTGCTTTACTACTTGCATGAAGACATGCGAAAAATGAACATGATATCATGTATAATAAAAAGGATATACGCATTATATGTTGGTGTACTTATAACATTTAAAAAGTGTATAACGCAATCTTATACATCTTGAATAAGCTGGAATGAGCCGAATGCGTCATAATGAAGATCAAATGTTGATATAAATCACAAAAATAATGATTGTTCGAATTGACCAACATTTTACAACGTAGTTCAAATGCATGTCGTGAAATGTGGACTATAAACATCAAAACCAATAAAATAACACTTCGATTCCACCTGGAATCTTTGTAGTATGTTCAATGTGTATAGCTTAAGAATGCATGTCGAATACACGTAGCATGGATCCCAAATATTTGGAAATTCGATTTCTTAGAAAATAAATACAGCTCTGTTCAACTAAGATGCGAATACCGTTGGTAAAGTACTGTCACACTGTGCCTACAATAGTTGATATCCGGAATTCCGTGCAAGGGGGTTTTCCCCGTAATTTACATGTAGGTACAAACAAATCTGGCCTAGTAAGACTTGTTTTTGTATTCATATGCAAACACATCTGACACTTACTCTATTGTCTAGATATGAATATTCAAGTGACCCTTGTAAGTATTATAACAGTAAAAATAGTTTCGTACCTACAGATTAGTGGAATACCGGAGTAGGTCTATATTGTACGAATTTGCTTCAAATTCAACTAAACCACTTTAAGATTACGTAAATGTATACACCGAAAAAGGCTGATTCATGCAATAATGGAAACATACTATACACGTAGTCAATTTGAATTGATTTTGGGTTCAAATAATTTCCATAGCGTCATATAAAATGCATGTTAGAGTAGTTTAATATATTTCAACAGCTTTCGAAACATTATTAGACAAAAGCTTGCACAATAATAATTAGTATTCTGCATTAAAATGAAATGATTGTTATTATAACAACCTGACATAGGATGTTTCACTTCTTGATTTGCCAAAGAAAAGTAGGAACTACATCTCATCTCATATAACAATATCAAGTCTTTTCGTAAATACAGGGAAAACGACATGTAACTGAATCCTTGATACAGGGTTACACTGAAAACATATTTTTGTTATCAATAATGCAGTTACATATAGGGAAAGCTGCTACCAGTAACAAAAACATGAACGCACTAAGAAAGACAACAGTGAACAGTAAAATGACACGAAACAGCGACAAAAAAAGACAACTGACACGTCTAATGCATCCGTCAGTCAAACATGCCTGGTCTTAATGGGGATAATGTGAAATGCCGATAAGCTTCCGTGACATACGGTCACATATTTCAAACCAGATTAAATTCTAACACGATATTTTCATCTTATCAGATTTGAAATCACCGTGAAGTAATTTCAAAGTATATTAATGCATCATGGATACTATCGGGTCTACTATTTATAACTAGTAAAGCACATCAACATATCACACAATAATAATAATAATAATAATAATAATAACGACTTTATTTTAAGAGGCAACACAGTTGGGCAAGCCCAGTCTTCCCTGTGAGCCCCTATGGCAATACATATTTACAAAGATAGTATGACATATAAGTAATAAACAGTCTGAAGTATAACAACACTATATGAAAGTATTATAGGTGGATTTTTCAACATGTCGCAAAGTATTTTGCCATTGAATACTATTTCGATGGATGAGATGAAGATGTTTAATAGGAGTTCAACAATTAACAGTAAATTCTCTCCTAGTGATTACAACTGAACCATTTATTTCAGGCACAATACATGTAATGCTGTTATGTTTACTTATGGTCTAAAAGGTGACATGCGACAAGTCAGAAAATTCCAACTATACATTGGGAATACAACACAAAATCAAATGTATACAGAAATACAGTCACATTATTAACAAAATAGCGGATACATTTAAATTAAGTTTGCCCACCAGAGTAGAACCACGATAGGTATAACCTTTTGAAAGCAATTAAAGAATTTGACTGGCGAATATTCAATGGAATATTATTCCATATAACTGGTCCTGAATAGGCTAGTGATTTTCTACAAAATTCCAGACGTGGTTTTGGGACACACAGAGCGTGGTTTGAGTGTGATCGTAAAGATATGTTGTCTGATTCTTTAAACAGGTTTGACATGTATTCGGGAAAAATATTGTTTAGAGATTTATAGACAAAAGTTGCCTTTTTATAGATGATGCGGCACAATCACACAAAGATGCACGCCCTCGTTAACCGTTATGAAAAGTGGAAGTTATATTCTAAGAATAAGAATAACAGTCAATATTTTGCCAATGAAAATGCATATGTTAACACATTTATGGACATTGGAATAAATTAAGTGAAACGCTACAGGCAATAGAAAATGGTCAATAGCTGCCATCGGCGCACACTAGCATAAGAGTATGTTCCATAACGCATTTGACGCCGCGTATGGAAACTCAACATGGAGCAGTATTAATTCTCTTTATTGAAAACATCATGCAATCATGTGAACTATCTAAGCCAACTTTGGACAATCGTCGATCAGCGTCTTTTGCGCTCTTCAATGCTTCACAGGCCGACAAATCACGATGCTAGTTAAAACAAGACCTCGGTTGATATGATACGTTTTGTTAGTCCGCGCAATATATTTACGCGCCATTGCTTGCGTTTGTTCGAGATAATGACAGATCTTTATTATTTCATGTTTTTCATACCTGTTCGACGTGCACATACAATCGTGAGGTGTTTGTATATTTCCTGCTTGCACTTTATTATATTATGTTATTACATAATGTTACTTGAGGCTCGTCGCAAAAATTGTGTACATCGCATACTCTTTATGGTTACAATTTGATCATTCTAACGTGTACTTTGAATGTTCAGATATTAAACAAATTGAATGTGAATATTGGAGAAATAAACACGATGGAACTGGAAGCAATATTATACGTATGTTTTTGGGATTGTCCCTCGTAAGTAATGACTTGTAGCTAGTTCAAATAAGAATGACTTGTACATGTACTAACTTGTAAATTTTGATAAAATAGTTTTATGTTAAAGAAATACATTATACCGGTAGTTGTTCTGAGTATCTTACCCGATGTAACATCGGTGCAGAATAAAGATATGAGGAAATCGGACGGGGAAGGCAGCACTCAACTTATTAATCAGCCGAGAACAGACAAAACACCAACAACAGAACATTACATATTTACACGGAGCAATGCCAACAAATAACCTTACTTTATTTTTAAAAAGCCCAAGTCCCTGTTGTAAAGAGACCAAAATTAATTTAAGTCATAAACGAATAAAATGTGGGTACATTTCTTACAACTGAAAGTGCATCAATCCAGATCAATCTGATTGATTAGATATTTAGATGTGTGCACTTATATATTATCTGTATAGAGAATTTGAAACATCGTTAACATTTCTCAGTTTACATTACTCGCTAAACAGACTCATTTCCATGTTACATTTATTATATTAGAAGCATTTTGACAGAAATGTTCTAGATTTTATTTGTCTTGGGTAAGACAAATAGCAATACTGAAATGTTGTTTTATGATTTAGACTCAGCGAAAACGCATTAATCACTGTAATGCTAATTCAATGTTCGTATCAGAACAAATGTTTTTCTTGAAAAATTATGTGCCCCAATAATATTCTAAACATGCAATTCATTGAAAAATGCACATATCTTTATAGTAGACTATAATTACTGCAAGCTAGTCGTTCCTGATTGTTTAAAACATACATGATTACACAAATTATACGGTTAGGCCAATGGATGACAAGTCTTAACTCTTGAGTTCAGTTAAAAATTTTCGTCTTGACCTCTTGAACTTTTGAACTGTCTTTAATGTTAACGCGGTTACCAAAATTGAATCAAAAACGTTTCCAGCGATCTCCAGAAAGTGTGCTTTTCAGCAGTGTGATGTCTCTGGTTACTTATACAGAGATGTTTGAGAATTCGAATAAAGTTTCATTGTTCTGATAGGTGGACTTGTATATTTTCCACTGGCATTTTAGAGACAGTCTCGAGAAGTAAATCATCATCGCGTCGTTGGTAATAACATGACTTGTTGACACCGTGTACCGTGATTGGTTTTTTTCTGTAAGTCACACGTGGCATTCTTGCACTCCAAGCGTCTAGTAAGTAAGTAAGTAAGTAAGTAACGTCTTTATTTAACGAGGCTGACACATTCAGTTTCCCGATCTTCCATGTGGGCCGTCTAATACGAAGTATCTCAAATGCTCAGTTATAATTGTCTATCATAAATGATATAAAATGTACTGGTTTCAAAACGGCTCTAGTATTTCGTCGTGGATATTACGAAGACAATGCTTCAGGAATCGTGTTACTAATGATAACGTATGGATGCAAATAAAAATTACAATCTTGAATAAACTATTGTCTGGCTACATGTCTAAGCACACCATAGAAAGTCCGCCGTATGGGATTCAAAGTTCATCAAACAGTAAAATATCATGTTACTCATAATTACTTGTGAGTACGAACGAAAGATACACTCTTAAATAAATCATTTGCTGACTATATTTCAGCACAGCATAAATGTAGAATGTCCACCGTATGGGTGTCAAAGTCCAAGCCCAAGTCCAAAGTATAACCATCATCAGGAGAAATATTCTAACATAGGGATGAACAATGAATATGCACAATATCAACAACAATGATTAAATAAAGAGAGAGGGGGAAAGCTAGACACATCTACACGCACGTTATTATAAATGATACACTTGTTGTTTCGCCACCAATCTTAAGGTACTTAACCACTAGCAATGAAGAATGTTAACGTGTTTGGAGATGGTACATATCGTCTACTGTAAGAGAGTACAATATTATAGTGCACTTGTCCATAAAATGTTATTAAAATATTGTATAGTAAATGTCATATATCATTATAATAAGCCAAAATATCATTATATTTTACTTTTCAGACATTTATTTCACAATTACGTATACGAGAAAAACACCACATACGTGTACATGATATGTTTTGTTATTTGAAGCCAAAAATGAATGATGTATATTTATGGTATTAATACAAGAACTATTTATAGCACAGACTCTAGTCTAAATTTGAAAAAAGTGCTATAAAAACTTCATAATTTCAAACTGCCAGCTGAGCTTCGTCATATTTCTGATATCTCAAAATTATATACGACGAGAATGTTGCTACGGGAAAGGGGAGCACACATGATTTGGTGAAGATAGAAATATGTACATACTAGTAAACTATATCCTAATTACGACGCGTTCAAATTAAGTACATAATTATGTTCTTACTATGTATTTACACGTACTATTTAGCCTTAGCTGTTTGTCAATAATATTCACAGAATTCAGACCCCTTAGCAGATTCCATTTCCGTGTACCCAAACAAAGACTACTGTCCCGTACATTCGCAGAACATATGCAGACCATACAACAAATAGTATCGTAAGGACATATACATATCGTATAGTATTATAAGAAGTCAAATATCTTGTGATTGACCACACAATCGACACATATAAAAGCCTCTCGAAATATTTTGAGTTTACAGTGCTACGTTAGGCACCCGTATTATGTTTGAACAGTTTTTACGTAGTTTGGCATACACATTTTCGAAATGAACTGATCGACCTAAAACGCATACCTTTTTGACGCCCCTACATTTATGTATTCTTGTTGTTGGATATTGTATGTAAATACTTGAAAACTTTAAAACTATATAATATTTCAGGAAAATTGAAACAATGAAATTATATACTGTTACCAGTACAATAGAGATATTTAGATTGCGTCGTGTCTGCACGAACATATCACATGTTCAACTCTGTTCAACTAGTATAAGTGGGGCAGCTCCCGACGTACATGCATGTGTTAAACACCACTGTGTCCATGGCGTTCGTTATATAATTAGCATATACCTATACGAGTACTAACAAAATGTAAATATCGTGATAATTATACTTAAAAACAATCCCTCTATTTGAAACCAACTATGTGCGCTGACAGATATTATCCCTAACTTTGCGGTGGGTTATATCCAAATAAAGTTGTTTGTCATTTTGTTGTTGAATATCTAATTAATGTAATTCCTGTCAACAATGCAACGTGTGCGGCTAGCTGACTAGAGTCATAGGTCATCCGTACCGAGAAGCTGTCAATTACCTTTCAGATTAAGCTTTGAAAAAATTAGAAATCCCAGGTAGGAACCTCAGTTTAAATGAATATGAAATTGTAGAGTCTTAAACATATGTTCATTTTTACGCAGCGATATCTAAATAAAGTCCTTTCAACAATGATGCGTCCGCGGGCAGCTGACTAGAGTCAAAGGACGTTTTTAACGAGTAACTGTTGATTACATTTTAGGTTAAACTTTAAAGATTATAAATCCCGGTAGGGAACTTCAGCCATAATAGTGAATATATTGCACGCCTTAACGTTTGACCAATACTCCGTGACAACTTCCCGCTTAGCAAAGTAATGATTTCAAGACGACTATTACAGCTCCAATAGTTTCCGATGATGCACCTACTGGTAATATTTTGTTATTATTGTCAACTGATCAAGAATGAGGCCAACATTTTTTTTAATAAGCAGTATTGATTTCAGCAGCATAACATACGTTCTTAATAAGACATGCAGTGCAGTTGGTCTATTCAATATTGTTGAAAGAAATATATTAGGAAACCAGCCGAGCACAAAAACCGTAACAATACACAACATAACAAAACCTCAAGGAGCAATGACCACGCAACCTTTCACAACATTTATACGCTTGTTGGGTCCATATTAACACATTTTCCAAGATATGATTTTGTCTACGAAAGACCTTTTCTCGGTTCAAAACAATGTTCATGTACTATACACACGTACATGTATATTTGTATTCTGAGATGTAAGTGTGCAATAAAAATGCATTATGCATTTTAAATTTCAAAAGTGGGGCGCTATGTTTTAAAGTGAACTTATGTGCGTGATATATATTTATAAATAATACCTACATGTAATTCGCTTGTTGAATATGTTCCCTTACATCAAATCATATCGAATGTGCGAAATATACAAAATTGTCCAGTTATCTGATGTTATTCTCTTTTTGGTACGCATGCTGCAGGAAGGGTCGAACCGGAGATTGCTCTTGTAGGAGGTGAGATATGTTTTGCATACAATAATTACATATACATCCTATGTGTACACACACACACGAATAAGATGGGGATGGAACCGCACGAAATGCGGTGCAATTTAAAACATGTGCTCAGACGCTTAATATCTTATATCAACTATTTTTCTTGTATCCGACGGCGATAACTCACTATAATAACCCGGATACGAGGAGAGTAATTTGACATGTTCACAATTGCCAGTTTTGTGCCATCAAATTAAGCGTATATTGCAAACTTATTTGACTAACGATTTGCATATTTCGTATCACAGACATGTATCAAGTAAATCGGAAGTGAAAATTTAGTCGAAGATGAAAAGCCCTGATTTTGCGCGCGTGAACAGACGTTTTACCATTTGTGATGGTGTGATCATTCAGGCGTAATGGATACCAACGGAAATGGGTTCAACATGAACACTGTGGGTACACAAATGGACAGTGTTCGTAAAAAAGTTTTTCGAGTTAACAATTTAAAACAATTGAATTTTTAATTCGTTTGCAAAACTTTTGACTCATTAAGGAAATATTTTTAAAAATCATTTTATACGGATTTATATCAATTGATCACTCGTGAAAGACCATGTACATCTGCATGGAAAGTTGTCAGTGACATGATCATTGTACTTAAGCAAATGGCTATTAATTTGTTTGAACGACTCTTTATTCATTACTTTTCCACAAGGCGTAAGTACTATTAAGCTCCGTGGCACATGTATTGATGTGCTTGGTAGATAATTTACAATAAATTAAGTAACAATTAAACTGATTGGTCACGAACCAAACACGACAATTACGCTAATGTTAATCTACTTATTACTCTCCAGTGTACTCGGCCGGTCGCGTCTGTTGAAGTCAAAGTGCCATAAGCTATGTCACAAATTACGATAAACATGTATTTGCTTAGCAAAATCCCTGATGAACTGTGTAATAGCACGCGTGCCAGGTTTTACGATAATTCTATCTTAGTAGTCTACGGATGAGTAAAATGCACCGCATACTCTTTGTTATAGTTACAAAAATACGTATCGTACATGCTATTGTACCTTAATGTGACAATTTGATCATTCAATCGTGTACAATGAATATTCAGATATTAAACAATGTAAATATTTGAGAGAAAAAACACGATGCAACAGGAAGCAATAGTATACGTATGGTTTTGGGATTGTCCCTAGTAAGTAATTACTTGTAGCTAGTTCAAATAAGAATGACTTGTACATGTATTAACTTGTGAATTTTGATAAAATATTTTTATTTTAAAGAAATACATTATACCGGTAGTTGTTCTGATTATCTTACCCGGTGCAGGATAAGGATATGAGAAAATCGGACGGGGAAGGCAGCACTCAACTTATTAATCAGCCGAGAACAGACAAAACACCAATAACAGAACATTACATATTTACACGGAGCAATGCCAGCAAACAACCTTAATTTATTTTTAAAAAGCCCAAGTCCCTGTTGTAAAGAGACCAAATTTAATTTAAGTCATAAACGAATAAAATGTGGATACATTTCTTACAACTGAAAGTGCATCAATTCAGATCAATCTGATTGGTCAGATATTAAGATGTGTGCACTTATATATTATATGTATAGAGAATTGGAAACATCGTTAACATTTCTCAATTTACATTACTCGCTAAACAGAAATGCTCATTTCCATGTTACATTTATTATATTAGAAGCATTTTGACAGAAATGTTCTAGATTTTATTTGTCTTGGGTAAGACAAATAGCAATACTGAAATGTCGTTTTATGATTTAGTCTCAGCGAAAACGCATTAATCACTGGAATGCTAATTCAATGTTCGTATCAGAACAAATGTTTTTCTTGAAAAATTATGAGCCCCAATAATATTCTAAACATGCAATTCATCGAGAAAATGCACATATCGTTATAGTAGACTATAATTACTGCAAGCTAGTCGTTCCTGATTGTTTAAAACATACATGATTATACAAATTATACGGCGAGGTCAATGGATGACAAGTCTTAACTCTTGAGTTCAGTTAAGAATTTTCGTCTTGACCTCTTGAAATTTTGAACTGTCTTTAATGTTAACACGGTGTACCAAAATCGAATCAAAAACGTTTCCAGCGATCTCCAGAAAGTGTGCTTTTCAGCAGTGTGATGTCTCTGGTTACTTATACAGAGATGTTTGAGAATTCGAATAAAGTTTCATTGTTCTGACAGGTGGACTTGTATATTTTTCACAGGCATTTTAAAGTAAGTCATTATCGCGTCATTGGTAATAGCATGACTTGTTGACACCGTGTACCGTGATTGTTTTTTTCTGTAAGTCTTACGTGGCATTCTTGCATTCCCAACGTCTTATACGAAGTATTTCAAATGTTCATTTTTAATTGTCTATCATAAATGATATAAAATGTACTGGTCTCAAAACTGCTCTAGTATTTCGTCGTGGATATTACGAAGACAATGCTTCAGGAATCGTGTTACTAATGATAACGTATGGATGCAAATAAAAATTACAATCTTGAATAAACTTTTGTCTGGCTACATGTCTAAGTACAACATAGAAAGTCCGCCGTATGGGATTCAAAGTTCATACAACAGTTAAATGTCATGTTACTAATAATTACTTGTGAGTACGAACGAAAGATACACTCTTAAATAAATCATTTGCTGACTATATTTTAGCACACCATAAATGTAGAATGTCCACCGTATGGTTGTCAAACTCCAAGCCAAAGTACAAAGTATAACCATCATCAGGAGAAATATTCTATTATAGGGATGAACAATGAATATGCACAATATCAACAACAATGATTAAATAAAGAGAGAGGGGAGAGCTAGACACGTCTGCACGCACGTTATAATAAATGAAACATTTGTTGTTCGTCACCAATCTTAAGGTACTTAACCACTAGTTATGAAGAATGTTAACGTGTTTGGAGATGGTACATATCGTATACTGTAAGAGTACAATATTATAGTGCACTTGTCCATAAAATGCTTTTAAAATATTGTATAATAAATGTCATATATCATTATAATAAGCCAAAATATCATTATATTTTACTTTTCAGACATTTATTTCACAATTACGTATACGAGAAAAACACCACATAC
Organism: Spisula subtruncata; assembly: GCA_963678985.1. NCBI lineage: Eukaryota > Metazoa > Mollusca > Bivalvia > Venerida > Mactridae > Spisula > Spisula subtruncata. The sequence continues at coordinate 5,690,910 of OY787669.1, forward strand.
GTGTACATGATATGTTTTGTTATTTGAAGCCAAAAATGAATGATATATATTTATGGTATTAATACAAGAACTATTTATAGCACAGACTCTAGTCTAAATTTGAAAAAAGTGATATAAAAACTTCACAATTTCAAACTGCCAGCTGAGCTTCGTCATATTTCTGATATCTCAAAACTATATACGACGAGAATGTTGCTACGGAAAAGGGGAGCACACATGATTTGGTGAAGATAGAAATATGTACATACTAGTAAACTATATCCTAATTACGACGCGTTCAAATTAAGTACATATGTTCTTACTATGTATTTACACGTACTATTTAGCCTTAGCTGTTTGTCAATAATATTCACAGAATTCAGACCCCTTAGCAGATTCCATTTCCGTGTACCCAAACAAAGACTACTGTCCCGTACATTCGCAGATCATATGCAGACCATACAAAAATAGTATCGTAAGGACATATACATATCGTATAGTATTATAAGAAGTCAAATAACTTGTGATTGACCACACAATCGGCACATATAAAAGCCTCTCGAAATATTTTGAGTTTACAGTGCTACGTAAGGCACCCGTATTATGTTTGAACAGTTTTTACGTAGTTTGGCATACACATTTTCGAAATGAACTGATCGACCTAAAACGCATACCTTTTTGACGCCCCTACATTTATGTATTCTTGTTGTTGGATATTGTATGTAAATACTTGAAAACTTTAAAACTATATAACATTTCAGGAAAATTGAAACAATGAAATTATATACTGTTACCAGTACAATAGAGATATTTACATTGCGTCGTGTCTGCACGAACATATCACATGTTCAACTCTGTTCAACTAGTATAAGTGGGGCACCTCCCGACGTACATGCATGTGTAAAACACCACTGTGTCCATGGCGTTCGTTATATAATTAGCATATACATATACGAGTACTAACAAAATGTATATATCGTGATAATTATACTTAAAAACAATCCCTCTATTTGAAACCAACTATGTGCGCTGACAGATATTATCCCTAACTTTGCGGTGGGTTATATTCAAATATAGTTGTTTGTGTTTTTGTTGTTGAATATCTAATTAATGAAATTTCTGTCAACAATGCAACGTGTGCGGCTAGCTGACTAGAGTCATTGGTCGTCCGTACCGAGAAGCTGTCGATTACCTTTCAGATTAAGCTTTGAAAAAATAGACATCCCAGGTAGGAACCTCAGTCTAAATGAATATGAAATTATAGAGTCTTAAATATATATTCATATTCACCCAGCGTATATCTAAATAAAGTCCTTTCAACAATGATGCGTACGCGGGCAGCTGACTAGAGTCATCGGTCGTTTTTAACGAGTAACTGTTGATTACATTTCAGGTTAAACTTTAAAGATTATAAATCCCGGTAGGGAACTTCAGCCATAATAGTGAATATATTGCACGCCTTAACGTTTTACCAATACTCCGTGACAACTTCCCGCTTAGCAAATTAATGATTTCAAGACGACTATTACAGCTCCAATAGTTTCCGATGATGTACCTCCAGGTAACACTTTGTTATTATTGTCACTTATCAAGAATGAGGTAAACATGTTTTTAATAAGCAGTATTGGTTTCAGCAGCATAACATACGTTCTTAATAAGACATGCAGTCCAGTTGGTATATTCAATATTGTTGAAAGAAATATATTAGGAAACCAGCCGAGCACAAAAACCGTAACAATACACAACATAACAAAACCTCAAAAAGCAATGACCACGCAACCTTTCACAACATTTATACGCTTGTTGGGTCCATATTAACACATTTTCCAAGATATGATTTTGTCTACGAAAGACCTTTTCTCGGTTCAAAGCAATGTACAATCATGTACTATACACACGTACATGTATATTTGTATTCTGAGATGTAAGTGTGCAATAAAAATGCATTATGCATTTTAAATTTCAAAAGTAGGGCGCTATGTTTTAAAGTGAACTTATGTGCGTGATATATATTTATAAATAATACCTACATGTAATTCGCTTGTTGAATATGTTCCCTTACATCAAATCATATCGAATGTGCGAAATATACAAAATTGTCCAGAAGATATTAACTATTTTTTTGTATCCGACGGCGATAACTCACTATAATAACCCGGATACGAGGAGAGTAATTTGACATGTTCACAATTGCCAGTTTTGTGCCATCAAATTAAGCGTATATTGCAAACCTATTTGACTAACGATTTGCGTATTTCGTATCACAGACATGTATCAAGTAAATTGGAAGTGGAAATTTAGTCGAAGATGAAAAGCCCTGATTTTGCGCGCGTGAACAGACGTTTTACCATTTGTGATGGTGTGATCATTCAGGCGTAATGGATACCAACGGAAATGGGTTCAACATGAACACTGTGGGTACACAAATGGACAGTGTTCGTAAAAATGTTTTTCGAGTTAACAATTTAAAACAATTGAATTTTTAATTCGTTTGCACAACTTTTGACGCTCAGTATATATTAAACTCATTAAGGAAATATTTTTAAAAATCATTTAATACGGATTCATATCAATTGATCACTCGTGAAAGACCATGTACATCTGCATGGAAAGTTGTCAGTGACATGATCATTGTACTTAAGCAAATGGCTATTAATTTGTTTGAACGACTCTTTATTCATTACTTTTCCACAAGGCGTAAGTACTATTAAGCTCCGTGGCACATGTATTGATGTGCTTGGTAGATAATTTACAATAAATTAAGGAACAATTAAACTGATTGGTCACGAACCAAACACGACAATTACGCTAATGTTAATCTACTTATTATAGTCTCCAGTGTACTCGGCCGGTCGCGTCTGTTGAAGTCAAAGTGCCATAAGCTATGTCACAAATTACGATAAACATGTATTTGCTTAGCAAAATCCCTGATGAATGTGTTAAAGCACGCGTGCTAGGTTTTACGATGATTCTATCTTAGTATTATACGGATGAGTAAAATGTTGTTGGCTAGTTGAACTGAAAAAAGATTTTATTTCTTAAGTTATTTCATGACAAAATGATATAATTTTAGACAACAAGATATAATTTGTCTGTCAATTACTCTTTAATCATTGTAAAACTAGCTGTTTTAACTTCTATTCGGTCAACATGACAAGTTTCGATTTTCATGGCAATAAACTCACAAGAAGCGCCTATGGATGTTAATTAATGTACATATTTCATGCGGCCATAATAAGTCATTCGAAACCTTAATGCACGTGTATTATATTGCTGCATATGTAAATATAAAATTTGATATAAAGTAAACACAAAGGACTATAATGTATACTATGATATCATTTGTATTAATACAAATCACGGAGACTTGTACAATTCTCGGAAGTATCAACTTGAAGCAACGGACTGTCATTTCTTAATCAAAACAGATGGAACAAAACATGTTCATGCAACCGCTGAGTATAATTTCAGTACAATATAATGAAGGCTATTAGATTACACAAATTCAAGTCATAAAGCGGAAATTCCTACATGTAGCATTAACGGATAGAGGCTCGTAGGGAAGATTAGGCAAATGCCTAAATACGTTGCCTCTATAGATAAAGTCTTTATTATTATTATTATTATTATTATACGAATTACCGAAAAAAACAACACAACGCCCACGACTAAAACAATACAACACTAACAGCGCTTCTTGCAAATTGAATGTTACTTCCTAGAACATGTAGCAAGTGATGATAAAACAATACAATATCGGTATTTTAACTCAAACATATCAGTTCCCGAGCAGTATACCTGTGCTACAAGTTACTTGGAAAAATAATCACCATCATAGACATAAGTTTTAGACTATCTAACACCAAGACCAGATTGTATTTTTCCTTTGGTATTCAATAAGTCTAGAATAGCGGAACCGTTACATGGTACAGCATTCGTAGGAACGTAAAAACTTCGTACTTACAACAAACACTCAACTACAACATAAACCAAGTTTTTTTGGCAAGGAATATAAATCCGGTTAAGTCTTTTTGCAATAAAACACAAGGTAATAATCCATCGTAAAACAACTTCCACACGAATTTTAAATCAGCTTGAATGAGCAAAGTGAGTCGTAATTAAGATCAATATTGATTTGAATCACATTCATAATGATTGAATATGTCTACTACACATCCAAAACCAACCAAACTACACTTCAAATCAATCTGAAATCATTGTTGTATGCTCAGTATGTGTATAGTTCAAAAATGCATAAAGTTTGATTAAAAATGAATATTTGGAAAGCCAATGTTTTAGAATATCAAGAATGAATAAGTGAGATACGAATACCGTTGGCATAGTAAAGTCAATCTCTATCTGCAATACTATTCGCTTCGTATACGAATACACGACAATGGCTGAATCATGCAATAACGAACATAATATATCATGGTATATTTCGTTCGAATTCATTTAAAAACATTGGGTTCTAGTTTCTTTCCAAGTGTCATATAAAATGTCTGGTAGAGAATTTAATCCATTCAAACAGCTTTTTATTATTAATGCACAATAAACCACATTTATTCTGCATTAAAAGTGTAATAATAAAAACCTGAACATCGAAAAGTAGGAAACTCATCACATCTCATATCAATATCGCGTAGTATCGTAAATATGATCGCAAATATATCCTAATGGTTTGGGTAACTATATCATCGATCAAGAGCAATACGAAAAATCTTGTTTCCAAAAAAGCAGTTACCTGTGAGGAAAAACTTCATCCAGCAGAAACAGCAGAACACTAAGAAAAACAACAATGAACAGTAAAATGACACGAAACAGCAACATAAAAGACAGCTGACAAGTCTAATGCACCTGTCTGTCAAGCAAGCATGGTCTTAATGGGAATTACATGAAATGCCGATAAGCTTCCGTGACATTCGGTCGCATATTTCAAACCAGATTAAATACGTGAAGTCAAATTCAAACACGATATCTGCATCGTATCCGGTTTGAAATCGGCGTGACGATATTTGCGTTCTTCAATGCTTCACTGGCCGTCGAATCACGATACTAGTTAAAGATAAGAACTCGGTTGATATGATACGTTTGGTTAGTACGCTCATTTTATTACGCGGCATTGATTGCGTTTGTTCCAAATCATAAACATATCTTTGTTACTTAATGTTTTTCATGGCAGGTTGACGTGCGCACCAAATTGTGAGGTGTTTTCTGCTTGAAGTTCATCATATGTTATTACATAATTTTACTTGAGACTCGTCGCAAAAATTTGAGTTTCGGATACTTATTTGTATGGTTACAAAAATACGTATCGTGCTAGATATATATCCTTAATGTGACAATTTGATCATTCAATCGTGTACAATGAATGTTCAGATATTTAACAATGAGAATATGCTAAAAATAGTAGAATTAGTTTATTTGGAATTGACCCTCGTAAATAATGACTTGTAAAAATTACAAATAAGCATGACTTGTATTATATGTAGTGCATTTTGATAACATAGTTTTGTGTTAAAGAAACACATTATACTGATTATCTTACACGATGTAGCATCGATACAGAATAAATATATGAGAAAATCGGACGGGGAAGGCAGCGCTCAACTTAATCAGCTGAGCACAGACGAAACACCATGAACATAACATATTACATAATTACATCCAGAAATGCCCAAATATTACTTTACGATTGTTTTCTAAAAAGTACACGACCAGCTGTAAAGAGACCAAATGAGGGTAAGTCTTAAACGAATAAAACAGTTGGCAAATCAATTCAGATTCATCTATTTCGTCAGATGTTTTTCACTATTTTAGAGGCATACAAAATTTAATACAACGTAAACATTTCTCAACTTGCGTTACTCGCTAAATAGACATGCTCATCTCCATATTGCACTTATTATATTAGAAGCATTTTGACATAAATGTTCTAGATTTTATTTGACTTCAGCAAGACAAAGAACAATATTGCCATATCGTTTTATGATTAAGTCTCAGTAAAAACGTATAAATCACTGCAGTGCTAATTCAATGTTCATATCAGAACAAATGTCTTTCTTGTGAAATTATGTGCCATAATACTATTCTGAATATGAAGTTTAAGGAGCTCATACACGTATCGTTGTAGTAGACTATTACTGCGATATTGTCGCTCCTGTTTGCCTAATATTTTTCAAATGAATTTAAGGATATTGACTTTAATCTGGTGTCCAATTGTATGTCGGTCTGTTGAATGACCTCTTGTACTATTGAATTGCTAAGGCGGTATATCAAACTTGGATAAAAACGAAATTAATTAACATTTAAAAAGAGACCTACTTTGCTCGTTTGTCTGGTGAATGACTTAACTCAAGAACTTTCCCCTTCACCTCTAGGACTATTGAACTGATTGCAACGTTAACACGGTATAAATCAAAATATGATTAAAAACGTATTCGGCGTCTCTTCATAAAGTGTGATTTTTTCCATTGTAATGTATCCGTTTATGAAAGCAGAGACATTTGAGAATTCGAATCAAGTGGTCATTAACCTGGCATGCAGACATTTATATTTTTCACTGTCTTTATAAAGACAACCTCGAGATGTACGTCATTATGGCGTCATTGGTAATAACAGAACATATTGACACCACGTACCGTAATTAGTCTTTTCTGTAAGTCTCGCATGGCACTCTCAATAATGTCTATTACGAAGTACTGTTATGTCTAGTGTTTGTCTAAGTTGTTTTTAATTATCTACTATATTTATTCTTGTCTCCAAACGTATCTAGTATTTCGTCGTGGATATTATGAAGACAATACTTCAGGAATCGTGTAACTAATAATAACTTATGGATAAAAACGAAATTTACTTAAATAAACAAATGTCTAAGCTATATGTCTACGTACAACATAGAATGTGTTACAGTTCAGACAGAAGTACTAATACTAAAATATAAGAACACCATCGGGACACATAATAACAGACATATTCTAACATAGGGATGAACAATGAATATGCACAATATCAACATCAGTGATTAAATGTAAAATCTACACAGAAAAGGTGAGTATCTAGACACATCATTGTTATAAGTACTAAACCATTAGTAACGATGAATGTTAACGAGTTCGAAGCTGGTAATGTAGTTATAACTCTACTGTAAGAGTACAATATTATAGTTCACTTGCCCATAAACTACTAGTACAACCTTGTTCAGTACAGGATCATACATCATTATAATGAGGACAAAAAGTCCCTTTTGGTACTTTCCAGACATTTAAATCATTATTTCATATATGAGAAAAACTCATCTTATAAGGTAGCAACTGATATGTACAGGTATACATATAATAATAAAACAACTACTAGTACTTATAGCAAAATGTAATATCTTGAGTTCGACCACACAATCTACAATAGTAAATCCTCTGTTAGATGTTTTGAGTTTACAGGGCTACGTTAGGCGCCCGTATTATATACTGTATAGTTAAACAATGTTTTATCCATAGTTTGACACACACTTTTTTTAAATGGACTGTGAGACAGTTCCAATGGATGCCCCTACATTATGAAATCCCTACATTAATGTATATTCGTTGTTGGATACTGTATGTAAATACTTAAAACTATAAAACTATAAATGTATTACATTTCAGGAAAATGGAAACTATAAAGTTATATGCTGTTCACAGTACGCTAGAGATATTTTCTTTGCATCGTGTTTGCACGGACATATCACATGTTCAACTCGGTTGAAATATAAGTGGGGCACCTCTCGTACATGCATGTTTAAAACACCGTTGTTACCATGGCGTTCGTTATACAAATAGCATATACATATATGAGAACTAACAAAATGTAAATATCGTGATAATTATACTTAAAAAAAACAAACCCTCTATTTGAAAACACCAATGTTATAACACATGTGAGCTGACAGATACTATCCCTAACTTCGCGGTTGGTGTACATAAAGATAGTAGTTGTTGTTTGTTGTTGTTGTTGTTGTTGTTGTTGTATATCTAAAGAAAGTATTTTCTGTCAACAAATCAACGTATGTGGCCAGCTTTAAGCTTTACAAATTAGACATCCCAGATGGCAACCTCAACCTTAACGAATATATTGTAGAATCCTTAAGACTTATTCTTGTTCAATCAGAGTATACTATCTAAATCATCTAAATAAATTCCTTTCCGCAACGATGCGTACGCGGGAAGCTAACTAGAGTCATCGGTCGTTTTTAACGAGTATATGTTGGTTACATTTCATGTTAAACCTTACAGATTATCCATCCCGAGTAGGAACCTCAACCATAATAGTAAATATATTGCAGAGTCTTTAACGTTTTACCAATACTCCGTGACAACTTCCCGCTTGGTAAATTAATGGCTTCTCGAAGACCATATTACAGCTCCAATAGTTTCCGATGATGCACCTCCAGGTAACACTTTGTTATTATTGTCACTTGATCAAGAATGAGGTCAACATGTTTTTAATAAACAGTATTGGTTTCAGCAGCATATCATACGTTCTTAATCATAAATGCAATAAAGTTGGTCTACTCGATATTGTTGAAAGAGAGATATACGGGAATCAACCGATCACAGAAATCCGTTTCAACACACAAAACAAGTACACGGAGCAATGCCTACAAAAACCTTTCACAACGGTTATATGATTGTTACAATCATTTTCTAAGATATGACTATGCCTATGAAAGACCTATTGCTCGGTTCAAAGCAATGTATTTCATACATGTACATGTATATTTGTGTTCTGAGATGTATTTTTGCAATAAAAAGCACTATGAGATAGAATTTGAGAATTTAAAATGGTGTGTTTTGTTTCAAAGTTAACTCCTTTGTGCGATATATTTACAAATAATACATAATACGCTTGTTGAATATGTTCTCTCACATCAAATCACATCGAATGTGCAAAATACATTAAATTTTGGTACATCATTTAATGTGTGATTTCTTGTTGTTAATTAATAGAGTGCGAAATCTCCATTGTCCAGTAACATGCTTCTGCAATTTACTCTTTTTTAGAACGCAGGAAGGAGCAACCGGAGATTGCCTTTGCAAGTGGCGCTATATATTTGCATACAATAATTACGAATGTCTCCTTTGTGCACACACATACTTACAATGTGAAAGTTGAACCGCGCGACATGCGACGCAATTCCAAACAGGCGCTCAGATACGAAATGTTTATATGCATGGGAAGTTGTCAGTGACATCAACAAAGTACTTGGATAACTGGCTATAAATTTGTTTCAATGATTCTTAATTTATAACGTCTCAACAAGGCGTAAGTACTATAAAGTTCCATGTATTTGATTAGCCTGATAGGGAATTTATAATAAATTAAGTAACAATTAAACTGATTGGTCACGAACCAAACACGACAATTACGCTAATGTTAATCTATTTATTAGTCTCTAGTGCAATGTGACGGTCGTGTCTACTGAAGTCAAAGTGCCATAAGCTATCTCACAAATCTCGATAAACATGTATTTGCTAAGCATTGTCCCTGACGAACTGTGTAATAGCACGCGACAATTTCTCTTCAAGTAGTGTAAAACAAAATGTCTTAACTTCAGTTTGGTCAGCATGACAAGTTTCGATTTTCATGACAATAAACTTATAAGAAGCGCCTGTATGCATGTAAATTAATGTACATATTTCATGCGGCCATAATAAGTCATTCGAAACCTTAATGCACGTGAATTATATAGCTGCATATGTAAAAATCAAATTTGATATAAAGTAAACACAATGGACTATGTATGCTTTGATACCATTTGGATTAATACAAATCACGGAGACTTGTACAATTCTCGGAAGTATCAACTTGAAGCAACGCTGTCATTTCTTAATCAAAACAAATGTACCAAAACAAGTTCATGTTAACGTTGAGTATAATTTCATTAGACTATAATGAATGGATAAGATTACACAAATTCAAGCCATCAAGCTGATATTCCAAGAAATAACGGATACGAATTACCAAAAATAACAACACATCGCCTTCGACTAAAACAATAAAACACAAACAGCGCGTGTTGCAATGTTACTTCCCAGCACATGTAGCAAGTGATGATAAAACAATACAATTTCGGTATTTTAACTCAAGCATATCGGTTCCCGAGCAGTATACCTGTGTAACAAGGTGCTTGGAAAAACAATCACCATCATAGATATAAGCGATTTACAACAGTAATAGTTTTGAACTTAACTACCTAACACTAGATTTCGGTTTTTCTATGGTTTACAAGAAGTCAAGAATGTTTTCATACATCGTACAATATTCGAAGAAACGTAAATACTTCCAACTAACAACAAACACTTAAGTTCTATACCAGAACCTAAACGAAATATTTTGGCAAGGAATATAATCCAGGTTAAGTCACTGTTGTAATAAATACAACAATTTAATCGACAGTAGCAATAAAAATAAGTTCGTAAAAAATAATGTACGTTCAGTTGCTATTTTTTATTTGCGTTACTTGTTAATTATAACTTCTCTTAGAAAGGTTACATATTTAATTTTACCGCAACCTTGGTCGAGTGGTTAGGGCTTACGCCATGAAAACGGTTGGTCGAAGCATATGTCTAAGAAACTATATCACAAAAGCACATATTGTCTTTCATCCCCAAATGTTCTCACATTCATTAGATAAAACAATATTTACTATATTGAATGTGGAAGCAAAATTGGGGAAGTAAAAACTGTAGTTTGTGATGTAATTTCTTAGGCCTGTGGTCGATGGTTAGAGTCCCACGAGAATATGTGTAAGAACTAGGGATGTCATTATAATAAACAAACGGTTTTATGTAAAATATCCAATAGCAGTCTTTTGGATTAATACAAAAGAATGTTGTTGTTGTTTTTCACTAAAAAGTAAAGGAAACCCGACATTCACTGTAATTGACATAAGTATTTTGTAACTCGTATTTCATGTACGCTGTGCTGAATGAATTGAATTAACTATGAACTGTAAAACAAATAGCTTACTTATTAGCTTCAAATCCGCAATTAGGCTCTTTATTCATTATTACCAGCAGTTTATAGGGTTTCCCAGTTGTGTTGATACTTTACATTGTATTCAACACTAGCAAAATTGTTACTGTCTTTATGCATTTTGAACAAACATTAGTGGAATACCTTGACAATTTTCTGTAGAGTAAAAATAACTAAAAGGATGGACAAAAATTGTTAGGGTGGGGTCTTTAGCAGTATTAGAGTTGATGTGTTAGCGAGCTGTTCCATTCACAGTCACTGTGGGGTTCGATTTCTTCCACTAGCTGCTCGGGAAAGGATATTGTTTTAACAAATCAGTTACTATTTTAAAAACTCTCATAGAGTGATGTCATCAAGGAATTTAAAGAGAAATCTTTGAATATTCACAAAAATTGTAAATTTCCAAGTGTTATGTAAAGTGCTACAATAATCAGAAACAAAATTTCATTCACATTAAATATTTTTTTTTATTTAAGTCAAAATGTTTAACGTTTCCTTTAGATGTAAAGTGAGAACAGCAATGTTTACGATGATTCAACGTTTTTGCAAACACGACATCGTGCGTCCATTTTATTAGGATCGCCAAATTATTTGTGTTAATTTAACTACAAATATAGCTTGCTAGGAATGACAAGGTCGTAAGTATAATTTCGATATTTCTAGAAAACAAGAAAAAACTGTCCAAAAAATAACTGTGTACTTATGGTAAAAAAATGCTGTTTCAACTTTAGTTTCGTCGACATGACAAGTTCCGAATTTCACGATAATAGGCCCATAAGAAGCGCGTCCGTATGAGTGAACAGAATCATTTTCGCAGAAAAACGGCAGCCATCTTTGACGCCATCTTGAATGCAGAGTGGTTGTGAAACAGAACATGTAATAGAAATGGATTTTTTGGTGATATGACAAACTATGTAAAAATAATTTAATTTCATCTTCCAACATACTTCTTTCTGCCCGCGTATTTTACATATTTATTCTTCTTTTAACATTACTTCTTTTCAAAAATATTATTGTTCGATGGGCTTTGATTTCATGGTTGAAGATGAACCGCGAAATCCACAAAATTAATCCACCCCGAAAACTAATTATTTTATCGTAACCATTAATTTGATGATGTGATATGAGTTTAATAATCATTAAATAGGTATCTGGTAATATGATAATGGGTGCTAATGGCATCTGACGGTAAAACTCCAACATACTTACTAGGATAATGAGTGTAGACGTATTGATCCTGTTTCCTAAGTAAACTATTATATTTCACCCAGTAAAAAGTAGACACATATCTCAACATGACAAGAGAACCGCCGTGACGTACTTCTTTGATGTAAGAAAAACCTGGTGTCCTGGAAGTGGCGTATGGTTTTGTTTTATAGATGTGTTATATAATTTTGTCTTCCAAACATACCAGTATTTTCTTTCTATAATAGAAAATAGGTAACACGATGCAAGTGCTCAGTGTTTGTTTAAAAGGACAATCTAAAGTTAAGGCCTTCTGAAAAATTAAAATACATATGTCAAGTATTCACTTATTTTTGGTTTACATGCCTGTATATTCCATTAACAAGCACACTGGTATTAAATATAACATGTAATACATCAGGATTGTGTAATAATTTTGTTAAATTACATCTAAAATTATACCGTATTAATACGGAATGGAATACGGTATAGAATTTAAACTACTATCATTTAAATTTTCTGAAATTGAAAACGAATTAAAAAAGGAATCGAATACGCCATAATAGATGTTTCAAACACACGTATGTAAGCTTGCTAAGACGATGTCAAACAAAGGCACACTTAAGGATGGGGGTTATTGCAAATACCTAGAAACTAGTTGTTTGCAATATGTGGCATATAAGTGGAGCACCATCTTTGATGATACATGTATTATTGAATGTATATATATATGTATAATTAGTTATTTGTTATTACATAATTGTTTTATGTGATATTCGTCATTTAGTTTTAAAAATAAATGACAAATTTCAATCATAACCATGTGTTTGTTATTATTTGTATCATCAAACAGACCTCATTAAGTGATTACCAGGGAGCTTACATTAAACAAATTAACCGTTTGGTTTACTAAGTACAACATGCAAACATGACTCAGTTATTCACATAATTATAAGTTTGGAATAATGTTTTTATATTTCAACCTAATATACGATAAAAACTTAATTATAAATTTAATTGCACACATGCGATAACATGATATATTAATTTCAACCTAACAAACTATCAATTATATATAACTCATAATTACTAATTAGACCTATATTTCAAAAAGAAGCCGTATTTCTATTACATGTTATTTTTAATATGCTTGTTTGAGTTTAATAAAAATACTGACGTTCACGCTGAAGAAGAAGGAATGTGTGCGTAACGTTTTGTTACAGACAAAACTACTTTTAAGTTTGAACAATTTATAATGTAAATTAACTTATACATGTAGTTATGTTATTATTAAATAATGTTTTCATCAGGGTACTGTTTTATCTACGTAGTTACGGAAATCGTTATTAAATCTTAATTACGTTAAAATTTCAATTCCGTATAATCATTTTACAACTGAAAATCGTTTTGAATGCAGTATAAATCTTTTTAATTGGATTATACGTTTAAGATATCCGTAAATGCTTTGATAAAACAAAAGCCTGCAGTAGCGTACTAATGACACGTATCTAACGCACATAGTTTCAGTAATGTGTTTTAGACGCAGTGTTTTAGTCAGGGAATTAGAAATAAACGTTAAAACATATACACTGTGTAGTATGAAGCAATAATACATTGTAGTTACTTTATTGAATTTCGTTTGATCATAGTGTAGGAACGGTTATTGAACCTAATTAATGACATGCCCTTATTGTCGTTGTTCTGTGTTGGTACCATTGCAAGAGCTTAAAATACATAAAAACTATGTCTATACATGTACCTCGTAAAATTTGTCCCAAGTACATTGTTATCCTTTATGTCATACATGTATTCTTACTGTTATGATAATTTATGTAAGTGAATGTTTGCATCTAACAATACCATTCCTTCATATATTCATTTGTTTTTAATTGTCAAAAGGAAAATAATTTGGCCAACCCTCCACTTGATGAGAAGAGCTTGAATAGTTGTCCTATTTCAAAGATAAAACTAGTAAAACTCATTACAAACATTTTGATGACAAAGTATTAAGTTGATGAAAGTGTGCAAAGTGTTATTTCTTATAGAATGGACCATATGTGTTTTCAGCGTAAGGTAATTATGGTCCAAATTTGCAAATGCATGTATCACATTATCCTAGGCGCACTATACACTATACAGCATACAAAAGTAAACCAAAATGCGAAATGCAGATTCCGATTATTGTGTCTTTTCTCTCTAGAATATGTCTATAGACTATAGTAATTTAACTATTTTAACAGATGAACACGGTTAAAAACAAATATAAGCCCGATGCAATATATTTTATAACATTGCGAGTATATGGAATAATTTCGATTTACGATAGTTCAATGATTATAGGCATTGTTTATAATATGTATCGTCTTTCCATCGTATGTTCAGCTTCTATGTACGCAATGTAGTTCACGCCAGGGTCGGTATTTATAAAACATCTTAAATATATTGACTTAAGTTGAAATATTGCGCTGTCCATATTTAACAAGAAATAAAATGTAGCCCATATTTTCTGTATGCTTATTGCAGCTCTTTACGTAATGCTTCTAAACAAAGTACATAATTGTTAATATAAGTTTTCCTGCTTAGCTGATACACTTGAGATTTTAAAAATCTTAAAATGATGCCAGGATTTACTTATGCAAACATATCGTCATAATAAGATGATACACGCTACTTACCGGTTAATTGCTGTCAGGCTTTATTATCATTATTTCTCAATTAATATTTTAATTAGATGTTACAGTTCAATACTCAATAGATGACGAATTTATTCAGTTTTGGTACATGCAATTAAATAGTTTGAAATCGAGCAATATGACCCCTGAACAAACATAACTATTAAAAGATAAATGCATTTCAATAAATACAGTTCAATGGGTTCCATATATTGAGAGGTATAAATACGGTCCACCTTAGGCACTAATTAATACAGCCTTTACAATTTGTTGCCACCACTACAAGTTCGACACTCGATAGTTGATAATTACACGCAATAGAGGATTTGTAAAATACGGCAAAATAGTTAGAACCATTGGCATAACAGTATTATGTGTCACACATATTTTGCAAGGAAGGAAAGAAAGGAAACCAACTCTACCAAGTTTATAATCTCAACCCCCCACAATGACATGTATATTATACAGTATATTGACTCATATACTAATGTTTTTATTCTAAGATTGCATTGTTTATCTACAGAACATCGCCATAAAGATTATATAGTTTGAAAATCCATAATAACAGATGAGATACCATGGTATGTTATTTAGATTAACGTTTATTCAAAGTTTTATTCAACCGCAAACGAATTTCGTGTAGTAAATTATTATCATAGTGTTTCATAAATTCTTCTACGTTCGATTACACATTTAAGCACATTACATGCATAGTACATTAGTGACATATAAGGCATACTTTAGACGGTCGTTGTTACATCAAAATTTAACGTAAATTTAACGTTTTCATAATAATATTACAATATACTAGTAATGTTCTCTAAATAACAAAATACAATGTACTACAATGCAATTATCTTTAAATCATTTAACAGTAAACTTACCTTGCAACTTAAGTATACTCCATTTTAACTATACAATAAAAAGTCCATCTCCTTCTATTGAAAATCACATATGCCCCTCCGTCACTGACAATGCCGCGCTGTAGAATATTGCACTCCGATTTTTCACTTTCGTCAATACATCGTAAATAACCCAGCATGCGAGCAGTTGATAAGGACTAGACGTGGAAGATTCAATAACAAGTTTTCTTACCTTGTTGTGATGTTAATAGCGCTGCGAAAATAACAAGATGTAATATTGAAACATTTTCATAGAGTTGAGTATTTATTTGACTTCAATGGATTACGATAATTTTCTGTTGAAATATCAGTACACGAATTTCAAGTACACTAGTGGCGTAGCTTGGTGATCACTCGGAGAAATAAAATTATTTCAATCTTACACCAAAGTATCCTCTATATCTCGCTTTTGTTTCGTTCTACATTTTTAGGTTCATCTTATAATTGCAATTAGCAATTTATCGGATTTATTTACTTAAAATGTATAGAGCTATATCTGAAGATATTTTTTTAAACGTTTTAAAAACTGAAAAACAATTATGCTTTCATATCCATTAGATCATTGTGCGTTTCAGTTTTAACAGAAACTCTCTCTGTAATTTATTGGACATGCGAACTGTCCATTTTTATACGAAAGTGTACTAGAACACCCTATGAAACTATAAGAATGACGATTGAATCAAAGTACACGGAGCCCATCCAAAGTTTTAATTTGCAATTATGGTAGTCTAGTATCATACTAAAAACGAACCAAGTAGTTATTTTGACATTGAATGACTGTTAGAATATAGCTCTATACCCTTTAAGTTACATCAGGTTTATTCTTTCTACCAGATACTAGCACGAGCTTAACCACATCTACAGAATCAACTTATGTAATTTAATAATCAATGAACATATCTACAACTGCATATGGTGCAATGAAAACTTGCAGATCGCAAATCGCTGTCTTAAAATCAGACGGCATGTTGCTGGGGAATTTATTAGAGTAAGGTCAGTATACATGGTCTTTGTTAACTAGGTCAAGTCGGAGTTATACTCCATTCGGTCGCTTGTGTCACCGTTTTTGCATATATTGGTGAAACAACCTCATCCTACAGTTGGGACTTGGTGAGCTATATCGGGTCGTAGTTGTGTTTCGTTCCGTCAATTTGGATCACCATGTGTAGTTATTTCCTTCTTGAAATTGGGCCATCCTCATTTCTTGGGGGACATTGGATTTAATTACTTACTCCGTGTAGTTGCATTATATTGTTACTGTCATCCGCTGGTTAAGTTGAGAACTACCCTCATATATGTTTATAATTCAGATTTAAAATCAGCAGCACAGAGCACTTCATAAGAACCTATTTACCTGAAAATTTGAACATGTTGTGTTGACCAGCATGACAAAACTTAGTTTTACCATATATAAAGGACAATTTTCGGACAGTTTGTTTCTGGTTTTCTCAAATTATTGATTTTGTACTTACGCCCTCCTCATTATGAGCCAGCGACACATCGATGGCTTAGAACCAGAAGGTCGTAACTCCTATTTACGCTCTTATAAGACTCATACATATTTGAAATCTGCTTCACAAGGCGCTTCTTATGAGCATATTTTCATGAAAATCTGAAATTGGCATGTTGACCAAAATGAAGTTTTAAAAACGTGTTTTCCCATAGGTAAAGAGTAAATTACAGACAGTTTACTCTTGTTTTCTAAATATATCGATTTGGTAGTTACGACCTTCTGGTTCTAAGCCATCGATATGCACCATCAAAATTCGATTTATTAGATTGAGAAGGTAGTAAGTAAAGAATTGATACTTCGAGAAAACACGAGAAAATTGTCTGAAAATTACTCTTTACATAAACATACTGTTTACACATCAGATTGGTCAACATGACAAGTTCCGATTTGCATAAAAAAAGTCTCAAAGAAGCGTCTATGATGCAGACTTCAAATATGTATCAATCTTATATTTCTTATTCTAAGCCAGCGAATTGCTCAACCTTCTGTTCGCCGTGTCCTCAGAAGTTCAACGGGTACCCATTAATACCATGATTGTGTCTTTGTCGTTTGCATAATCACCCATTTGTAACCACTCTTTGTATGGCGTGTTACATTGTTAGTCTGTTAACACCACATTCAGATGGAAATAAGAGAAGAAAATTGTTTATCTGACCGTCAAACAAAACCGTTAGTTTCTGTTGAAATAATTCCTCATGGGAACCAACTAACAATAACTCAATTCTTCAGTGGCACGCCGTGTCATGTTAAGTCGGCATTATGACAGTTTGTTGTGAATAAAATTGTCTATGTTGTTCTGCTGGGCTAGGTCGTGATTGGTAAACGACCAGATGTCACGACAAATCAAAATGTTATGTTCCAGATCACTAACAACACGTGTATCCTCAAATTGCATCAGTCATAATATATACAATGTCCAACAACTGGGACAAATGCAACGGATACCTCGCCTAGTTAGAATAAGAACGATACTTATTTAAAACCAGCTTCGCAAGGTGCTTCTTATGAGCCTATTTTCATGCAAACTAAAGTTGAAGTTGAAGCGGCTTGTTATTCCGTTTGTAAAGTGTAATTTGCGAACAGTTTGTTCCTGTTCTTTAGATTTTGCACATACGACCTTCTCATTCTAAGCCAGTTTACTAATAACAAATATAATTTATATACATAGATAAAGTTATGATGTGTTTAGAGCCGGGGTGGAAGATTGCACTATGTAGTCATATTGTGGGAATATAATTATGAGTTGGTGTATGTTTGCGTACCACATGATCTTGTCAAAATCGCAATCGCAATCGTTGTAGGTGATTTTGCGGGCTTAGACTAATGGGTTCAAGCCCTGATTGCTCCACGATATATAATATCTCATTCATTTGTTCGTTTGCCTCTGTTACTCTTATTCGACTGTTTGATTACATGTAATGCACATCGTAATCAACCAAATCGTGTAATAGAGGCAAATGCATCGAATAGATGGGACAAACATTGTACGAATACAACAGTACTATTATTTAAGGATGTTGCAAACAACTGAACAGTTCATTAAGTGTCGTATAAAGTCTGTTCGACAAATCGCTAAAATGAGAAGGTCATAAGGTTATAAGGTCAAAATCGATAGTTTGAGAAAACAATTTAAAAAATGTCTGAAATCCACTTTTTACTTATGGTCGACACGCTATTACAATTTTTGATTGGTAGACATAAAAAGTTCCATTTTTAATTAAAATGGGCTCGTAAAATGTGCCTTATGATGCTGACTTCTAACATGTATCAGTCTTATTAGTAGTTAGTAGAAGTCAATTTCAGCCAGAGGTATAACTTATTCTAAAACCTGCGTTTACACTTGCTTGGAATACGTAACTGTAACTGTATCAATGAAAAAAGATTAAAAATAATTTAAAACAAATTGCATAACAATAGAAAATCGCAAGGTTATATATAAACTTCAAGAAAAACATAACATTTCCATTATTTACTCTTTTTCAATGATTCAGTTGCCTGTGGTAAAACATACGTCTCAACGACTTAGACATATTGACAGCTAGCAGACTAATACTTCCTGACAATTCAAATCAAGAGGAAGATTTGTTATTATCTAGTTAAACAGCAATAACATAGGCATATCGGTCACAGTCACATAAAAAGATATAAGAAATAACGACTGGAAAGGCTAAACTCAACCAGCCGAGCACAGAGAACAGTACTTACACCCAATAACACAACTACACGGGACAATGCCAACACATGACCCGACGAACATACGGATACAATGGTGTGTCGTGTCTGAGGCAAGTATTAGGATTGATGTTACTAGTAACCAATTTTGGAATTAGTATTTATAGTTTCTACAAACAAAATCGATCTAGCTGATATAGCCTATCGTGACATATTTAACTTAATTATGTTGCTAGGCAACCATGCATGTTTTATCCTACTATATGCAAATAATACATGTATGCAAATATATCTGAGTCTGGCGCATAACTTACGTGATTGAATAATAATGAACTATTATGTAGAGAAGGTCTTAAGCACAAAGTCAGTATTTTGAGCAAACAAGAAAAAAATGCTTACGGTTAAAAAAGCTGTTTCAACTCCAGTTTGGTCAGCATGGCAAGTTCCGAAAATCATGTAAACTCTGGGCTTATAGGAAGTTCATTACGATGCTGACTTTAAGTACGTATCAGTCTTATAATATCGTAAGTTACTGTACTGTAGTACTTACGAGCTTCTCGGTATAAGTTATTGGTAAAATTATTTAAATATTTCTGTTTCTAGCGCATAATTTATGTGATTGAGTGATAATGAACTATAATGTACATTTGCCGGTTAATATATTGACATGTTTAATGTGATATATTTTGCATAATTAATTTGGGAGTTGAGATATATGCTCTGAAGTTGCATTGTTGAGAACAAAATTTGCGATAGTTAATACAATACAATACAATACAATACAATACAATTATTTGGTAAATATTACTTAATTCTAATTCCAGGGAAAGCATATTCTCTGATGGCTGAAACATTGAAGACAATGACATGCATGTACGAGTAGTCCACTTATATAAGTGTTTGATTAATGATAAGAATGGAAACCTCCTCACGTGCATGACGTTAATGTTTGGACAGACCAAGCTCACTTTTGTGATCAGCATGGCTTTTATCGATGTAGAATAGGAATTCCTGATAATTGTATTTGTTTACGAGTTAGATATTCCCTATCAGTATTTACTTATACCTAATCGAGTTTAGAGAATACACAAAAGTCAATCAAACGGTTGAATCATGTCCTAATGTAAACTCATTAGTCATCGTTATTACCAAGCAGTTATGGTAAATAGTTAAAGACGTTTGTATGAGCATTAGGGCAAAGCGTTACCAGCAATAGAATTATTCAATCTCTGTATGTAACCACCCTCCGCAGTGGCAAAGATGTGTGGTGCGCGTTTCAGGGTCGAGAAGACCCGTGTTTAACCCTCGTGTAGGTGAACAACTGGTTAAAATGTCTCTGAGCAAGAATGAACCACATGCCCCACTACACTATGGTGTAAATTAGTATATGTAAGGGCATTGTTTATTCCTGGGCGCCTCAGATCGTGGATAGCAATATTCTCTCCAGGGAGACTCGATTGCAGGTTTCAATAGGTAGCCTAATGACCAGGACAGGAGAAGTTAAAATGCCAAAGGGTGGTTGAGCGGCTGACCAGCTGAGAAAAATCGCTCGAAAATTGGTAACTTAATTTATTATCGTAACGCAGAATAATGTACTTTTGATAGTTATGTTTATAACTGAAAAGTAACAGGTCAGATGATCGGCATAGATATTTCGGATATGATAAACTGGGTACTGTTACAAATACTTAACATCATAATATCATCTTGGCATAAATTTTACCATCTTTTAAGCAACTGCACCGATCATCCTAAAAAGAGGCCTTCCCTATAATTTTCATCGTTTAAATCGATTCAGGAATACTATACATTACATGAGAATCATTACAGTAACTGCTTAAACTCCTCAAATCTGAAACAAAAAGCTCCCACCAATTACCGAGTAAAAATGAAAATATATAACAAGGTGTATCGTTAGTACTTGCAAATAAGCACGATGGTACTGTAAGTATGATTTTGTTTTGAATACGCAACTCCCGGTCAGCAAATGTGTGTGATATTCCAACCGTTAAGATGCCATGACGAATAAAAGAAGAAAATTCACCGAATAATTTGAATTTCTCATAATCACCTTTGATTTGTGGCAAACGTCGTCGACATTTTCTTCAAACCCAACTGAAGGGCGGGGCTTTCTCTAGTTTGTCACATCTGATTATTTAACATACTTAATATCATACTATTACATTGTGTAATATTATACTATATTATATAAGTAGAAGATGTTAAGGCTTTGCTATGTACTTTTGTACACAACTTGACGTCTGACATTTAAAACTAACAAAGACAGAATATAGTTGTGCCTGATGAATTTGTTGTTGTATTATGCCAATTTGAATGGATTATTGGTTTATAGCTAAATGGTCAATTCAGCAACACGCTCGCTATTATGTGATTTGTTTGGCTACCCGGTTAGATGATAAAGTTTATTAAATATAGTATTATATAATAACGTGTTTTCAATTTTAGCTGTACTTAATATTGGGCTGGATTGTGTTACATATTTTATTATTCAATTTTAACTATTCTTTTCAATTCAAGCTGTACTAAATTATCTAAGCTTGAAGGAGCGGAAGGAAATAAATTCATTAACACAAGGAGGCTGGTGAGTTGTCTCATATTAACAAAGGATCTGTAAAGACAGACTATTATACATAAACATGTCGACAGTTTCCATGTCTGCATCAGGCTATAAAATATATTACATAACCAAGACCAAACTTAAGTACAGCTAAAATTGAAAAAAACAGTTATATATTTGACTTATACACTATATTATCCAACCGGGTATCCAGACAAGTCACATAATAGCGATCGGTTTGCTGAATATACCTTGTATGCTTTAAACCAATAACACCATTCAAATTGATATAATAGAACATCTAATGTGTAATACTTTGCTTACTGCAATTGGGTTAAGGTGAGGTACGTGCCGAATGTCTCTATCGATAACAAAACAACTTGAATACACAGTTTATGTTTCAAAATAAGTGGACACGACACTTGCAGAGGTTTTCCTCATACCATGCATAAATGATTTTGACATACATTCGGTTCATTTTGAGGATTTTGGCACATTCTTTCAACCTTTTATTATACACATAAGGGTATATGCATGTCTGAGACAAAGTGTTCGCTGATGACGCGTGTTGATACATTTTATACATAGTACTTACAGCGGGGACATGGGGAACTAGGTCGGGTTTTAACAGCGTTTTATTCTTTATGAAACTAGGACTCCCTGCTCTTTTACAGCGGGGACTTGGGGGCTTTTAATTTTTCCGTAAGATTATGTGTGGGCATGGCTCCGTGTGATGTGTTAGGTTGTGTTGTTACTGATTTCTGTGCTCGGCTGGATACGTTGAGTGCTGTCTTCCCTCTTTAATTTCCTCATAACCTTTTGGTTACCAAATTTTAGAATTATTTCTTGGCAGTGCGACTAGTTGTTTTCTGTCGGGGTCTGCACAGATATACAGGCTTGCAACATACATTGTACAACAAATAATTGCGCAAAATATACTTACGGCGAATATTCCTGGTCGAATCAACGTTTTGTTGATCAAAATATTGTGTCCTAGACCACGTGACTGTGTACAATGAGAGGGAGAGGTATTTCTCGTACAACTTGGCATCCATTTACTTGTTAATTCACGCATGGCACTTCACCTTCGTGTTATAAATCAGCGTGAAATAACTAATGTTATAATTAATACGCCTTCATAACCGTTTAACATTAGATATCACACGTGTTTATACATCATTAATGTTCTACCAGCCCGTAAATTCTAGTAAATTAGCTTGAGATTATATTGTTCGTAATGGATTAACGTCACGGTATCATACTAGTCATACTGATATGACTAAGAGCAAAATTCTACAAACTTTTGGATAAGCCCGCGTATACTCATTATAATGTTATTAACAAGTCTATCTAAAAATGTGTCTGTCTAGGTCGAAGTGCTTGTAATTTTGTTGATCAGTATGTACAGTGTTGTAGTTATACGAGAGGTGTTCAACTTATTTATGAACAAAACATGAACACCGATTGTGCAATATTGAATGAAAATAATTGAAATATCTTTTTTAAACCATGGGAGAAAATGATTTAAGTTGAACATATGATCATCATACATTGTATATTTCATTTGGTTAAAGTTTAAAACAACAATTTAGTAGATGATGTTGTTTTTCCTGTTTTTAAGGCAAAATGGCCCTTTTATCAGCATCAAGAAAGTGTTGGTAAATTTTTATTTTGCATTTTTAATGAGAAAATCAGTAATATTTGTCGTAAGACGTGTTATTAAAGTTCTGTTTCCAGTAATTGTGTATTGGCACAAAAAATTGAAAATTGCCCAACATTGCCAAAACCTACACTATAAAGTTAAATTGGTTTTATGATATCTATGATGAATCCATTAGCAAAACGTGGAATAGTACCACAGATGGGAGTGTCCATAGAAACTATCAGTGACATTTTTTCGAAACAGTTTAATGCATAGTTCTGGGAAAATGCGAAGTTTCTACGCTGAAAATTAAGTAAAACATGCCTTGCAGCCAAAAGTCTTGGAATCTAGAAATGCGAAATAAACAACGTTATATGGAAAAATTGTTTCATTATGGGGAAACAATGCTCAATCTTAAAGAATGATATGATAGATTATGGTAAGCTATTTTAGAAAAGGTCACATGGATAGGGAGAAGTTCATGTTTGTCCAGCATTGTGTGTTCGCGGCCGTTTTCATGAAAGGCATTGGGTTTGTTGTTATGGAAATACGAACATCAAAATCAATATCAAATTGACGAAAATGAAGGCTGTGGTCTATGTACGAACCATTTCAAATCATGTTTTCAACAAAAAAGTGTTACGTATCGTTTCTAGTGACTGTTCCAAGAACATAGTGGTTTGTCCAGATTCAGCTTCAAGTCACCATATACAACGCCAAATAAAAAAACTTAAGAATATAACTTTGATATATATTATAACCAAACAGTGGTTGTCGAAGTCTTCTTATGCTTTAACAATATAATTTTCCATCTGGTTGATACTAAAACAACGATTAAAGAAGGAAAATGTAAACGTAATTATTACGAGTTTCGGACCTTCAAAACCCAAATAACAACACCCTCTACCCTAATGTTGATTATGATTTAACCGTTACGTATTGGCAATTTACAACTATTATATATACTTCTTGCTACACTACTTTATACAATGTAAAGGTTTTTATTCAATTTCATTGTTAGAGTAAGACAATATTGATGTTCATTTTCTGTTCATAAATAGGTTGAACACCTCTCGTATTCTTCTATTAGAGATGTGCACACCCAGACCTATATGGATAGCTGTAAACTTTAAGCGTTAAACCCCGAGGGATTGTCTCAAATTAATTCCGTTATAATATAAAGCGGGATATTTCTCAAATCTGTGTAGAAATCACAATTTAAAAGAACATGAGCATTATCTTCTGAAACATGACATTTTTGACAGATACGTCCCAAAAAAGGTCAATTTTCATATCGCCGTCTCAAAGCGTATTTGAGCAACTCCGCATCTAAATTTACAAAAGGCTGATCTGTGTCTTAAGTATGTTCTTTATCGTATATCAATATGTCGGTGATAATCTTAATTAAATTACTCCTATCACCATTATAAGATACCTGCTAGATAACATACAGTATTGCCTATCAGTTTTGCTCTGTTATTTGCTGTTAGATTTACAGTTTGCAGTTTATTCAATACAATCAACAACAAAATACATATGAAATGAAGTACAAACTGAATAAAATACTTACAGACATATGAGAAGGCCGAGCGGAAGAAAAATATATAATAAAGTGGAATCAATATGGTGGAAGAATAGTAACATAGGCTATAATCAAGAATACAATATGTTAAAATGAACTAAATTTGACCTAGTACATTAATGGACGCTTGTATTGCTGTAATAGAAAGCTTGCACTCCGTTATCATCTTTAATGACTTACATACATTGTCTATTTAATATAATTAAATTCAATGGCCTACAGAAATGTCTAGACGTTCCTGAGAATGTATAAGTATACTGAATAAAGATCATTTGATGAATTCACACAAATTGAAAGCTGCTATCACATCACGAAATGTATAGCATACGCTATAATAATGGATCTCCTCTATAGATAAATGCTTAAACTAGTTTGCTTGTTGTTTTATACGCGAGATGCTTCAAACAAATATGGAGCTCATGTCACGTCTAAGCGTTATATCACCGAAGTGCATCAAACTAGATAGCAAATGAGCTCATAGTGCTACAAAATCGAACATACACACTGACTAGGGAAAGAAAGACATGATATTTAGTTAATGTATTCACTGCACTAGTACTGTTCTTTAAATCTGTGGTGATGTGGACAGAGAATAACAAAACAATTGAGGAAATCGGGACAGGGTGGAAGCACTCAGAAAAAAATAACAACATAACACAATTGCACGGAGCGATGACTACATAACCTAACGGAATAAAATGAAGCCTTTAAGTCCCCGCTATAAAAGATCAGGATGACCCAGTTTCAGAAACTTCCGTGTAGAAGGCAACACACAACAGAATTTTAGAACACCACACGATAAGGATCATCAAGCGACACTTTTCTGGGCTCGGCTTGTTTAGTTTGATGCTGCCTTCCCTGTCTGTCCGATGTCCTCATATTTTTGCGCTGCTATGGTTTACATGACACTATATGCGTCGAGTTGCACTCTGGCACTTATCCACCGAACCTAACGAACCATTAAATATGACTTAGTAACTAGTTCAACAGTTGTCTGACTTAAAACATTTAATTCTCACATGAAGGAAATTTCAATTGCAATACAATATTATGCAAATATCAACCTCTCCACTGAACACAATAATTGAAGAAAAGCGATCAAATTTGACACGATACAAAGATATCACATGAAGCAGTGCTTCTCTATTTTGTCCAAATCATGGAACAGGACATTAAAATATAAGGACAAAAACTAATTTATTGTTATTTCTACGAGTCAAGTTTCCTATGCTGAAGTAAACGACTTTCGTGCGTTATCGACTAAATAACTACAGTGTTAGTATGAACAATGATGCGCGTTTTCTTGGTCAAAACCAGATAGCTTTAAACGTTCGAAATTCCAAGAAACCGAACTCATGAACTCTAAAATTTGTGTGCAACTCGGATATATGTACGGCATCAGAAACAATACACCACTTAAAATGTGAATGTATATTTCTGAAATAAATACTAGAAGACATCGATTCATAGGTGGCAACCGTGCTTCAACCAAATTGAAAGAATCTTATAATCAACAACTATTGGTCAGTCCCAAAGAAATGTGAGAGAAAAAGTAACAAAATATGTGATAAAACGACTCGCCTTTGGAAACATTCAAGACACAAAAATTGAACGATTCAAATCTGCAGAAGTTTTATAAAACACATTGACTTTAGGGTGTGTGATTTTCGTTATTTCTCATGGCATGGAATGGAATTCGTTATTCGGGATTTAAGATGAAATGTTGTTCCCCAGCCAAATATTATAAATCTAGGATCGGTTACTAGAATAATACGGTACATGCATGTAACTGGTAAGCTTGAATCAATACTGAATACTAGTGACTTCATGTTACTGCTGAACGAACAGCGGTAACGGATCATGACAATACTAAGATATGTATATTAACGAACACTTAATTAAAAACAGCAACATCGTATAGTTAGTCATTTTTATTGGAAAATAATTCCTGTGAATCACTTCAACAGCTTTGATCTTACGCAGCATTGCCTCTTGTTTTATTACCTTCTTTTATTATCCAGTCAAGTGAATGCTCCCTCATTGGGTGGAAAAACGCTGAGTGGTATCATATGGAATTGCAATTATCGATACTACAAGAACAATCTAAGCATCATTCTAACAAGTTACCATGCCAAGCGAATATTCAACAGTCCAAGAACAATGGTAGTAGAGCTATTTCCCAGGTGCACATGTAACAGTTTTTGTCAATCTAAGTGAAGTACTCGTACACTAATTCATAAATGTTAACTAATTTAAAGCAATATTAGGATAGTATCTGAAACTTCCTTGAAACATGAACCATCGCAAGAACTAAGGGTAAAGTCGAGTTGACAAATGTGCAGCCTATCTGAGAAATATTTGCCAGTATATCTAAGTTATATTGACTCTATGGCACTTGTCCGAAGAGTGTTTGTGTATTTCATTTTAAAACAAGGTCACCCTGCTCTTTTACAGCGGTGGTATAGGATTGATATGGTTCGTAAAGTTATGTCTGGGCATTGATCTGTGTAATTGTTTGGTGTTTTGACACTGATTTCTGTGCTCAGCTGCTGGTTAAGTTGAGTTCTGCCTTCCCTGTCCGGTTTCATCTTATCTTTTTTTCAGAAATAACAATGTATATAAATATATTTATATGTATCAAAAGATGTTTCCTATACACACTAGCGATGCTAATATTAAGCAGATAAGATCGTCTGAAACTACAAATGGAAACCTATATATCGCTCAAAACAAATTGAAATATGGTTTTACTTACCCTATTAAACACAGTAAATTGTATTTATTATTCTTTGGTTTAGAGTAGTTCTGCAGCACTGTTTTGCTTGAGCATGAAATAACAATATCACTCAAAGCCCTGTACTTAGCTAGACAGGTAGTCGCTACATTTAAATTATAACAACGCCTTTAAACTAATGGATTCATATAAATAAAATGTTAAATTAATTCCCACACTGTACTACACAATGTGAATCTGAAGCAATATAGCTGAAAAAACACCATACAACCCAGACCAATATTGTTTGGACGTCATGAACTTTAGAGTGCAATGCACATAATGTCAATATATTGACGTCCGTTTCATGCTTTTTTGACGCCATGTGTTTACATATTCCCGCGGTATGTTCAAAATGCCTTCAAATTATGCCTAATGACTAACCACGTATTAAAAAAAGTTTAGAAAAATTATTAAGATATCACAGTTGTTCATGGAATGATGTCAGAAAAAATATGAAATGACGTCAGTACAATACAGAGTAGTATTTTGTGTCGATAATGAAGAATAATTACCTGAACATCCACGTTTGATTGATATTTAATGTATAAACGTCTATGAGTGTTTAATTCAAGATAAACGTATCGTTTGCTTGTCGTATAATAATGAATGCGAGAACGTTTAGCATTTATTTTGACGTTATGACCAAAAACGCTCTACGCCGACGTCGCATGACAACTTTGCTTCCAGACGGTAAAATTGAATTAGTCTCTTTGTTCAGCAATGCTTCCCACTGACGTCCTTGACTGTCAATAGAAACATCATACTACATGGTGGTCATCCAATATATCAAAATCTATCTTTGCGACTTTTACTTGCTTTCGTTCTTATTGTTTTGAGTGAAATCCAGTACGACTTTTTTGTACATTTCTGCACACCTTTAACACACGCACATCATAGCAAAATTTCAATAGGCTACTTGTGCGGTTGACAAAATTATCTTCAAAAATATAAGTGTGGACTTAGAAAAGTTGCTAAGTATACTTTAAGTGACCATTTATATATTTCGATTCCTCGCTGGCTAAGACTGGGCAGATCGAAAGTACTCGTAGTAAACGACCTGATAAACCTTATTACAAACTAACTAAAGCGCTCGATCTTCCTAGAGTAGTTTAGCGAATTTGAGGATATGATTTTAATCCGATTGGACTGATAGATATTTAAACAAGAAAACATACTGGAGCACGTAATGGAACAATTACACCCTTTTCGTATGTTGTCATGTTACTGAACTATAATTGTAGCAACGGTTCAAACTGTTACACTTAGCTGTTAAATATCCGGTTTGTTTATACAGTACTTATGGTAGAGCATACACAAATGGAGCTGTACTAGTATATCATTAAACATTACACCATAACGCATATCGAATCATTATATAAACATTAGAGGCTCACGGACTCTATACAAGTGACAATGTTAGATAACGATGCTACATGTACACATGTATTACAATTCTTGTTTGTGGCTAGAATAGAACTGACCTGTACATATTAACACATAAATGTACATGAAGTATAAAATATACACTCATGACTAACACCGCCTTACAAAATGTAATTACACAACAAAAACATACAACGTGTGGCCTCTGTTTAAACGAATAACATTCCGTTTCATGTTACATAATAAATTTGTTATATAATGCAATAATAACATGATGATATATCCAGTTAAAACATACGTTGATGAAAGTCATGCGCATTTATTTAGAGAAGTCAATACGCTATCCGCGGTAAATAATAACGAGTATCATTTAAACGGTTATATAAGCATCAATAAGGTACAATCATTATCTTATACATGTAACCAATCAACCGGTTTTTTAACATGCTTTCATTACAGGAGCCGTTCAAGTACATGTATGATTAATATTGCAAATAAAATACAAACAGTAAAATTCCACACGGTCATTAATCAATTATTGCTCATCCGTCAGACATTTAACTTTTAGGCGGTAAACATGATTCATTAGACTAACGGAACATGCTTGATTAGTGGTGATAACGAGTTTCTAAGACACATTAGACACATAAGACGCATAAAAGCTTGCCGTAAGTAGATTCTGTGAACGCGAAATAGTTAAACGTTTTCCATTTTATGTAGTATTTTTAACAGGCATTTCAGAATGCATAATGATAATATAACATTCAAATAAAAGTGCGGATTGATTTGTAATATGCATCATAGGTGAAAAAATCAAGCATGTACGATTTATCCATATTTGTGTTACGCTGTGTTGTTGATGTTTTCTGTGCTCGGCTCTTTAAATTGAGTGCCGCCTTTGGTGTCCTCAAATGTAACTGAAACCTTATTTTCCGAATTGTCTTAGTCAATATTACAATACTATTAAGGAATGTATTTTGAAATGTTAAACTATGTCAATGTATAAGTACAAATGAGGATCAGCATGTTTCGTTATGCATACTGTTATTTGTTAACATTTGTTCACACTCTTGGTGACAACTGAGAATGCATATTATCACATTTCATAAATATCTTGTGTACATTTCATATACAAGCACGTCCAATCCTGGTAATTGTAATTTTATCCGAACCTGTTCATTAAAGATTGAACATTTCCAATCATATATCTGTAGTAACACCGTATTATTCATAGAGACGTGTTGAAATAATAAAGCACATAATTAAACAGTTATTTACGCTTTTAAAATAAGGATTGGAACGCCTGCTAACTTAATACAAGCCTTTCCCAAACCATATAATATTATGCAGATTATACAAATTAACGACACTATAAACGCAGTAGCGAAGAGATTATTTAATCACTTTTTTCGTTAATTGCATGTTTTGTAGCTGTTGTTTTTTCAATAAAGATTTTTATAATGTACTAACAATGTATATATAATATGTTACATGTGATTTCTCGGATTTTTTCCCATCAACAATGGCCAATTATCGGGCGTTAATTTCCAAAAAGATCTGTAGTTGTATTAATGTTGTTTTGTAATTCGGTTGATTGTCATGCAGATTTTGTACATTAAATTGAGCGTTAGTGCTAAGATACAGTGTATTTTTGTACTTTGATTACAGATAAATGTATATTTTGCCGGGAATATAAAGCGCAAGTATTTTCACCTGGTTCTTTCAATACTACATCATTACCGCCATTAGACCTAGTTAACTCTGGATCATTGCTATGTCTCATTTCTTTTTACCAATACAATTCACAAGTTATGTGTTGTTTATTATGGATTGTAATAAAACAAAGACATAATTATTTAGGCCTTTGAATGAAACTACACGTATATTAGAGCCACAACGATTTATTGGAATGTCCTATCTGGTTACATACGTGCCATTTCGGGCAAATTCGGCTTAAAAAGCTGTATAAATGACGATTGTGATATCAGTTGATTGTTATAAATTAATTTAAAAAATACATTATTTATATACAACTGCTCTTCAAACTAACATCACAATTAACAATATTTTGTTTTTAATATAAGAATTGTAAATCTTAATTCACAAACACTGATCTGAACTGCAATTCGAGTGATGGGAAAAACATAACAAATTAAAGTGAGACAGATACTTAAGAAGTTAAGGTGCTAAAACCCTTATGCATAAATAAAATCTTGTCAGATGATAAGGTGCTAAAACCCTAACGCATAAATAAATTCTAGGTGCTGTATAATTATATAATGATTTACAATAAACAGCATAGATCCCCTAATACAGTACGGCTCGCGAATATGTTCCATGTATTCGAGAAATACCACTAACGATTAACGCATAACGCCCGTTTAAACGTTAATCAGGAACCGATAAACGTTAAAGCGATTGACCAATCAAATCGGCGCATTTTCGTTACTCAGGAACGTGTAATCGAGAAACCGTGTAAAACCGTGATTTTTCGTGCAAAAGCGTTATTTTTCGTGTAGACCGTTTTTTATCGTTTAGAACCGTTATTTTTCGTTTATTACCGATAATTTTCGTGCATATCCGTTAATTCGTCTGTATAGGCGAGATTTTTCGTTTATAAGCCTTTATTTTCGTGTTTATGTATGCGTGAATAGATCTAGCTTTTAGATCAATTTGAATTCATAGTAGATCTATATAGTTTAGACTATCCATGATAGAAACTAATGTTAGTATGAAATTAAATATATACGGATAAGATCTATCTTGATTCGCTTATACGGAGTATACTTATAATATATATAAAGTTTGGTGATATCAATATTATATTTAAGTGTACGCCCTACTGGACTATTTACTCTTTGTAAAGTCCGTTACTGTATGTATACACGTTTTAAATTATAAATTGCCATTTTCGTGTTATGGATTTCGTTCAATAAAAGATCCGATTGGAATTTTCTGTGGAAGAGTTGGCGTACTGGCAGGCCTAAAATTTAGAAAATTGGAATACAAGATTGTGCTAGACTGTTCGGTGTAACAGGAGAAGAATGTGTTCCGGAATACGTACTGTACAGAGTGATAATCAAAACCTCCCAAGCGTCTGCGCACCTTGAAATTTCCGGTGTCGACGTGCGTTTGTTATTACGATAATTATGTTATTTCTTATCATGGATTTACGACTTGATACATCTGATGACGACGAATAAGGGTTGCATGGAGGCATCCATTGATACAGGTAAGTCATATGAATCCTGTTGTCTAAACTAGTTGACAATGTAGGCTCTAGGTGACATTGATCAGTTGATGGGAAATTACTGTGGGTATCAAGATAAGCCACCAAGACCATACTCTAAATTAGTTTCACAGCAGGGTACTAATATACAACCAATCAGTACTATGTTGTCACCATCTGTCATCTTAATATACATGTACAGTATATTGATCAGTGTTTTACTTTAAATGATTGACATTGATTGACACTTTTAAATCAACGTTTGGGTTACTTTTATAAAAAAGTATAAATTATGTTTATCCAAACCACGGAGGTCTCTAATTCCGTGTCCGAACAAAAATTGTAAATTAATGGACAAGCACCTGTATGACTTGATGTTTCAAATATATTTTATCGCAATATTTTTACACGTAGACACCATTTAAAATAAATAAAGCACTTTTCTCATTTACTTGTATATGAATTTCAAATGAACAAAAGTTTCATGATGGAAGAGTAAGATTTGAAACAGACTACATTGTATTGCCAAACAATTTAGTTTTACCTACATACAACAAAATTTTACATAGAATTGATTCTGATTTTAAGTTATGCGTCGTGCGAACTTTTCCGGTGATTCCTTACTTTCTTTGATTGCAGTTCACAACACATCAATGTACTCGTGTAAACACTAAACAAGTAAGCACATGCGGACATGTAAAATCACGCCGCCCGGATTTTAGTACAAACTATATCTAGAAAGAAATTTCCTGCTGTGTAAATTAACGTTTTAATTTCTGGCTGGATAGTCGTACTTTTTGAAATGATATAACTAATATTCTATACTTTTATGATGTGTGATGAATTATTAAAATACACAATTTCTTTATGCTAGTATAAATGTAAGTCAGCTTTCAATGAGTGGATTGTGCGCGCGTGATGCATGGTATTTAGGTTCAAAAAGCATGGCTCTCCTTTTAAAACTTTAATAATATCTTTTAATAATATAATTGTTGGAAAGCTTAGTCTAAACAGTTCTTAAAACTGCAAATAATAAACATTTTGAGCAAGTTAAATGCCAATTGTTGAGTATTGAATTCAGTTCTTTATTTTTACATTTTCTCGCCCTTGAAATTTTTGTTCCGAAAATTATGTTTTATTATTGAAAATACATTAACAAAAGTTACATTATTAAAAAGTCTATACGATCTTGTTTTCGTAAGTGTTCATCTTTTAAAAATCGACAGAGTAAAACGTGATTTACAGCGGTTTAAAGTTGACACATTTTTTACTTCCTTTACACGCTAACGGTAATCGGCTCGTGTATTCGCTTTGAGCCCTCGTATGACGTCATCAAAGGGAGACAATTTAATTACGGTCTTAATTGAAAGGGTGTATACAAGTGATCCCTATTTCTAAAAGGGTACTTCGAAATAGGAGGTAACGTCATCTTTTAAATTATGGAAACATTTACGATATTTTATTGCTCGCACGACAAATTCATTATAAGAAAAAGGCATTTATATTTAGTTTTTGGGCATTTATCGTAAGAAAACAAAATTTAAATTCAAGGGGTGATGGAAATATTGTGATATGTCCTCATTTAATTAAGATCAGTTATAACCTTTACTCCTGTCTGCAAGAACGTGTCAAATAGTGTATCTGACTCAGCAAAGTTACTAAACATATCACGTACATGAACTATGGCATTCATTATGGGGAAAGGCGAGTTGACAAATATGGCAGCCTGTCTGTGAAATAGTATGCCAGTATATTTAAGTCATATTGACTATCTGGCAGTTGCCCCAGATTCACCGTTTTGTGTATGTCTTTTTGAAACAAGATTACCCTGCTCTTTTGTCGCGGTGACTTGGGCGTTTTATTTTTTTGTTAGTTTTTTATGGACATTGCTCCGTGTAATTTTGATATGTTGGGTTGTTATTGTTTTCTGTCCTTGGCTGGTTACGTTGGCTGCTGTCTACCCTGTCCTATTTCCTCATATCTTTATACGTAGCAACATTCGAATTAGATCACATGCTGTTTCTTATAAGATGCTAATATTAAGCAGATAAGATCGTTTGAAAATACAAATGGAAACCTATATATCTCATCTGTACATCATTTCATTGATGAAAACAAATTGAAGCATTCTTTTACTAACGCTATGAAACAAAGTTCAAAGTATTTATTATTCTTTGGTCTGGCATGGTTCTGCAGCAGTGTTGTACTTGAGCATGAAATAACAATATCACTCAAAGCCTAGTACTTAGATAGACTAGATAGACAGGTAACTGCTTCATTGTAATTATCGCCACGCCTTTAAGCTAATGTTTTATTACAAATGAACTGTGAAATTAATAACCGATACAGCACAATGTGTATCTGAAGCTATACAGGTGGCCAAAACTATAAACAAATTGTTTTTTTTGTCATGTGTGTAATTCACATCATGTTTTTGTATTGTACATTTTGTATGCATGTTATAATGCCCAATACATTGTATAAATGCCTATTTGTTAATAAACTGAAATTTATTTAATTGTATACAAATGACCAAACTTGATAAGGATGCGCTTACATTTTGTTGCTTTGTCATTAGAATAGAAACTTCTCGCATACTTGACTTCTAAAATATACACTCGAAGGATGGTGGGCAAAGTTAGTGGTATACTTACGTTGACCTTTAAACTTAGTTCTATGAATATCATGTAACATAACCAGAACCGCGACCAACATCGCTTTACAATATGTATAATTAAACTATCAACAGTTATTACAAAACAGACAACGTGTGGCATCTGTTTAAGCAAATAGCATTCCCTAACTGTGTTTTGTTACATAATTAATTAGTTTTGTGATGCACCAATAACAGGGTAATATATACAGTTAAAACAAAGGTAGATGAGTGTCTTGAGCATGTTTTGAACGCAGATATAATTAATGCAATAGTCACTAAACTTTATGAGTTGATATTACATTTGTTTGTGAACAAATTGGGTACATCTACAAAGTTGACAATTTTAGTATTAAATGTAAACTACAGCATGTAGTAAAATCAACATTATATACATGTAACTACTCAGCAGTTTTTCCAACTTGCTTTCATTACGGGAGCTGTTCGAGTCTGATTAATATTGCGAATATAAAACAAACAGTGAAATACAACACATTCATTAATCAATTATTGCACAATCGTCATACGCTGTAATATTTGACTGTAAACATCAGCCATTTGATAAACACAACAGAACATGATTGATTAGCGGTTATAACGTGTTTCTAAAACACATAAAGTGACTTCTACATCAACCACTTATTCTGTAAAAAGCTTGTCGTAAGTAGTTTCTGCGTACGCCAGAAACTTAAAAACTATCCATTTTATTTTAATATTACTAGTTTTTTGTCTGACATTATAGAATACATGTACATAATGGAAATATCACATTTGAAAACAAATGCGCCCAGGATAAAAATAAAAGGCGGATTAATTAAAAATAAGCCACACATGTTTAAAATCAGGCATCCACGATTAAGCAGTTTAGAATATCACATTTCATACATTTCGGGTGCACATTTCATATACACATACGTCCAATCCAGGTAAGTGTAATTTTAACCGAACCTGTATATCGAAGATTGACGATTCCTTAATATTTCGGTAGTAACATCATATTATTCATAGAGACTTGTAGAAATAATAAAGCACGTATTACTAATTAAACAGTTATTTGCGCTTTTCAAATATTGATTGAAACACATGCTAACTTTTTTCGGACGGTAGGTGTTGATGCTTGCCTGATGCTTATCCTACACGTCCGAGAAAAGACATGTGCATTATCCTGTCGTGCCCCTATAGGTTTTGCTTTCTTGTTGCTATAACTTCTTAGTCAAATTGGGTCATCCTGCATTATTTCGGCGGGGACTTGGATGTTTAAGTGTTTCTTTGGCTCATGTGTTGGCATTGCTCAGTGTAGTTGTGTTGGGTGTTTCTGATTCCTGTGCTCGGCTGGCTGGGATGAAATGCTTCCCTGTCGGATTTTCTTATTAACTTTTTGATACAAGCATTTCCCGAACCAGATAATATTATGCATCAACAGTTTAGTAACATATCTAGGTTTGGAACATTATAATTTATGTAGACTACATGGTGTCAACAAAAACGAGGCCTACACTCAAACATTTATAAACTAATTCTCTTTGATGAAACAGGCTGATACATGTTTTTTTGTGAGAGTCTATGTAAATCATTCCAACATCTAAAAGGATGCTTCAAAACAGGAAGTGATGTAATCGTTCGCACCATGACAACATTTAACGTTATTTTGTATTACTCATTTAAAAGGTCATTTTAAAAAAGTGGCTTTATTTTTTTGGCATTTAAAGTCAAAGGGGTGATAAAATCTTGCGTGATGCGATCGTTTACACCATGACAACATTTTACGTTATTTTGTATTACTCATTTAAAAGGTCATTTTAAGAAAATGGCTTTAGTTGCGGGGCATTTAAAGTCAAAGGGGTGATGAAAATCTTGCAATATGTCCTAGATACATTGGAACTAATGTACAGTGTAACTGTAATACATGCCTCGCCCATGTTTTAATCTCATGCCCAGCAGTCAAATTATGCAATAGTCCTTGAAATCCATACAAATATAGTATATGCAGACAAGACATTATCTGAGTTGAGTGATTACTCTGTCATGATCTGAGAAATCTGTTTGATGTATCTCAGCATGTTCGAATTTGATTACAAACCGTGATTTATAGACAAGTTTCTAACCGTACTCGATTATCAATAATACATCAATTTGTTCAGACAATGTCACAGTTTAGAATACAAATTACATGTCTGCATTGCATTATAGACAGAACAAAGATTAAATGAGTGATTGAAAAGTTTATTTGTGCAGTTATTGTTTGAAATTACATCCGTTAATGTTAATATTGAGACACCACAGTGAGCATCATTGTTGCGAGGGACAGGCCATAGGTAATATTGAGACACCGCGGTGAGTAGAATTCGTTGCAGAAAATAGGCAAACTTAATATATGCACTACGGGGATTCTTGAAATGATAAAACATGCATAATAAGTATATTCTTTCTCGTATATCAATATATCGGTGGCAATCTTAAGTAAACTTTTCTTATTATCAGTCAATAATGCATGCCTGCCAACAGCCATTATTGTCCTGTTATTATCACTATTATATTTACTATTTCATAAACAGTCTGCAGTTTATTTAATACATTCAGAACAGACTACATTTGGAATGAGGTACAAAATATACAAAATAATTATGACAAGGTTGTGTGGTGTCGAAAACATTAAAGCAATAAAGTGGAATCAATTTGGGTGATGAAGAGTTACACTAAGATGTAATCAATTTTACAATGTGCCAAAATGAACTTTGTTTGACCTACTATATCAATTGACACTTGTATTACTGTAATCTAAAGCTTATATCACGCTACTATCTAAAATGTTTTACATGCAGTGTCTACTTAATATAATTAAATCCAATGGCCTACAGAAATGTCTAGACGTTCCTGAGAATGTACCAGTGTTCTGAATTAAGATGATTTCACGAAGCAACACTGATTGAGACCTACTATCACATCACATACGCTATTATTTCTAATTACACGGGACAATGCCCGCACATAATACAACGAAAAAACCCACCTAACTCACCGCTGCATGAGAGCAGCCTTCCCTATCCGATTTCCTTATGGGTTTTTTTGTGCTTCGCTGTTAAACTTGACAATACCTGAATCTGGATGCAATCGGGCGCGATATAAACTGAATCCAGCGAACCATTAACTATGACTAAATTACTCGTTCAACATTTGTCTGAAAGGACAGACTTAATTTTCGCATGAAGGACATTTCAATTGCAACACAGTATTATGCGAATATCAACATATTCGTAAAACAATATTGGAGAACAGCGATCAATCTGACATGATGCAAAGATATCACATGCAGCAATGCTTCTCTATATTGTCCAAATTATGGAACAGGACATTAAAATATAAAAACAAAATATCATTGATCGTTATTTCGATGCGTCAAGTTTCCCATACAGAAGTGAACGATTTTCTTACGTTACTGAAAAACAACATTGTTAGTGTGAACATAAATGTGTGATTTCTTGGTTCCAAGAACCCGAATTCCATCAACTCAAAATTCTGCGTGCAACTGGGTTACAAAAAATACGCTACTTTAAACTTGCACGTAAACTATATCATGAAATAAATATACATCGATTTATAAGTGACACCCTCGCTTTCGTAAATGCCTTGTGTAGTGACATATCAAATAACGACGAATCATGGAACCGAAATGTATCAAACAGGTTGATGAAATGTCAGATGCACCCTCGTATTTCTCTTCCAAATGCAACTTATCCTGAAATGCAGAACATTGTCACATTCATTTTTCAGGAAAATGCATATCCAACCCGGAAATAGCAGCAAGTACTGTTCATCAATTACTAGTTATAACATGCGTTCGAACATTTCAAGATTTTAGTTGATTTATCTCACTTCAAGGATCCGAAGTGTATAATTAAACTGTAATCAAATTAAAAGAATCTCACAATCAACAAGTGTTGGTCAGTTTCAGTGAAATGTGAGAGAAAATCGCGACAGAAGCTGGGATTAAATGACTCTCCCGGGATAACATTGAGGACTTAAAATATTAAACGATTCTAATCTGCAGATGATCAACTATTTAACTACCAGCTTGGTAATAATTTTTATTTCCCTCATTTCTCATGACATGGAATGACATTTGTTACTCAGGATGAAGAAGAAATGGTGTCCGCCAG
This sequence comes from Spisula subtruncata, assembly GCA_963678985.1. Lineage (NCBI taxonomy): Eukaryota > Metazoa > Mollusca > Bivalvia > Venerida > Mactridae > Spisula > Spisula subtruncata. The sequence continues at coordinate 5,730,346 of OY787669.1, forward strand.
CCAAATATTATAAATCAAGGAACGGATCAGAGAGTATTGCAGTAATATATGACAGACATGGATGGAACTGGACTTGACATTGCACAGACTGACGTCATGTTATTATAGGATTAAAATACCAGTTGTTGAAATCCTTTGTTGTTATGTGTGAACACCCGATATGAAGGAACACATTCAGAAAAGCCTCTTTATCATAAATGTGTGCCTCCTGATGGGGCGTTTGCATATCAGTGAGGATTTAGCAAATAGCCGTGTTATCATAAAGATCGACGTTTGAAACTACCCTATATCACTATAAATTCTATGGGAACGTTACATTCACTCTCGCTATATTTACGAAATAATCTTGATTAAATATGTTATTAAACGTCTTATATAATAATATAATTATGACACTATCAAAATGTGAAGTTGGGAAAAACAACATAAGCAAAAGAAGACGCTGTGCCTTTTTATATACCAACTAAGGGGTTTAATATACAAGTACATGTAGACAATGTCTAAACCACCTTGTATTGTAATGCATCATCAGGTGCAAATATACAGTTGTGACTTACTCCACTCACCAAGAAAAGGTCGTAAACGACGACTTAGCCAAACGGAACGCAGGTGTTTCCTTACTTTGGTAAATGAACTGCTGGTGTGGGTCATGACGATACTGAGATATGCATATTAAGCAACACTTAATTAAACACAGCAACATCAAATACTTAGTCTAATTTTATTGGTAAATAATTCCTGTGAAGAACTTCAATAGCTTTGATCCTAGGTAGCATTACCTCTTCTTTTATTACTTTCTGTTATTATCATGTCAAGTTAATGATCCCTCAGTGGGTGGAAGTGGAATAAACGCTGACTGCTATCATATGGAACTGCATTTATCGATAATACAGGAACATCCTAAATACAAGTGTAACATATTACCAAGCCAAGCAAATATTCCAAGAACAATGGAAGCAGAGATATTTCCCATGTTTATAACTATATGTTGTCAATCTAAATGAAGCACTACAGGTAGTACACGAATTCATAAAGTTAAACTCATTTGAAGCAATTTAACGTGCAGCCTATCTGTGAAATAGTTGCCAGAACACTCTATATCTAAGACATGATGACTCTCTGGCACTTGTCCCCAGAGTCACCGCTTATTGTAATCAGTTTTGAAACACGGGTCGACAGGTTCATTTGCAGGGTGACATAGTTTTTTCTCGTTAGGTTTTGCGTAAATATTACTCCCTGTAATAGTGGTATGCTAGGTTGTTACTGTTATCTGTGCTCAGCTAGTTGCTGTATACCCTGTCCGATTTCCTCATAACACTTTTAACGTAGCAACATGTGATATATTCCATTTGCATGTATAACATGTTGTTTCTCATACGATGCTACTATCAAGGGGATAAGATCGTCTGAAAATACAAAAAGAAACCTATATATTTCGTGTGTACATCGTCTGGTCTATCAAAACAAGTTGAAATATTCTGTTACTAACTCTATTAAACAAAGTTCGTTGTATTTATTATTCTTTGGTCTAACATGGTTCTGTAGCAGTGTTGTGCATGAACTTGTAATAACAATATCACTCAAAGTCTTGTACTTAGCTAGACAAGTAGTCGCTACATTTTAATTATCGCAACGCCTTAAAACAAATGGATTTATATAAATGAAATGTGAACTTAATGCTTATACAACACAAGGTGAATCTGAAGCAATCTAGGTGACCTACACTATACGACATCCATACCAATGAATTGTGTAGTCATGGGCGTAACACACATCATGATATTGGTATTGTAAACAAAATGTATATGGTTTTTAATTGCCAAATGTATTATATAAATGCCGATTTGTTGATAAACTTATAAAATGTTTAGTTAATATAATTTAATATCACATGTATCCGGGTAAATATAGCGAGTACGTAAACTCTTAAATCAAACATGTGTAGTATAAAGTTATACTAAATTCGAGAGTGTTTCCAATAAAACGATACGTATGTTGCGTTTATGGTATCATGTGATATAAAGAATCTATCAGTCGTTGTCAATATTAAACACGTTCAGCAAGTTTAATAGGTTAGCTTAATAAAATTTTGCAAACTCATTTAATATAATTTTATATAAATTAACAACTTGTCATAGATCCTTTATTTAAACCATATATATTGGTGTATCGGACCTTCTGTCTACAGTTCTTAGACACATAGAATATCTGATTCATTTACATTTGACCTAACACTTACGGATTGTATACAAATGACAAAACCAGAGAACGATAGTATTAAATTTGTGGAATGTTTGTTGATAGTCACTAGAATAGAACTGACCTGTAAACGTTGAATCATGCCTGTCTTTTAAAATATACACTTGAAGTATTGTGAGCTAAATTTATAAGTAACTTTTATTAAACTTTAAACTCAGTTCTATGATTTCCTGGTAAAATATTATACTGTCAGAGCCGCCACAAAAATCGCTTTACAACATAATTTATAATTAAACTATCAACTTGTGTTACGAAACACAACCCAGACAAGTTGGGGCAGTTGTTAAAGCGAACAGCATTCCTTGTATTATTACATAATAAATTAGTTTTTTAATGCAAACATAACATGATGATATATCCAGTTAAACCATACGTTGATGATGGTCATGAACTAGGGTGTACGATCTGGTTTATGACTTATATATATCAAACTGTCTGAGACACTTTCTAAAAAGTAATAAACTCGACAACATCATGTATTCTTTTAATTATATTATAACTACAACACGTATTTTCTAAATTGTATTACCGGGATTACAATATACTTGTGAGGCACTTTTAAACTGTATTGGGAGAAGTCAATGAAATAAAGACAATTAGCTTCAAACAGTAACACCAGCAATTGACAAAGACTGCCACCTCCTTCCATTGATAACATGTCTAAAATTAATAGTAGAATCGAGAAAGGTCGATGGTAACAAAATATAATTCATAGTTGTCGGTGTCAGCATGTAAATAGTTTGTTTTAAATGTGAAATATAAACTAAATGATAAAGTAAACATGTTTTCGTTACAGGAGCCGTTTGAGTATGATTGATACTGCGAATAAAGCACTGCATTGAAGTGACACACAGGCATTAATATATTATTGCACAACCGTCAGACGTTGTAATAATTGGCTGCACACATCATTCATTAAACTAACAAAAAATGATTTATTAGTGGAAATAAGGAGTTTTTAAGACTCATAAAGCTTTTTTCCACATCAACCACTTATGCCGATAAAAGATTGTCGTAAGTAGGTTCCACGTTCGCCAAATAGTTAAACGTTTTCCGTTTTACGTAGTATTTGTTTACCTAACTTTGTTAAAAGGTGTATACTGGCACTTTTTATATCACTGGCATAGAATGAGAAGGGCGTAACTACAACACTGATATTCTGAGAAAACAAGAAATATTGTCCGCAAATTACTCTTAAAACATAAGGTCAAATAAATTGACAAGTTCCGATTTTCATGAAAATAGGCTCTTACGAAACGCCTTTTATGCTAATTGGACATATATATTATATTGTATTAGTGTAATAAGTTCGTTAGTACATTCTATGTCAGCGATATATTCTAGCAAAATTTGGAGTACTCTAAAATTACTTCACATGAGACGAGTGTTAGGAATTCGTGTACTAATACTTCACCTAGATTGACAAAAACTATTGCATGTACGCGAGGAAAATAGCTCTACTTTCATTGTTCTTGGAACCGTTAAATATTTGCTTGGCTTGGTAACATGTAAGAATGGTCTTCAGATCGTTTCTGTAATATAGATAATTGCAGATCCATATGATAGCAGTCAGCGTTTATTCCACCCACTGAGGGATCATTAACTTGAAATGATAATAGCAGAAAGTAATAAAAGAAGAGGTAATGCTACTTAGGATCAAAGCTATGGAAGTTCATCGCGGGAATTATTTACCTATAAAAGTAGACCAAGTATATGATGTTGCTGTGTTTAATTAAGTGTTGCGTAATTTGCATATCTCAGTATCGTCATGTCCCCATACTCAATATTTATTTCGCAATTATTCCAAAGTAAGCAAATCCCTGTGTTCTGATTGGCTAGACGTTTAGTGACGTTTAAACACGCTTCAACGTCCGTTTCCACAGAAGGTAGAGCGAGTCAAACTAAAAATATTCACCACAACTGTACATTAAAATCTGAATTGTTATTACAATACAACATGACATAGACAGTGCCGACCTGGGCCCAATCTCAAGCAGAAATCTCATCTCAAATTGAGATTTTGGCCAAATCAGAGTCTGGATTTCTAATAAATCTGAAGTCAGAACTCATTAAAAATCACTGGATTATACAAATAACAGCATTTACAGTTTTTGATGATACTTTTGAGTCCACCCTCCCTAGGAAATTATCCAAAGACACGCGGCTATATTTGAGATGAGATTTATCTCAAAATTGAGATGTTTCGGGAGATCGGGGCCTGTATGTTAAACCCTTAGTTGTTTGTATATAAAACCGGCTCAGCGTCTTCTTCTCCACATTTTGTTTTACTTATTCTATCTTCAGATTTGAATCGTTGAATATTAAATGTCTTCAGTGTTTCTCCTGGCAAGCCATTTAATCACAGCTTATGTTGCCTTTTGTCTCACATTTCACTGTGACTGACTAACAGTTGCTGATCATGAGATTGTGTCAATTTGATTTTAGCGGGGGTGCCACAAATAAATCGATGTCTACTAGTATTCATTTCAGGATATATGCATTCACGTTTCAAGTCTTGCATCCTTTCTGTTGCCGTACGTATAACATATTTGCACACAGATTTTTGAGTGCATGGAATCACGAACTTTTAACAGTTAGCTGGTTCGACCAAGAAAACACCCATTATTGTTCACACTGACAATGCAGTTAATATTCTACGTCGTTTATTTCAGTATGGGAAACTTGACTCTTAGAAATAGCAATCAATCATATCTTGTTTTTATATTTTAATGTCCTGTTCCATGATTTTGACAATATAGAGAAGCATTGCTGCATGTGATATCTTTGCATCGTGTCAGATTTGATTGTTGTTCTCCAATATTGTTTTACGAAGATGTTGGTATTTGCATAATATTGTATTACAATTGAAAGTTCCTTCATGCGAGAATTAAATGTGTTGATTCAGACAAAGTGTTCTACGAGGTATTAAGTCATTGTTAATGGTTCGCTAGATTCAGTTCATTACGTGTCAGATTGCAATTACCGACATTGTTATGTATACACAAGAAGCTCATTTGGAGTCACTGGTTTTGTATCTCTTTGTGAACAGCGGGACTTATGCTTTTGTTTTTATTTCGTAAGGTTATGTATGGATATTTCTCCGTGTAATTGTGTTAATATTGTTAATGTTTGCTGTGTTCGACGGGTTAAGTAGAGTGCTGCCTTCCCTGTCCAATTTCCTTATCTAGTTCTGTTATTCTCTGTCTACACAACTGGTGACTGAATCATTTCAAATTGTATGTAACGGTCACGTCTTTCACTATTTAGTATGTACGTTTAATTTGATAGCACCATAAACGTATTGCTGTCAAGTTCGATTCACTTGGTAAATCGCCTGGACCTGACATGAGCTCCACATTTCGCTAGATTAAAATGGGAATGCCGTTAATACAAAATCGATAGATTGAGAAAAAAAATGTTTGAATACTACTCTTTACTTATGGAAAAAAGCCTTTTTGACTTCAGTTTGGTCAACATGACAATTTCCGATTTTGCAGTGTCTTTATGGTCGTAAGTAGAACAAACATACTAAGCTATAGATTTGATTAAAGCAATTCACTGATCACAAAACAAGCAAACTAGTTAAAGCATTTTATCTATCCTGGAAATCCACTATAATAGCTTGTGCTTTAAATTTTGTGATGTGATAGTAGCTCTCAATTAGTGTGGATTCATCGAATTATCTTATTCAGTATACTAATACATTCTCAGAAACTCTTGGACATGTCTATAGGTCATTGAATTTAATTATATTAACTTAACATCGCCTGTAAGACATTGAAGATGATTACGTAGAACTAGCTTTCTATTACAGTAATACACTCCATTAAAGGAATAAGTCAACTATAGTTCAATGCAAATCGTATACATGTACTTCCTATTGTCACTCTTCGTCAACCACATTGATTCAACTTTAATATAATCTTTTTGCGACCACACAGCCTTGTCATATGTTTATACATATTTTGTAGATTTTGTACCTCATTTAACTGTATTTTGTGCTGAATGTATTGAATAAACTGCAAATTGTACACCAAACAGCGAATAGAGTACTACTAAAAGGGTTATACTGACTGTTGACTGGTAGGTATCTTTTAATGATTATAGGAGTAATTTAATTACTATTATCACCGACATATTGATATACGAGAAAGAACATACTTATTCTATGTACATGTCTCATTATTTCATGAATCCCCAGTAATGCATATTTCAAGTAAGTCTATACTCTGCCCCTCACAACGAATGATACTCACTGTGGTGTGTCTTGATATTACCGTACACTGAGGTAATTTCAAACAATAACTGTACACATAAACTATTCAATCACTCATTAAATCTCCCTTCTGTCAATAATATAATGCAGACATGTAATTTGTATTCTAAACAGGGACATTGTCTGAACACATTGACGTATTGTTGATGATCGAGTACGGTTAGAAACATGTCTATAAATCACGGTTTGTAATCAAATTCGAACATGCTGAGTTACATCAAACAGATTTCTCAGACCATGACAGAGTAATCACTCAACTCAGATAATGTCTTGTCTGCATATATCAATTATGTATTGATTTCATGAAATATGGCATTCTGTGAATACTGGTTTGTGTTTTGTTGGTACCAATCTCAAACGGTTGTTTTAGTAAAAAATGTGTATCACTTTTTTGTAAGGTCGTTTCGTCTCTCCCACCAGTAGCATTTGTTGTGCTGTGTAGAAGGTATCAGCTACTTGTTGTGAAGTGAAGCAAGTCAGTACTAATTGTTTAAAGCTTGATACACCAGATTAGCTGTCCGTCTGTAAGAAAAGCAGCTAAATAAAAAGTTTTTGGTTACCTCCTTACCGCCCGTAAATCATAGCCGTGATTTTGGAGAACTCCAGGGGTGATACTAACAAAACATCTTGAGGAAATTCTTAAATAGTTTGACCGAATAAAAAAACGTAATACTTTGATAGTTATGTTTAGCGGACATACAAAAGAAATATTGATGTTTTTGAGTAAATACTAAGTTTTATACCAATGCCTTGTGGTGTTGTCCTTGTGAACACATTATATGCCCATATTTTACTATAATGTATAACTATTGCCATTATGCATCGTACAATGTCGGACAAACAAATCCATCAAAAGAAAAACGTTTACTTATTTGGCGTATGCAGAGTCTACTTACGACAAGCGTTTGACGGCATAAGCGGTTGATGTAGATGTTACTTTACGTGTCTTAGAAACTCGTTATTACCACTAATCAATCATGTTTTGTTAGTCTAATGGATTATGGTTACAGCCAAATATTACAACGTCTGATGGTTGTGCAATAATTGATTAATGTCTGTGTGGCGGTTTACTGTTTGTATTTTATTTGCAACATCAATCATACTCGAACAGTTCCTATAACGAAAGCATATTTGAAAAACTGCTGAATGGTTTCGTGTATATAATGTTGATTTAAATATATGCTATAGTTTACAATTTAACATTTGAAGTTACAGCCTTGTAGATGTAACTGACTTGGTCACAAAAAATGTAATATCAACTTATAAAGTTTAGTGACTATTACATTAATTGTATCTGCTGTCAATACATGTGCACGACTATCATCAACTTTATTTTTATTGCATATATTACCCTGTTAATGTTGTATTAAAATACTAATTGATTATGTGACAAAACACAGTCAGGGAATGCTACTCGCTTAAACAGATTCCACAAATTGTCTGTTTTGTTTTGTAATTATAGTTGATAGTTTCAAGATCAACGTATGGTACGTCTATATTTGCCAACCATCTTACGAGCGTGTATTTTAGAAGTCAAGTATATATAAAGTGTTACAGGTCAATTCTATTATAATGACAAAACAATAAATATATAACAAATGTAAAAGCATCGTTTTCTAGTAATTAATAAAAGGTTCAATTTTATTTAGCAAATCGGCAATTATACATTTATTGGCCATTAAAACATGTTGTATACAATACAATAACATGATGTGCTTTACACTCATAAATACCAAACATATTGTTTATAGAGTAGGCCACCTGTAGTGCTTCAGATTCACCTTGTGTTGTATCGGCATTAATTTCACATTTTATTTAAATGAATCCATTAGTTTAAAGGCGTTGCTATAATTATAATGTAGCGACTACCTGTCTAGCTAAGTACAAAGCTTTGATTGATAAATTAAATGTAATTGCATGCTCTAATACAACACTGCTGCAGAACCATGCTAGACCAAAGAATAATAAATACAACGATCTGTGTTTAATAGGGTAAGTAAAACAATGTTTCAATTTATTTTGATAGATCAAATGATGTACTCAAGAGATCTGTAGGTTTCCATTTGTATTTTCAGACGATATTATTTATTCAACAGTAGCATCGCATGTGAAACAGCATGTGAAACATACATATGGATTTATGCCGGTATCAAATGTTGCTTCATAAAAAGATATGAGGCAGTGGGGCAGGTTAGATAGCAGCCAACTTAACCAGCCGAGCACAGAAAACAGTAATAACACAATATAACACAATTACACGGAGTTAATGCCCACAAATAGCCTAACGAAAACATTGAATAAAAAGTCCCCGCTGTAAAATGCAGGATGACCTAGTTGCACAAAGAAAATACTTTATTAGGTGATTACAAGTGCTGAAGAGCAAATGTGTCTTAGATGTACCGGTAGACTATATCACAGATAGGCTGCATATTTGTCAACTCGCCTTTCCCCATCATTAGTGCCATGGTTTCTGTTCGTGCAATGTTCAATAACTTGGCTGAGTAAGATACACTATTCAACACATTCTTGCAGACTAGAGTAAAAGTCATATATAATCTTAAATGAACATAAAAAGACGTTGTACCGAACTCTGTGCGAATATTGAAACTCGTAGGTGTAATGGGTGCTTTGAATGACAAAAACTGGTACATGTACACGTGGTAAATAGCTCTACTTTCATTGTTCTTGGAACTGTTGAATATTTGCTTGGCTTGGTAACATGTTAGAATGGTGTTTAGATTTTTTCTGTAGTTTCGATGATTGCAGTTAGCGTTTATTCCAACCTCTAAGAGATCATTAACTTGACAGTATAATAGAAGAAAGTAATAAAATAAGAGGTATTACTGCTTAGGATCAAAGCTATTGAAGTTCTTCACCGGAATTATTTTCCAATAAAATTAGAAATGTATATGATGTGTCAGTCTTTAATTAAGTGTTGCGTAATGTGCATATTTCATTATCGTCATGACCCGTACCCGCTGTTCATTTAGCAATAATTAAAGAGTAAGCAAACGCCTGCAGTTTGATTGGCAAACACATTTTGTGGATTTTACACTCATGTGAACATCCTCTTCTGAAGTGAGTGGAATATGTCAAACATATACAGATTTTTACACATAATATCACAGGACTTTATGGAATTTAAGTCATATTGTAATATGTAGTCAGTATTCTACATGCATGTATATGTCATATACTATTGCAATAACCTCGGAACCGATCCTTGATTCATAATACTTGGCTGGCGGACACTAGGACATCTTGAAACCTGAATACTGTATAGCAGTTAATGATCAGTATATTTGGTTTTTGCGTTTCTTTATCTTCGCCAACGGAAATCCTTATGGGCGAGGCCTCCAGAAGACTTTTAGTACTTTTAGTGATTGGGGGATAGTGCATGATACAGAAGATGCCCTAATTCCAGAAGCATCACTGGTTCGTTTTGCCTGCCATATGCCATATGTTTAGCACCCATACTTGGGACCTCGGTTTAAGTCTCATCCGAAAGACTATCAGTAATTTTAGTTGGCCAGCCCGGGATTCGAAACCACAGCCACGAGATCAGTAGTGACTATCATACTCGTACTCTTACCTTTACCTCCCCTTCCATGTTTACCAACAAGGTTTTAATTTCGCAGTCAATGCCCTTTTCGCGAAACAAAGACACCGTGAATTCAAAAAAATCCAATTAACGCGAAAATTGGACACCGTGAAATATACCCGCTATACAGTAACTCATTTCATTCCAAGTCATGAAAAATAAAATATCCAGCATAAAGTCAAAGATTTTTATAACAATTCCTCTACAGATTTGAATCGTTTAATGTTTAAAGTCCTCCGTGTTTCTGCTGGCAAGCCATTTAATCACAGCTTAGGTTGCGTTTTGTCTCACATTTCACTGGAACTGACTAACAGTTGCTGATTGTTAGATTGTGTCAATTTGATTTTAGCGGGGTGCCAGTTATAAATTGATGTCTCCTGGTATTCATTTTAGGATATATGCATTCACGTTTCAAGTATTGCACCCTTTCTGTTGTCGTACGTATACCATATTTGCACACATTTTTTGGAGTGCATAGAATCATGAATTCTTAACAGGTATCTGGTTTGAACGAGAAAACACTCATTATTGTTCTCACTAACAATGTAGATATTCATTTACGCAAGAAAATCGTTTACTTCCGTATGGGACATTTGACTCTTAGAAATAACATCAATCATAGTATGTTTTTATATTTTAGTGTCATTCTCCTTGATTTGGACTGCCTCATGTGATATCTTTGTATCGTGCCATATTTGATCGCTGTTCTCCAATAGTGTTTACATGTACGAATATGTTGATATTTGCATAGTATTGTATTGCAAATGAAATGTCCTTCATGCGAGAATTAAATCTGTCCTTTCAGACAACTGTTGAACAAGTTATCAAGTCATAGTTAAATGTTCGCTGTATTCAGTAGATAAACTGCTTGATTGCATCCCAATTAGTTAGATTTTTATTTCTTTCGTTAGGTTATGTGTGGGCATTTCTCCGTGCAATTGCGTAATGTTATGTTGTTAATGATCTTTGTGCTCGGCCGGTTAAGTTGAATACTGTCTCACTGACCGCTTTCCATATACCTGTTGTTTTTCTTTCCCCACATCACCACTTTTGTACGAACCCGTACTGAAATATTGAATACTATTAACTAACGATCGTGTCTTTATTTCACTAGTCAGTATGTACGTTCGATTTTGTAGCACAATGAACTCATTTGCTGTCTAGTAAGATGCACTTCGGTGATAAAATGCTTGGACGTGACATGAGCACCACATTTGTTTGGAACAGCTCGCTTATTAAAAACAAGCAAACTAGTTAAAGCATTTTATCTACACAGGAGATCCATTATAATAGCGTATGCTTTATATTTTGCGATGTGATAGTAGCACTCCATGGGTGTGGTTTCATTAAATTATCTTTATGCAGTATACTAATACGAGAGGTGTTCAACTTATTTATTAATCTAACAATGAAATTGAATAAAAACTTTTATATTGTGTAAAGAATTGTATCGAGAACTATATATAAAAATAGTTGATTGCCAATACGTTACGGTTAAATCATAATAAGCGCTGGAGTATTGGGTGTTGTTATTTGCGTTGTGAATTATATTATTTCATTTCCCTTTCGTTATCGATGTTTTAGTATCAATTAGATAGAACTTTATATTGTTAAAGCACGAGAAGACTTCGACATCCACTGTTTGGTTATACTATGTATCAAAGTTTTATCCTTATTGTTTTATTTATCGTTGTATCTGGTCACATGAAGTTGAGTCTGGATGAAACACTATGTTCTTGGAACAGTCACTAGGAACGATACGTAACACCTATTTGTTGAAAACCTGGTTTGAAACGGTTTGTACATAGATAACAGCCTTCAATTTCGTCAATTTGATCTTGATGTTGACGTGCGTAGTTCCGTAATGACAAACACGATGCCTTTCCATGAAAACTTCCGCGAACACACAAAGATGGGCAAACACGAACTTCTCCCTATCCTTGTGACCTTTTCTAAAATAGTAAACCCTAATATATAAAATACTTTTCTCGAAGAAACAACATTGCTTTGCAATAATGAAACAATTTGTCCACATAGTGTTTGTGTTTTCGCATTTTAGACTCCAAGACTATTGGCAGCGAAGTATGTTTTTCTTGATTTCCAGCGTAGGAACTTCGCATTCTCCTGGAACTATATTTTTAACTTTTCGAAATAATTTCACGGATAGTTTACACGGACACTTCCATCTGTGGTACTATTTCACGTTTTGCCAATGGATTCATCATAGACACCATCAATCCAATTTAATTTTATAGTGTAGGTTATAGCAATGTTGGGCAATTTTCTAATTTTGGTCCCATTTCACCAATACTGGAAACGGAACTCTAATAACACTTCTTACGACAAATATTACTTATTTTCTCATTACAAATGCAAAATAATAGTTGACTGACACTTTCGTTATGCTCATAAAAGGACCATTTTGCCTTAGAAACAGAAACAACAACATCATCTTCTAAATTGTTGTTTTAAGCTTTAACAAATGAAATAAAATATCAAATGATCATATTAATATGTTGAACTTGCGATATTTCTCACATGGTTTAATATAGATATTTCATCTGTTTTTATTTAATATTGCAAAATCGGCGTTCATGTTCTGTTCATAAATAAGTTGAACACCTCTCGTATATCCACAGGAACGTCTAGACATTTCTGTAGGTCATTGAACTTAATTATACTAAGTAGACAATGTCCATAAGACATTTAACATGATAACGTAGAACATGTACACGTACACGCTATCTATTATGTTATTCGTTTAAGCAGATGCCACATGATGTGTGTTTATGTTGTGTAATTACATTTTGTAAAGCGTAGTTAGTTACGAGTGTATATTTTACACTTCAAGTACATTTATGTGTTAATATGTACAGGTCAGATCTATTCTAGGGACGAACAACATATATAATACACGAAGCATCGTTATATATCATTGTCATTTTTATACAATCCGTGTGCCTCATTTGTTTTATAACTATTCATTATGCGTAATGGAGTAATGTATGTTAATATCGGGTTTTATGGCTCTACACGTGTTCATTCTCTACCTTAAGAACTGCATTAACAAACCAGATGTTTAACAGCTTAGTGTAACAGTTTGAACCGTTGCTACACTTATTGCTCAGTAACAAGACAACATACGTAAAAGGGTGTACTTATTTCTGTACGTGATCCAGTATGTGTTCTATTGTAAATAAATATCAGCCCATTATGAATAAAATCATATCATCAAACCAGTTACGCTACTCTAGGAAGATCGAGTTCTTTAGTCCGATTGGGATACATGTCTTATAAGGTCATATTCTAAGTATCGACAGAAGGTCTAATTTGACAACATACACTCAGGGACAAAAGAAACGCAAAACATATATAACAGTATTTTTCAAAGTTATTATTTTTCAAATTCACTGAAATTTTACACACTCATTGGTTAAATATTAACGAGGCATACTTCAAAATTTAATGCATTTCTGTAATTGGATACTATTTTTACATAAGTTTCAATCTAACAGTCCAACATTGCCAAAGTCACATTTTTGTCACATTCATTATCTGGTGTAAGCATCACGAAAACGAATGCACTTTAAACATCCACGATATAATATGTGTGGTGTATAGTTGTGGGATAAAGTTTCACTCGCGAATAAATGCCTCCCACGTACTGTAAAGCCAAGAAAAACATAGACGAAGTTTCAAATCATTGTAAATATAAATTGATTGTTTATTACCTACCAATAATTATTGCGAAGTACTAAATGACTTCAGTTGTTGGAAAAATGCACTAGGAAACACGTACACATGTAAATGATTGATAAGTTTTGTCAGTATGCATGATACTGGTGTTAAATGATTTAAGACGTGTGACGTTAATTGGCTTAATATAAACGACTTTGAAGTGTATATCGTTGCCGTCTTTAATGAAAGTTGAAAAGAAAATGAATCAAAATGAACGCGCAATATTTTTTATAAGGAACTTTATTGTTTCAAAACAGTTGTCATTTTTCCTGCCCGTGGGCTCCTTTGTATCCTAGCTGAAATTCTGACTGGATGGAAGCGGTTCCTGCGATATAGCATGCGTATGCATCCGTCTTGTCGTTGAATGGTTATCCTTGATTTCCTTATGTGTTTGCGGTCCTTAACCGTCCAGAGGCCTGATATTGACCATGTTTCCTTGCAATGATTGAAGGGTGGTAATGCAATTGTCCGACATCATCATAAGTCCTCGAACCCATTTTGGGCATACCGACTGCTTCAGTCCGTGTTTGTTCAGACAAACATGGCATGTTTAAACTTATTTCATATGTTTTTATTTGATGAGTTTTCATAAGTGTTATGTATACACTGTCATTCGGCAATAGAAATGTTCCGCTTTGCGATTTCGCACGTGCTCCATGTGCGAAAAATGCGTTTTACCCTAAATCGGTAAAAACTGGGTAAAACACATTTAATTATGTAGAAAAGTGATGAAATGTCAAGGTTGTAACCCATGTATCATTTACATTACACGAAAACATTATATCGCACTTATTTAGAAAATTATGACCCCCGAGAACGTTTTGCGTTTCTTTTGTCCCTGAGTGTATACATGGTCTAATAAAGCATATAGACATTATACTTTGCATTACACTTTTGAGTTTAAGTTCCACAAAATATTGGTTTATTTACATCTTTCATTTATAAGAATTCATTAGTTGTATGGCGTTGCGATAATTCAAATGTAGCGACAACCTGTCTAACTAAATACCAGTCTTTGACTGATATTCTTTTTTCGTGCTCAAGCAAAATACTGTAGAACCGTGCTACACCAAAGAATAATAAATTCAACTAACTGTGTTTAATATAATTAGTAAAAATATTTCAATTTGTTTTGATAGATCAAATGATGTACACAAAAAATATATACGAGGGTTGTCCCAGAATAGCGTATAATTCTTGATTTATTTACTCCAACATAATGATATAGTTTTATAATTTGGCATTGACATTTCTACAACCATAGCACGTGTATTTGACGAAATTATTTTACATCAGCATACATCGTATTCGATAAATAAAGGCATTTGTAACCCATGATAACGGTATACGGCCGAGCGCGTAAAAAGTATGTATCACAAAAATGAGTTTAAATATTTAATGACAATAATACTAAGCAGTTTTAGCCGCATCGCGCCAAAATTTATATAAGAATAATTTGCATCTTTTGGCGAGTTTTTATACAATTAATCATAGTGATGATTGATGTCATATTTGATGGGTTAATGAAGTAATATAGCAACGTTGTTAGCGTTACAAAATTAAAAAAATCACGACGTCAGATAACGTTACGGAGCGACTGCCATATCCTAAGCATTGTGTTATACCGTATAAAACATAAAATAGTATCTGGAGGAACGATAAATTATTTAAAATCCACAGCACAATACATCAGGGTAATTCGGCAACTGTTCTTAGATTCTCGGACGTTTAGTTTGGCATAGAAAGGAAGCGGAACAAAAGCCATCCGATGTACCAACCAAAACAAAAACTTAACGCCAGGTCGTTTCCTACACTATCCACACAGAATGTCAGATAAAGCTGTCCATTTTGAAAAACATTTAATGAATTTTTGACAGTATGTGGAGAAATATATTTCAAATTAGTTGATTACAATTTCTGCGTTTATATTATTAAGTGTAAAGCCCACGAATGGGAGTTCTTTGAAAAACTGAGGTAACGTGCCGTCGTTGGCAAGTGTTGACGTTCTGTGGGCCGTAAAGCGTCACATGGTACTCGTCAAATGTACACACTTTGAATGTTTTTTGAAGATATATCATGAAACTTGGCTAGTATGTCAAGAAATAATTTCTCTAAAATTCGACAATAATTTGGGCATACATTACTTGATAGTTTTCAAGATATAACAGGATTATACGGTATTCTGGGACAACCCACGTATATGTTTCCATTTGTATTTTCAGAGATATTATCTACTTAATATTGGTATTGTATAAGAAAGAGATGTAATTCATGCAAAAGGATTCATATCTAATGTTGCTACGTACAAATATATGAGGAAATCGGACAGGAAGGCAACAGCCTACTTAACCAGCCGAGCTCAGAAGACACCAACAACCCAACATACCACAATTACACTGAACAATGTCCACACATAAACTAACGAAAAATGTTACTCTGGAAACGAGTGTCAGAGAGTCAACATGTCTACTATTTTAAAGATAGGATGCACATTTATCAACTCGCCTTGTGCCATATTTCTTATCATGGTTAATGTTTCATGAATATTTCAGGTGCTATCCTAACATTGCTTCACATGATTTAACCTTTGGAATCCGTGTGCTACGTGTAGTACTTCACTTAGATTGACAAAAACTAGTACATGTACACGTGAGAAACAGCTCTACTTCCATTGTTCTTGGAACTGTTGAATGTTTGCTTGGCTTGATAACATGTTAGAATGGTGATTATATTGTTCCTGTAGTATCTATAATTGCAGTTCCATATGACACCAGTCAGCGTTTTTTCCACCCTATGGGATCATACACTTGATAGGATAATAACGGCAGGTAATAAAACAAGAGGTAATGCTACGTAAGATCAAAGCTATTGAAGTTCTTCACGGGAATTATTTTCCAATAAAATGACTAACTATACGATGTTGCTGTGCTTAATATGCATATCTTAGTATCGCCATGATCCGTTACGGCTGTTCGTTCAGCAGTAACATGAAGTCACTAGTATACAGATTCAAGCTCACCAGTAACATGCATGGACCGTATTATTCTTGTAACCGATCCTTGATTTATAATATTTGGCTGGTGGACACCATTTCATCTTTAATCCCGAATAACGAATTTCATTCCATGTCATGAGAAATAAAGAAAATTACCAACCCTAAAGTCAATGTGTTTTATAAAAATCCTCTGCAGATTTGAATGGTTCATTTTTTGTCTTGAATGTTTCCAAAGGCGAGTAGTTTAATCACATCTTTTGTTACTTTTTGTCTCTCACATTTCTTTGGGACTGACCAATAGTTGCCACCTATGAATCGATGCCTTCTGGTATTTATTTCAGAAATATACATTCACATTTTAAGTGGTGTATTGTTTCAAATACCGTGCATATACCCGAGTTGCACACATATTTTGGAGTTCATGAGTTCGGTTTCTTGGAATTTTGAACGTTTAAAGCTATCTGGTTTGACCAAGAAAACACGCATTATTGTTCACACTAACACTGTAGTTATTTAGTCACGCAAGAAAGTCGTTGACTTCAGCACAGGAAACTTGACTCGTAGAAATAGCAATAAATTAGTTTTTGTTTTTATATTTTAATGTACTGCTCCATTATTTGGACAAAATAGAGAAGCATTGCTTCATGTAATATATTTGTATCGTGTCAGATTTGATCGCTGTTCGTCAATAATGTGCCGCGGAGAGATTGATATTTGCATAATATTGTATTGCAATTGAATTTTCCTTCATGTGAGAATTAAATGTGTTAAGTCATATTTAAAGGTTCGCTAGGTTCGGTTGATAGGTGCCAGATTGCAACTCCATGCATGTATTGTCATGTAAACCAGAGTAGCGCTAACTTATGAGGGCATCGGACAAACAGGGAAGGCTGCATCAAACTAAACAAGGCAAGTGGTGTTCTAAAATTCTGTTGAGTGCTGCTTTCTACACGGAAGGCATCTATTTGTGGAATTGGGTCACCCTGCTCTTTCACGTATAACGGGGAATTAGGCTTCATTTTATTCCGTTAGTTTGTGTTATGTGCGGTCATTGCTCCGTGTAATGATGTTATGTTGTTGTTTTTGTTCTGAGTGCTGCCTCCCCGTCCGATTTCCTCAAATTTTCTGTTATTCTCTGTCCACATCACCACTGATTTAAAGAACAGTACTAGTTCATTGAATATATTTACTGAAGATCATGTCTTTCTTTTCCTAGTCAGTATATATGTTCGATTTTGTAGCACTATGAACTCATTTGCTATCTAGTTCGATGCACTTCGGTGATAAAACGCTTGGATGTGACATGAGCTTTTATATGTATGAGTCTTTAAAGTCATAAGTAGCACAAATATTCTAAGCTAGCGATTGAATTAAAGCAATTCTCTTATCAAATCACAAGCAAATTAGTTAAAGCATTTTATCTATACAAGGCATCGACTATAATAGCGTATGCTTTACATTGTGTGGTGTGACAGCAGCTTTCAATTAGTATGGATTCATCAAAATGTCTTTATTAAGTATACTAACACATTCTCGGGAACTAAGGAACGTCTAGACATTTATGTAGGTCATTGAATTTAATTATATTAAGGAGACAATGTCTT
The DNA here is from genome assembly GCA_963678985.1 of Spisula subtruncata. Classification (NCBI taxonomy): domain Eukaryota; kingdom Metazoa; phylum Mollusca; class Bivalvia; order Venerida; family Mactridae; genus Spisula; species Spisula subtruncata. The sequence goes on from OY787669.1 coordinate 5,748,819, forward strand.
ATGATAACGTAGTACAAGCTTTCTGTTACATGTACATGAATTATTACAGTTATATAATCCATTCAGGTAATAAGTCAACAATAGTTGAATGCACATCATATATTTGATTACAGGACTTACATATGTGTATTTTGTGCTGAATGTATTAAATAAACTGCAAACAGTACAACAAACAGCAAAGAGCAGAGTAATACTAATACAGGACAATAATGGCTGTTGACAGGCAGGTGTCTTGTAATTATAATATAAGTAATTTAATACCGATTAACACCGACATATGATAAACGAGAAAGAAATACTTTGTCTTATTCTTCGTACATGTCTTATTATTTAATGAATCCCCAGTAGTGCATATGATAAGTAAGCCTTTACTCTGCCCCTCACAATAAATGATACTCACTGGGGTGTGTCTTGATATTACCGTATACTGAAGTAATTTCAAACAATAACTGTACAAATAACTATTCAATCACTATTTAATCTCCGATCTGTCAATAATACAATAAAGACATGTAATTTGTTTTCTAAACAGGGACATTGTCTGAACAAATTGACGTATTGTTGATGATCGAGTACGGTTAGAAACATGTCTATAAATCACTGTTTGTAATCAAATTCAAACATTCTAAGATACATCAAACAGATTTTTCAGACCATGGCAGAGTAATTACTCAACTCAGATAATGTCTTGTCTGCATATATCAATAACGTATTGATTTCAAGAAACATGGACTTATGTGATATACTGGTTTGTGTTTTGTTGGTACCAATCTCACACGGTTGTTTTAATAGAAAATGGTGTATCACTTTCTTGTAAGGTCGTTTCGTCTCTCCCACCAGAAGCATTTGTTGTGCTGTGGAGAAGGTATCAGTTACTTGTTGTGAAGTGCAGCAAGTTAGTACTAATTGTTTATACTTTGGACGTTCAGAAAGTACTAGGATTATTGTCATAAAACCCGCATTGTTTAATACAAAATGTTATCTCATGTGAAATTTCAAACCTTATTCTACAAACAGTGCAATTAGGAAAGTAAATAAATACAAGTTTCGATTGTTGCAGGTGTTTAAACTAACGTACGTACTCCTACCCGACGCACAAAATGACGTCGCGCTATTTTATACGTCGTAAGTGTCACTCATAGGGCTATGCAATATGCTGTTTTTAATGATAATGGTTATGAATACCTGCTTGTAACACACCGAGCTATTTACACACATATTGTTTATGAGAATCGCATGTATTTTTCCGAACAATAAATTGTTGATATATTGACAATGTCGCGGTAACTGACGTTATCATTTTTTTATTTCCTATTTCTTACATGTCTTTCACGCTAGAACAACCATCCATAATACCTATGTGACATTCTAAAAAACTGTAGAAATAACTGCAGAAGTATGTCCTATAATAGTTACGATACTTTGCATACTATTTTGAGCGAATATAACTTTGCAGTTGACAGAACCTGTTATTTGCCAGTTTTTCGTTACGTTCCGATGACGTCACTTTTGCGTTCCGTAGTTGTCCCTCATAGAGTTCATCTTATGCATCTATAGTTCAAATATTGTCGAACATGCAACAAGTAATGTTTTGGCGATGTTTCACATCTATCGATAGGATAGTAGTGAAGATATAGCTCATTACGAAGTGTACATCAGTGGTTATTGATGGGCTGCGCCGGGTGCGCGTTACTATGGTTTCAAAATGGAAAATTAAGGACGGACATGACAGAATAACAAGATGAATCGGATATCACTTTTTCGCAACTGAATTTCGATTTAATATTAAGTATTCATATTTGTATAATTTTCAAAACTGTATCCGTGAGGGCTCCAGTCCTAGTACCTTTCGTACGTCCCTCGTAGCTGGATACACCAGATTAGCTGTCCGTCTTATGTTACACTAAACCATTGAAAAGCAGCTTAATAAAAAGGCTTTGGTTACCTCCTTGCATACACCGCCCGTAAATCATAGCCGTGATGTTGGAGTACTTCAGTTATGATACTAACAAATCATCGTAGTGAAATTCTTGAATAGTTTGACCGAAGTTAAAAAATTGTGTTGCACCTAATGTTTAATTTAAGACGATTAGTCAATGTTTTCTAAACACAAGTATATTTAATCTATGCTTAAAAATGTATACTTTGATAGTTATCTTTAGTTGACATACAAAAGGAATATTTATGGTTTTACGTAAATACTAAGTTTTTTACCAATGGCTTGTGGTGTTGTCCTTGTAAACACATTATATGCCAATATTTTGCTTGAATGTATACCTATTGCCATTATGCATTGTACAATGTCAGGCAAACAAATAATCCATCAAATGGAAAACGTTTAACTATTTGGCGTATGTAGGGTCTACTTACGACAAGCGTTTGACGACATAAGCGGTTGATGTAGAAGTTACTGTATGTGTCGTAGAAACTCGTTATAACCACTAATCAATCATGTTTTTGTTAGTCTAATGGATTATGTTTACAGCCGAATATTACAACGTCTGACGGTTGTGTAATAATTGATTAATATCTGTGTGGTATTTTACTGTTTGTGTTTTATTTGCAATATTAATCATACTCGAACTGCTCCTGTAATGAAAGGATGTTGGAAAAACTGCTGAATTTTTACGTATAATGTTGATTTTATGTTGTAGTTTACATTTAACATTTGAATTTGCGACCTTCTAGATGTAACTGAGTTGTTTACTTATAGTTATTGTTGTATTAAAAGACTAATTAATTATGTAAAAAACACAGTCAGGGAATGCTATTAGCTTAAACAGATGCCACAAGGTGTCTGTTTCTGTTTTATAATTACAGTTGATAGTTTAATTATACATTTTATCAGAAAATATTGGTAGCGGCTCTGAAACTAAATAGATTACATGTTACTCATAGAAGAGTTTCAAGGTCAACGCAAGGTACGTATATATTTGCCAACCATCTTACGAGCGTGTATTTTAGAAGTCAGGTATATATAAAGTGTTACAGGTCAATTCTATTATAATGACAAAAACAATAATATATAACAAATGTAAAAGCATCGTTATCTAGTTTGGTCATTTAAATACAATGAAATAAATTACATTAACAAAATGTTCAAGTGTTTTAGCAAATTCGCATTTATACAATGTTTTGGCCATTAAAACATGTTGTATACAATACAATAACATGATGTGCTTTACACTCATGAATACAAGACATATTGTTTATAGAGTAGGTCACATGTATTGCTTCAGATTAACCTTGTGTTGTATCGGCATTATGTTCACATTTTATTTATAAAAATACAGTGAGTGGCCTAACAGCTGAAAAGAGCCCTAGAAAATTGGTAACTTAACTTTTTTTTTCTTACTTTCATTGTTCTTGGAACTGTTATATATTAACTTGGCTGGGTAACATGTTAGAATGGTGCTGTGATTGTTACTGTAGTGTCGATAATTGCCGTTATATATGATACCAGTCAGCGTTTATTCCAACCACTGAGGGATCATTAACTTGACAGGATAATAACAAAAAGTAATAAATAGAAGTATTGCTACTTAGGATCAAAGCTATTGAAGTTCATCGCGGGAATTATTTCCCAATAAAATATGCCAATTATATGATGTTGCTGTGTTTAATTAAGTGTTGCTTAATATGCATATTTCAGTATCGTCATGTCTCCATACCCGCTTTTAATTTAGCAATAATTCCAAAGTAAGCAAATCCCTGTGCTCTGATTGGCTAAGACGTATAGTGGTGTTTACACACGAGTTAACGTCCATTGTCATGATTATATACTCATATAAAGCACTTTATGATGTAGATGTATATTGATAATTTATAAAACTAAGCTCATTTATGTGACCTTTACGTTCCCGTTGATTTTATAGTGATGAAGTGTAGTATTAGAATCGATATAGAATTATAATAATTTTACGACCATTTACTATAGTTCACTGATTTGTAAACGCCTGACCTGAAGGCATGTATTTAAGATAAAGCCCATTCAGAGCTTTACTGAATGCTTTCCTTACGATCGGGTGTTTGCTCTTAACATCAGTGGACTTCAACAAATGGTATTTCAATCCTAAAGTAACTTGAAATCATAATGCAATTTGGATTGAGGATCACCAGTTATTTGAATGTATGTCATATACTCCAGCAATATCCTTGGAACCGATCCTTGTTTTATAATACTTGGCTGGAGGAACCTATTTAACCTTCAATCCCGAATAACGTATTCCATTCCATGTCATGAGAAATAAAGGAAATTACCCAGCCTGAAGTAAACGATTTGTATAACAATTCCTCTACAAATTTAAATCGTTCAATGTTTAAAGTCCTCAGTGATTCACCTGGCAAGTCATTCAATCCCAGCTTATGTTGCATTTGTCTCACCTTTCACTGGGACTGACTAATAGTTGCTGATTGCTAGATTGTGTCAATTTGATTTTAGCGGGGGTGCCACAAATAAATCGATGGCTATTGGTATTCATTTCAGGAAATATGAATTCACGTCTCAAGTCTTGGATACTTTCTGTTTCCGTACGTATACACTATTTGCACACAGATTTTGTAGTTCATGGAATCCAAAACTTTTAACAGTTAGCTGGTTCGACCGAGAAAGCACACATTATTGTTCACACTAACAATGTTTTCAGTCACGCAAGAACGTCGTTTATTTCGGTATGGGAAACTTTCAATTTGTTTTGATAAATCAAAGGATGTACATAAGAGGTATATAGATTTACATTTGTATTTTCTGAAGATTTTATCCTCTTAATATTAGCATCGTATGAGATACTCTGCCCCCCACAACGAATGATACTCACTGTGGTGTGTAGAGATACTACCATAGACTGAGGTAATTTCAAACAATAACTGTACATATAAACTATTCAATCACTCTTTTAATCTCCGTTCTGTCAATGATACAATGCAGACATGTAATTTGTATTCTAAACAGGGACAGTGTCTGAACAAATTGACGTATTGTTGATGATCGAGTACGGTTAGCAACATGTCTATAAATCAAGGTTTGTAATCAAATTCAAACATGCTGCGATACATCAAACATATTTCTCAGACCATGACAGAGTAATCACTTAACTCAGATAATTTCTTGTCTGCATATATCAATAACGTATTCATTTCAAGAAACATGGCATTATGTGAATACTGGTTTGTGCTGTGTACATTCTTTTATTACCTGTCATTGTGGCCTTTTTATTAGGGGGCATTACATGGCGGAAAACTTTTATTTACACTGTCCTGTTCTTTAAGGTTGCCGATGAGGTAAGAATGGGGTTTGGTGCACCATAAACTATTTTAAACCCTCAGTTACAATTCTCGCTGCCCGTTGCCTCATTGACGACCTTGCTTTATGAATGTATTGTCCACTTTATAGTAAAAATAGAAAACTCCAAAACAATTTATGGCTTAGGGCCTTCCTTTCTCTGACTGTATTCAAGACCAATCTTACATAGTAAGTGCTTTCGTATGAAACAGGGGGCTTTGCCAGCACTTTTCAGCGCTACGTAACAGTCTTCTAGCCACCAGCGCTCGCAGAGTCCCGAGGGACGGTTGGTGCCCAAGCCCGTCAGGGCGAGGGCACCAATACTCCCGAGGGACGTTGCAGATGTAATAGCACGAAAAAGCATGCGTAAACGCTATTATAGCATAAAAACAACCCTTTAGGTCACAAACCACCAAATAGAGTTGTTCTTTAACTCAATGTAAAGTGACCTTGGTCAGCCAAAAAAAATGTCAACTTTTTGTCCATGGGGCCCTCTCAAAATCTTTTAATCAATAGAAATAGCACCCAGCTTGAAGAAAATGAAAAAAAATTAGGGGGTCATGTATTATATAAGAACAATTTGGTTCGTCAAACGCGGTGAACAGATTTTCTCACATGTACGGATTTACTCACTGTCCGTTAGCCCCCACCTTACTTTCACTTTCATATTTAAGCCAGAATACAAAATATTTCTGAATAAAACCATTTCACTACATCACATACATGCATACAAAGCATTTAACACCAATTTCATGATTCTGATGCTGATTTGTCAAGACATACCCCCCTTTCCAGTCGCTTTAAAGTTTTTAAACGGACTATTTGACTGTATCTGAATTTGGTCCGCGTAGGCATTTAGTGGTTATTTACCTTCATTAGTATGTTTTATCAAATTATGACATTTTGGCGGGACATTTTGGGCGAGTCGGGAAAACAAACGCGACGTCGCTTAGCAAACGTTACGTCACATACAAGTTTTTGTTATGAGCGTCGACTTCCGGTATCGGCAAATACCGAGCAAACAGTGGCATTGGGGGTTTGTTTACGTTTATTATTTTACTATTATAGAAAATTGATTAGTAGTTACAATTATAATGTGAATTACAGTTCATATAACGAGGTAAATCTTTTGTTTTCGTCGGCTGGGTCCTGAAATGAGCATACTTAAAACTGAACACCAACAGCGCGTGCGCGTGGGAATCTTTACAATAACGTACATTTTTTCCCCGTTTAAGTATGAGCAAAATCACCTCTTTTATGTTATAATATACTTTTGGGTTCAAGTCTCAGTTTAGATTATATAGTTGTTACATGGCCAATCTAAACTTTAAAATAATTATTATTTCTGGTCTTAATTTTAAAGAGGAAAATGGACCAGTTGCTGATCAATAACTATCTCTGTATATTGTTTAACATCTAAATGCAACTCATTTTAGTCAGTTTCTATCTGAAACATAGCTTAGCAGATATCTTATATATATTTAATCCCCTCACTTAGTTCAAGTTTTTTAGAAAATAGGCATAAATTATACAATGTATTGGCCATTACAACATGTTGTATACAATACAATAACACGATGTGCTTTACACTTATGAATACCAAACATATTATTTAAAGTGTAGGCCACCTGTATTACTACAGATTCATCTTGTTTTGTATCGGCATTAATTTCACTTTTTATTTAATATATGAATACATTAGTTTAAAGGAGTTGCGATAATTTAAATGTAGCGGCTAACTGTCTAGCTAAGTACAAGGCTTTGAGTGATATTGTTATTTTATGCTCAAGCAAAACACTGCTGCAGAACCGTGCTAGACCAAAGAATAATAAATACAACTATCTGTGTTTAAAAAGGGTTAGTTAAACAATATTTCAATTTGTTTTGATAGATCAAATTATGTACACACGAGAGATATAGGTTTCGATTTGTATTTTTAGACGATCTTAACTACATAATATTAGCATCGATGACGTATGCGAACATCACGTGATATATGCAAATGTGTTTATATAAAATGTTGCAACTGGAAAAAAGATATGAGGAAATCGGACAGGGTAGACAGTACCCAACTTAACCGCCCGAGCACAGAAAACTGTTACAACACAATATAACACAATTACTCGGAGTTAAAGTCCACAAATAACCTAACAAAAACATTAAATCAAAAGTCCCCACTATAAAAACGCAGGATGACCTAGTTGCACAAAGAAAATAGGTGATCACATGTGCTGATGAGCAAATGTGTCTTAGATGCACTGGTAGACTACAATGTATGTCACAGATAGACTGCATATTTGTCAACTTGCCTTTCTCAATAATTAATGCCACGGTTCATGTACGTATAATATTTTAGCTGAGTAAGACGCTATTCAATACATTATTGCAGACAAGAATAAAAGTCATATATTATCTCAAATAAACATAAAATGACGTTGTACAGAACCCTGTGCGAATATTGGAACCCGTGAAATGAATGGAGCATAGGTGTAACTAGTACTGTTTTGTTCAGTTTGTGTGATCAAACAAGGGGCAGTGTTCTGGTTGTGCCACTTTTTGTCTACTGGCTTGTAGGTAGTACCACCTAGGAGTACAATGTTTGTACGTAGTCTAGTTTTGATGTCAGAAGGGAATTCACATACTGGAAGTTTCAAATAATATCCTAAAATTTCTTCTTTAGGTATTCGTGTACTACTCGTAGTACTTCACTTAGATTGACAAAAACTGGTACATATGCACGTGGTAAATAGCTCTACTTACATTGTTCTTGGAACTGTTGAATATTTGCTTGGCTTGGTAACATGTTAGAATGTTGTTTATATCGTTTTTGTAGTATCGATAATTGCAGTTCCATATGATAGCAGTCAGCGTTTATTCCACCCACTGAGGGATCATTAACTTGACATAATAATAACAGAAAATAATAAAAGTAGAGGTAATGCTACTTAGGATCAAAGCTAAAGAAGTTCATCGCGGGAATTATTTACCAATAAAAGTAGACCAAGTAAATGATGTTGCTGTGTTTAATTAAGTGTTCCGTAATTTGCATATTTCAGTATCGTCATGTCCTCATACTCAATATTTATTTAGCAATTATTCCAAAGTAAGCAAATCCCTGTGTTCTGATTGGCTAAGATGTTTAGTGGCGTTTACACACTTATGAACGTCCGTTTCTGAAGAAGGTAGAGTGAGTCAGGCTAAAAATATTCACCACAACTGTACATTAAAATCTGAATAGTTATTACAATGCAGCATGACATAGACAGTGCCTACCTGTATGTATAATCCTTAGTTGTTTGTATATAAAACCGGCTCAGCGTCTTCTTCTCCACATTTTGTTTTACTTATTCTATCTTCAAATTTGAATCGTTCAATATTAAATGTCCTCAGTGTTTCTCCTGGCAAGCCATTTAATCACGGCTTATGTTGCATTTTGTCTCACATTTCACTGGGACTAACTAACAGTTGCTGATTGTGAGATTGTGTCAATTTGATTTTTGCGAGGTGCCACTTATAAATCGATGTCAACGGGTGTTCCTTTCAGGATAAGTATATGCATTCACGTTTCGAGTGATGCACCCTTTCTGTTTCCGTACGTATACCCTTTTTGTACACAGATTTTGGAATGCATGGAATCACAAACATTCAACAGTTAGCTGGTTGGACCGAGAAAACACCCATTATTGTTCACACTCACAATGTAGTTATTCTGTCACGCAAGAACGTCGTTTATTTCTGTTTCGGAAACTTGACTCTTAGAAATAGCAATCAATCATATTTTGTTTTTATATTTTAATGTCCTGTTCCATGATTTGGACAATATAGAGAAGCATTGCTGCATGTGATATCTTTGCATCGTGTCACATTTGATTGTTGTTCTCCTATAGTGTTCTACGAAGACGTTGATATTTGCATGCTATTGTAACGTTATTACAATGTAAAGTTCCTTCATGCGAGAAATAAACGAGTTAAGTCAGACAACTGTTTAACGAGTTATTAAGTCATTGTTAATGGTTCGCTAGATCCAGTTCATCAAGTGAGAGATGGCAACCAGACGCAGAAATTTGTATGTACACACGTACAAGAGAAGCGCAAAAAGATATGAAAAAATCGGTCTGGGAATGCAGCACCTAACTTAACCAGCCGAGCACATAAGATATGAAAAAAACTTACTATTACACAATTACACGGAGCAATGCCCACGCATAACCGAACGAAAAGTTTGAAATCCCAAGTCCCCGTGAAAAGAACGGGATCGCCATGTTCACAAAAATATGCCATACAAGCTTACCTCAAGTGAACGTATGAAGGGAGCTTAAACCCGACATATTTCCCAATCCTTTTACAATGTAAAAGAGCAGGCTGACTTCGTGTCAAAACTGTATGCTAAACCCTGACCCTAAGTGTCCAAACGAGGCGTAACTGCTATTTGACCTAGTTACGAAACACCATGCCCAAAATCGCGAAGTCGCGCGAATTATAAACAAAAAAAACATAATAAAGCAATCACTTCAGACTGGTCATTAACCCAACACAGATATTTACAAGTCAACAAAATACTGTCTGTAACCAAATCAGAACGTGTCTGGTACGGAAATTAAATGTAGGCATCAAAATAGTAAATCAACCAATTCGATTACGGTTTTGTCTGTATATTCCAAGAGCTAAAGTCGATTTATTTACAACTTTTTTTCCAAACGTTACTTTGTTTGTATTTGCTGCCCGAGTAGTGTTTGGTGAGTACCTGTTTTGAACCTCTTGCTCTGTTTTTTACATATATTTGCGTTAAATCTCTTTTTGTAGATGTATGTTCAAAATACCAATAAAGGGAACATATAATATCACAATCATCACTTGCAATATTAATATTACCCATATCATGATGAGATCAGCATTAATAAGTCGCTTATCGTTGAACCGACATAAAATATTGAATATTTAAAATGATGAACATATTCTTGTATATGTAAGTTGATTGCGGCCGTAATTCGTATCCAGATGATATATCAATTATATTTATGAACCGTTTTCGTAAATCATGTTCTAACCGTTCTTGCAACGCACGGGTGTACGAAGGCGTGCCTTACAGTAGCTACGTATTATGTTGATGAACAAATGTTTAGAGTGTGCGTCTGAATGAAATACAAATTCCCGTTGAGATGGGCTAGGGTACTGTTTAATCCAAATGATTTGACGAGTTTCATTACTGAATATTACATATACATGTAGTTAATGCGGAATAACCCTCGTAAACAATTGTATTTGATAAAATCTCCCAGGGCGTTATTCTCGCCAGAATCAGTCCAACAGGCGACTAAATGGAGCTGGCTCCGATCGTCCGAATAATCTCAGTACGACAAGTAGAAATTTCATCTCTAACTGAGATTTTGCTCAAATCAAGGCCTGACTTTCAGATAAATAATATCTAGTTTATTTCTTGATATGTTTCTGTTATAAAGTCAGAATAATGTTTTTATCTTATACTGACAGTTTGAGACCAGTGTCACATTAAAGAATCACATGAAAATACATGTTAATAGTTGAGGGGAGAGTTTACTCATATTTGATATTCTTAGGGATATCGTGACCAGGGTTCAAGCTAAGTAATAATCAATTCAGCAGATAGCATGGTCCTTTCAGTAGGTTTATGTGCATTTCATCTCGTTGTATATAAACAACGAGTGCAGAACAGATGGTGTACCCGTTTAGCGTCATATTACCTGCCCTGTTCCTTTGAATACAGTCCTAGTAGATTAACAATTTGTTTTACCATAAGTAAAGAGTAATTTTCGGATAGTTGTTTCTTGTTTTCTGGAAATATCGATTTGACTTACGACCTTCTCATTCTAAGCCAGCAATGAATTCAATGATTATTCAAAATTATACATTATTCAGCCATGAAACGCACCAAAGCATTATATTCATCACAACAGGAATCCCGTCAAACGCAGTTTAGTTAACAATGGGAGATATACATGTAAAAACAAACCATCTTAAGCATTGTAAAGGTTCTCTGAACGCTATACATGTTATCAAAACATTAAGACTATAATAACACTATGGTTTTTTATGAACGCACCTGGGTACAATTAGATTAGCGAAGCTGCTAATAAATAATGGAGAAGGGATCTTCAATTGCTCTAGAAAGTACGTAAAATGAGTCGGACGCCTGTAAAAAGACAAATTCCTGCAAATGTATAGCTCACTAGAGGATTGTGTATCTTAAACTCTGATGGCGAGTAAGATATACTTCATTCTGCTTCAGAAACCCTTATGTACTGATTGAATGGTTATATATGATGTGAGCTCAATACACCAATACAATACTACAAAACAGAGCATGAGTGAATATGTCATTTAATTTTCTAAATGACGAATTAAGCAAATAATAAAACACTATGCAACATGTACATCATATGACTAGAATTGGAATTTCACGCACATACACACTCATAACATTCGTACATCAACATGATACGTTATTTGTGTAAGACACGCCTTCTTACAACCGTGCATTGTATGAACAGTTTAAACAAGAGTAACAATCAAAGTACTGAAGTGCTGACAGGCTGGCGAACTGCAATGGGACAATAGCTTTTCAAGTAATATAACATCAAGTGGTTTTATAAGTCGAAAGAGAGGTTAGTGCTGGACAAAAAATAAAATTTTAAAGAATAAATAAATATTTTGAGCCGCCGTGATTCAATCGCTGGACCTTAGCATCAGAAAATTACTAAGCGGGTTACTTAAACCACTCGGCCACGATCTTGTTAGAGAATATTGAACTAAATAATTTAACATAATAGAATTATTGATGCACGCGCTATATCGCGTTCGTAACGCGTAGTAATAATTATCAACGCCTTTAAACACCTTTTCTTTTCATTTCATGCAATTTCCTTCCATTAGAAGAAGAAACTAATATATTACAATCGAACAGATTAAATGCAACAAGGAAAGTTTAATGTTCTAATCATGCAAAACTGATTAACGAGGAGGAACTGTTATCATTGAGTGTAAAGATTCTGTGTTGTCAGTTTCGGGAGTAAATTCATCTTAGTGGAATTCATTTTTTTGCATTGTAATATATCTGGAGACCTCGCCAGCCTCAAAACGGTTCATGTGGATGATTATCATTATCATCTGGATATGGCAGCAATCAACTATCAGAATACAAAATATGTTTATCTGTTTAAATATTCAAAAAAGTTAGTTCATAGACGATAATCATGATGTTGATGGTCCTAATCATGATCATGTGTAAATGGACTTGTGATGATTATGATATTTTATCGCTTGCTTAGAATGTTAATATCGTACAATGTATGCACACACTCGATATTTTTGATAAAACAAGAAAAACTTTCAAAACATTATTCTTCACTTGATTATGTTTTAACATCAGATTGGTTAGCGTGACTGACAATAAGCTCATACGAAGTCCATTATGATGCTGATTGTAAATATGTATCTGTCTTGAAAGGCAAGTAGTACAGTACTTACGACCTTTTCATTCTAGATAAGCCAGCGTTAGGTTCGTCTGTTTAAATTTTCAATATTTTATGTTGGTTCAAAGATAAGCACTATCTTGATGTCGATCACTTCGTGATCTGTGTAATATTGCTAGTGATGATAATGAAGATTTTGATATTACATGCCATCTCTATTAACTACTTTAAACTCTACCAAACGCAAATTTATTATTAGCTAATCAACTCGTGATAATATTTAATTATGTGATCAATCGGTGAAATGAAATTCGATATTACACCAAAATCAATAACCTCTATGTTTGTGAGCCGTTCTTCAGGAAAACCTGATATTTTGAAAATATGTAATTACTACAGTAAACAAGGTCTTACGAAAGCTCCAAAATATGACAAAAAACACTCCCAGTGAGTCTATATTAAGTATAATTCTAATTTACTCATGTGATGCAATGTCTAAACTGTAACATCTTCAATGAATTATGTCGAAATCACATATTTCATTGATATGGTGACTACTCTCGCAAAAGTACGCTAATTGAGAGTATGTTGTTTAAAAGAGTAATATTCTATATCATACGAATTTCCTGTAACTGGGTTAGTATAACTAGTACGTATAATCTTATACGTAACACGTGTAGTATAACGTATGCCGAAAATTTCTTTTTTATTTAATGATCACTTGTTACAGTAACGTCAAATAACGTTGGAATGGCGTTCACAATTTCCTCAACTATCAAATAAGATCAAAGTTACCAATGGACAAAACATGATTAACCGACCTAAGCTCTTGGACAATAAACATATATAGACAAAACTGTAATTGCATTTGGCTGACTACCGTTTCTTTGTCTACAACACTAATGACATATATTTAATTCCCATTCCTATCACGCTCTTAGTTGGTTTCATACAGTATTCTGTTGCCCTGTACATGTCAATGTTGAGGGTATGACCTGTCCGGAAGTGATTGCTAAATTATGTTGTTTTGTTGACGTTAAGCTTACAGAATGTTGGTCGAATCAATAAATTTAGGATACATTTTGTATTTGTTGATTTCAGTGTCCATGTAAGATTGAACTTTAATGATAATGTGATATTCTGTGATCACCAGTGAAAAAGATGCACAAGTTACACCTGTAAAAATCATGTCATAGTTTCACAAAGACATACAAGAAAAACCGTGACCCCAAAGGAGAATGAAACGCAGCCAAGACCTGACCTTATTCCCTAAGTCCCCGCTATAAAAGAGCAGGATGACATAGTTTCACAAACATAGTTTAATGCAGAAAACGATGACCTAAAATGAGATTTTGGACACGACTACGACTGATTTTACAAGAGTTTCTACAATTATGATTTGAATATACACAACAACACATGTAACCACATACCTGCAGGTGCGACCTCAATATATAGATATTCTGCCGGCAGGTTGACAATTTCATTGATACGAACAAAATTGAAGCTGTAAAAACGAATACTAGTACAGAAAACATTACCAACAAGGCATAACCCACTTACATCGAGCAAAGCCCATAACATAACCTAACGAAAAAATTGAAGACCATGTCCTCAAAGTTAAACAACGGGGTGACCCTATTTCACAAAGAAATGCCAAACAAACGGCGACAGCAAGTGACAGAATGAAGCGCAGATAAGTCGAATGTTCCAAAACCAATCCTTGTCACACCGTTATGCTAACTTCTGCTCATACACAGCGAGTAACTAATATTGCTAATGATGCCATCCTGAATTAATTGACACATTTAGTAAACACAATTACGCAGTGTTTATACGCAGTCATGTGTTTTAACACGTGAACTTCGTGTTGGTTATAACACCCTTGTTATGAACATTAGCATATCCATCATGGGTTAGCCTAAATGTAGAAACAACATTAACACTCAGCATCTATCTGTGAAAACATTTGCAAACATTGAAAACAAGCTGTCACTGTGTCGAGCATAGCCTTTACTTTTCAGACAGCTTTCAGGTGAAGTATGGCAGGCATACATGAGAGTCTCCGTCCGGCAAGCGCGCTTTAGCTACTGGGCTACGGAAGCACACTTATTATGTAAGTCGTGATATCCCTGTCACGCAAGATTAGGAGAGTGTAATAGGAATTCAATTAAAACATATTTCATACATACTGAGCATTCAAAGCTCTGCAAAAAAACAAACTCACTATATAATATATTGCAATCATCAAATTGTACATTTATATGTTGATACATCTGCACAATTATGCGTATTGCATGAATATAGAATACTGGACATCTGTTGTTTCGCAGTACTAACAGTAAAACAGTTAAGCAAAAGCAAAAATCGACATACATCTAACAAAATTTGATATAATCTTTTTTTTCCATTCTATTTACGATAAATACACTGCAACTATGCCTCTAAAGCATCAAAATTAAAGAGTATTGCTGCTTTGTTTATGACAGGTATCGGCCATTTAAGTTAAATGATGTTATCATTGGTTTCGCGGTAATTCTAAATTCCAAACAGTAATTTGTATACCGAAAGGTTAAACATTGCTAAATGTATTCACATCTATTTGTGGTTGATCGATAATTTTAAAAGTAAACAATTAAAAAACGTCATAATGCCGAATAAATAATGTTCAATGCAGTGCTATACACGTAGTTCGTATCATGTATCATACTTACACTAAACATATTTAATAATCATAACTTATTTGTATTCGTTCGGTTACCTAACGTCAGTCGTACGTCCTACACTGTCACTCTAGTGTCTGCAAATAATTTTGTGGTCTTCCCCAGATCATCGGCAACTCCATTGAGGTTCTCTATAATGGTTATAGTGGATTTCAAATGTACATACAACAACGTGAATGACTACATATCTTCCACCATACCTGTACACCTATTCAAACAAGTAACATACCTGTATGACAGGTTTGCGTTCTACAATGTCTGTTTGAACTCGTGTATTACAGGAAAACAATTAATAAAACGTTACATAATGATGATTGACATAACATCTGGTTCCTACATCATGGCAACATAACATCTGGTTCCTACATCATGGCAACAATCCATTAAGACGGTATAAACATGTTCGTATGTTTAACTGTTTAACATTCTAAGTGGGTTCATTGATAAGCAATTTGTCAGGGTAAAGTTACAAACAATAATCTTGATAGTATTTGAAATATTCAATAATTACTCTGAACCCATTGACTCTTAAAGTGATATTACTGTTCAAAGTGACTATCATTGTTTTGTAAAACACAATAACCGATGAATTCTAATCATTGAAAAAGTATTATTCTTCAAGTTATAACTAAATAAACAATGTTTAATTTCGTATAATTGCTCTATGATATTGTCTTGTATACTCTAAGGAAAACATTTGTACAATAGTAATTGTTAATTTTCTTAACATTTTTCTTGTTTATTGACTTTTTATGTTTTTATCATGTATAACAGTGTCAAAACTTTAAAAAACGTACAATGATATATTACAGTTTTCAATGATTTCTTTAAGAGTAGTCGACAGATTTGTAAAGATAAAATATCACACAGAGGCTTTTTTGTCAACTTAAGTCATACTATCTTAATTTTCAAATTAGATTTTTTATGTTTCATACATTGTTTCAAGGGTTATGACATTTGCGAATAAGAAGGTTTTGAATTGACCTTGTGTATACAGAAAAGTAATTGAATTGTGTGATTACTGTTTAGTTGTGGCAACAAATCATTTTATTCGATGTTGTGTTCTAAGCACGTTGGTACCTGATTGCAAACTGTCATTGCTAGACCTATATGACGTACACTGGTGTCTGTAATGAGTCCGAAAGGTTCAGACAATTTCCTTGCAAAAACAGTGATGTTTTACTTTATATGTATCTTGCACGGACCAGACTAATTTCATTTAGACCAAATTGAAGTTTAAATAGAGTAACTTTCGGACAGTTTGTTCATGTTTTCTCAAAAGATCGATTTTGTACTAACATGTACGACCTTCTCATTCTAAGCCAGCGATAGCAAGACTTACTGTCAATGTATTAATAACACAGTCGATGTGCTGTGTAAGTTAGTGAACTTTACTTCATTGTCTATGACATCATTCCACCACTACATTGTACGGACGGGATTGGACAATTACTTAATTACTCATGTACAAAGTTAAATTTCTTTGTTTCAAGTGTGGGTAAAATGTTTGTGGATTTATTTTCTCAGCACGCACGTGACTGAATAACGGACCATATGTCATTGTCCCTTCCGATCTGAAATAAGCTCAAGTGCAAATACAACAATTCCATCAAGAATACAGATTTCTTTCATCTGCTGTACTACATGCTGACATCGAGAATATTAACGATTACCAGCCGATAATATAATGACGTAATGTACATACAACTCAGGCAAAATGAACAGTGACTCAACGTGATTTGATTTTCTCCTCAGACACCCTTAACACATTTATGACAGTCATTATCATGATGCTATACAAATGGGTCTTAAAAGTGCATTGTGGTTATTTCCGGTCGTTAGATAGTGCGTGGGGGAAATGTTTTGCATCAATTATTTTGACCGATTTCTGATGCTAAAAGAGATAAAAGTGGTCATTCCGCGGTTGACTATGGGCTTTATCACCTTGCAGTACAAGCAGTACATTACTGACAAAGACAGAAGTATACCATTAACGAATTTTACTTGCTTTGATTGATATTTCGAGACAATTGTTGCATTATTTAATTTATTTTGCGTAAGCAAGGTTACCTCTCGACCATTGATAAAATGACATGTCTCGGGTGCTAACTTATACTAGTATAGTAGACATGGATTACATTACGTGGACAGCGCGACATACTACGAAATGCTTTGCTAGATTAAAACTGACTGGAAGAGTGAATTACTGCTGCATTAATTATTTTTGCGTTTGTTCGATACATATCGTCCATGATTCGAATCAGCTACACCGGGTTGTTTGTATTCGGGAGTGCTTATATACTATTGTTTCTAGAATTCATTTTACATTTTTTGAGATTATCGCCAATGATATCAATTGTAAGATTGAATATGCTATACATGCAGACAATGCGCGTGTGAACAAATGAACTTACGTGTACATTTTTGTTTGTAGGTAACAAGTTGGAACCAGTACGTGCCGTGATCAGTATCCCCTCCAAACGTTTTTGAGACCACGCAGTAACGACGTAGCACTTTTCCTGTATACGGAATATTCGCTGCGTTTGGGTAACGTGTTCATACCCGTATACATGTGCGTTCTACTACTAATTTGCGGAGTAAGAACGGCGACACGAGTAATATGTGCAAGCACAGTCTTCGAACCATAACTTGACGATTCTCCTGAGAACCATAGGTTAGTACGTACATCATACTGGTCTATAGCGTGATGCACGACGCTACGCAGTCAATCACTGCAAGCAGAAACCGTATATGTGACGTGCGTCGACGTACTTCCTCCGTATTTCCTTCTGACGTTTTCGAAAGGCCTTTTGCATGCGAACATTTCCTCTCACGTCTGGTATGCTGTGTGAATGATGTAGTGGCTTATCTTTATAAATGGTTTGTATCTCTGAGTTATCATGATCAACGTTGCTTATTGGGTGTATAAAGATATACGCTATGTGAATCTAAAGATTTAGAATAATAAGACGCATAAAACAGCGGCTGCTGTAATATTCCATGCTTGCACATAATTGACATCGATTAAGCATCTAACTATTTCATGTTCGCACTCCAATGCGAACAACAAGCTGCAGATTCATAATGGAAATGAAAAAGTATCTGCACAAATAATAATACTTAATAATCAATATTAGGAACAGCTACAATATTAAGATAGTATAATGTTTTACAAATATGTGGGAAATATGCTACGCCATTGGATTAACATGTCAACGCCAATTGCAAAATGACATTAGGAAATCGGACAGAACTCAACTTAATCAGCCGAGCACAAAAAAAGAAGATAACATAACACAATCACACGGAGTAATGTATATACGTAACCTATCGAAAACATAAAAGTCCGATTACCCGATGTAACACTGGTAATCCCAAGTGACCGAATGAAACACATCTGAGACCCGAGCAAGTTTCCAAGACCCAGCTACAAAACACGCACATTAGACTCACCAATTGTGTGACATGACAAAAGACTAATACGTACATGTATATATGTAAATCTAACCAAATATAACGCATCCAAACTAGACAAATCATAGACCATCGCGGTTTTCATGACTGCGTTTTCTATGATATCTGATCTTGCAAACGAGTAACATTAATCTTAATTGACAATGCTGTAGATATGAGCAGAAATTATTGGGCTTTTCAAGAATATATTTAACGGAAACAGCTATCTTATCGTGAATACTATTATTCACCTGTCAGATATATTACGTAATCCTGTCATTATTACGTATTGGCATCCGTGTCAATATTGACCTATTCATATTTAAGAACGACAAGGAGTGTAGAAAACAGCCGTAGTGGGCACGAAGCAACTGTCAATACTACCAATCTATAAGATAACTGTTCAGAATGTTTTATTATTTCATCACCTAATTTATATCAAGTTTTTAAAATGTGTTTCTTTTGCCAGTATACTAATTCAACAAGCTTCATGGTACATAGATTTCGAGAATGGGAAACAATTGCACTAGTGTTTTTAAATTATATAACTTATACATAAATAACAAATGAGCACGATTGATATATACGATTATTATTGTTTAGGTTGTACATGTCATGTTTTTTATGTAAAATGTTGTTTTAATTTTTTGTCGGTCTATTTGTACTTGTCGACTTAGCCATAAAGTCACGTAGAATGTCCACCATGCTGCATTACAATATGATTACCACTTAGATAACCAAAACAAGTCAAGGTATGCGCACATTTATGTTTGATACATGTTTTGCAAATAAATGTACATGCCACCAATATAATTCAATATAAACGCGCGAAATGAGCCATCGAAAAGAGTCTGCATTTCAAAAGTACTGATAAAGCGAAACATACGTATATGTTTGTTTTGTAAATGACCATATTCATTCAAAGTGTCAAGAATGTCAAGTATGACAAGGTTAACAAAGATGTACATGTAAGGTCCTTCAGTGTTTGGCAAGTATATACTGACAATGTTGGGATAATGGTATTTCTATCTTAACAATGATTTAATTTTTCCTTTCTTCAAATTGTAAGAATATATTGCTAAAAATTCACCAGCTCTTACAAAAAAGTGTCAAAGCACACTTAAAAATAAAATAACTTTGCACTTTTCATAGTATGACTATTTTATTCGATACTTTTCCTGGACGAACCGTGGTGTGAGTATGTGTGTGTTTGTGTTATTAACTATCACGTGATTTAGGGTGCAACGTTTTTCAGTAAATTAAATTGACATACCAATTTTGAACTCAATTGATGTTAAAATGACAAAGTTATGCTGCAGACTAGCAAGGACGAAAACCCCGCCGAAACAACCACGACCAACCACCAATACGACGGAAATAGCACCTATACATCCGTATATCAAAATAACAAAATTAATACGGGATTCAAGAGAAATACTCAAATACCGCAATGAATGTATAATATGGCTTGTTGCAGTATGCAGCATAAGCTAATGCGATATACTGGTATAAGGAAACCTTTTCAAACGCAATTAGTCACTCATCAAAAGAACCCTTCAGGGCTTCCATGAAATCCATGAAAAAATATGTATATGTTTAATGCCTCTTTGTGTTTTTCGCAATTAATATTCCATGGCAACTGCAGATGTCATAATAATGCTAACAACTTAATCGGTATAATTTATGGGGTAGTTGGACTTCTTTATGATTTGTTCATTTGTATTGCAATCAGTTAGCATTTAAACTGCCAAACGTGTTTATTTACGTCGGTGAAAATTAACTACAGAAATAAGACATAACGAAAAACCTCTTGAAATATCTTGGAAACATGAATTAGGTATAGGCAAGTTCGTTTGCGTATTCGGCATAGTGATTTTATTTGAAAGCAATATTTGAATACAACTAGTATATATTTGCAGGAGTTTGTTTGCAACTATACAGATACTATATGCATGAACATAAAACTGTGATACAGTAGACCCAAGTCACTTGTGTGGCTTACATGTTCATACGGCCGAATATCGATACTAGTGGGCAATGGATGACATTATGTACACACAGGCTGTACTTAAAACGACTGTATTAATATTGAGCATTCGAATATGGTATTTGAAACTCATTCAATGTATCATTCAAAATGAACCTATACATGCATTCATATGTTGTTTTCATACTGTATGAATCACAGGTGGTTGATTGGTAAGTTAGACCCTTGCTGTCGTCCGAACTATTGCATGTATCACATTAATGTTATACTTGTATTATATTCAGCATACTGTGATTACCGATTAGCAATATGTTCAATATTGTTATGATGCACAACACAAAAATTACGTAGAAGCGACTGAAAAGCTTGACTTATCTCGTATACTAAAAGCTCGAATCTAGTAGATTTATGATCGAATCACGTGCATGATTTCAATCAATTAATATTTTCAGAAACAAACGCACTAATAAATCACAGCACGTTGTTATCTACAAATATAAAACAGCATTCATACAAAAAGCAGCGCTCGTTTACTACCCAAATAAAAACTGTCGTTAACTAGATAAAACAGGATACAAGCAGATAAACAACGCGTTTTTAACAAGAAAGTAAACAAGTTCAACTTCATAAATTACGCTCGTTGGAATAATGCAAACAATGAAATATGAAATGGGAAGTTGCATTGCCTATTTTATAATTTTCGCCAATGTACCTGATTTTATGCACATATGTTGTCTTGTTTTTGAACTTCAAATCTATATTCAATACCCACACATAGGCTAATTAGAAAGTTCCGGCTTTAAAAGAGCAGGGTGGTCTTGTTCAACAAAAAAAATACCAGCATTTTGTGCACCTAGTGAGAGGTGTTGTGCATAGCTCGAATTATAAAATGCATACTTTGTCGTGCTGATATTTTCGTTCAATGCTATCTGACTGACGCAGCAAAATTAGCGTCAGAATGTCACAGCACGTATTCGTATAATTATTCTGTCTGTAAGATGATTTGTTCAGTGGGTACTACTGTTTTTCACTCTGTGTATGTTTTATTCAGACAACACAAGCATGAGTATGACTGCCATTCCATTGACTATGCAAACGTGTTGTTTCAAGCATGTTTTAATTCTGTTATTCCCAATGTTGCTTACAGACATGTGATCTGGTGTTGGCTTGACTCCATTCAATCACTTGTGATCACCGTGTTTTGGTATATCTTTGTGAATCTTTGTCATCCAGATCTTTTACAGGGGGACTTGGGCATTCGATATTTTCGTTAGGTTATGTATGAGCATTGCTCCGAGGAATGTGTTATGTTATGTTGTTAACATCAATTCCTAGATGTGTTCTTGTAGCTTATTTCATAATGCATAATACTCGATTGGAAAACAAACCAATGCGAATGCATATTTGAATAATGCTGCTTGCAGTGATAGGAAACGTTTAACAGATCTTCTATTGTATATCACAGATAATCGTATCATTTATAACTAAAACAACGAAAAGATTTTTTTATGAAATTGATAAAGAATATAAATGTTACAAAACAAAATGATTTCGCTTTTGTCATCATCAATTATACAGTTATATGTGTCGTTTAAAGCACCACAATATATAATATATCGCAATCTAACTAAGCTACATCCATATACGCTGATTATATATGTCTTGTGTCGTTAATATATGGCAAGACATAGACATTTTTACTAAATCGCGCATGCAAGATCATCTAAGAGATGTTAAATTTTGGTGGAGCGCCTCTCGTGTTTTTGTTCTCACTAAGCACACTCTCACCAGTCCTGCACACTAATTAGAAATCCTAGACCAAATGTCAGACGAAATACCTCTGTTATAAAAAGGCTTTTGTAAGTCCTTATATTGCACTAAAATGGTAACATAGTTGCTTGGTGATAATGCTAATTGTCCCATAATATCGTCCGGTACGCACCTATTGTAAACCCATTCAATTTTCATATTACGCTGCAAAAATCATATTTCATATTATTTATTCTATTACAAAACGCTTACTTTATCAGTTTTATAATTATTGTAGTTGATTAAACGACATATGCGGTCCATTTAAAACAAGACAACTTAAAATAAGTAATAATAATGTCTGGAGTAACGGTATAATATTATACACAGTTAAAATAATGTCAGTGCAACATCATGGGAACCACCACTTACATTTGATCATTTTAAAATAAATTATTATGGTTGCTTGGTGCCCGAATTATTTTCATCATCGTAGTAATTATCGTCAGACAAACAAAAAGTGTACTATTTGATAGGGCACCGTTAATGAAATAGGAATGCTATGATAGTTAAACAAGCAACACTCGTTATAAAATGCCAGACATCTTTTTTATTTACCTGAGATTGTGTTCAGCACGTCAAAATAATTCATGTTTCAGGTAATGTTGTAAGTGAATTGCACAACATTAAGATAACAAAAGCAATATGTGCACTGTTGTTGATAATAACTAATGTGCTCTGTCGGTTACAAATTACAACGCATTTCAAATGTTCATATATCACAGTGAATGAATAAATTTCTTCCACGATACCTGTACACGCATTGGAACAAGCTACATACCTGTATGACAGGTTTGCGTTCTACAATGTCTGTTTGAACTCGTGTAGTACAGGAAAACAATTAATAAAACGTTCCATAATGATGATTGACATAACATCTGGTTCCTACATCATGGCAACAATCCATTTACACGGTATAAACGTGTTCATATGTTGAACTGTTTAACATTCTATGTTGTTTCATTGATAAACAAGGTGTCAGTGTAAAGTTACAAACGATGATCCTGATAATATTTGAAATATTCAATAATTACTCTGAACCCATTGCCACTTAAAGAACGACCAATGCTATACTTAGTACACATTTTACCATGTTTGCAATGACGAATAGATTTAAGCGTAATCGACCGTATTATAATCGGCAATTTTGATCTTCAAATGAAACGAAAAATTATTGTTTATCTTCTAAAAGTTCATGTTCTATTAAGTATTACCATCTAAACCAGTAAGTCACAAATGTGTTTAAGAAAACATCGTGAGCTAGTTTCCAAATAAAAAGAATAAACGAGGCACATTTTGTCAACCTAAACGGTCAAACTATTTCAGTTTTCAACTTTGATTGTGTTTTTGAAAATCAATCATATTACATTGTTGCAATGGTTATAGCATTCTCGTAGGTTTTAAGATTACTTTGTGTATATAGTTCTAGATGTTGAATTGTGTGATTACTGTTTTATGTCATCAACAAATATAAGTCGATGTTTCAGTCTTAGCAAGTTAGTATTTGCAAATATTTGAATACCTTCATGTATATTACGTACGCTGGTTTCTATGATGAGTCCAAAAAGCAGAAACTAGTTAATAATTTTTTTGTCTATGGCACCATTCCATAACATGATTATAAATCAAATGGACGATTACATAATTACGTTTCTACGCCTAAAGTGTGCGTACTATGATTGACAATTAATATTCTCAGCACGTTCGTGAATAGATATCGGACCATAGAAACTGAAGGTGACAGACGTATCCGATTGACTTTGGTACTGGTAATATAATGAAGAGTATGAAGAGCAATTACCCAATTTAAGCACTTTTCTGCTAACTAACGTCTTGGAAATTGATGAATAGTATTTATCAGAGAGTAAGAGCTCGTACTTGAAACTAAAATCCAGACAAGTTTCCTCCCTTCGGTATAGATAGTAATGCCTTTAGAGGCTAGACCAATAATGTTATACAGATTAACTACATTATCACAGCGTTATTACCATTTATTACCATATCTGAGACTAAATAATATTTAACCGAACTATTGCCATAATTACATATATTTTAAAATATTGTTTCGCGCACTAACGTTCATACATTGTATTGTCACTGAAACCTACGCGTAGTTATAATTAAGTGGAAAAGAGCAATCAATTGCTGTTTGCTTCTAGTATAAGGTAGGAGAAGAATTATACTTTGGTTCTATATAGTTGGGTCTGAAACATACACTTTGGACTCACCTGACTTGCCCAAAAGGCTATTACATACATGTATGTAAGGTTTTCCAAATAAAACGCATCAAATTAGATATAGCATCGAACTTCGTAGATGTCATGACTGTGTTTTCTATGATATCTGATCTTACAAACGAGTATAATTAATCTTAATTGATAATGCTGTAGATATGAGCAGAAATTATAGAGCTTTTCAAGAATATATTTAACGGAAACAGCTATCTTATCGTTAATACCATTATTCACCTGTCAGATATATTACGTAATCCTGTCGTTATTAAATCAATATTGGCATGTTCATAGTTTAGAACGACAAAGAGTGTCATACTCTGACGTAGATGGAACGATGCATCTGTCAATAGCAGAAATCTATTAAATAACTGTTCAGAATATTTCGTTATTTGATCACCTGTTTAATATCAAGTTTAAAGAACGTGTATTCTCATACCAGACTTCTTCTAATTTAACGGACCCATGGTGCATAAATTTCGTGAATTTCTTGAGCTTTTTAACTTCCATAAGCTATATTTTTGTAGACTGAACGCGTACCTTATTCAACAAAACCTTATTCAACAATAAATGAATTTTCAGTGAGTCTTACATTCACTATTATAGCAAATTCGCCAATATTCACGAATGAACGCATTTCTTAGATACGGTCTCGAAATCTCGTTAGTGTATGTCAATTAACTAACTACTTCTCCGACTTCTACGACTACTATACACATTTAGACTCACTAAATTAATAAAACATTTAATTAAGTTGAAAGTAATTCATACGTGCATCATTCTTATTTACTTAGTTGTTTTTTAATTAACAATTTGGTTCTAGTCGAGCTTCCTCTAATCAGCATAATGAACTTATAGGAGAAATAATATTTTTGCGCATAAATCGCATACATAAGGAACTATTAAACTTTGTTCTTCAATTGAATTTGAACTACGTTTGCTTAGATATTAAGGAAAACGGTTTGAATTCGGTTTCTGAATTTGTTTGGTTTTCTCAAAATGCCTGATAGTAGGGATCTTTTTCTCACTACCTTGTCAATCTAATCAGTGTGAACATTTTCTCAATGAAGATAGCTGATGTTAAATGGACTAACTGTGGACAGTACCAGCATCTTACACCAAAAGCCATTTTATACAGCGGTTATAATAATGATTATACGTGCATATGGCTATATAATCATTGCCTATTTACATAATGGATAAATACATAATAATAAATAAATAATAATAGTTTTACACGTGTTTAACTGTTTAACATTAGACATGTTGGCTCATTGATAAGAAAGGTTTCAGTGTATAGTTACAAGCAATGACTATAGTGGCTGAATTTTCTAATGATTAGTGTGAACCCGTTGACATTTGTCAGAAGATGATAACATATACGTGGGTATATCCAAAAGTAATGTCACTGATGCTATAAAATCGTGTATAATGTCAGTAAAACCACGAAATATTTCACACCGTAACTTCAGTCTTATTTGAATATGATGACCAAATTTCACAACAATGCACATAATGGTTCTAGAGATATGAACATTTGCATGAGACATACTTACGAACATCGAGGCAAGACCGACGTCAACGACGCCACAATGGCGTTACTTGCTGACACCTACTCATCCAGCAGAAGTTCATCCCTGCTGATTTCTAACAACTCCTAAACTATGCAGTCATTTCCAAGACCTCTATAAATGTGTAACCCACCCGACTCTTACCCTCTGCGAAATCAAATTATTTTTTAAGTGTCCTCTAGGTAGTCCCACGGCAAATTTTTTAACTCGCCACATAATGATTGCAGTTTTGAGCGTCGAATTGAAATGACGGCGTTAAAAATACTCTTGGTGTTCTTTTCGGATCTACTAAAAACCGTTCATATGACTCTCTATCGATAATGATTTGGTGACCAATGTCCCCTTTAAAGCTTATACTACATGCACACGGGCCTTTGTCGCCGCCTTGTGTAACTAAAGTTTCAGTAGGTAACTTTCATAACTTTAAGAAAAAGTGCATTAATGCGCGCAGCGTTTTTTGTCACAAATCTGCCGTGTTTTCGCTAAGTATTCAGTGCGTTGAAAATATATTGCGAGTTTCAAAGTAGAGTGACTTTAATGATATTTTTAGCAGCAAACACAAAACATTTGCTTCATCACGTCACGAAAGTATTGTCTGCTTTCAAGAATTATTTTTTATAAAAGCGCATAAAAGAAAATTGTTATGATAAATCGTAATTTTCGTGTGCGGCGATATGACGTCATAGGTATATTTTAAATGTTCATAAAATCCAGTTATGAAAATCAAATAATGCAACACGTTATATATTAATCAGATTTAAATTGCCGAACATTTTGATATCATATTTATGCATATTGGCCTATAAACAAATAAACCACGGGAGGAGTGACATTACTTTTGGATATAGCCTCGTATATATTGGATAATTTCATATTGTTTTTCATATTTGCTGAGATGCTAACCCATGCAATAGTGATTGAAACATTGAAACTTCAAGTTCAGATGGTATGGCACTATTTCTCATTACCTTTTCTATCTAAATTGTGTACATCTCGTATTCCAAATATGCAATATTAGACTGAATGTACCATTTGTTCGAAAGTTAATGCCACCATGGCAATCAACTTGATACAGAATAGTTTAAGTAGCTACATTTCCGACTACTGTGGCATTTACCATTTCCGACTATTGGCAACACTGTGACATTGACCATTTCCGACTATTGGCACCACTGTGATATTGACCAATTCCGACTATTGGGATACCATTGAGGCAAACCACCACTCGTATAAGGAAACCTTGTAAAAAGTTAATATCTGTAATTTTAACGTCAGGGTTTTTTTGGCAATTAATATTCATTGGCACCTACAGATTTCATTATAATGCTTACAACTAAATCGGTATAATTTATGGGAGAGTTGAACATCTTTATGATTTGTTTAATAATATTGCACTCAGTTAGCAATGAAACTGTCAAACATGATTTATTTACGACGTTAAAAATTAACTGCGGTTATTAAATAGAGCTGAAGAAAAAAACCTTGAAATATCTGGGAAAAAGGAATTAGGTATGCGCAAGTTAGTTTGCGTCTTCGAACGAGTGATAATAATGGAGAATAAATTTTGAATATTGTATATCCTAAGGAGTTAGCTGTCGAATAGACTCAATGGTTCTTTATTAACGTCATCGATGTATAGCATTATTATAAGTGAGACAACCTATCCAACAAGTTCATCTCTAGGTCGTCGGGAATTCCCAGCCACTGGAAAGTATAGTTTTTTAACAAGAAACAATGGATTGCATCATTCAACCCAATGTCAGCCATGAAAATTAAAATCGAAAAGTTACCCATTCGTTCATATCATACTAGAAATTTATAAATAATTATTATTGTCATAATTGTATTGCTAGTCCGATTAGTTTTTAAGACCAAAAACAATCAGCACCTTAGTTCAATATTATAATATGCCAACAAAGTTCAACGATATGAACAATATTTTAATAACGCACAACACAAACCCTACAAAGAAAGGACAGAAACGCTTGACCTATCTCGCATAACAAATCTCAAATCAAGTAGATTTATGATCAAATCAAGTGCATGATTAGTACTACCGAGTAGTTCTAAAGAATAAATCCGCCAAAAAGGCAGCGTTCATGTTATTGAAAATTATAGTTGGTCAGCTCATAATACTTATGTTGTTATCTCCGATCAGTGATATGTACAATATTGTTACAGTATAATGTACAGTTCAATAACTAAAGAGAAACAAATCTTATCTCGCGTACTAAAGCTCCACTCCAGTAGATTTATGATTGAAGCAAGTGCATGATTTCAATCAATTAATATTTTCAGAAACACGCGCACCAATAAAGCACAGCACGTTGTTATCTAAAGAGATAAAGCAGCATTCACACAAATAGCAGCGCTCGTTTACTACCCAAATAAAAACTGTCATTAGCTAGATAAAACAGGATAGTGCCAGATAAACAACGCGCTAGTAATAAGAGAGTAAATAAGTACAATGTCAGAAATTACAATCATAGCATTCATGCAAATAATGAATTATTAAATTATAAGTGTAATTGCATTAAGTATTTGGTCATTTTCGTAAATGCACATTATTATGCCTGCTGATCAAACAGACCGAACAAAATGTGTTGGAACTTAGCTATTTTTATTCCACTGTTCAAAAACGATATAAGAAAGCCGTACAGTTAATGCAGCACTCAACTTAATCAGCCAAGCTCAAGAAACAGTAACAACGTAACAAATCCCAATTACACACAGCAATGTCCACAAATAACCTTACATTTTGTACGTGTTATATGTGTTTGTGTGTGTCCCATTAAGTGATTTTCGTTCAATGTTGTTTATATATGTCTTCACTCAGAGATTGTTCTCTTATGAATTTCGCAGACCATATATCAAAATTACAAAAGTCCAAGTAGCAGTAATTGTTGTATGCTTAACAAATGGGAATTGTATTTTTCCAAGGTGTCATCAATAATATTATTTAAGGTGTACTTTGTCATGCTGAGAGTTCCGTTCAATGGTGTCTGACTGACACAGCAAAATTAGCGTCAGAATGTCACAACACGTATTCGTATACATACATGTGTATTCTGTATGCTAGATGTTTTGTTCAGCGGGGACTACTGTTTTACACTTTGTTTAATTACGACAAAACGAACATGGATGTTACTGGTTTTTCATTGACATTATAAACACTGTTTTATAAAGGATTCCAACAACCTTCTTACACTGCACTAAAACGGTAACACAATCGCTTGGTGGCGATGCTTAATTTAAAGTGTCTCATAATAACGTCCGGAAACCTACAGGTACACACATATTGTAAATCCATTCAATTTTCTACTTACGATGCAAATATCATATTTCATTCTATCTACTCTTCTACGAGTGTCTATATTATCAGTTTTATGTTTATTGGAGATGTTTGAACGACAAAGGCGGTCCATTAAAAACAAGACAACTTAAAATAGTTATATTAATGTCTGGATTAACGGCATAATATTATCTAATGGTTTAATAATAGCAGTGCAACATAATGGGAGCCTGCACTTTAATTTGATCATTTTGAAATAATTTATAATGTCTGTTTGAATTATTTTCATCATCGTAATAATTATCGTCAGACAAACAAGAAATATACTAATCAATAGGGCACCTTAAAGTATTATGAACTATGAGATCATAGTAAAAAAAGCAACGCTCGATACAAAATGTAAGACATCTTTTTTAATTACCTTTGAAAGATTGTATTCAGCACGTCAAAATAATTTATGTTTGAAGCAATGTCTATATGCCCTGTTATTGATAATAACTTATGTGCGTCGGTTACAAATTACAATGGATTTCGAATACATCAACGTGAATAACTACATTTCTCCAACTATACCTATGTACCTATTCAAACAAGTAACATACATGTATGACAGGTTTGCGTTCTACAATGTCTGTTTGAACTCGTGAAGTACAGGAAAACAATTAATAAAACGTTACATAATGATGATACATATACCATCTGGTTCCTACATCGTAGCAACAATCCATTTAAACGGTATAAACATGTTCACATGTTTAACTGTTTAACATTCTATGTTGTTTCATTGATAAACAAGGTGTCAGTGTAAAGTTACAAACGATGATCTTGATAGTATTTGAAATATTCAATAATTACTCTGAACTCGTCGACACTTCCTTGTCCAATGATACACTTACTCTTTTACTTATGATTTCAATAATGGATTAAAATAAGCGTTATCAACCGTAATCGGCAATTTTGATCTTGAAATGAGAATAAAATGTTTTTTTCTCCTTATATCGTTATTTTTCTCAAAAAAGAGAGACAAGATCTTGAATAAGAAAACACCCGCGTGCTATTTTTCAGGTGTTAAAAGAGTCATAATGTGTCAGCTTTAGTCAAACTATCTTAGTTTTTAACTAAGATGCTTTCTTAAAAATCATTCGTATACCTTGTTGCAAGAGTTATGAGATTCGCGAAGGTTTAAAGGTTGTCGTGTGTCTACAGTCTAGTAATTGAATTGTGTGATTACGGTTTTTATGTTTACAAATCTGTTTCAGTCGATGTTATATTCTAAGCACGTTGTTACTTGATTGCAAACTGTCATTGGTAGACCTATTTGTCGTGTACTGGTTCTGCAATGAGTCCAAAAGGTTCAGACATTGTCCTTGCAGACAACAGTGGATGTTTTACTTTAAATGTACCTAGCACGGAATAAACTAATTTTATGAAAATCGGAACTTGTCATGTTGACCAAACTGTAGTTGAAACAGCTTGTTTTACCATAAGTAAACAGTAACTTTCGGACATTTTGTTCTTGTTTTCTCTAAATATCGATTATGCTCTTACGACCTACTCATTTTAAGCCGGCGAATTGTGTTTGTTTTTGTCTATGTCATCATTCCATCAATACAATGGGTGAACCGGATTGTAGTTCAATTGAAAAATTACACTATTACGTTTCTATGTCTCAAGTGTGCGTACTATGTTTGACGCTTAATATTTCCAGCACGTTTAGGAATGGATTTCGGACCAAGGATCACAGTTCTATTATATCTGAAATAAGCTCAAGTGCAATTACAACACATCCATCGAGAATACTGATTTCTTTCATCTGCTGTACTACATGCTGACATCGACAATATTAACTGATTAGCTGTCGATAATACAATGACGTTATGTACATATAACTCAGCCAAAATCAACAGTGACTCAACGTGATTTGATTTTCTCCCCAGACAACACTCTAAACACATGTATGTCAATCGTTATCACGATGCTTTACGAATAAGAGTACATTGCGGTTTGTTTTCGGTCATAGGACAACATCAGGACAAATTGACTTTGATCGTTTGTTCGACACATATCTAGTGTTTAAAACTTGTATATCCTGCTAATTTATATTAGCACAACGACTAAATACAGCGTATTTGTTTGTTTTGATAGAATGCCGTTTACATGTACAGATAATTTTTTTTTTAAATACTGAGATAAATTCCTTCTCAGTCTTTCAGGTCATGTGCCACAGGTGCGACTCTGTTTTACTTTGTGACTGGTTATATAATTGTCCGACCGTCGGAAAAAGGTCTTTCAGCGCTATTAAAGCTTTACAGTGGTTGGAAGAGATTCAAATTTTGTCAAATGTGAAAGATAGAAGCGTAAATGGATGTTAAATTATTCTTTTTACTATCAATTGATGTAATGAAATACGTTTAAAACATCAAGCTATATTGTAAGATAATCAGTGATTACGTAATGCCATAATTAGTTTTTAAGCAACGCATAAAATGCCACCAACAAATCGACAAAAAGTCGTCTACAAAAGTTGTACATTGTACACTTGAATTAGTAATACAATTATATTATGCATGAAGAGCAATAACTCAATATTTGCACATGTTTGCTTATTAACCTCTTGGGAATCGATGGATAATATGTTTTTAAGGTTTCTTCCCTTGAGTACAGACAACAATGTATGTAGAGACTAGCCCAAGTATTGATATGCATATACACTGCATTATCACATCATTATCACAGCGTTATTACCATATCTGAGACGAAATTATATTTAACCGAATTATTCAAATAATTGCATGTATGTAAATATATTGTGCCATACACCTGATTATAATAAAGTTGTTACATGTTAAAGACCAGCAATGGCGGACCGCCTCTAGATATATAAGATACCAGGGATGGTTTTGACACAGATCTGAAGGGAAAACTTAGAAGGCAGCACTCAACTCAACTAGCCGAGTAAAGTAAATAGTAACAACACAACA
Source organism: Spisula subtruncata (assembly GCA_963678985.1). Lineage (NCBI taxonomy): Eukaryota > Metazoa > Mollusca > Bivalvia > Venerida > Mactridae > Spisula > Spisula subtruncata. The sequence continues at coordinate 5,781,595 of OY787669.1, forward strand.
TAACATAACTATACGGAACAATGCCCAGCCTTAACCCAACGGAATAATTAAAAGTCCCCGTTCTAAAACAACATGATGACAAGGATGACAAGGAAATACCTCAAACATTGAGCAAATGTGACCAAAGGAACTATCCAGTATACTCGTATTTTTTGGACATGAAGCACGTATTTTCCATCAAATGTCTGGTATGCTTGTGAATTTTGTAGTAGCTTATCTTTATTAATGGTTTGAATCAGTCAGTTATCATGTTTAACATTGTTCATTGAGTGTAAAAAGAAAGAATGAACAGTAAAAAACAGCATTTTTACAAATATGCGGGAAAATTGTTAACGCCGATTGAAAATCCACTTTTGACTCACCAATTGTCTGACAAGCTAAAATGATATTAGAACATGAACGTATGTCAATCTAACCAAATAAAAGGCATCACAAATAAACTTATCATCAAATATCGGGGTTTTCATGACTGCATTTTCTATTAGATCTGATCTTACAAACGATTAGCATAAATCTTAATTGACAATGCTGTAGATATCAGCAGGAGTTATGGCGCATTTCAAGAATATATTTAACGGAAACAGCTATCTTATCTTCAATACTATTATTCGCCTGTCAGATAAATTACGTAATCATGTCATTATTAAGTATTGGCATCCGTGTCAATATTAGCATGTTCATATTTTAGAACGACAAGGAGTGTAGAAAACAGCCGTAACGAACGTGAAGCAACTGTCAATACTACCAATCGATAAGATAACTGTTCAGAATGCTTTATTATTTCATCATCTGATTGATATCAAGTTTTGAGAATGTGTTTCTCATGTCAGAAAACTAAATTAACAGGCAGCATGGTGCATGGATTTCGAGACTATGTAGCAATTGCATTTGGGTTTTTAACTTATGAAACTAATACATAAATAATAAATGAGCATCATTGATGTATAGGATTATTATTGTACTGGTTGGACATATCATGGCAGTTTGTGTACATTGTTGTTGGCATATTTGTACTTGTCGACTTAGGCATATAGTCAGGGGGTATGTCAACCATGTTGCATTTCAATACTATTAACCTTCAGATAACCAAACGAAGTCAAGTTATGCGCAAATTTATGTTTGACTCATGTATTGCAATCAACAAGCCACCAATAAAATTCAATATAAACGCGCAAAATGAACCATCGAAAAAAGGACTGCATTTTATAAAGTACTCACAAAGTGGAACATACGTTTGTGCTTGTTTTGTTGATACAGTCGAACTTCGATGCCTCGAACAGTACTTGCCTCGAACACCCCAGATGCCTCGAACTCGTACCCCGGTCCCGTCAAAACCCCTTCTTTATTCATATAGAAAAACAATAGATGACTCGAACAGTACGAGGGTCGAACACTCGAACTGACTTGCTGGTCCCTTGCTATGATTTACCAGTAGATGACTCGAACAATGCAAATTTTCGCACCTTTCATTGATTGTTGAAATCCATTGTATGCCCACGGGAAGTCCGTGAAAGGTGTTATTAACACCTTGTGACAATTACTGTTCCCACAAAATGTTTACGGCTGTATTGTATTACAAGTTTGTGAAAAAAAACTTAACACTTTTATGTCCGTTTATTACTGTACTTAATGAAGGAAATTATAACTGATTTATGAAACAACAAATTTGTCATTAATTTCAATGTTTGTATTCTTTAAAACGATGTTAAATGGTCATTATTCGTAGAAAACCAGATCAGAATTTATTAATTTTATCATTGTCAAAATGAAAAGTAACGACGATATACTACAAATTAAGGCTGTACTAAGCAACTTGACGAAGGACCCGGTAACGGGGGGATAACAGGGAACTTTGTTTACAAACATGAATATTTGAAACTAGCCGACAATTTCAAGCCAATTTTTTCAAAGAATATCATGTTTTATTATTATTATGCATACTATTTTACAATTTGACACAAATGCATTAAATATGCATAAAATACGAACCCCACACTAAAATACGACAATTATACACGAATGACAGGTACACGTACAGAGTTATAAATTATTTTTGATATGAGTGTAGAAATAATATGTCATAGGAATCTTTTCCATTTTTGTTTAAAAAAGACAAGTTTACCTTTTTTAAAAGCAATTTGTTTTTCTAGTTTAATTCTATTTTCTAGATATTTTTTTAATCCATCGATTCTCGGTATTATTTTAACTTGTTTCATTTTGAAGAGATAGAATTTGCATAAAATGATAATATAATTTAGCGCAGTGTTTGTTATACATCGTTCTTGAATTCCAAAAAATACATTTTGACGGTTGAACTGTATTTCAAATTGCTTTGTTTTTAGAAAGTTACTCAATCTATTCCAGATATTTTGTGTTACATGACATTCCCAAAAAAGGTGTTCTATTGTTTCATCTTGCATATTGCAGAAATCGCATAATCTTGACTGAGTTAGTTGGCAGTTATACAGATATGTGTTGGTTGGTGTTAACCTCATTAAAAATTTATATTGAAAATTTCTTAAGATGGAGTCAATTGTTGATTTAAAAGGTGTTAAAAATATGTTTTTCCAGTTTTCATTGTTTTCTATACTGATGTTGTTAGTCCATTTCCTTTTTGCTTTTATTGTTTCTTCTTCTTTGCTTTGAATTTGTATGTTGTAAAGTAATTTATTTGGATGCTTTATATTTTCCATTTTCTCCCTCAAAGTGGCATCTCTAATTTCTGTTATCATTTCTTGTTTTATATTATCTATACTTGCGGCATTTATAGCACGAATAATCTTGTGATAAAGCAGGAAATGTTGCAATGGGATATCATACATTTGTCTTGCCTCTTCAAAGGAGTAGAATTTTTTGGTTCTAAAGTCATATAGTTGTTCCACATATGTGATACCTTTGTCAAACCATTCTTTTAAAAATATTGGTTTGTTATCAACTTTGATCTTTGAATTGTTCCATATTATATGATTGTTTATACGTAAATTGTTTTTATAGTTCAGATTTTGGATATTAAACCACGATGTGAGAATGTTGTGTATGAATATGTTTTTGCTAAACATCTTATTTATATCTTTGGTTGTTAGGTTACAATCAAAAATAAAATTTCCTCCGTAACGTTCTAATTGTTGTTCAAAGAATATTTTCCAGGATCCATTGTTATTTTTGTCAATTATTCTTTTTACCCAACAAGACTTTATTGAGTTTAAGAATGCATGTATATCTGTCAATTTTAATCCTCCGTCTTCATAATTTTTTGAGAGTAGTTTTCGTTTTATTTTGTCGGGTTTTCCATCCCAGAGAAAATTAAAAATGGCTTTATTTATATCATTTAAAATCATTTCCGATGGGTTGGGTAAAACCGTAAGAGGGTAAATAATTTTTGGTAAAGCAAAAGTTTTAATAACAGTTACTTTTCCTAGTAGTGTCAGTTTTCTATGTTGCCATTGTTTAAGACAATTTTTAAATTGGTCGATTTTTGGTAATAAATTTATTTCTAGATGTTTTTGCTGATATGGTTGAAAAGTGATTCCGAGGGTTTTTGCACTTTCAGAGGTCCAAACAAAGTGTTTGTCTGTTGAGTATTTAACATTGGTATGCTTTAATGCTCCTAAGCGTAAAACTACTGACTTGTTAAAGTTAAGTTTAAGTCCCGAAACTTTCCCAAATTCAGTTATTACATAAACAAGTTTTTCAAACGATTTCTTTTCTCCATTATTTACATAAGTTGCATCGTCTGCATACTATTTTACAATTTGACACAAATGCATTAAATATGCATAAAATACGAACCCCACACTAAAATACGACAATTATACACGAATGACAGGTACACGTACAGAGAAACGTTCGAACTTTTACAGTTACAGTGCATATATCACTCGTACCCCCGATGCCTCGAACCAGTAGATGGCTCGAACTATTTTCCCGGTCCGAAGGTAGTTCGAGGCATCGAAGTTCAACTGTATATGATCATAGTTATTCATAATGCAAAGAATGCCCAGGATGAATTTACACGTATGGTGCTATTATGAGACAATTTATCTCATTTGATCAGACGCAATTAAGTATTATATTCTAGCATATGGTCCGTTGTTTGTATATTAAACAAATTATAAGAATAACCATGCAACGAAAGCGACAATACTGTACAGGTGTGCTAAACAAATAACTAAACTCATTTGTGAACAACGTTTGTATTCAATGCAAAGCAACAAGCTATGAGGGAATCGGGCGTGGAATACAGCACTTAACTAAACCAGTCGAGTACTGACAAAATAACAATATAACACTTTAAACAGCGGTTAAAATGATGATTAAACCAGCATATGGCTATATAATCATGACAATAACCTATTTACATTATGGATAAATATACATTTTGTAATATTGTTCATGTGTTTCACTTTTTAATATAAGATATGTTGGTTCATTGATAAGCAAGATAAGAAACTATTAATCAATTAAACACATGATACATTTTAAGTCATGTTCACATTCGTACTCATTTGATAATATAAGTATTTAAATAATAATTTGGTCACATCATTACAAACATTATCTACAGTCAACATAATTCCATCTGAAATGATGCAAACCGGTTGCACGTTAGTAGCATTTTTATTTCCACAGTAGCGCGGTACCATCCCCGGCCGACGTAACGTACCATTTTTATTAGTTTAACAAAATTAATTTATATTCTCATATTTAAGACAAATTATTTCAAAATATTCACATGACATTAAGTAATTTGGACGACGCAGTTTAAATTAAAAAACTGTTTATTCAAGGCCAGTCAGTTTTTCAATAGGGTTAAAATATCTATGATTTTTTACGCTAGAAAATTGGCCTCGGAATAGCGCAGTCAACACCAAAAGGCTGCTACAAAGAGCGAATTTAGAACATATAATATGCACTATCATTGTATTTAAGAGCTGAAAAGCAAATTTCTAAAGTACAGCATGATATTAAAACGGTTCATTGATTGAAAGAAAGGCAAACGTTGTGAAATTTTACACGACATCAGTCGAAATGTGCGATATTTTTTTTTCGTTTTAGCATAAAACCGTTACTTCCAGCGTTAACCATTAATTTAGATTTTTTTTAGATATTGTGCAAGATATATATAGCTCAATAAACGTTGTTTTATGTTTATTTCCATATTAATTGCATAATTTCATTCAGGGGGAACCATAAGACCATCATCGTCGGATACCCACGGTACACATTACGAACAACTTCATTTGGTACCGTGGGTTTTTTGACTGTCGAATTCTCGTTTCTCAGCTCAATGGGAAATAACTCTTCAAACCCTGTGTCCAATGAAATCGCTCCTTACAAACAGAATACTCTTCAATCGGAGATTTAACCTTGCGTCATTAGGGGGTTTTTGTTACTTTAAAGAGATTTTTCTTTCAGTTGAAATCAATTTTGGAGATGAAACGAAGGCAGAATGTAACATGTAATTTCATTGGCTGAGCTTCCAAAGTGGAAATCCTTTGGAAACCAATGAAATTGCACCATTTATCTATAACGTTTACGATATTTTGCTAGCCAAATAACCCACGGTCGATGTATGAGTATAACGTAATGCAATCGAACGTGGGTATCCGACGATGTAAGACCATAGGCAAACCGTCAATAATGTCGCTGACGTCAGGATCAAAAAGCGCTGTGTGGTGGTCAAGGGTGAGTGGTATTTTTATTTTAGCCATATGTTGATGAAAATGCGTTGTTCAATAAACTATTTCTGCACTTGTGTAAGAAATTAAGAAGTTATTATAATAAATGTTATGTAGTTTGATTGTATTTCTTTAGGGTTTTGTGCATTGAAAGGATGAGCCCAGTCAAGAAATGTATTGGAAACATTGTAAAAAGTAAATATTCATAAATTCAATGCCGCTTTATGTGTTTCGCAATTATTATTCATTGGCACCTGCAGATGTCATAATAATGCTAACAATAAAATCGGAATAATTTATGGGGTATTTGAACTTCTTTAGGATTTGTTCATTTATATTGCAATCAGTTAGCATTTAAACTGCCAAACATGTTTATTTACGACGCTGAAAATTAACTACAGAAATAAGACATATAGAAGAACCTCTTGAAATCGCTTGGAAATAGGAATTAGGTATATGCAAGTTCGTTTGCGTATTCGGCATAGTGATTATATTTTAGAGCAAGATTTGAATACAACTAGTATATATTTGCAGGAGTTTGTTTGCAACTATACAGATACTGTATGCGCAAGTGGAAGTAATTGCTGTGATGAGTACACACATCTCTCGTTTTCGTCGACTGTGCTATTCGGAATTAGTGACATTGACTGTTTAATAATGGAAATGGAAATATGCATGAACATAAAACTGTGATACAGTAGACCAAAGTCACTTGTGTGGCTTACATGTTCATACGGCCGAATGTCGATACTGGTGGGCAGTTGATGGCATTATGTACACACAGTCTGTATTTAAAACGACTGAGTGTATTATTATTGAGCATTCGAATATGGTTTTTGAAACTCATACGATGTATCATTCAAGAATGAAAATATACATGCATTTGTATATTGTTTTCATACGACATGAATCACAGGTGGTTGATTGGTAAGTTAGACCCTTGCTGTTGCCCTAACTATTGCATGTTTCACATTAATGTTATACTTGTATTATAGTCTACATACTGTGATTACCGATTAGCAATATGTACAATATTGTTATAATCCACAACACAAAAATTACGGAGGAACGACATACAAGCTTGCCTTATCTCGCATACTAAAAGCTCCAGTGTAGTAGATTTATGATCGAATCACGTGCATGATTTCAATCAATTAATATTTTCAGAAACACGCACACCAATAAAGCACAGCACGTTGTTATCAACAGAGATAAAGCAGCATTCACACAAATAGCAACGCTCGTTTACTACCCGAATAAAAACTGTCATTAGCTAGATAAAACAGGATAGTGCCAGATAAACAAGGCGTTTGTAACAAGAGAGTAAAGAAGTGCAATTTTATAAATTACACTCATTGGATTAATGCAAACAATAAAATATTAAATGAGAAGTTTCATTGCCTATTTTAAAATTTTCGCGAATGAACCTGATTTTATGCATAGATGTTGTCTTATTTTTGAACGTATTTCTGTTATAAAAAGGCTTTTGTAAATCCTTATATTGCCGTAAAATGGTAACAGAATCGCTTGCTCAACTCAAAGTGTCACATAATAACGTCTGGAAACATGTTGGTACACTCCTATCTTTAATCCATTCAATTTTCTATTTACGCTGTAAGTATCGTATTGTATACTATCCACTCTACAACGAATGTCCATATTATCAGTTTTTTGTTTATAGGAGTTGTTTGAACGACATTAAAAACAATACAACTTAAATTAAGCAATAATAATGTCTGGAGTAACGATATATCATTATCTATTATTTTAATTATACCAGTGCAACATCATGGGAGCATGCACTTACATTTCGCTGGCTTAGAATAAGAAGGTCGTAAGTACAAAATCAATAGTTTGACAAAAATAGAAAAACCCGTCCCAAAGTTACTCATTACTTATTATAGCAAAACAAATAGTTTCAACATCAATTTGGTTAACATGACTAGTTTTGATTTTCATGACATTAGGCTCATAAACTGATTTTGAATATCAATCGGTCTTACTAACATTATTAAAAGATACATATCTATAACAACTAGCGTATTCCGTCGGTTACAAATTACAATGGATTTCAAATGTTCATATATCAAAATGAATGAATACATTCCTTCGGCTATACCTGTACACACATTTGAACAATTCGATGGCTTAGAATGAGAAGGTGGTAACTGCTACTTACGAACTTATAACACTGATACACATTGAAATCTGCATCATCAGGCGATTCTTATGAGCATATTTTCATGAAAATAGGAACTTACCATGTTGACCAAAATGAAGTTGTAAAAGTTTTTTTACCATAAGCAAAGTGTAAATTTCAGACAGATGTCTCTTGTTTTCTCAAAATATCGATGTTTTACTTACGACCTTCTCATTCTAGGCCAACGAAAAACATACACTGTACCTGTATGACAGGTTTGCGTTCTACAATGTCTGTATGAACTCGTGTATTACACGAAAACAATTAATAAAGCGTTAAATTATGATGATTGATATGACATCTGGTTCCTATATACATCATGGCAACAATCCATTTAGACGGTATAAACATGTATATATGTTTAACTGTTTAACATTCTATGTTGTTTAATTGATAACACGGTGTCAGTGTAAATTACAAATGATGATCTTGAGAGTATTTGAAATATTCAATAATTGCTCTGAACGCGTTGACACTTCCTCGTCCAATGATATACTTAATCTTTTACTTATCTTTTCAATAATGGATTGAAATAAGCGTTATCAACCGTAAACGGCAATTTTGATCTTGAAATGAGAAGAAAATGATTTTTTCTCCTTATATCGTTATTTTTCTCAAAAAAGAGAGGCATGGTATTGTATAAGAAAACACCCGGGTGCTATTTTCCCAATAACAGATGTTAAAAGAGTCATAATGTGTCAACTTAAGCCAAACTATCTTAGTTTTAAACTAAGATGCTTTTAAAAAACCATTCGTATATTTTGTTGCAAGAGTTATGACAATCGCGAAGGTTTTAAGATTGTCGTGTGTCTACAGTCTAGTAATTGAATTGTGTGATTACGGTTTTTTATGTTTGTTTTTAAACAAATCTGTTTCAGTCGATTTTATATTCTAAACACGTTGTTACTTGATTGCAAACTGTCATTGGTAGACCTATTTGTCGTGTACTGGTTCTGCAATGAGTCCAAAAGGTTCAGACATTGTCCTTGCAGACAACAGTGGATGTTTTACTTTAAATGTACCTAGCACGGAATAGACTTATTTTATGAAAATCGAAACTTGTCATTTTGACAAAACTGTAGTTGAAACAGCTGTTTTACCATAAGTAAACAGTAACTTTCGGACAGTTTGTTCTTGTTTTCTCTAAATATCGATTCTCATTCTAAGCCAGCGAATTGTGTTTGTTTTTGTCTATGTCATCATTACATCAATACAATGGATGAACCGGATTGTAGTTCAATCGGAAAATTACATTATTACGATTCTATGTCTCAAGTGTGCGTACTATGTTTGACGCTTGATATTTCTAGCACGTTTAGGAATGTATTTCGGATCAAGGATCACAGTGCTTTTAGATCTGCAATAAGCTCAAGTGCAAATACCTCACATCCATCGAGAATACTGATTTCTTTCATCTGCTGTACTACATGTTTACATCGAGCATATTAACCGATTAGCCGTCGATAATATACTGACGTAATGTACATACAACTCAACTAAAATCAACAGTGACTCAACGTGATTTGATTTTCTCCCCGACATATTAAACAAATGTTTGCCAGTCTTTATCATGATACCTGATGAATAAGAGTACATTTTGTTCTGTTATTTCTTGTCGTTGAATAATGTCAGAGAAAATGTGTTTTGACTTCTTAACAAGATGCATAATCGAATTCTGAATATTGACCGAATTTTGACGCTAACATATATAAAAGCTGTCATTCCTCGGATGACTTTATAACATAGCAGTACTATACAAACATTAACCGAAGAAGACAGACGTATCCGATTTACTTTGTCACTGGTAATATAATTACAAGACCACCTTTCAGCGCTATTGGAACTTTGATTCACTCTGATTGGAAGAGATTAATATCTGTCAACTGTAAAACATGGGTGCTTAAATGATGTATGGTATTTCATTTGTTTACTGCCAATGAATGTTATTATAGTCGAACATCATTTCACTGATCTGGTTGCAACTTAGAGATACAGTTCCACACAAAAAGCAAATGCAGCTACAACAATGGACGAATTCAACGCCAATCAGCATTATAACATAATCGGTGATTACGCAATGTGTTGCACAATAATTGGCTTGAAAGCAACGCATACAAAGCCAGCAATAAAATCGGCAAACTGTCAACAAAAGTGGTGAATTGGAATAAGCAATACTAGTCTATTATGTACGAAGAACAATAACTTGATTTTAGCACATTTCTGGAAACTTATACAACTTATATCTTGGAAATCAATGGATAATATGCATTAAAGAGTTAAGAACTCTGACGAGAAAGTAAAATCCAGACAAGTTTCCTCCCTGGAGTATATATAGCAATATTTTTAGAGACTAATAGTATACGGATTAACTGCATTATTACAGCGTTATTACCATATCTGAGACTAAATTATATCTAGCAGAATTATTGACATACTTAAATGAATGCATAATATATTGCGATAAACACTTATGTGCATACGTTGGTTTGTCCCTGAAGCCTAATTATAGTAAAGTAGTTACATGTTAAAAGCCACCAATAGCGGATTGCTTCTCGATAGACAAGAAGATAGCAGAAGAATTCTAGTTGGGTTTTAGTTGGGTCTGAAACACGAAATTTCGTCCACGATTCGAATCAACTACACCCGGAATGGTGTTGGGAGTGCTAATATACTACTGTTACTAGAAATCATTTTACATGACCAATGATATCAATTGGGAGACTGGACCTGCAATACAAGCAGACAAGGCATGTGTGAATACTGTTGTACGAAAATAACAGATTGGAACCTGTACGTCTTCAGTATCCCCTCCAGACGATTTGAGACCACACAGTTACGACGTAGAACTTTTCCTGTATACGGAATATTCGCTTCGTTTGGTAACATGTTCGCACACTTACACATGTGCTTTTTACTACTAATTTACGAAGTAAGAACGGCGCACACGAGTAATATGTGTAAGCACCATCTTCGTACCATAACTTGACGATTCCCCTGAGAACCATAGGTTAGTACGTACATCATACTGGTCTACTGCGTGACGTACGACGCTACGCGGTCAACCACTGTCATTACATCAGAAACCGCATATGTGACGTGCGTCGACGTACTTCCTTCGTATTTCTTTCTCACGTTTTCGAAACAGGCCTTATGCATGCAAATATTTCCTCTCACGTCTGGTATGCTGTGTGATTGATTTAGTGGTTTATCTTTATAAATGGTTTGTATCAGTGAGTTATCCTCATAAACGTTGTTCATTGAGTGTATAAAGATATACCTAATGTGAATCTAAAGATTTTGAATAATAAGACGCATAAATCAGCGGCTACTGTAATATTCCAAGAGTGCACATAATTGTCATCGATAAAGCTTCTACATTTTTGTGTGTAACTATTTCATGTTCGCACTCCTATGCGAACAACAAACTGCAGATTCATAATGGAAATTAATAAGTATCTTCACAATTATACTTCTTTATATTTAATAATAGAAACGGCTATAATATTGAGATAGTATAACATTTTTTACAAATATGCAGGAAATATGTAACGCCATTTGATGAACATGTTAACGCCAATAGCAAAATGACATGAGAAAACCGGACAGGGAAGACAACACTCAACTTAATCAGCCGAGCACAAAAACAGTAAGAACATAACACAATCACACGGAGTAATGCATATACGTTACCTATCGAAAACATAAAACCCGAGTACCCGCTGTAAAAGAGCGGGATGACATAGTTTCACGAAGAAATAAACAAATGATGATCTCTAGTGACCGAATGAATCGCAGAGCTCTAAGACCCGAGCACATTGGGCTCACCAATTGTGTAACATGCTTAAAGGCTAATACGTACATGTATGTATGTAAATCTAACCAAATTAATCTCATCCAAACTAGACATGTCATCGAATATCGCGGTTTTCATGACTGCGTTTTCTATGATATCTGATCTTACAAACGAGTAACATTAATCTAAATTGACAATGCAGTAGATATCAGCAGGAGTTATGGGTCGTTTTAAGAATATATTTAACGGAAACAGCTATCTTATCGTGAATACTATTATTCACCTGTCAGATATATTACGTAATCCTGTCGTTATCAAATCAATATTGGCATGTTCATAGTTTAGAACGACAAAGAGTGTCATACTCTGACGTAGATGGAACGATGCATCTGTCAATAGCAGAAATCTATTAAATAACTGTTCAGAATATTTTGTTATTTGATCACCTGTTTAATATCAAGTTTTAAGAACGTGTATTCTCATGCCAGAATACTAATTTAACGAACCCGTGGTGCATCAATTTCGTGAACTGCTTGAGCTTTTTAACTTCCATAAGCAATATTTTTGTAGAGTGAACTCGTAGCTTATTCAACAAAACAAACCTGAAAATAAATGAATTTTCAGCGAGTCTTACATTCACTATAATAGCAAATTCGCCAATATTTACAAATGAACGCATTTCTTAGATACGTTCTCGAAATCTCGTTATTGTATGTCCATTAACTAACTACTTCTCCATACTCATTTAGACTCACTTAATTAATAAAACATTTCATTAAGTTGAAAGAAATATATACATGCATCATTCTTATTTACTTAGTTGTTTTTTAATTAACAATTTGGTTCTAATCGAGCTTCCTCTAATCAGCATAGTTAACTTATAGGAGAAATTATATTTCTGCGCAAAAATCGCATACATAAGGAACTATATACACTGTCTTCAATTGAATTGGAACTATCTTTGCTTAGATATTAAGGAAAATGGTTTAAAATCGGTTTCTGAATTTGTCTGGTTTTCTCAAAAAACCTGATAGTAGGGCACTTTTTCTCATTACCTTGTCAATCTAAACAGTGTAAATATGTTCTCAATGTAGATAGCTGATGTTAAATGGACTAACTGTGGATAGTACCAGCATCGTACACCAAAAGTCATTTTATACAGCGGTTATAATAATGATTATACGAGCATATGGCTATATAATCATTGCCTATTTACATAATGGATAAGTATAAATACATAATAATAAATAAATAATAATATTTTTACACGTGTTTAACTGTTTAACATGAGACATGTTGGCTCATTGATAAGAAAGGTTTCAGTGTATAGTTACAAGCAATGACTATAGTGGTTGAAATATCTAATGATTAGTGTGAACCCGTTGACATGTGTTACAAGAAGATGATAACATATATATATTGGATAATTTCATATTGTTTTTCATATTTGCTGAGATGCTAACTCATGCAATAGTGATTGAAACATTGAAACTTCAAGTTCAGATGGTATGTCACTATTTTCCATTACCTTTTCTATCTAAAGTGTGTATATCTCGTATTCCAAATATGCAATCTTAGACTGAATGTACCATTTGTTCGAAAGTTAATGCCACCATGACAATCAACTTGATACAGAATAGTTTAAGTAGTAACATTTCCGACTACTGTGGCATTTACCATTTCTGACTATGGGCACCACTGTGACATTGACCATTTCCGACTATTGGCACCACTGTGACATTGACCAATTCCGACTATTGGGATACCATTGAGGCATACCACAACTCGTATAAGGACACCTTGTAAAAAGTAAATATTTGTAAGTTTAACGTCAGTTCGTGTTTTTTCGCAATTAATATTCATTGGCACCTGCAGATGTCATAATATTGCTTACAACTAAATCGGTATAATTTATGGGAGAGTTGAACTTCTTTATGATTTGTTTATTAATATTGCACTCAGTTAGCAATAAAACTGTCAAACGTGATATATTTACAACGTTGAAAATTAACTACGGAAAATAAATAGAGCTCAAGAAAAAAACCTTGAAATCTCTTGGAAATAGGAATTTGGTATATGCAAAGTTATTTTGCATCTTCGAAAGAGTTATAATAATGGAGAATAAAATTTGAATATTATATATCCTCAGGAGTTAGCTGTCAAATAGACTCATTGGTTCTTTATAAACGTGCTCGATGTATACCATTACTACAAGTGAGACAACCTATCCAACAAGTTCATCTCTAGTTCGTTGGGAATTTCCCACCACTGGAAAGTATTGTTAAGATGTTATCTGAACCAGGAACCTACGGATTTGTAATTTTTTAATGTAGTTGAGAGTATTAACCACTCGGCCACCATTCCAACCAATGTCAGCCAAGAAAAATTAAATCGAAAGTATCACCATTCGTTCATATTATACCAGAAATTTGGCATTAATTATTATTGTCATATTGTATTGCTTGTCTGATTAGTTTTAAAGATTAAAAACAATCGCAAAACAGTCAGCACCTTAGTTCATATTATACTTTGCCAACTCATACAAAGGTTGTTATCTCCGATCAGCGCTGTGAACAATATTTTAATAACGTACAACACAAAACTTACAAAGAAACGACAGAAAAGCTTGACAATTCTCGCATAATAAAATCGCAAATCCAGAAGATTTATGACCGAATCAAGTGCATGATTTCAATCAATTAATATTTTCAGAAACACGCGCTCAATAGCCCAGTACGTTGTTATCTACAAAGATAAGGCAACAATCACACAAATAGCAGCGCTCGTTTACTTCCTAAATAATCAAAGTACTGAAAGTACTGATAAAAGGCGATACTCCAATGCATGACCTTGTGGGGATGTGTAGGGGTGACAGATTGTCTATTTCTGCCTTTTAGCTGTTCCATGATGCATTTGGGTCAGTTGTGGCCGAGTAAGCATAATAGTCACCAAACACCTTCATATCACTTTTGAAACCAGCCCAATCAGCCTTGTTCATGGATATCACCCAAAATCAGTCCTTATAATCGAGTTTTGACACATAAATCAGTTTTCACTCGTTTGATTAGTTCATAAATGACAAATGAATCTTAACATGAATCTAATCTGGTTTCATGAATCTAACGTTCAAATGGGAACATTAAGATGTGGAGGTGTTATGCATAATGATAAATTTTAATAAGTCATTATATTTTCAAGTCCGAAAATCGTCTATACTCGTGAATGTTATTTAGTAGAAATAAATACATTATGAATCTAACAAAGGGAGACTATCGGTATATGCCAAAAGAGTTGTTTCCCTTTTTAAAGTCTGCTGATAATTTAAACATTTACACTCGTTACAACGTCCTTTAATCATAACAAACACGTCAATTCATTAAATTTACATATAAACCATCAATACATTAACTATATATTCAATACTAAGTTAGATTTATGAAACCAGATTCAACATACTAACTCCAACGTAAATTTTAAACGCAGTTTAAGGTGATTTATTTTTCTTCGTGTGGAGACTAAATGCCGTTACAAAATCAATACGTGGTAAATAGTCCTGGCGAAAATAGACTCCGCCTTCAAAAGAAGTGCGCCGATACCGAGCGGCGGAATTTACCTGAACTGAACTGAACTTTAGTATTGGGGGCGGAGCTTATTAACAGGATTGATTATACACGCACTGCAAACATTGTCATTCATTGATTCCAAGGTTAATTGGCGCGTGCGCGAAAACGTAAACAAACAAACTATGCTACTCAAATGCGTTGCACAACGAGTCCGTGGGAATGCTTCGTACAATCAAAATTACCTGTAAAAAGCCGTATACTAAAGTGAATTTTACTCAGTAACTCTTCTCAAACAAAACGGAGTACTTCCCTTGTGGTTCATACGCTTCGTCCTGAATTGTTACCGTTCAAAATCACTGGTAGGGAACGTACACCGGATATTGCAGCTAAGCGAGCCCCGATTTGCTAAATCGGATTAAAATCGTCGTTGTCAAAGGTTAGTAAAAGTGATATTTCTCTTACTTTATTGGGTTACTGTAAGTGGTAGATTATTAATATTACTATGTACATAATATATCAATCTAAATATATACATGTTTCGATGTAAAACATTGTTTTGTGGGGAAAATATCGACATTTGTGACGCGGGCTCGCACAAAAAAATACGACCCTACCGCATATTTTGTGATTTATTTTACTAAAACTAGCAGAAACAAAAAAATGTGAACCGGGCGATCTCTTTGAAAATCATTCATCTAAGTAAACTGAAATTTTCAGATTCGTAGCATAATTTTTGGCGGAGCTATGACCGACAATCGAGTGCATGTTTATCAACATTGGTGTACTGGGGATTGAATATTAGTGTACTGAGGATTGCAAATTATAAAATTTTGGTGTACCGAGGATTGTCAATTGAACGTTGTTTGTTTTTCACTTTTAAAACATGTTATTAGTAGAATTGATGTATATTTTGAGTATTATTTTGTCTTATCTTACCAATAAAAGGTAAATCAGTGTGAAAGATCCAAGTGGTAACTTTAAAATATCGAAATACTTTTAATAAACAACGTTAATTACGCATGAATTTGTCTCTTTCCAGAATCAACTAATAATAATGATAAGGATAAAAGTAATCAGGATAATAAATATTGATTATAATAACAGTTATAACTTCTATGGTCATTATTACATGACATTCTTATATTTCTGCATAAGTATACAATGTCAAATTATATATATCAAAATGTCGCTGTTAAAATTCAATTAACTTTATTATACTATCTGGCATTTTGATATAATACTTACTTTCTATATTTCAGATTCATGATGATGTTCCAGTGTATGTACTGCGACTTCTCAAATGGAAGATATAAATGTATGATAGACCATCTCATTGAGGCTCACTCGAATGATGAATTAAAATTTAAACGTGTTGATGGGAAAAAAGCAAGTGTATAACATATAAAATTTCACCTATAATGTGCAGGGAACAAGGAAGGACAATAAATGTTGATGAAATCCATACAAAACTGCATGTATCTAGGAGAGATATTATTCCCAAAGAAAGTCCGTTAAAATAGATTTGTAAGATTATAGATCCAATGACTACCATCGAAGAGCCTTAATTTTTTTTGCTGAATTATACATTGAACCAAAAACAGAGAGCGAAATAAATGAACTCGCTGAATTATTGCCTGATGTTGTGAAGGCATTAAAAGCCAACTGAAGATACGATGATTACAAAGCTTTCAATGAATTAATTAGTCAAGGCAGATTTCCGTTGGATAACATTGCGTTTTTACTGTTCCTTGGTGTAGTGCGGTGGTTGTACAACATTAATGAGACACAGTGACGAATGCAAGTTGTTTTGGAGACCGGGGTACAAACTATTCCGTTGGCGCTTTGTATGGTTTATGGGTGGACCTAAATTGCATCTAAGACATGCTTAACACAATCGACAAGTTATGCAACTATGCCGCTGTCACATCCAATGGTGCTTCGGTTAACATTTCAACATCAGACGTCATAGATCTGAACCATCAAACAAATTATGTTTGCCTAGGTGAAATGGTGGACTCAAACGAAATTGACAAAACAGAAATAGTAAAACAGAGATCCGCAGCATGGCATAGAATTCGAGAATCAAGTCTTGTTACTGGAAGCACAATTAACAAAGCCATTGGATTAGATGGTATCAAAAACCAAAAATCCCATATGGATATCAAAACAGGTCGACAACAACCAGAATCAGTTTCAGAAGAGCTTCAAAGCAGATTTGATTACGGATCGGAAAATGAGATTAATGCTGTTGCCACATTCGTTTCAACATTTATTCCGGTATTTGAACCATCGAACATGGTGTTTGAAGAAGGATGTTATGTTTTGAAGAAAGATGATGAGGTCAGTCCAGATGGCAGTGTCAGAAAAAAAGCGACGAAAAGCCCGTGTCAGGCATAGAAATCAAATGTCCAATTCCTGGCAAGTTATACACAACTCCTATACAATACTCGTTACCACATTATTATGTTCCACAAGTTCTTAGTGAAATGGAATGCCTTGGTGTTGATAACTTGTACTTTATTTCATATAGCAGAGAATCAACTGCTATACATACTGTTCAGTTTGATAAACAGTTATGGGCTGACATATCTGTAGAAATAAACAAACTTAACCCACAGAAAAGTCCAAACAGGCTCAGTGAAAATGTAAAAGTGTTGAACAAAATATCCACAAGTATTGCTTGTCAAATGTACAGTTTGTTGCGGAGATAAATTCAAGAACTGCAAAGCCTTATGAACAAGTAAAAGCGACAAAGAAGGATGAACTGACAAAGTTGATATATGAAACAGATGTAGTGAAGGCGAACGATAATTGTGTGCATCAAATTGAATATGAATATCATGCAGAAAGAAAAGTCGTAGAAGTGTCTATGCATAGCAACGCTAAAATATTTAAACCGTCTTTATGGATACATCAACTGATAGTCAATCACGAACAAAAAGGGTCAACACAGACAAAACGTGTTATACACGATGAGGAAAGAGATGAATCTTGTGACATTATATCATATGTTCCGACAGAAATACTCAACAATTTGAATGATGATGAGATAAAAGAATTTCATAATGTTGGCGATACGCGGGTGACAGAATACACATCAGTACGAAACCAGCCATGTTTTGGTCAACAGAAATCAGTTCACTTGGTTGATACTGTGTTTATCGAAGCATTACGGGAAGCCGATGCTAACAATGTTCAGGATGAAAGTTGCGAGGAATTATCTGAAATAATAGATCAAATGTAAATCGATGGAGTCGATCCAACAGAGTTACATATCTTTGAAGACAACACAGTTTTGAGTGATCGCGATATTAAACGCATGCTGCTTACTCTCCAGACCAATAACAAAGCCAAACCTGTTTGGAAATGCAGAAGCGTTGCTGACTTAAAATCAATTTTCCTAGACACTGATAAAACCAAAAAGGAATTTTCCAAGTACTAAATGACAATATGTCTTGAAACAGTAGCATATACCCTGCAACATGCTGGTATCCGTCACAGTAAGAATTGGAACAAATCTAAAATCGCTGAAATACTGCACGCAGCAGTGACACAGAGAGCTGTAGAACAGTCAGCACCAACTAAAACGACGTAATCCTCATAGACTTATGACAATATGTAAGAAGAAAGTAAACGCTTTGCCTAAATCGGTTCTCAACGCCGTTGTAGCAGAACACAAAATGTTAGATCGAGTAAATCAATGGCGTGACGAAAGCCCATTTTCACATGTAACCGAGATAGGTGAAACAAACATAAAATGGTTTTCTGCTCCAGAATATAACTCAGGCACCTTGTCATTTATATTTTCGTTTCTGGATGTTTACCATCTCATTACAAATTGCCGAATTAAGGTTTGCAAAGATGGTTGACTTGAACGGAACATTAACAACCAAGCTTGGATTGATGTTGCAAAGACGAATACAACTAAACTGAAGTTGCCACATGTTGTAGACCGTATTGATAAATAGAGTGATTCAATTGGGCGAGAAACATTCTCGGAACAGGTAGAAAATGCAATGCGAAACAAATATCCAAATTAAGCTGACTTTTGTAAACTGATAAGAGAAATTTACGAAGCTGAAGATGAGCCTGGTATTAGTGTAAATGAGAGATGTAAACGAAGAATATCTCTTAGAACATGGCTGCTAGAAGACATCAACGTATGCCGATTTCCACCCTATGGATCGCACATCAAAAGCATTCCTAATGTAATGTTTAAAGGTTTTATCACAAACATTGAGAGAAGACTGCAGTTATACCCTTATGTGAAATGTGGTACATACAATGTAAGGTCACTTGGAAGCCTTGAGGCTGAAAATCTTTTTGTCCAACTTCAGGACTTAGATCCTAAGGGAAGTGGAATTATAAGAGCAGAGGAGATACCTTCCGCATTAAAAAATGCATGTCAGTTACTGAGAATAAGATTGATGCCAGATCGACCCTTTCATATGACGCTGTCCAAGGCAAAAGTATATCCAGTACATAATCTTATGACGGAAAGCGGGATGAATTACGATGGTTGTGTCCAATACTTTTATCCGGCGCATGTCAGCAAGATAAAACTAAGGTATATGCAGGTCAAACTATGTAATATGTAATAGCATTGTTAAAATATAATTACAACGTTTTACGTTCCATTCTTGAAAAATAACTGAACAAATTATATCAATACTATGGAAATATTAAAAACATATATATGACAAATATGTTATACTTTTGTGCTTGTTGATTTAAGTCGATTTAAGCAAAAATGGCGAATTTATCATCGAGCATTATGAAAATACGAATATGATTGCGTTTATGCAATCATATTCTATTTACGTAACCCTAGATAAAAAAGACAATGTAAATTATTAATGGTTAATAAATACCTTTTCCATTTATAGGCATTTCAGTCAATAACGTTTACAAAACGAAATAGCACTAAAATAATAGTTTATGGCTCATTTACATCGCAAAACTAATTCGTCTGTGCATATATGCACGGGTAACTGTATCATTGAAAAAGACTGAAACGAAAAACAAACAACGATACAGTTACCTGTGCACATATGCACATTAGTCATCCGTTTATCATTAATTGGCGGATTTTGTTTACAGGGACCACATGTTCGATGCAAAATCACGTGCGAAAAGGAAGGCAAGGCGACGTCTTGTCGAAATAAAAGGCCCAGACGATTCAGCACGAGGAGTTTCTGGTGTTAGACAATACCACAAATGCGATGAAAGCAAAATCCTCCCTCATAAACGACTTGGTATTGACATATAAAGACAAATTAATTTGAAATAAATAGTAAGTTTACGTCACAAACCTTCTAAAACAATTTAAGGGTACCCACTTCTGAGATCAAAATAACTACGATTTTTTAAAACCATGTTATTTGCAAAGTACAACCTATGTGAAGTTCATTTTTGAGTCGAAAAACATAGGCTAATGACTTACTTTTTTTGCTATATCCAATCGAAATGACCCACTTCAAAATGGCCATTTTTGCGCCAGTAGCCATAGAAAAGGGGGTAGGGGTAAAGAAATTGCTTATACTTAAAGATATGTGCCCCAAAATTACCCTAAGAACATCAGAATTCAAGTATTAATCGATATACTAAGATTATAACTCATAAAAAGATTGAAAGTTTCATAAATAATACCAGAATTGTAGTTTAATGGGCGTTTCAATCAAGTATTAATTGTCTAAAAAATGGCGCCAAAATGGAGCAATATTCAAAAGTTTAACCAAAAAAATATTGTTGAAATAATAACTACGATTTTTTATGACCATGGTAAAATGAAAGGAAATTATATTGTGTTCCCATAGGAAACATCAAAAATATATGCTAATGTGCGTTTTAGAGAGTTATAACGTGAAATGTGTGACCTACCCCTGTTTGAAACAGGAAAAAGACAAATATTTGTTAAATTTATTCACTTTTATTCCACATGTCATGTTCAATCAACTGGATAACCACTGTACATATGATATCATTTATTTGAATTTGTAATATCATGTATTTGTTCATTCATTGCGTTCAGAATGTACCAAATTGACTCAAAACCATGTCAAATTACCCCACCCACTTTTATAACATGCAAATGGGTCCTTTCATTTTCTCACATAAAAAAGCTGTTGTTAGACCTAATCTTGCAAGGAATCTTTCAAACTACTTGATTCTGTTTACAAGGAAGTCCCATACACTTCTTAAATTTGAAACGGTTGTCATGGCAACAGTTATTCAGAAATAGAAAAAAGGTGATTGTCGGCTTTATGTCATGCAGATATTGGTGTAAAATTCATTGAAATTGTGTATATTCATTATTTTTAAGATAAATAAACTCTTTAACATGTATACATGAGGAAATAAATGTCCAGACCAGGTATAATGTGCAATTTAACATAAAATCTTCATTTGTAACCCCCATCTTTGACCGCGGTTGGAGGCGTAACACTCCAAATGTTGACATTTTGTTGACAAACTTGTATACTGTGACAGTTATTTGAGAACTGTTGCTTTCATGAAAACCATTCAACTGGTTATCACATGAAATGGCAAAATACTATGGAGATGGCAGAGTATGCATTGCCATACATCCAACAGTTCCGTTACAATCGAATGGTCCAGTTGTACATCTCAGATCTCAAGCCAGTCATATGTCGGGATAGATTGTTGCAGGAGCATTGTATGGTTGGTTCCTGGAAAACCAGTTTAATCAACTGATATCATATATATAACTACACGCTTAATTGGAACAAATAAATGAAATTCCAACAAACAAAGTTGTTTAAGGTATGCAAGTGTTGATGAACACTATTTATGGATGAAAGTTCAATTTTTTTTTGAAAATACCAAAAAAATCTTAAAATACTGCATAGATGTTTTTCATGTAAATAACAGAATGCAGTTGTTTCTCAAAATACTGTATTCATGACTGTAATCAGTATTTAATTCTACTGACGACTTTCATCAATTGCAATGCATGTTCTGTTTCTAAGAAATACAACAAAAGATTAAATAAAGTATAAGTTTATTAGCTCATAAAAAGTAAGTCATAAGAGTATGATTTCTGTCAGCCATTCATTTTAAAATAAATAAGAGATGTGTGTAAAACATGTATGCAGCCCAATAGTCGAAAATAGTACAGGTTACATTGACTTTGACCTACTGACCTCAAAATATATAGGGGCCATCTACTGTTGCTGACCAACCTCCATGTAAAGCTTGACGTGAGTGGGAACCATGTGACAGACTTGAGCACAGCAATATACCCCTCATCAACTTTTGGGACATAATAACTCTTTAAAGATAAAATAAACCTTTGCATCTCTTAGTCAAGACTAATTAGCAACAATTGAATGGTAATTATGTTTAAATATACCAATAACCCTTATTCACCACTATTGGACCCCACAAATGCAACAAATCAACCAAGCATAAATAATCCATAGCTGACGGGACAGAGTTGTTTCCATCATAGTGAAATTAAAGAAAAAATATAATCCAACTATGTGTCAGTGTTATGCTGTTTTGCAATTATCCACAACTATAATTACAGTTAGTCTTGTGTGTAAATATGCCCCATGGTATAATACATGTATGTAATACAAAGACTGCAAGCAAAATTCAGAATTTTACTAATTTTACTTTTGCTGGGTAGCCCTCTCTAAACAGGTTCAATACCAATAAACAGGAGTGCTCGCTCACCTGTTGAACAATGACCTATATCCCAGTAAAACATACATTCTGACCTTATTTCATGAGGATTGGATCAAATCAGGGGTCTCTAGAGTGAGCACAAGGTTTATGCTAAGATTTGACCTAATGACTTAGTTCTTGACCTGACATAACTCAGATTTGAACTTGGATTTGCCTAGATTTTATGTAGGATTGCATTCTGACTAAGTGTCATGAAGATTTAATAAAAACTGTGACCTCTAGGCTCTAGAGAGAACAAAAGGTTTTTCTAAGATTTGACCTAATGACCTAGTTTTTGACCCAACATGACCCAGTTTTAAACTTGGCCAATATTTCATTGAGAAAAATATTGTGAATAAGTTTCATGTACATTGGATAAAAACTGTGACCTCAGGTTTGAACACAATGTTTTTCTAAGATTTGACTTAGTGACCTCTTTTTGACCCCACATGACCCAGTTTTAAACTTGGTATAGATTTCATGGAGAACAACATTGTGACAAATTTTCATGAAGATTGGATCAAAACTGTTGCCTCTAGAGTTCACACAAGCAAATTGTTGACGAACGACGGACAGAGAGTGATCACAAAAGTTCACCTTGTCACTATATGACAGGTGAGCTAAAAATAATCTTATGAGAGACAAAAGGTGGTCTTCACAGTCATACAGGCTTTATAATAAAGGTGGTCTTTAAAACAGGTTTGAGTCTTTGACTATATGTATAATAAATGCAATATAATTGTAATTGATTTTACACATCTGTAGTTCTGCACTAGAATTATCAAATTTCAATAATTGCACAGAGTGAATATAACTTTCAACACAAATTCAGAGTCTGAAAATATTGGTATAAACATCCAGTGAACATTTATTGTATTTGCTTCTCAAGTATAGTCTATATGAAAGTTATGCTCTTGATATACTAAATCATTGGCATAATTATTTTACATAGAGCTTTCAAAATGTCTGGTAGGAGTGTCTTCGTGAGCTTTTCACATTATGATCATCTTGTGTCTTCAGAGAAAACTGAAAGTAAACAAATATAATTTTTATACAAAAGGGACACCAGATCATTCAACTATTACTGCAACAGAATGTGCAATACTCAATGTGATACAAATGTATATTAAGTGCAAATAAGTCATGTGCACTACATGTATATAATTATAGCAATATACAAGTCATGCATATAAATAAGAAGATTCCAAAACTTGCACACAGGTTTCACAGTATTGTCAATCCATTTAAGCTGTGCATCATGCCAGAGGCAATTTCACTCAAATAACTCTTAAAATTATTATTTTATAAGTGATGTCTAATGGTTTATAACATGTAACCGAGTGATCTATCATCTAGATTATATTCCAAGTTCTGGCAGGTTGTTTGTACTAAGTACCCTTCATTGTACAGCTGACTTTTCATCCACATGTGGAGAAGTTGCTGGCTCTTTGTGGAAGGTAAGGATGCAGTCCAGGAAAACTGCTAGAGAAATCAGCTGCCATATATAACTTAAAAAGGTTGAGAAAATATAAAACAAATTATCATAAACAAAGTTTTATACATATTAAAACAGCAAAGTTAAAACATTATTACCGGTGTTTGCAGATTGTATCCCGACTGATTGAAACCAGGCCAACATTTTCATGAGAGTACCAATTAACAGAACTGTACATAATAATTCTTCCAAATTAGGTTTTCATTGCTTTCCCTGTCACACTGGTCCAACAAAACCTGAAATACAAATAAAACCAAACAAATATTAGACAACAGATCACACCTTTTTATAATTCTATAAGGATGCATTGATCAGTGATCTATATGCTTTCAAATTTATTCTCTTCACTGGATCATCCATATCATATGGGCGAGGCGACCTAGCCCCCCAGAAGTTTTTAAATTTTGGGGGATAGTACATTGAGTCATGCTTTAATAGGTGGGTAACAACCCCAAATCACACTTCCAAATTGGATGGCGGACGGATGGTCAGGCTGCTCAGGCAGCATATTTTTGGTGCATAATAATAACGTCTTTATTTTCGGTGGATAACATAATTGGTGAACCAATTTTCATTATAAAATGGCCAACAGGTGCATCAGGTTGGGGTTGTCTTGTGGCAATCATTGCTTCGTGAAGTTTGTCAGATCAAGATGTGGCTAAGGGAGAAAGACATTTGTTGGGTACCACAGATCTGATGTCCACTAGACATTGGACCGACTTCATACAAATCACAAAATTGATCTACCCTACACCATTTTTACAGGGGGTAGAAATGAGGGGAAGGCAGAAAAATTCTCTAGCTATTTGAACATGATTGTCGGCTACTTTTTGCCATTTTCTTCTTTGTTACTTTATAAATTTATATAGCAGTGAGATATCAAATTAATTCATTAATTACATCGACATCAGCTGGGTGTCCAATTAATTTTTATAAATAGCCGACAGTTTCCGAATGCAATGCCATATGTCATGATACCGATTAAAACTCGGCCAATTTCCCCGGCTATCAACCACCCATCCCTGGGCCGTGTATGCAACTGACAGGTAGATCTATAAAAAAAGAGAAGAAGAAGAACTTAGACACCCCCTAGTGCTATATGAGTTTTAGGCTAGACAAGATTTCGGTCTCCGTAGTCACTAGGTCGAGATTGTTTGACTAAGTTTTAGGCTAGAACTAGCACCCCCCCCCCCACCCCCTACAATATTTAGTCTAATTCCTCTGGCATTTGCCTGCTCCTGAGTCCATTGCAAAATATTGATTGGTGTTTTAATTGAAAGTCAGTTTTGAGACATGTCAACTAATTGATTTTCGACTTACGATCAGTGACGATATGTAGCTGAATCATTGAATGCTGAAGGTCAGATCTGTCATTCTGTGAATTTCTGTGGCCTGACAACTTGAGTTTCTTGCTTCTGTCAACTTCCACAGTAACGGTGTACGTTAAACGGTTGGACCTGGCCATGTTTAAGTTGCTCACGTATTCTTTGACAACATTCTATGATTCTATGCACACACATAGTGTTTTAATTCAACTTTTTATCACGACGATTCGTTTTCATTGGTTAGGGTTATAAGGTAAGTGTTTGCGGGAAAATGTCTCGGAGGGTAAGCGTTAGAATTCCTCGTCATCGATTTTTGCGTTCTATGTCGTAAAAGTGTGTTGATATTTTTTCATCAAAATTACTCATTATACATGTATGTCATTAAATAAGTAATTTACAATGTTGAATATTATAATTTTGCTAACATTTACCCTTGAGACAATTTCAAGGTACCCTGACCCTTACCGTTTTAGACCATTTATGAGAGGAAGTACCCTGGCGCTTACCTTTTAGACCTTTATGTTGGGACATATCCTGGCACTTACCCTTTAGACTTTTCATGCTGGGAGCCACCCTGGCGCTTACCTTTTAGCCTTTTTCATGTTGGGAGCTACCGTGGCGCTTACCTTTTAGACTTTTCATATCGGGACCTACCCTGACGCTTACCTTTTAGACTTTTGATGTTAGGAGCTACCCTGACGCTTACCTTTTAGACTTTTCATGTTGGGAGCTATCCTGACGCTTACCTTTTAGACTTGTCATGTTGGGAGCTATCCTGACGCTTACCTTTTAGACTTGTCATGTTGGGAGCTATCCTGACGCTTACCTTTTAGACTTGTCATGTTGGGAGCTATCCTGACGCTTACCTTTTAGACTTGTCATGTTGGGAGCTATCCTGACGCTTACCTTTTAGACTTGTCATGTTGGGAGCTACCCTGACGCTTACCTTTTAGACTTGTCATGTTGGGAGCTATCCTGACGCTTACCTTTTAGACTTGTCATGTTGGGAGCTATCCTGACGCTTACCTTTTAGACTTGTCATGTTGGGAGCTATCCTGACGCTTACCTTTTAGACTTGTCATGTTGGGAGCTATCCTGACGCTTACCTTTTAGACTTGTCATGTTGGGAGCTATCCTGACGCTTACCTTTTAGACTTGTCATGTTGGGAGCTATCCTGACGCTTACCTTTTAGACAATCCATGTTGGAAGCTACCCTGACCCTTACCATTTACACTTTATCGTATATGGGATGGTCACTCTCTTCTAACCCTTACCCTTTGGACAATCGTTCTGTATCTTTATGTCTTTGTACAATTTTCATCGATATTTAGCAATGCATACAGTATAGATATCTACATGAAAGTTTTAGATAATCTAGCCCTTAAGACCTACCATATACGGACCGCCGTATACTCGTTTTCGTAGTCACTAAATACTACCATACTATAAGTTATCGCATCGTACGGTATCAATTTTACGACAGTTTTGCCGTTTTACGACCATCTGATTTCTGGTACACCGAGGAATTCTAGCGCTTACCTTTTAGACAATTGGGGATTCAAACGCTTACCTTATAACTTTTACCGTTTTCATTTTAGTGAAAATTTGCATGTGACGTAAAGCAGTTTGCTGTCGTAAAATTAAAACACTGACGAATCAAAATCATCACCACGGTTGTTTCCCTTGCAGTCGACGAAAATCGATTTATTAATTTCTATGAATTTATATTTTTGGCAAAACTGTTTTTAATACGCAGAAGGACAGCTAAGAAATCGTTTTAAGACCGTTGCAAATTCTGTAAACATGCTGCGCGAAAAGATGCGCAGACGATGCAAAATCGTCAACTGCGGGTACCCTTAAGAAGTGTTAACTATTGATTGACGTATTGTTCAAACAGAAACTCTGTGACGTATTGTTCAAACAGAACCACTGGAACGTATTGTTCAAACAGAACCACTGGAACGTATTGTTCAAACAGGAACTCTGTGACGTATTGTTCAAACAGAACCACTGGAACGTATTGTTCAAACAGAACCACTGGAACGTATTGTTCAAACAGAACCACTGGAACGTATTGTTCAAACAGGACCACTGGAACGTATTGTTCAAACAGGACCACTGGAACGTATTGTTCAAACAGGACCACTGGAACGTATTGTTCAAACAGGAACTCTGTGACGTATTGTTCAAACAGAACCACTGGAACGTATTGTTCAAACAGAACCACTGGAACGTATTGTTCAAACAGGAACTCTGTGACGTATTGTTCAAACAGAACCACTGGAACGTATTGTTCAAACAGAACCACTGGAACGTATTGTTCAAACAGAACCACTGGAACGTATTGTTCAAACAGGACCACTGGAACGTATTGTTCAAACAGGACCACTGGAACGTATTGTTCAAACAGAACCACTGGAACGTATTGTTCAAACAGGACCACTGGAACGTATTGTTCAAACAGAACCACTGGAACGTATTGTTCAAACAGAACCACTGGAACGTATTGTTCAAACAGAACCACTGGAACGTATTGTTCAAACAGGACCACTGGAACGTATTGTTCAAACAGGACCACTGGAACGTATTGTTCAAACAGAACCACTGGAACGTATTGTTCAAACAGGACCACTGGAACGTATTGTTCAAACAGAACCACTGGAACGTATTGTTCAAACAGAACCACTGGAACGTATTGTTCAAACAGAACCACTGGAACGTATTGTTCAAACAGAACCACTGGAACGTATTGTTCAAACAGGACCACTGGAACGTATTGTTCAAACAGAACCACTGGAACGTATTGTTCAAACAGGACCACTGGAACGTATTGTTCAAACAGAACCACTGGAACGTATTGTTCAAAAAGAACCACTGGAACGTATTGTTCAAACAGAACCACTGGAACGTATTGTTCAAACAGGACCACTGGAACGTATTGTTCAAACAGAACCACTGGAACGTATTGTTCAAACAGGACCACTGGAACGTATTGTTCAAACAGGACCACTGGAACATATTGTTCAAACAGGACCACTGGAACGTATTGTTCAAACAGGACCACTGGAACGTATTGTTCAAACAGGAACTCTTGACGTATTGTTTAAACAGGAACTCTTGACGTATTGTTTAAACAGGAAATCTTAAGGATAAATTGGTGAACAGAAAATGTATCATAAGTCGAATGTTAATATTATGTATTGGAGTAAATGAAACAAAAATTGACGAACGGCAATGGTGTGTGACATATTAAATTACTCTTGAAATCGACTCATTCGTCTACTAGACCGTGAATTACTTAATAAAGAAGTGCCTTATTTTGAATTCCTATCATTAGTTGCAAGCGTTAGTATATACATTTGTTTGTACATGTACTATTTTTACATTTGTGACAAAAATAATCATTTGTTATAAATGTAAGTTAATATTTCAGTCATATGTGTCACTGACTCGGATAACATGCGTCAATGAAGATATTTTTCATCCCTCATCTTACTTTGTACATTAAACATAATTTTCTCTCGTTTAATCGATCCACATCCTTTAAATATGTGTTATACACCTTGTCTGTAATTTAAAAAAAAGTTTAGTACCAAATTCTACAACGTGGTGTTGAATATAAAGATATTTTTTTATGTATTGAAGGCGTGCAATAGTTATTTGTATACACTGTAAAATCATTAATTTCGTGGGGGTAAACTTCGCGGATTTCGTGGTTAACCTTCAACCTCGAAATCAAATCCCATTTAACAATAGTTTTGACCCTAGTATCCATTACCTTAAATGCAAAGTCAACTACCTAAAATCCAATTATTATACCAAAACCACGAACTTTCATCTCAACGAAATTAAATGATTTTACTGTAACCAGTTGTTGTATTTCTATGACTGAAATTTTCTGTCGGCGGTCTTTATCTGATCGTTCAGATAGTTTTTGACGATACTTGTCATCCATAATAGACACCTTTTAGTGCTTGTGCAAAATATCCTCCAACTCCAACACTTCATATATATGGCACCAACAGGATTTAAGCCAGCAGACATCCAGTAACCTAGCCCTTGGCTTACTAACCGACCATTTTGAAATTAGGAAATTTTTCTGTCATAAAATTTATTATGACAATAGCACCCATTGCTTTACTTGTATACTTTGCAATGAAATAATCACTACGATAACGTATCAAAGAAAACACACTTTCTTCAACATGTTACTAAAAGCATGACGTAAATCGTACTATTTGTTAAAACTTTATTGCAATAACAAGAACATAATAAGTTTAATAACAACGAACAAGAATAACATCAAAAATAAAAAAATAAACAAAAACGAACAAGAATAACAGAATAAATCACTAGGCACCGCCCATATGTATTAATTAGTTCAAAAGTGTTCAATGTAATACTCGTACATGTATAGCTAATTGTAAATAACTTCAAGTATTTTGCCAAAAAGGAGTCTCTATTTTGACTAGTTATCTGACTAGATAAACCTTATAATTAAATACTCAGCAGACAAAATATCCTGTTAAAAGATACACAAAAGATACACAAAATATCACAAAATATCACAAATTATTTAGCAAATCTATATCAATGTGAACACTATGATTATATCTAAATAAAAAACAACAAAGCAATTACAATAAGGAACATATGTACGACAATAACGACATTCGACTATGTCAACCATGAAACATTGCTAGAAAGAAACTCGTATTTGAGAAAGTAATTAAACTTGTGAATTCAAAGCAGGTTAAAAAATGTTATGGTAAAACAAACAAAAGAAAAAACAACGGAGCATACACTTTGGCATCATATGAGGTAATAACGATTGTCTACTATGTCCTCCATTAATCATTTATATAGCTTAAACAGAGCTAACATATCAAGTGTAAAATGTCAGCAACAGATTCAAACAACAAATCAATAGAAAAACCGCATCTTGGTAAAAGTTGTCTACTTTTCCAACATATAAATAAGAGTATACATTTAAAAATGTAAATGTGTCTTCAAAATCGGCTGATACAATTTGTGATAGTGAACTGGGTCGGAATTTATAAATCATCTTAAGTGAAAACTTAAATATTTTGACTTAAGTTAAAATATTGAGCTGCCCGTATTTCACAAGAAATGAAAAACATACCATGTTTTCTATATGATTATTGTATCTCTTTACATAATGATTGAAAACAATGTAAAATAATTGTTAATATTAGTGTTCCTGTTTAGCTGATGCACTTAAGGAAAATTTGAGATTTTAAGAAAAGTCTAAGGTTTCACTTAAGATGCTTTATAAATACGGGCCCTGATTTAATAAAGTTCTCATTTACATATCTTTCTATGAACCTTCAATGATGATCTCCGTGAGTATTTATTCCCGCACTTAGGACAAGAGTACTTCTTTGGCCCATGCTTGCCATTTCTATGGTAATTTAGTCTGTCCTTGGTCTGAAAATCCTTCAAGCATACATCGCATATGAAGTTGTTGTTTTCGTCTGCATTTTTTCTTGTTGGATTAGAAGGGTATACTAACAAGTGACGTGATAATGAACTGTGCCCTTTTAATGATTTCTTGCAATGTGAACATTCCAATAGTGTAATGTCAACATGTGAAGCCACATGGAATTTATATTGGATCTTCTGATTATATCCCTTACCACACACATCACATATGTGAGCAAATTCTGCGAGATGTTTGTTTTTCTTGTGCAGTTTGAGGCCAAACGAAGATTTGAACAATTTCCCACACTGGTCACACACATGCTCTGTCTTGGCTTTAATTGGTGTGCTTGTTAATGTAGGTGCTTCGTCACCTTTCATATGTGTTTGACGGTGCCTTTCAAAGTTTGAACTTTTGTAAGTGGTATACCAGCAGATATCACACTCGTATAGTGTAGTTGATCTACCTTTTACAGCTAAGCTTTCTGTCGTGTCTTCCAGAACGGAGGTTGCCACTTCCTCAATCACATCGAATGAATGATCCGGTAATTCCATCTGCAAAACATGATAAAACATTCACGTTAATTAATGATATACCAGTGCTTTATTTCAATCGCCAGACCCTAACTGCATTTTATTATATAAGCCTACTGGAGTCTAGATACTTTTAGTAGCATTGACAATGTACTTTCAGCACAATTGAAAACCAAAACATATCAAAAGTGTTATTAATCATTTTAGAGGCCGCCAGTTCAAAAAAGCAATAGTACCTCTCACACGGGGTTAGAACAACATTTCAAAGAACAAAAACTACTGTCTCCTCAGGAGTGAACAAGCCAGAAAACGTATGTTAACAAAGCGATACATGAGCGCGCAAGCTTGTAGATCGTGATTTTTCTTAAGTCAATAACAATACCTGCTTACAATACCAAATTGTGTTGGCAAATTCAAGACGTAAACGCAAGATAATCAAGTTCAGTTCATTTATCCAGGATGTGGAAAGTAAACAATACTTTGACGTTAACATGTGGTAATGACGCAATTTCAATAAGTGTATGATACGGAAAATCCGATATCATATACGGTACAACGAATATACATCTTTATGCTCTAACGAGATCACGGAGATACAACTTCAAGTTTGTGCAGATTTATTTAAAGTATCAATAAAGTTAAAGAGTTTATACTATTTTGTTGCATGTAGTTGAAACAAATTGGTTATAGATTAATCAAGCGTACACATCTTATCAACTCCGGGAACGACAAACACATGTATTTAGTGGAAATGGCGGTCTTTATAATTTACATGTTATTATACATCAGTAACGCACAGAATAGTGACTACAGGCTAATAGATCTGTAATGTTTAGCGACCTACTTTTCACGTGTGGTCTTGAATCTATTTAAGTCTATTGGACGAGTTCAGTTTTATCGCTTTCCATTGTTACGATTAAAGTAATCTAATAAAATACTTAAACAAGTGTAACCTCAAATATTCATTTATGAAATTGAGCACTATTTCACAGTATACGTATACCAAGATTGTTTTACATGGCAATTACCCATGTGTACAATTTGAATCTAGTTAGTTAGTTGCTTTCATTTTACCTGTTTGTTTGACAACATGAATTTTGCTATCGAAGTTTCACTATCATACTTTCGACTTTTCACTATCGTGCTGGCGCATATTCAAAGCACGAAAGTCGATAGTTAAAAATCAATAGTACGATAATAAAAACTCGATATGATATCGACGTTTCACTTTCATATTACCGAGTTTTCACTTTTTTTTGCCTTAGATATAATCGGCGACGGTTCTTACTGGATACAATCGAGACCATAATAATATTTATTTTTTTAATTACAACCTCGATCGGACAACATATATGGGATATGCAAATATTCTATAGACAACTTGCACATGTACACTGACCAAACGAGCTCAAATCAGATCTAACCAGGTACAGTTTATGCACTGACAAGAGAGCAAGAAATTGAAAATAACTTTTTCTAATACACATCTATCTGATTACAGTATACACAATGTATTTGACAGTGGAAACATTATCCACTCTTGTTACTTACATTTGTGAGCACTATACTTTTTACAGTGTGTATTGGTTCGAACCTAATAAACGAGCAGTGATTATTATTATTAACTTCCAAATTGACATATATGTTCTTTCTTGGAATAATAAAGGAGCAACAGCATTTATAAGAAAAAGAGGAGCACATGAGTAACTTAAAACTCATACAAAGACGATGGTATATATTAATATAATATAATACTCAGTACATCGCACTTGCAATACTCCCGTACACAAAAAAATGAGATATCAATCCCCAGTACACCAATGTTGATAAACATGCACTCGATTGTCGGTCATAGCTCCGCCAAAAATTATGCTACGAATCTGAAATTTTCAGTATACTTAGATGAATGATTTTCAAAGAGATCGCCTAGTTCACATTTTTTTGTTTCTGCTAGTTTTAGTAAAATAAATCACAAAATATGCGGTAGGGTCGTATTTTTTTGCGCGAGCCCGCGTCACAAATAACGATATTTCCCCCACAAAACAATGTTTTACATCGAAACATTTAGATTGATATATTATGTACATAGTAATACTAATAACCTACCACTTACAGTAACCCAATAAAGTAAGAGAAATATCACTTTTACTAACCTTTGACAACGACGATTTCAATCCGATTTAGCAAATCGCGGTTCGCTTAGCTGCAATATCCGGTGTACGTTCCCTACCAGTGAAAATGTACCACAGACTCGACGTGTTTTCAAGCGTACGCTTGTAAATATACGTATATATTTTATTAAATATTTGAATTACTGAAATATATAATATTTTGGACATTTCCTGTTCGGAGTTGCGCGAATGTCGTCGAACTATGTTCGATAGGTGTAAGGATGTGCATATGTGTGTTTAGGTCCACGCCACTTCCGGGAAGTTATGACTATAGAAGATCGCCTTCCAAGTAGTGTTTTAAAGCTGTTTTCGTAAAGAGTACGCTTGTAAATATACTTACGTATTTTATCAAATGGTTAAATTACTGAAATATATAATATTTTGGACATTTCATGTTCCGAGTTGCGCGAATATCGTCGAACTATTTTCGACAGGTGTAAGGATGTGTATATGTGTTTTTAGGTCCACGCCACTTCCGGGGAAGTGCTGACTATAGAAGACGATTCAATGAATCGCCTTCCAAAAACTGGTAGCTAGATAAAACAGGATAGTGCCAGATAAACAACACGCTTCCAACAAGAGGGTTAATACTGAAAGTTCAGTTTCAGAAATTACAATTATCATAGCATTCATGCAAATAAGTAATTATTAAATTGGATGTTTCATTGAATTAAGTATTTGATCAATTTCGTAAATGTACATAATTATGTCTGTTGTTCAAACAGACCGAACAAAATGTGTTGTAACGTAGCTATTTTTATTACATTTTTCAAAAATATGAGAAAACCGGACAGGAAATGCAGCACTCAACTTAATCAGCCGATCGCAAGAAACGGTAACAACGCAACAAATGACAATTACGCGTAGCAATGTCCACACATTACCTTACCTTTTTTGCTTGTGATATGTGTTTGTGTGTCCCATTAAGTGATTTTCGTTCAATGTTGTTTCTGTTAAGTGATGTCTTCACTGAGAGATTTTTCTCTTATAAATTTCGCAGACCATATCTCAAAATTACCAAAGTCCAGTAACAGTAATTGTTGTATGCTTAACAAATAGGAATTGTATTTTTCCAAGGTGTCATCAATAATCATATTATAAAAGGTGTACTTTGTCATGCTGATAGTTCCGTTCAATGGTATCTGACTGACACAGCAAAATTAGCGTCAAAATGTCACAACACGTATTCGTATGTTGATTCGGTAGGTCCAGGAGGCGTGTCAAAAGTTGCTTCTCTGTGCTTCATTAGGGAATAACAATTCAGTTCACCACTTATTTAAAAACGTTAATATAGTTTACTCTCCTTGATGATCATCACCTCCTACAACCTCTAAACCTTATAATTATGTCGATGTGCATCGATGCCCTTAAATTTATCCTTTTCAAAAGCATCGTCCCACCAGTACTGTCAGTGCTTTGATTTACATTTTTTTTTCTATAACACGATCATGGATAAGACTGGTATTCCATCGACAACGCAAACATGTTGTTTCTAAAAAGTCTTCGATCATTCTCCATGTTTATGGGAACTTGGGGTAAAGGTTGAGTGTTGGCTGCGCTCTATTTAATCACTTCGGGTCACCGTGATTTATATTGTTTTATAACTTGTCTTTTACAGCTTGTTTTGGGTTTATGAGCCTTAGCTTATGTATGATCAATTTCGTTTTAATATAAGCGGAACGCCTCTCTTTGTTTGTTCTCACTAAGTAAACACCCATCAGACCTGCATACCAATTGGATATTCTAGACGGAATGTCTGAAGGAATATAACAGGTATGAAAAGCTTTTTGAAATGATTCCTTCAAACTGTGTACACTGCACTAAAATGGCAACAAAATCGCTCAGTGGTGATGCTCAACTTAAAATGTCTCTTAATAACGTCTGGAAACCTGTAGGTACGCACATATTGTTTATCCATTCAATTTTCGTTTTACGCTTAAATATCATATTTCATACTATCCACTCTACTCCGAGTGTCTATATTATCAGTGTTACGATTATTGGAGTTGTCTGAACGACATAGGCGGTCCATTAAAAACAAGACCACTAAAAATAATAAGTAATAATGTCTGGAGTAACGGCGGCATAATATTATGTACTGTTTTAATAATTGCAGTGCAACATCATGGGAGCCTGCACTTATATTTGATCATTTGAAGATAATTCATTGTTTGTTTGGTGCCCAAATTATCATGGTACAGAACAATTTTGATCGTAACTAGTATTAATTATTAAATCATAGTGAATAACAGTAACACAGATACTTTGTCAGATTGTGTTCAGAAGATCAAAATTTGTGTCAAGTAATGTTGGATTGTGCCAAGTGTAAATGTCATATGCAATAATCTCTCTTTGTGGTGAAATAAATGCTAATTGTAAAGACCAAGCAGAGTTTAACTCTGTACCATGTTCAGTATATTGTCTTGCTTGAAAATTCATATCTGCATTACAGTTAATTAGTTGTGTTCGCTTAAATTATGTGAATGTCTGTATATATCGCATAACCTGTGGTCTGGGAGTGTCGGAAAGCCGAATCGGAAATATCGTTCGACACTCCAAGATCTTTACATAAATATTTAAACTAGCATTGCGTCACGTAGCAAAATCCATGCTTTAATCGACGCATGACCTCAGGATAATACGAACGTCGTCATGACGTTGCACGCAATGCTATGCTTAATTTTGAATGCAACCTATGTAGGGTACACCATCGTTTTGAACGATAATGAGTGCTTTCTAAGGTTACATACGAGTTTGATAAAATCCTTCGACAAAACAATATGACAATGTCATTTTGTTTTGTCCACTCGTTTTTATAAAAGTCGTATTTAATGAGTACATGTACTTAAGCAAGATCCTCTATTTTCGATTATGTATGTTTTAGTGAGTGGCGTAGAAGGGTTGTGCTTTGAAGAATTCCATATCTTAGTCAACTGACGCCACAAAATAAAATTACCAGCTAAGTACCAGGTCTACTGAGATATGTCTCGTATTTTCGGATATCGCATTGCATGCATTGTAGTTTGTAATGAGCATATTCTAATAAAAAAGCCTTTTAAGAACATTATGGTGCGTATCAATTACGTGTTTAATGTTTCTTACATTAACATAATTGCTTTAGAATCTTAAGATAATGATGTAGTAAGCTTTTTACCCAGAATTGCATTTCTGTAAAGCGGATACATTTGAGCACAGACCTTAGAAATTATCTCACGAAATAAAGACTTTTGTAATCCGCAAACCATTAACCATGCGTGTGATTTGAGATACATATTTTCCAATACCCAGTTATGTTCTTTTTATTTGTTAATGTCTAATGGTGAATGTTCACAGTCATCTTGGTTAGTGCTAAAAGTTTAAGATAAAATACAAAATGCATACTTAACATCTTTATAAGTACATCCAACCTAAACTTCCTCGTAACTTGTTAAACGGACTATTTGTGGAAACCTTTGATACATTTTGTAACATATGAAATGGTTTGATTTCCAGTGGGAAATTGACATTACTTTTCTCAGCATAGCTTTACAATAGTGGGAACTGAGTTCAATCAATAGTTCAAGCAAGTCCTATGTTCAATTGAGAGTCAAGTATGTAATTATTCAATTTGTAAGATGTCAAATGAATGTTAGTAAAGACGATGTCATTCATCAATAAACGTGTCTTAATCCGAAACCAGGTTATGTGAATATGTGTCAGGTGAACACATTTCTCAGTATCAAGTATTAATGATGTTATCTATGTTGAACTAGAAACGTTGATGTACAGTCAGGCCAAGCCCTCTATATAGTTTTCAAATAAGTGAAAAAACATTTGATTGATTACTTATCATTTATATTACCTCTGCTGACAGCAATCAAATACGATTCTAAAGTGTAATGATGTAAAATTATTTAATGATTGCCTAACATATTCGATACCGACTTCATTCGCATAACTTCTCCGGTGCCTCAAATACTTTAAGTTTTTATTCTTTAATGTTATTAATGCTAGTATTGATGCTGCCAATCGAGATTTATTATTCGACTGGTAAATTTACTATTGAGATGGAGTATTATAGACACGTTAAGAACCAAAATAAAACATTGTATAGCTAGTTCGCGATAGAAAAAAATCGTGTTTTTTAAAGATTTCTGAAAATCTATTTATCAGATTTTGGAACAAAATTACACACTAATACAATAACTTCCTACCTACTCCCATTTTGAATTTCATAATTTTAGTCACCAATTAAAAGACATTTATTCTTTATTACATATTGAAATTACATGCGTATTTACAGTTTAACGCAGGGAGGTAATCTGGTATTCCATTGATGATTTACCATCAATTATTTAACCGCTACAATCCGTGTTCGGCGAGATTAAGATTGCTGTTATAAAGACAAGACTTAGGAGGCCCTTGTGATTCGGGTTATTTAGATGTGTCGCCTATAAACAATGTACAGCAATAAATGTACTTCATCATATTCACAGACGGGCCTCGCATGTGTTAAATCAAGTATGTTGCAAATCAGAAATATACCGTTATGCGTATGACGTGACCGTGCAATTTGCTGTTGCAAGTATCGAATCTTCTAACTTGATATTTCATACAAAACTACAAATATGTTACATAGAACTTATGAACAAAACTTTTTAACTCATTTCTGATGTTGCTGGAATTTCAGTGTGTATTAGGTAGATATATTTCATTTATTCGTGCAAAATTTCATACTTGTAGGTGTAATAATGGCAGAGAAATATTTAAAAAACACGATTTTTTTCTATCGCAAACTAGCTATAGTATCTATCGAAACACACTCACATAATGACTTTGTTCTGCGATTTCAGATCGGAGCAGATATTCTCTTTGATGAACTTCACGGACCAGTAAACTGCAATAATGTCGACACGTTTATATACTTGAAAATGTCATCTACTGTTAAATCTTATACGAGGGGTGTTCGAGAAGTAATGCAAATGTATGCATATCGTTGTAGTATCGGGATTTTAAGGCGTTAAATTTGGCATGTTTAATAGGCTAGTAAAAAAAATCTGTAGCGGCCTTAATAAAGAAGTTTAATCAACCAGCTAGATTACAGAACGGGACCGGTATATTTTTAATCTACAAGGGTTAGGCTTTCATATTCTGTTGTCCGAGAAACTCTAAACACGTCTCGTTGCCATTGTAACGAAGGTTACATTGGGTCTCTGCGAAAAACAAATTATTCGTCGAAGTGAGAAAGTTTTGAATTACTACCCACTAAAAGTAAACGTAAGCAAATTAATATCATTTTCTTGCAACATTTGTCAATGCTATAGATTTATTACATATTTCCAACCCTTTTGTCATATTTGTACGTTCACATACATTGTCAATTACGTTACACGTGCGTAAATGATGTTTACCCGTATAATACATACATTATATCATGTGAGGTATTCCAAATTGGTCAAACTAATTCACTAAAACTATATGATGTTA
Organism: Spisula subtruncata; assembly: GCA_963678985.1. Classification (NCBI taxonomy): domain Eukaryota; kingdom Metazoa; phylum Mollusca; class Bivalvia; order Venerida; family Mactridae; genus Spisula; species Spisula subtruncata. The sequence goes on from OY787669.1 coordinate 5,820,949, forward strand.
GTAAGGAAGGTGGTCATTTATCGGATTGCTTAAACTTTGTGTTAATAATGTGTAGTTTACGTTACAATTGCTATAAATTGTTAACAGATATAGCAGACGTTGTCAATTTCAAGTCAAATTGATGAAAGGCGGTAATGAAATTGCTTTGCTGAAAACAAAAAATATAATGTAAAATTACATAATATTCGCTATATAAAAGTTTGATTTTATCATAATGATACCAATCAAGTAACTGTATCAGGTACAAGTAACGTAAAATACCTTGTATTTTCGTCAATGTAAGATACATGTGCAGACAATCACATACCTAATGGTCTGGTGAAAATTGACTACAAATTCAAGGGGTCTGAGATGAATGGCAACAAGAGATGTTATATACCAAAATGTTTGGGAAGGTCTGCTGATTAAAAATAGTCGGGTGTCTTTCACGAAACAATATAGCGTTTTGCTTAATCCAAGATGGCGTCCAAGATGGCCGCCATATATTTTAATTCACGAATACATCGATCTACGAAAGTATATTATCTACCGTGATTTTCATTTATGTATTAACTGACAGGTATTCGCCTGGATATTATTCATTTGATGACGAACATTAACTTGACATGCTGTACTGACCACTTTAAGGTCAAGGTCAATGTCATTTCAAGGACAAATCTTGAAAAATAACTGAACATGGATATTTTCTCACTAACTTTCATGTTTTAGCAAATGTTTTGAATTCAAGTTGGCATTAAATCTGATAAAATAGTTTGTTAGAATATATTCCTAAATGGTTAGTTCTGTTTTCAATTCAAAATAATAAAACTGATATTATTATGCATGCATATGTTGACTGAGAAGGTATTCTTAGGTAACTGTATCCATAATTTAAAATTCTAAGTTTTCTAATATAAAGTTGTCATTCTAATGGGTGTACATGCATAAATATGTGTTTGTATTACATGTATCATAACTCGTATCTACTCTATAATGTACAGTTAATGAACTTGATACCAACCACAAGCTCAAGGTCACGTCAAGGTCAAATTATGAAAAATAGTGGGGAAATGGATATTTCACTCTTCTTTGCATGTTTTAGCCGATCATCTTGTATTCAAGTTGGTATTTAAAGCCATTAAATACTTTGTAGGCAGATAAACTGTAATAATTAGTTCAATTTGTGATTTCAAATATAAAAACAACTGACAGTATTATGCTTGAACATCTTGGCCGAGGTGGTGTTCTTAGATAGCTGCTTCCATTTTTTAAAATTCTAAGTTTTTAAATATAAAGTTGCCGTTGTATTGGTATACTTAAATGTTCGTATAAACCTTATTCGTGTAAACTTTAATATGTACTCTAAATCGAAGTGAAAATGACCACTCAATGTCAATGTCATTTCAATGTCAAAATTAAGATTTGATAAGTAGTCGCAAATTATTCAATCATATACCATGCAGTATGTTGTAGATCTACATAATCTTTTGTTACATATACATGTAAATGATAGCAGGTACTCTGACTGTTATGTATATTATTATATATTACTAGAAGAAGTAGTTTTTAAGGTAAACCAAAAAAACATAAAAAGTAGTGCGAAACATTATTTCTGGGAAGATCTATAGAACTGTGCTAATATAGCCGCGAATTGTTTTCCAAAGAAACATGCATTTGAATGTCGATATGGGACAGTATTGTTATTGTTAACTGTTAGAATACATGTATATTAGAAGTTTTATTGTGAATACCTGGATTCTTTTGCAATACTGAAAGTTGAAAGCTCTATGTCCTTCAAGATAAAAAATACCTTATATAGAATAATTACATAAAATAACGTATATTCATACTAACGGTTTGGGTGCGTTGTTTTGTCGCTTGATTTCGCGGTTTTGTTTCTTGTTTTTGGTATTAAAATAAGGTCAAGTCGCAGCAACGCCTCATTTGGTCAGTTGCGGTCACCAATTGTGGCATAACTTTGTTGAAACTAGGTTATTCAACTCTTTTAGGAACTCTCAAGTGGGAACTTTGGCTTTGTACACTAGGTTATATGTGGGCATTGTTTAGTGTCTTTGTGTTACTAGTATTTGCTGTTGTTTATGTTTTCTGTACTCTGGTTAAGTTGAGTGCGATCTTCCCTGTCTTATTTCATCATTTCCTTTTTAAGAACCTTGGCTAATATTTCCATATTTGTCAGTGATGTTTGCGTAACATACCTTCTGTATTAAGAATTTCGTCCGTGAGGGCACTTCAGCCAAACAGAGACTAGTGAATTAGTAGTCTCGAATGGAGAACCACAGCTTTATGAACCCACATATCAAAGTATAAACTAATATATTAAGGTGGATTAGGAAACAAGTTTTGAATCATGACTACCCCAAACCACATTGTTCGCTGTATCCAATAGTGATGAGTACCTTGTATGATCTAATATTGCTGAACTCAGTGGTTGTGAGCACAAGTACACGCAGTACCCCTCTGTACCCGGCATGGCTGTATGTAGTGATGTATAGTCCCCTTTATGGTCTGATAGTACCATACTTGTGGTTATTAGTGCCAATTTGGGGCTAATATGGCTGCGATGGTAATGGCGGTAACCCGTAAGACCTGGTATGGCTGTATTCGGTTGATTTGAGAAACCATTAGGGAATACTGTATTGGCTGTATTCTAGTATTTAGAGCCCTATAGGAATAGTTTTAATGGACCATTAAGTACTATATTAGATATGAACTGTATGCATGTTCTTAGATCCTGAAATAGGTGTACTCGGTGGTGATTAGAACTAATTCAGGCTGGTTTTAGGGTATTCTGTCTTGATTAATACCACATAGAGTTGGGAAAGACTTCATGTGAGAGCATTTTACAGCTCAGTTTGGCTAAAATAATTGATAATAGGAACCCAATGCAATTAGATGTCTGTACTCTTTGATGGTAAGTAGACTCTGGAATTCATGGATTCAATTTTTGAACATGCCTTTAAAGCCCCTAGAGAATGAAAGTGTTCTATTCATAACAATGTAAAAAACAATGTTTAATATACCCTGGTCATGTTGAAAGTGTATAACTATTTGTAAAATTTTGGAAGTGTATGAAAAGTGTATGACCATCTTTCACATAAAACTACATTTTACAGTTCGTTCATTGTTAAGGCCACAGCTGTGTGCAATGTTTCTGTAATGTCATCCACAAAAGCGGTGGTCACAACTAGACGTACGAGCAAGTACGTGATGTTTGTGTTGAAAACGCAGATGGCACGTAGAAATCCGTACGTTGCGAGTACCAACTCCGTACGCCTTGTGAGTCCACAGACACGACCGGGAATCTTTGGGTATAAAATGCTCCCGCTGTGCCCTATCTGCGTTCGGTCTTCGTGTTCGTCCACGTACGTGCAACACGTATGCCTTCTATTGTCAATTTAGCACATACGGACAACGCTTTTGAGTAGTACGTGCAAGAACGATTATCTGACAAAATTAATGCACGGGGATAGTACGCTGTAATTACGTTGAACTTGCCATATGCGCAACATACGCAAGGTCAGGGGAAACCGTACGCGTGTTTTGTGTCGACGTATTTGCTCCATACTTTTGAAGAAAACAAAGTGGCCGTAGCCTCTCAAATACATACGTACTAAAACACGCAGGTCGGGTAGTGACCAGGCCTTAAGCTACTTAAATCTATTTCGATAGTGTCAGAAATCTCAAACATAGCATGATTGTCAGTGTTATTAGGCATGGTTTCATGTTCCGATAGGCGTTTGGCTATTAGTAGGCACATAATTATGTATTGTGAACTGTGTAGCCCATAAAACACGTACCTTAATACGGAGCTCTTCTGACAAACGTTTGTTCAGTATCAAGAAACAGTTGACACGTAGGAATACACACGGGGTCAGTACGGCCGCCGTACGTTTTTTCGGAGCACGCAGACACGACGCCGTCCTTTTCATGTATGCAGACCATTCGCTGCGTTCGACCTGCGTTCTGTAAACGTGTTCTTCCACGTTCGTGCGATGCGCGTGCAACATGCGTGCCACTTACTGCCAACTTACAACGCAATACAACGTAACGACCGCCGCAAAAAAAACGTTACAGTTGATAAGATTACTGATTTAGATTCGTATTTCTGCTTTAAAGTAAAAAAGAGCAGCGGTAATTAAACCAGAAAGTTCATATAAGTATCCAAAATAACATAATTTGATATTTTAGACGTTATTGGCAACCAGAATTATGTTATTTCCTATTGTCATATATTTTCGCGACCTTATTTTGCTTTGTAAATCGAATGTAGCATAACTGTACTTAACCCATCCTTGACTGATTCCCCTTAAATTCACGAGAACATGTTTTAATAATTATTTCATCGTGTATTTAGCTCTACAAACGAAAGACAACATTCATACAATTACGAACATCTCTAATACAATACAAAATAGAACATTTTCCGCGCCTTAGTCATTTTCAAAGTTTTTTACTCAAAAGATAGAAAACATATACTTATTTTTACATTTTCATATGATGAAGTTATAACTAGATTTTATCAAAATGTATAGTTAGTTTGGTTATTTTAGATAATAATTTAAGTATGCTTATTTTATCAAAAATGCACGTGCATCACGTTTCCGTGTAAATACATTAGTTAGGGAAAAAAACTGCTTGATAAATATTTCTACATACATATAAATAAAATTTACAAAGTTTCAGCAACATATCTCTTCTTATTCGCGAGATATGACGTTTTATAGTTTTCCAGACTTCGACTTGGCACCCGTTTCCATGGCAACGTAACACATTTGGAAGTCCTCGGACAGAAGTTTTGGAATACACTTACTGATACCTTTCATAATATATAACTTTCCATCTGTAATCTTGCTGGTTGATTAAAATTTTTTTAGAACTTGATTTTTTACCTGCCTATAACTAAGTAACTATCGTTTATAATTGGATAAAATTTGGTTGACTTCGATTCATCGGTTGTGTCATAATGTAAGTTTAAAAGCACCTACTAATGTACACTAAGCTAAAAAGCGTTGAAAAAACGTATGGTAAAACTGACGACTGAAAATATGCCTTATATCAAAGGAAGGATTTAAATTAGATGAAGTGAAAATTGATACACTATGAACTTTTTAAGATTAACAGACATCTTAGGATGTCTTTTAGCACTGTTTTATTTATTCAACATGTTTCAAAGCAGACCAATAGCTGCTGAAAGACAACAACAAAAATGATCAGTCGACAACAACAACAAGCAAACAAAATGTTGATAAAAAGTTAGATATTGGCCTCAAAGCTGCAATATTGGTAGTAGGGCAGTTAGCTGATCGCACATGCTGGATGTTATCCCACTTTCACATCATTTTGAAGAAAATTCTAGAAATTAACAACATTTGTACCACATGGGTACCATGCTCACTGTGTGGTGTATAACATATCATCTTATTTTAAATGCCAACAAATATTTTATTTATACCCCTGATACGTACAAACCATGTTTTTACGAAGCGTAACAGATGGCAAAACACCGACTCACTATCATTTACGAAGTCTGAACCAGAAATATGTATTTGATTCCTGAAATTCTAAGAAGCTCGTATTTGTAAATTACACGCAGTCAGCGACGAAGGTAATCATTTGAATTTTGTTCACCGACCAAGGCCCTACTGCTCAATTGCCAAGATCAATGCGTAAGTTGGTACCTAATAGGTTCTACAGATAGTTTCTGCAGGAAAAACTAGAAATATTTCATAAAGCGTCAATTTGTTACTGAAACTGAGCATTATGCCCCTTTCACATAAAAATACCTCTCTGCTCCAGGAATCTACTTCAGAGTAGTTTTTGAACGAAAATCAGACAAATATGCCTGATAAACAAGTATCTTCTATAGATCTAGGCCCAAGCGACTATTTTTAAGTTCTTAGTCTTAGATCGCATTCTGTATAGCGAAGGTACGTTTCCAGGAAGCGAATGTGGTCAACCGTATTTCAGTGCATGAAAGTAGTACCTATTGCAGACGCTGAAACAGATTTCAATCTTGAATTTAATAATGCAATTTGTGTATATCTTGAAGCGGATATTTTGATGAAGATTGTCCGTAAGTTTCATTGAAATCGGTTCAGTCAATACAAAAAGGGCAATTTGCATTACTTTTCGAACACCCGTCGTATATCGCTTACTTCTATTCATCCCTACGATAGCTTTACATTTGGGAGCAAGTGCATATGTTTCAATCAATATTTCCAGAAATATGCACATCAATTAAGCTCAGCATGTTGCCGTATCTATATAGATTAAACAACATACCGACAGATAACATCTTTTTATTACTGCACAAATCGAATTCAATAACTCTCTGGATAAAGCAGCATGACAGAACAAACATACTTGGTACCTTTGAAAGCAGAACATACTTACTTGGTAACTGCCGTTGAATGCCTAAATACATAAAAGAGCACATACACAAGGACAAGTGTTACTTTCAATCCTAATAACTATTGTACCAATACAGTATTGATGTTTGTAAGATTTTTCTCCTACATTGTAACAACAACAAAGCTTGTAGATGGAATCTTAATAATATAAACCATATAGGGTCTGACTGCAAATATTAACAATTTCAGGAGTATATAAAGTGCTTTTTTCTCAAGTACATGTACCTAGAAAATAAAATATCTTTTTGACATATTTCTGAAATATTCCCATTTAATGTTGCTCAAGGCTTGGTGTATTTATCAGCAATCTACTCCTGATTCATTTTAGATGGTATATGTCATGATCATTTGCCTATAATGCAATGATTACACTTTGTACGTAGAGGCACTTTGATTGAAAGCGAATGTGTTTGAATAAGAAAACCTTGTTTCTTTATATGGCGTACCTAATCTCATGATTATTCTATAGATTATATTAAAATGGTATGTCTTTCAATCAGCCAAATTGAATGCAAAATTAGTCTAATTGTGTGAACTTATTAAGATCTGGTTTATGTAGTTTATCTGATTGTAAATACAATACATTATTTATTCAATTTGTAGTGACAACCTGAAGTGTTATTGCAATTATTATCATTTCAATTGTTTGCATGCTTCTACAAGTATATTCGTTAGTCTCAAAGACATTTCTTTCCATTCTATTACTAAATACTTAATATATTTCCAAAGAGTTGATAACAATTTTGGCGTATAATTTTTAAAGTGTAAAGCCCACGAATGGGAGTTCTTTGGAAAACTGAGGTAGCGTGACGTCGTTGGCGAGTGTTGACGTTGACGTTCTGTCGGCCGTAAAGCGTCACCTGGCACCCGTCAAATGTACACACTTTGAATGTTTTTGGAAGATACATCATGAAACTTGGCTAGTACATATATGTCAAGAAATAATTTCTCTAAACGTCGATTATGATTTAGGTATACATTACTTGATAGTTTTTAAGATATAACAGGATTATACGGTATTCTGGGACAATCCAAGTATTTTCCAATACCCAGTTATGTTCTTTTTATTTGTTAATGTCTACATTATTGGTGCATGTTCACAGTCATCTTGGTTAGTGCTTAAAGTTATGGATATATTACAAAATGCATACACCGTGTCTTTATAAGTACATCCAACCTAAACGTTCTCGTAAACTTATTCATGTCCTATTTGTGGAAACCCATGAAAACGTTAGAACTGGTTTGATTTCCAGTGGGAAATTGACATAACATTTCTCAGCACAGCTGAAACATTATGCAATATTCCATATCTCCATCCCACCAAATGCATATAATGAGCATCAGTATAATTTATTGCAAATAATGGCTATACATTTAAAAGCAGTTTCGTGTTATACATTGTTTATGGTTTAAAACTGAAGATGCATTTGATAAAATAGGTATTTTGGTCTCTGCAAGATGAGTATCTACATGTAAGCATTCGCATTTCAATAATCTATTCAAATCATAAAGGGAACGTAAACCAAATGCTACTTTATAAAATTGTACATTTGCACTCATTTTTGTGAAAGCTGAATTTAGCTAAAGCAGTCTTTCAAACGTATGTGACTACTTAGTTCATTTGTAATTTGAAAGTGGATTTTCATGTCACCTTTTTAGCTCTCAGTCTAATGTTACTTGCTTCTAACAGTGGCGTACCAATATTACTGTCCATTGTAACGCGTAAAAAATGTGCGTTCACATAGCTTTGATTTATGGTAAACGTGTCATTTTGTAATGTTTAATTATGTAAATGAGAACTCGCAATCTAAAAAATTTAAACACGGAAGCTTTATCTGCTGAACTTCGTGTTTGTAAAATTCTCATAGGAGTAATTGCCCATAGTGTGAGAATGTTTTTTAGATTTTGTTTTGTCTTGTAATTTCCAACAAATGGCTACAAACTGATTGTATCCCGCACCTTAATGGGTGCAATGTTCTGTGAGATTGGTGAAAGCATTTTCGAGTCCAAATCGCTGGTTTAGAATGAGAAGGTCGTAAGTAGCTTATAAGACTAATGAGAATTTAAAATCAGCATCAAAAGGAGGCGCTACCTCTGAGCCTGATTTCATGCAAATCTGAACTTGTCATGTTAACAAAACTGAAGTTGACAAAGTTTGTTTTGTTCAGGAAAGATAATTTTCAGAAAGTATTTTATTGTTTTGTTTTCACCATTTCAATTTTGTACTTATGACCTTTTCATTCTTAGTAGCGATACAACGACATCATTTTACTGTAATATGTCGAAAAATTGATTTCGGATACAATTGCCATTGATGAGTTGTTTCTAACCACTTCAAAACTAATATTGAAATGTTTGTAGTAATCATTTGCTAAGAGATACAACAGTGGTAAAACCCCTGAAACGCAAAATGAACACACCATTATTCAAAATAAATGATCAACAGCATTAACGAATCTACATTTCATAGCAACGTATTCGCAATCTAACCATGATGTGCCATAGGGACATATGTTGAATTAAGACTTGATGATGCTTCATACTAATTATCAAGACTTTAGATCAGCAACATAAAGCTTTTATCATTGTATTGTTTACCAACATTAACAATTAGATTTGGCTATGCTTCATTATGTGATTAGTCCTACAAATCAACTCATCAAATGATAGTCGACTTAACATCAATATAAGCTTACTTCTGCAATGTATCAATGTTGAACGGAAACCAGACAAAAACAATCATCACTTCCAAAATATAGTGCAGAACAATCGTTCAAAATTTTAAAATGTTTCGCTTGGTAAAAATAAAGACAATATGCCAAACTTTCCTACCCCAACGAACGTTCTTTACATCATATACTGATCGCAATAAGTTGAATAACGAGGAGTGTTCTGTGTAGAGGTGACAAATGTAAATTGTAGGGAATGTAATTGTAATTTCTAGTGTGCTTCTTAGCACCTCACACCTAATATTGTAATGTCGATAGTAATTGAAAAGATATGCAACAAAGACAAATGCCTTAAAAAGTACAACCCATTGTCATAACATGCATCATAAAAGGAAGACAAAGTTACACAAGACAAATCATTAACAGCAAGAAAGAATCTGCAGTGCTTGGTAACACGACCGCAATCTAAAACTGTTCCCGATCGATTTACATAACGACTAAAAAGGTTTTCAAAAACATTTCCAACAGGTCATTTGCATTGCAATAAAATGAAAGCAAAGACTCCTGATTGTGTGATCAACCATACTTATTTTATCATTTCGTCTGGACAACTGCAGGTCTAGCCGTAGTAATAATGTAAATGCAACTCATTCAATCATCGTCGTTTGATGCTGAAATACTCATATTTGGTATTGACTTCGCTACTACAAAACATCTAAGTGTCTGTAAAAACGGATTGGAAGCGAATCGTAGCCAATCAAATGCAGGAAAACATAAAATAGGTAACAATAATGTCTGGAAAGAAAAATAACATGAAGTTGTTATACATGCAAGATACTAAATTACATTAAACGAACTATTATTATTTGACCAATTCACTGTGATGAATCTTTAAGTAAAACAAACAACCATTTTTACGGTTTTGTGTGACTTTTATTTTACAATATCACAGAAACTTTATTATATTATGTATTTAAATGCCAATGCCAAATTTGAATAAAACTCCTTCGTGAATAGTTGAGTAATCCCAAAAATATAGGTTTTGCGTTCTGAGTGTGCGTAAGTGTAGATGTGCATTTTTAAAAGCATACTGTGTTTAGAGGTAACTGTCATCGGCTTTCAGGGTAAGTTTTATATAACTACGGCACACACGTTGTCAGTATAAATAAAACTGTTTTACTAACAGACATGGGGCCTGCGTACTTGTACTAGTACTCGTACTTACTCGAGTACTATTTTTTCAGTACTTACCGGTACTCAGTACTCCGCCAAAATTATGAGTACATGTACTTGTACTTACTTAAGTACAGCTGCAAAACTACCAGTACTTACGAGTATTTTATGAGTACTGATGAGTACTTTTTATTAATTTCCTATATTTTGTTGTACAAATTTATCAAAAATGGTTTGACTTTAACACATTTTTTTAAACACATGATCAACTCTTGCACTCTACCAGATTTCATGAAGACCTTAATCAATAGAGTCTACTACCTTAACAGAATATTCTCTATACCTATAGCATTACAATAATTGTTTTTAAATGAAAATATACATCTTAAGAAATCTTTTTATGAAGGATATAATTGCACCAGATTATCAGGCTAATGATTTTCTCACCTATTCATAGACTGTAATTATCCATGATAGCCTAACGGTAAAACTATGTTTATAGAGTTGTTATGAAATGTTTTCACACATTATGACAATATAACAGTATAAGTTTGACTAGATTAGTAGCTGTCAAAGTTAAATTGTTCAGTTATTCTGAGAGAGTACATTTCTCACCAATCCACTCTACAATCAGTATATAAAAAGTCAGCACAGAGTAAAGATGTCGAAGCCACAACTCACGTAAAGGAGCAAATGTTATTCAGTACTTAGATGAACCTATTATCTGCATGAAAAGTGACCCGTTGGAGTACTGGGAAAAGAATTCAGCTGAATATTCCCAGCTGGCTAAACTGGCAGAGCGGTATCTAGCCATCGAGGCTTCATCAGCTGCCGTTGAAAGGTTGTTTAGCATTGGTGGAAAAGTATTCAGATCAGATAGATGTAGGCTAAAGGATATGAAATTTGAACAATAAATGATGATAAGATGCTATGAACATATCTAGGTTAAAAACATTTCCAACTGTGTAAAGTTTGTAAAGTGGATTGAATTTCATGTGCTGTGCTAAATCGACAAACTTTGACTTCACTTCCTTTGCAAAGTGTTGTTTATATGTGCTATAGTATACACAATTAATCCTCTATTAATTAAATCTAAATTGTGCTTTATTATTAGTTGTACTTTTAAATACTCATCAGTACTCATGAGTACTTTAATAAAGTACTCAGTACTTACTTAAGTACTAGCCTGAAACAAGTACTCAGTACTTACTCAGAGTACTTTTTTACTGGCGGTACTCAGTACTTACTTAAGTACCTTCATGTCAGTACTCGCCCCATGTCTGTTTACTAAACAGAATTATATCAATTGACAAGATATTGGTCATGAAAGTAATATCATCTATGTAAATGTCGGTGTAAATAAAACTGATTTAACTGACAGAAGTATATCAACAGACAAAAGATATGTTATTAAATGAAATACTATCTATTAACTTAGATTAAACAGGAATTGCGTAAGAAACAAAACGTTATTGTCGTTATTAATCAGTACAATGAACAAAAATTAAAAAATTAAAAGATTTACACGTTAGGTATGCAATAACCAAAGCACTGCTTCTCTGATGTTGACGAGAATGTTTTGTTATTCGTGAGTAAAATTGATATATTCATCAAGGTCAATCAACAATTTACTATTCAATATATGTATTTTAAATGGTGTAACACTTTAATAAATCTTTAACATTACACTGTTTGTGTTCGAAAACTTAATAAAGGGTACAATGGGAACATGATAAAACATTGCAACACAAAAGGTAAAGAAGAGTATTTAATTCACAAAGGGTGTAATTCCATTATTATAAATATCGTATATGACTTATTCAAATGACTTATATTATTGACTATAAACACTAGCACGTCGCATCATTCTTTACGGACGTATTTGATACACCTATTTCATACATAAGTCGTGTTTTATACATTAGATTTGCATTACATTCAACTTCCTGTCAGTCAATGCGCATGCATACAATGGATAAGGTATTTACAAATCCGTGAAAATAGTTATGATAACACAAATAACATTCTTGCGTAGTGAAATCACTTGTCGCTACAGTGAAGAGGAACGAATGGCGTTATCAATATGTGAGATTTTAGAATAGAAACGTTATATAAAATTCAACATGACGAGTGAAATTAGTTAATGCGATATCATAGAAGTCATCGTGATTAAGCAGCCAGTCTATAGCTGTGGTATTATGTTCCGTCAGAAACTTGATGAAATAAGTATGCAACGGTCGATAATTAATATCAAACCACCATGCATGACATACAAAATAAATGTTTTGGGCAAGCAACGTTCCGGCATGTCCTCTTTTAGTTAAGATGGGATTGGTTGTTTGTGCTCATATAAGATAAGGTACATGTATACATATCATACGTGCGAGGGTATTGTATGTTTGACTTATGAAGTTATAAAATCGCTTTATTTGTTTTACAATTAGGCAAAGCCCAAATAGGAACATACTGAACACTACTGTATCTAATGGAGTCAACGTGATGCAAACCGCAAGGGGATATTCTATGACATCATCAAACTCAAAACCCTGCAAAAAAGTATCTGAGCTTAGTCAATATGATTTAACTTCTGCTGTTCCTTGCGAACGAACATAGTTGGTGGAATTAGTGTCATATTGTCACCACAGATATTCAGAGTTTCCCTTTTTTGGTGAGGATTTGTTCCAGCGGGAGGATTGACTTTCAAACACCAGGATCAAACTAATCCCTTATCAGCAAGAATTAGGCAAGCCAAGTCGGAGTGGAAAGAACAAACATATTTGTGAAACATTTGGGATGAAGAGACGAATATGTCACGTTTGTTTTCACGGTTTTGAATAAAACATAATGCTTGTCTAATACAGAATTGGCTCAGGCAAGCAAAAGTTGTTTGAAATTGTATATGTGTACAATTGGTAAATACATTATTTAAATTAGATTTTATTAAACTTTAGATGACGATTTTAATTATCTAAATTACCAGCAATTACTATTTAATTGCAATTTAGCTTCTTTTGTTAATACTGGGGGTGTATATTCAATTTCCGAGCTCATAAACCTCCATTTTTGCAAAAATTATCAGATCTCGGATACCTTATTTATATGTTACAATGTACAATTTGTACGATTTAAATATAATTAAAGCTAATTATATCATTTAATTAGATTTATAGCAAGCACTGAATATACGCATGAGACCCGAACATTGTCTTCATTATATTCATTTATAATTTACGACAAATTATCTCTAATTTATAAATTAATTTACTTACTAATTTACAGTTCATAGTTGACATTACCGTTAATTATACATATTTTTTCACATCAATTGTCAATTTAACATTAATTGGTAATGGCACATAATTAGTATAATTCAATGTACTGATTGAAATCTAATTCTTATCATGCAGTGTACACCTCTACATGATTAATAATTTAATTAACAAACAAAATTACAGTTCATAGTTACCATTCCTACATTTTTTGTATTATTTATACAGTGAAGTTCCACTAATAAGACCATACAAAAAGTGGTCCTATAAGCGAATCGGTCTTAATAGCGGACCTTTTTTGTTTTTAATGTAATACTTGGGGACTACAACATTGCAAAATTCGGCATGATTTCGAAAAAATTGAAGTGGTCCTTTTAGCGGAACTTCACTGTACATACGTTACTTATTACAATTTTCGATTTCACATTAATTGGTAATGACACACAATAAGTACAATTCAATATACTAATTAAATTAAATTAAAAATATTCAAATCTAATTCTGACCATACAATGTACATACAGGGTGATCATTAATATATGGTAACATAAATAACTTTAATATCTTTGTCAGTTTTTAAGATAATATTTGTTGTTAAATGCCATAATTTAACATATGCACGCACGTTTTATTCTGGACATTTATCATTATGAAATATTACATATAATTTTCTCAGCAGATGTTTGAAGCATTTTCCTTAATTCTGAAAAACGGCTAAAATTAGCAGCAAATGACGTTGTAAATTACCAATTAATTCCTTGCATTTTACCCATCGATGCTTCCAATTTGACATTGTATAGTATATTTCAAAGCAATTAAATGTACTATTTTAGTATTTTACAATCCTTCATTCGGCCATTCCTATGATCAAAAAGCCAAGGGGTTTTGGTCTGGTGAGTGTAGGGGTCAAATTTAAAGGTGGTCTTCAGCAAAATTATTCCAGATTGCAAAATTGCCTGAAATCATTGAAAATGTACGAAATCAACGATGACGTTTTGACATCATATTTACAAAGCATGCATTTATAATCCATATCTGACAAAAACTTGGAGCCATTAGCTTTGAAATAAGAGTCGAACCACTTATCTATCATTAAATCTGGGAAATTTATTAACGTTATTTATGTTACCATATATTAATGATCACCCTGTATCAGAACATATTTCGATAACATTGTCAAGTTTTTAGAGTGCTTTTGTTACTCAAACGAGCAATGGAAATTAATTTTCTTTACATTTGTATTAAGGTCTCATTTCATGACGATAAGTGTAATCTATGGTAGCATCTTTAAATGCTATCTATCCTACATACTATAACACAGTTGAACATATCATACCCGGCCTGGTAAAACATGTTTGCAACAAGGAGGAATTAGCAAATAATGATAATGTAAATTCGGACACATAAGACAGCATTTAATTCTACTGCGCAAACCGTCTTCTCTGATATAAAGTAACTTAGTTAGCTAACTATACTAGGTAATACAACTGGTTATTGTATCGCATTGCCACATTATGTAGGGTATTTTTACATAATGATTAAGCCTTGTGCGATAAAATGTCACTCTGTCCAGAACAGGATTGGTTGACAATATGTTATTTTTGTGTCACAATGATGTATTATTGGATACATATTTACAGGAACGAGAGTGACAGGTAATTTCTGTTCTAAAGTGAAAGCTATTATTCAGTATTTGATAAGTACCCTTTAGGATTGACAAATTAGTGAGTAATAGGGAATTGTAAGAAAAAAAGCATCTGGTAATATATACAAAAACATTAGAGACGAATCGTTAAGGTCAAAAGGAAGACACCTGTAGACTGATTCCTTTATCGCCGTGACAATGGCGACAATAAGCTTGAACGACATGTATGACTTCATGTGATTGGGAATAATTTGTTCTACCATCAAACAAAACGATGGGTATGTGTAAAAAACATACCCGGGATACAAAAACAATATTCCTTATACTGAAATAACTGACTTATCAATCGTAATTATATACTTTTGTTTACAATCATGTGTTCTATCATACACGCATTGGATTCAAAAATGATTTATTTGATGCATGCATGTAGCATCTTCTGGGAATTCTATTAAATTGAAATGTATGTCAACCTCTTCCTAAGTTTGATTCTGATTAGTTAAAGTAGGGTAATTTATCATTTAAGATACAGTAGAATTGCATGTTCCTATCTGACTCTCTATCAATTACCACTAGTAAATGTAATTTCAATATAACAAGCATGTGAAAGCAATTTCATGTTCTTAGGTTACAATCAATCAAAATTGTTATAAAAAGTCAGCAATGTAAGTTGTTTTAATGGTTATAATGATATATTTAGATCGTTGCAAGAGAACAATTATATATTATAAACTCATCACAGAGTTATCATTTTTAATTTGAACGCGTTTAATGTCTCAGAATTGTGGTATTTTAATGTTGTATATACATTTTCAGAGATAATATTGTACTTAGAGGATCTCTATCTATCAGAAATTGCCAATTGATATAAATGTATATTAAACGAACATTTGCCGAGCGTTACAACATTTCCTAAAAGAATTTAATATAAATATAGAATGACAACGAGTGATAGATTCTTTCTCAAATCTTAGTGAAATGCAAAGTTATAAAAAACACAATTGATGATTCAAGTGTTTAGTATCATATACCCACAATTCAAAGAATTCATTTTTACCGTCACCAGCAACTACATGTGACATCTAGGACACCGTGGGATGGACTCATATTACATCTAGTATTATAATTGATTTTCATTATTGCCTAATCTCTGAATCGCTGTATTTAATCGCGAGACACGTAGAGATATTCGAATTGACAATAAGACCACAAATTACGTGATAAGAAATATATGAGGGCAAATAGTGAGACAGATTGATTGTTTTATTTACGTCTCAAACACGTGTCATAGAAAACTTAACATCTCACGGACATTGAAATATGATACGTATTACGGTCTATAAACGAGAGGAATGTTGCTTAGCTATGTTCTCGATGACAGAAGATATAAGTCATATACCGGATACCAACCAATTTCTTTGATAGTAGGTGGTGGCATGGGATATTTCCGGGTTAACCATTAAGGTTCCAATGTCCCCGCACTGCCTGGATACTGTGTGTGTTTCGTTCCGGTGACATATAGCCTGTACTATATTGCACTGGTTAAGGGCGGGGCAACGGACGGTTTTACCTATGGCGAAAGTCAGATTATCCGTCCATCTCCTGGGGTTGGGGCCGTTGTATCAACCGACTTGTACATAAGGACAGACGAAACACCTAACATATACTGCAGGAAATATCCTAAATAAGTATTTAACTTTACGAAAGTATTTGGATTTACTTATTATGTTCTCTCAATAAAAAAAATAATATCATATTAGCTAACACTGTAAAATAAAATTCAACGAGACACAAGTTCGTGGTTTTGAAGAAACAAACGTAATTTCTTTAGTGCAAGTTACTTCTGTCGGTTGTAGTCATATATATTACATTATGTCATATTCGAGGGGGTTATAATTTCGTGGATTTCATTGATAAATTCACACAAAAACTAAATACCCCTCGAATATAAGATAATTATAAATATAATATATAAGGCGACAACCGACAGAAGTAACATGCACTAGTCAAAAACTGAGCACCTACAGATACAATTAAAATAAAATTTACGACCCTTTCAAGGTAGCGTTAAATGTTTATCAACGAAAAGAAGTTGTTTAATGTTTTAAAGCAAATTATAATTGCTAAAATGTAGACAAATAATAGTTGTGTTGCTTCCCTGAAGTTGTAACTTGGCTGTTTTACTGATTATACAAATTTTCACTGAGTCTTAGTGTCTGTACTTTATCTTGATTGTCTCTTAGATTTTATGCAGCTGGGAATAGAAAAGATGAGCTAACGTAATGGTTTGAATTAGATAACAAAAAGCAATATAACACTATAATGCAGTTTAAATATGGGGCGTTACATATTGCGCTATCATCCTGTATTGAACATTTTATCAACGTCTCAGTCGAGAGTTTTAACACTATCAATCTATAATTAGTTATTATATGTGCTTCAAGCACTAGTATGGTTCCTGCGTATATCACACGCGGGGTTAACACTTAAATCTTTGGTATTATTGAGAAAATGAACTCGGCGATGTGGAACTATCCAATTCTCCTTATGACTCGAAAATTTTGCAGTACTCCAATGTTAAAAGGCACAATTTTATACAAGTACATTTGTAAGACAATGGACACAAATTTCTTCCGATGTCATTGTGGTAACTAGCTGCACATACAAGTAATTGTACTTCAGAAAAAAACAGTATTCTTCTATTCGTAAAACTCTAGACCATTCATTGAGTAAGGTGCGACAAAAGGTCTAAGTAGCGAATTCGCAAAAAAATGCGTTGAGAAGGAAATACTAGACCAATTGCGATCCAACTATCGGGGATGTTTAAACGCATCCCTGCTTCCGCCTGCTCACGAGACGAGGCTCGTTACTTTCCACTGGTAGTACATCTCGGATGCAATAAATGTTCAGTTGGACCAATGCTAAAGGGACATTTTTAATGACATAATGCACTGACATAGTTTAAGAGTAACATAACATTGTATTTTATTTATGCACATATCCGTCAATGGGTTAGATGAAAGAATCAGGTAGATAATTGATTGAACATTAAAAAGGTTGATTTGGAAAAATTCTGCAAGTAAACATTGTACAGTGTTATTCTAGCACCAGCCAGAGTATCACTTTGTGAGCGTATATTGCTGACATTAATAGAATAACGTTGGTAATGTAGTCCGTCTTTAACTTTATTTGCGTATTTTTGATGTGGTGATAAAGATTATTATCATCGCCAATGGGTGTGTCTGGGTTGAGGGAATCCCAGTACACCCCTCGCATAATTATTGATAAAAGAAAAGAGTATTTTTGCCAATGCGGTATTGTGAAAGCGAATTTACTTTAATTGGTTAATTAAATGTCAATTGCAAACAATAATCCTTAGCATTGAACAAGTCTTCTAATTAAATTCATTAAAGCATTTAGAAAAATCACTTTCACCAGAACTTTTTTAAGTACATGTATATCCCGTCTATTCGCAATAGTTAGGTATTTAACAATTATTCGTCTTAAACGACAAAAAATATTTTTCATATTGCTGTTTTTCATGGCAAAATATTCGGTACATTTATTAATAAGTGGTTTCATAAGGTCAAAACTCCAAAATACGATAGTAAGACGAAATTCAAACAATTAGCATAATTCGTAATTACGTTTGTAACAATAAGAGACAAGTTATTCATTATAAAGGTTTGTTCGTGTGGATACAATACCAAAAGCAAGCAAATCACAGACAGTTTATCTTAATTAAACATAGTTCATGCGTTGGTAATTGTGATGCATAGCGACATTAATAGAAATATGTGCATTACTTGTACATAGAAATTCCTTTACGTTTGCTCAACGTGCCTCTAGGGTGTACACGCTTGTGCTGAATCAATGCTCACATTGAGTCTTATCCAAATATAAACTATTAATTTATATAAATTGTTCAATCTGTGGCGGTAATACTGATATTTACAGAAGGCAGTAGTGGACATATCATTTCATTTAAAATAAACTATAATATGTGGGTATTGATATGATCATGGTTGATTCAAATCTTTTATTTGTACTATTATTTTACACAGAGACATAGCATTTTGAAATATTTCAAATCTCCAACCCACCAAATGCATATAATGAGCATCAGTATAATCTATTGCAAATAATGGCTAAACATTTAAAAACAGTTTCGTGTTTTACATGGTATAGTGTTTAAACCGAAGTTTAATTTGATAAAAAACGTATCTAGAGAATAGCGCGTGCTTATCTAAGTAGTCGGATCTCTATAATCTATTCAAATCATACAGGGTACGTAAAGCACATGCTACTTTATAAAGTTGTAAATTTGCACTCATTTTGTGAAAGCTGAATTTAGCTAAAACAGTCTATCAAATGGATGTGGCTCCTCAGTTTGTGTATTTGTAATTTTATATCACCTGTTTAGCTCTCAGTCTAATGTTACTTGCTTCTAATAGGTGTCACCCCAATTATATCACTTTCCATTGTAACGCATAATAAAATGTGCGTTCAGACAGCTTTGATTTATGGCATACGTGTCATTTTGTAATGTTTAATTATGTAAATGAGAACTCGAAATCTAAAATATTAAAACACGGAAGCTTAATCTGCTGAGCTTCGTGTTTGTACAATTCTCATAGGAGTAATTGCCTGACATGTGTGGTGTGTTTTTAGATTGTGTTTTTTCTTGTAATTTCCAACAAATGGCAACAAACTGATTGTTTTTCGCAGTTAAATGGGTGCATTGTACTGTGAGATTGCTGAAAACATCGTCGAGTCCAAATCGCTGGCTTAGAATGAGACGGTCGTAAGCAGCTTATAAGACCAATGAGAATTTAAAATCAGCATCAAAACGCGCTTGCTCTGAGCCTGATTGCATACAAATATGAACTTGTTATGTTGCCCAAACTGAACTTCTTATTCTAAGCCAGCAAAATAACGACATTATTGTACTGTAATATTTGGACAAATGCCTTTTATTTCGAATACAATTGCCGTTTCTGGTTTGCTTCTGAGCACTTCATACCTTATATTGTAATGTCGATAGTAGTTGAAAAGAGATGCAACAAATGTAAAAGCCTTGGTGTTTACGACCCGCTGTCATAATATGCATCATAAAAGGATGACAGTGTTACACAAGACAAATTATTTACAGTAATAAAGAAGTTGCAGTGCTTGGCAAAACAGTCGCAATCTAAAAACTGTCCCGATCGATTTACAGAACGACTGAAAGAGGCATTCAATAACGTTTCCAACAGGTCATTTGCATTGCAATAAAATGAAAACAAAAACAGTTTATTGTGTGCTTATTATATTATTTCGTCTGGAAACCTGTAGTTCAAGACGTCGTTATGTAGTAAATATAGCTCATTCAATCTTCATTTGATGCCCAAATTCCCATATTTGATATTGTTTTCGCTACTGCAATACTACTAAGTGCATGTAGAAACGGAATAATTGGAAGCGAATTGTGGCCAATCAAAAACAGGAAAACATAAAATAGGCAATAATAATGTCTTGAAAGAAAAATGAAAATACCATGAAGTTGTTAAACATGCAAGATACTAAACAAATTAAACGAACTATTATTATTTGGCCATTTTACTTGGATGAACCTATGAGTAAAACAATCACCAATCTTTAGCGGTTTTGTGTGACTTTTCATTTTACAGAATCACAGACACATTATATAATATGTATTTTAATGCTAATGCCAAATTTTAACAAAATGTGAACAGAATATAGGTGTTGCGTAGCGATTGTGCGAAAGTTAAGATACGCATTTGTTTCAAGCTTACTGTAAATTGATACAAACGCCATCGGCGATTATGTCGTGTTTAATATATGTTTTATATAATACGATACGAACATCTTCTGTATAAATAACAGTGACTTACTACAAAGACTTATATCAATTGACAATATATTGGTCATGACAGTAATGCTATATATTTTTGATGCCTATAAATAAATCTAATTTAATTAACATAATAATAAGAGTTTGATTACTCACGTACCGCGTTAGAAAGAAAACTTTATTGCAGCAATTAGTTTGTACTACGTAAATATATTAAAAAATGAAAAAAATTACACGATACGTGTGTTATTCCCAGAACAATTTTCTCAGATATTGTCGAGAGTGTAATACCATTCGTGAGTAAAATGACTATAATCATGACGGTCAATCAACAATTTACTATTCAATGTTTGTATGTTAAATTAAGTGACACTTCAATTTAACTTTCATATGACACTATCTGGGTCAGAAATAATAGATATAATGGGAAGAGATGAGACTGTTCACTTTGTAACACAATAGATGAAGTAGATCATTTAATTCACAAAGGCCGTAATTCCATAGTGTAAGGGTTTATTCTAAAGACTAGCGCGTCCCATTATTCTTTACCGGCATTGAAACGACATGCCCTCTTGTCGGTGGTTTGAGCTCATAACAGACATGACAGTTTGGCATTTAAGCCAAGCAAAACTAGCCAGGTACACTACATGACTTGTAGCAATCACTAATAAAATAATAAATGTTCGCAAATTCAGTAAAAAATAAAAATAATTGATTGAACAGAAAATCAGACAACACCGGAAACAGTCGAGCAAACCACAAGCATACATCACACACCAAACTAAACAACTAAACAACACAATAAACGAAACTGCTACCATGAAGTCGCGATTAACGTGCCAAATGAAGTAGATGTTTCATACCTATTTAAAACTGATGTGTCACACTTTTCAAGCGCAATATAAAATGTATCATATTGTTTCACACTTAGCGAGTTGACTTTTATTCTGACGCATATTATATTCGGAATAAACGTGTCACTGGTTTAGAATGGGAGGGTATTAAGACAGATGTATATTTACAATCAGCATCACAATGAGCTTCTTACGATCCTATTATCATGAAAATCATAACTTGTTATGTTGAACAATCTGATGTTTAAACATCTTGTAAGTAAAATTCTGAGCCAGAGGTGTGTTATTACGCTCATACAAACGAGGTTAGCACAGAAAATAGATAGTTTCGTATCTTGTGGTACATGTTTAACACAAAAGTTACATAGAAACTGTCAGAAGTGATTTATATCTAATAGGTAGTACCGATATGAAAGCTTTACACATAATCATGATGCAAGTGCATAAGCTTCAATCAATATTTCCAGAAGCATGCTCATTAATTAAGCGCTGCATGCTTCCGTATCTATATAGATAACGCAACATGCATACAAATATAGCATTTACTTGATCAATGGGATAGTATTTTATTGGAAAACAGCGACGATATTAATGCAGTATACAGTGCCTACCAAAAATAGGTATACACTTTTTGACAGTCAGATGCAAAAAAATAGTTTGTCAAATTGTTCCTGTTTGTCAGATGGTCACAACAAAGATAGCTAATTCTGGAACAAAGTGAGTAACCATTATGATAAAATTAAAATGAAAATGTTTTAGATAAAATAACCATGGGACCAAAGGGGTTTAATTATAAACATGTTACCTTTTTACGTCAGGCAAATATACTTAATATTTGATATCTAGGATACCAATCAATGTTTGTTCTTTACACGTGAGTAACAAAAAAAAGCCCCGATCTTCAAGAATATTCTAGTACATTTTGTAGAGAACTGTTTCCATAATACACATACGATGATAATGTATGTTCGATTATCCAGTTAAAGCATTGCTTTACAATTAGTCAAATCCCAAAGGGGAAATTTCAATGTATTGGACAATACTGCAGCTTCTGTAGGCATAGTAATACAAAACGCTAGGGAATATGCTATGACGTCATCAAACTAAAAAAAACCATAAAAACTATCTCAGCTTCGTCATTCTGATATAACAACTGTCGTGCCTTTCCAACGAAAGACCAAAGCCGATGGAATTACTGTCAGAATGTCAACAAAGATATTCAGAGTTTAGTTGTGTGGTAAGGATTTGTTCCAACGGGAGGATTGTCTTTCAAAAATCAGGATGAAAGCAATCCCCAATTATGCCAATCAGATCAAGTTGGAATGGATCGAATAAAATATTCCTGAAACATTTGTGTAGAAGAGTCGAATAGGTAGTGTTTGTTTTCACGGGTTTGAATGAATACATCAAACCTCTGTATTACAGATATTTTGCGAAGAAATAGCTATGTACTAAATGCTCGGCTCCTCAGACAAACCAACGATGTTTCTCATTGTACATGTGTGCATTTGGTGATGAAAGTTCTTAAATCTTAACTTTTGATAACGACTTTATTATCAAAATTGCATTCCAGGTACAGCCATTAATATCCCATAGCAATTAATTTCCCCTTCATTATGGGGGAGATTTATTGTTAATTTATCAACTGACAAAGCTCTATTTTTCAAAACATTATCAGATTCCAGATACGATATGTATATGTTACGTCATGATGATAATTAAATCATACTTAAAGACGCATTCCCTATAACAAGCATTTTTTTCTCTACTATCACAGTAAATGAGCTTAATGTACAAAGCTCTATCAATCAACATAATTTGTGTGCAAGCATGTGTTAAAATGTCAAAAATATATTTAAATCACCACTTATAATGTATCGCTTCCAGTGATTTTTGTGTGGCGATACGCCACACAATGTAATAACTATCTTTCAATCTTTCAGCTTTATATATACTACCAAGTTAACGCCTTTATGCCTACACCAATAAATAGTTCTATGATTTGAACAATATTACAAGCATGCTACACAGGTTACACGTATCATTGAACCCGATTTGTTTACATTACGAACATTTATTAATATTAAGACCAACAATTATATCAGACTTTTATTGTTAGAGGATTTTTATAGCAAATTATTCCGCATGGACTATATTCCTACTACCAAAGCATGTTTTCACTGGTGGCGGGAAGCTGAAATAGTTCTACGTAGATTCGGTTCACGGTACGCCGAATAGACCGCTACGGTACGGAGTTTATCCATTCTTCAGTAAAAATGATGAAAAATATGAATCATTCGCTTGACATAACTAATCAATTAAACGAACGGACGTCAATATTTTTTTAGATTTAATAACGAGTGCGACATCTCAGAAGCAATATTGTGTTTGTTATTAACGAGCGTGGAAAGTGACAGGACGATCACCGCCATATTGGTTATGCAGAATGGCTAAAGCCCGTTCGGGACCGTACCATACGAATCCGGACCGAAAATACGTTCAGAATAGTGAAATAAATACGGACAAAAATCGTAAAATTAATTGACAGCTCATAGAATGGAAATGTTTATTATGTTCGAAAAAGAACTTTAAAGAAACAATAATAAATTAATCAGTGAAACTAAAGGTGACAGTTGTGGGCTATAATGGGGATCTTCTAAACTTCATAAGACCCTTACATACAGTATATAGGGACATGACTGTGCAGTATTGGGGAATTATTTTTTTAAGTGAACTTCATTTGTTGGTAAAAGTAATTGCTTTTAATAGGTATTTTTGTAAGAGAAGACGTCTTATAAAATGTCTGCCTGTTTATATAAGGAAAAAAGCCTTTATGGGAGTAATATCAAAAGTTCCAACAGTGAACATACTCATTATACAGTCTTAATGAAAAACTACAATGTGTATCGTAATACGTATCGTATCGTAAGGTCTGTATCGTAATACTTATCGTATCGTTACACCCCTACTAGTCCTGTTTCTATAGCAGAGGATGGCCATCTCGTTTGTTGTTTTTTAATTTCCACTGTACTCAGTTGTATGGAGACTACCCAGTCACTCATCTTGACACCGGCGCTTGGTGTCTTGAGAGCAGCACAAACATTCGAGTGAGTCTGCGCTTTTCAGAGCTCTGACACAGCATGTTGATGCAGCCTTTTTTTTATTGGTTATAATGACATCAGTACGCCACACATCAGTACTTTCAGTGCTTTGATTTATTATGTGGTCAAAGAGAAACAACTCGGGACAATTTGACTCCTACGGAAATATGTTTTCATTCTTTTCTCGGTAATTGGTGGGAGCTTTTTGTTGAAAATATGAGGATTTTTTTAAGCAAAATAATTCTCATTTAATGTATCATATTCCTGAATCGATTTAAACGATCAAATTAATGGGAACGCCTCTTTAACGCTAATTGAATAATTTAATTAGATTCTTTAGCAAGCCATGAACCCTCATGGGACCCGAACGTTGTCTTCATTATATTAATTTACAATTTACGACAAAGTAACTTTAATTAATAAATTAATTTACTTACTAATGTACAGATCATAGTTGACATTACCGTTAATTACACATATTTATTCACATCAATTGTCAATTTAACATTAATTGATAATGACACACAATCAGTATACCACCGTAAAGGATAATGTAAATTCGGACACATAAGACAGCATATAATTACTCTGCGCAAACCTTCTTCTCTAATACAGAGTTAGCTAAATATACTAGGTTATACAATTCGTGAAGAAATTGTATCGCATTTCCACAATATGTAAGGCATTTTACGTAATGATTAAGTCTTTCATGACTGAATGTCACTCTGTTCAGAACAGGAATGGTTGAAAATATCTTATTTGTGTGTCACAGTGGTGTATTATTGGTTACATATTCACAAAAACATTAATAGAATATACTGAGCAAAAGTTCCAACTAGACGTTTTATAAACCTCAGTAAGACTTCCATTTTCAAAGGTATTGTTCTGAAATCTTTAAGACTATAATGTGTATTGACAGTGTACACATTTTAAGAAAAAAATATTTGTCAATGTCCTAGAATTACGTAATCGAGGAAGCACGTACAAAACGTGTTTTCCACGTGCTGAACACCAGCCATTGTCCAAAAATGATTTTTTTGCAATCACTTCCAAAGCCTATAGACATCCCGAACTGAAAAACATAAATTTATTAAACCAAGTTAAACATGCTTAGAATGCAGAACGATAAAAGAACACGTGTTATAGAAATGTTGGAAACTGAACATCATGGAGTCAGGTAAAATGCGTCAATTCCTTTATTTTTATGATTTGATTGGTTATTATTGTTTAAAACATTAGGTTTACCTTGGGAAAAAGGATTCCTGTTGGTATTGATTATTAATGCGGGTCACATTGAGTGTGTTGACGTCATGTAAACATACCCTCTGAACAGGTACGTTCGAACCGGAAGTGAAGTGGATGAGCCCCGATGACCTCGGCCCCGTGAAAAATACGCTTATAGAGGGTTGAAGTTTTGTGTAATGGCACTTACGTATTCGTTTTCAACCAAAACGTCATTGACGTCAGGAGGCTGAATATACGCAATATCTCGGACGTCAATTCCCAAAATGATGATGTGTGGTTGTTTATCCCTCATACATGATGGGGCTACTAGTCACACAACTGCCACAATTAAGAATTTCCTAGCACGTAATCATGTTAAAGGGGTTAGTTGGGTTACAAATCTCCATATAAACCACTTCTGGCTAGAGTTTGATTGACGCATCAGACGACTTCCGGTCGCCCCTAAAAATCTTCAAGAATTACAGCAATTCATCTTTAGGACACGGTCTGTCATTGAACTGGGGTACATTCGATTTTACATCCGAACCAGGCTTAGACGTTGCTCAGAAATCACTCGATGAAATGGCGGATATACGCGCTTTTGGAACAGTGTGACTTTTAACTCAGAGGGTCAAGTTGTAAAAGAATGTGTTTTGTGATGAGCCAACATGTTCTGTTATTGAATGATTAATCTTGTTGTGGGAAAATGAATAGTTTTTCACATCAGGTAATTTATTTTTGCATGTTTCCATTACCAACAAAAATATACCATAATATACTGAGCCAAAGTTCTAACTAGACCCCATAACTATTATGGTATTTTTTTGTTGGTAATGAAAACATGCAAAAATAAATTACCTGATGTGAAAACTATTCATTTTCCCACAACAAGATTAATCATTCAATAACAGAACATGTTGGCTCATCACAAAACACATTCTTTTACAACTTGACCCTCTGAGTTAAAAGTCACACTGTTCCAAAAGCGCGTATATCCGCCATTTCATCGAGTGATTTCTGAGCAACGTCTAAGCCTGGTTCGGATGTAAAATCGAATGTACCCCAGTTCAATGACAGACCGTGTCCTAAAGATGAATTGCTGTAATTCTTGAAGATTTTTAGGGGCGACCGGAAGTCGTCTGATGCGTCAATCAAACTCTAGCCAGAAGTGGTTTATATGGAGATTTGTAACCCAACTAACCCCTTTAACATGATTACGTGCTAGGAAATTCTTTATTGTGGCAGTTGTGTGACTAGTAGCCCCATCATGTATGAGGGATAAACAACCACACATCATCATTTTGGGAATTGACGTCCGAGATATTGCGTATATTCAGCCTCCTGACGTCAATGACGTTTTGGTTGAAAACGAATACGTAAGTGCCATTACACAAAACTTCAACCCTCTATAAGCGTATTTTTCACGGGGCCGAGGTCATCGGGGCTCATCCACTTCACTTCCGGTTCGAACGTACCTGTTCAGAGGGTATGTTTACATGACGTCAACACACTCAATGTGACCCGCATTAATAATCAATACCAACAGGAATCCTTTTTCCCAAGGTTAACCTAATGTTTTAAACAATAATAACCAATCAAATCATAAAAATAAAGGAATTGACGCATTTTACCTGACTCCATGATGTTCAGTTTCCAACATTTCTATAACACGTGTTCTTTTATCGTTCTGCATTCGAAGCATGTTTAACTTGGTTTAATAAATTTATGTTTTTCAGTTCGGGATGTCTATAGGCTTTGGAAGTGATTGCAAAAAAATCATTTTTGGACAATGGCTGGTGTTCAGCACGTGGAAAACACGTTTTGCACGTGCTTCCTCGATTACGTAATTCTAGGACATTGACAAATATTTTTTTCTTAAAATGTGTACACTGTCAATACACATTATAGTCTTAAAGATTTCAGAACAATACCTTTGAAAATGGAAGTCTTACTGAGGTTTATAAAACGTCTAGTTGGAACTTTTGCTCAGTATAGTTATGGGGTCTAGTTAGAACTTTGGCTCAGTATATGTATGTAAATTTAAAATCCAAATTTAAGTTAAATCCCTCATACAGTAGCTGAGTAATCCCAACATTAGGTGCTGCATTAGGAGTGTGCGTATGTGTAGGTGATTTTTTCAAGCATAATATAAAATGGCGTTCATGGAGTGTCTTATAATATTATAAGAATTACTCACAACAACTTGTTTGTATCAATAAAACTGACTTTACTAAGCAGAACCGTTTCAATTGACAATATATTTGTTATAAAATAATACATTTTGTATTACATTTTGTATCTACTGAGTTAAATTGAACCCGTATCGTGCAAAAAGAACACTTTATTGTCACAATCATTCTGTTTAAAATACTAGTATTGAAATATAAAAAGATTTACACAATACGTGTTATTACTAAAGCAATGCTTCTCAGATATTGACGAGATTGCTATAATATTCGTGAGTAAAATGAATATATTTATTAAGGTCAATCAACAATTTACTATTCAAGGTTTGTTTGTTAAATAATGTAGCATTTTAATTTAACTTCCACATGATACTGTCTGCAGCGTTAGAAAACCGCATAATAGATAGAATGGGAACATAATATAAATACATGAAACTGTTCACTTGGTAATAACATAGATGAAGAAAATCGTTCAATTTACAAAGGGTTAATTCAATACAGTATTGGTTTATTCAATTGACTTACATTATTGACTATAAACACATGCACATCGCACTATTCGTTAAGGTGCTTGCAAACAATAAGTTTTGGTGTATAAGTCTAGGATATACGCTTTGCCACGTGTACGTCATGCCCATACATTTCCCTCATATCACTTGGTAACAATGAAGGTAACAATGAAGGTGTACTTCTCGATAAAATGTATGGTAGAGGCGTACTACACGTAACTACACAGTACATCTTGATTTATAGGTCAAGTTGTAAACATCATAACTTACTGTGTCTACGCACCTTTAGGGTCGTATTTAATACACCTATTTTATACCAATCGTGTTCCATACATAAAATCTGTCTTACATTCAACTTCCTTTCCTAGAATTTATTCAAGATACAGTGAATAGGGTATTTACACATCCGTGAAAATCATTCCGATCACACTGATAACAACTAAGCACGGGGAAAATAATTGGGGGCATTCTTTCGTAGTGGTCTCCCTTGCTATCGCTATCTACAAGTTATGCAAAGGTGTAGCGCACTTCAAGACTGACAAGGGAGACAACAGTAATTACCTTAATAATCTATTTACGGAAATGGGGGACGTATACATATCGTTGGGTTGGAAGCTCGGATGGTTCAGTTGTGTGCTGCCTTTCATGTTCAATTTCCTCATATCTTTGTTTTTATCAAATTGAAAGAATAGGACTTTCAGAATATTGGAATACGCTCTGCAGTGACATTTACAATAGAATCCCTTTGCACTTAGTTTCAATTGTGGTTATTTTGTCTATTTTAACTATACATCATAATTATAAATTTATTACCAGCCGAGAGAATGTCTCGTAATTTATTATTGTTACAATTATGACTGTCGGAAGGCATTGGTAGACTGTCGGTTCGTGACAGCTTTCACAATAATCTCCACAATTATCAAATGTAATAGTCCATGCCACTTAAAACAAAAGCACCACCTGCCTTTATAAACGCGTGCATCATCATAATACTGAATTGGTTATGTCAAAATATTGAATTTACGACATTTAGGCCTCCAAAAATAATTTCGTCTGTCATTATTATGATTTTTGATTATTGCCCAAGCTGTTTAAAGATTCTTCAAAGCATTGCATTATTCATTGTCGTCAAAATAGTTCCAATATCGTTCCGGTACACCTATAAGTGCATAGTTATAGATGCGCTGGTTAAGATTGAAAAGGTAGTAGTGCGTAGAACCTTTTAAGAGTGCTACATATTTACGTCTGCATCATAAGCACGCGCCTACAGTTTCTTGGCCTTTTTATTAATTTATAACTGTCATTGACATCTTGTTACACAAATATTGAGAAAGTTCTCAATAAACACAACATTCAAAGATCTCCTGAACCGCTCTGACCATTTCAATCTGCAATTCTAATATTAGTCAAGACTGTTACATGATATGTTAATAACCTCGTTGGTTCTTCGATTGTCGACGTTTTTAACTGTTTATGATTATTCAGTAACAACTTAATTTTTGAGACTTTGTATGCAAATAAGGACGGGAGAAGTCTGACGGAGATGGCGTGCCACATATAGTTCTTATTTCAGGGTTAATATATCGCTGGGTTAGAACGAGAAAGTAATAACTAGAAAAATCAGTATATTGAGAAAATAAGAAAAACAATGTTTACTAATGGAAAACAAGCTTTTACAACTTCAATTTGGTCAACATGGCAAGTTTCCATTTTCACGAAAAAATAAGTGCTTGTAATTTTATAGGTTATCATTGAACGGAAAGTTTAAAATAAGTACACATACACGAAAGAAGACACCCACTCTCTATCATGGTAGGATAGTTCCTATTTTTTCCTGCCCATTATTCAAAATGGAACAAAACCACTAACATAGAGATTTGTGACGCACCTGTGTATACTAAACATAAAACTCACAGTAATGAACATTTATACGCGCGCTCTTAAAATAAAATAAAAGAAAAAGAAAAACAATAATGAAACAATTAGATTTATCTCCTAAATACCAGCTCATATTGGAATAATAGTAGATCGTTCTTATATAAAACTGTTACATTTTTTATGCAGAAATAACTCCCATTGAGAAATAATTGAATGATACCAACGTGCTAGTCACGATTATGCATGACCAACATATGGGACCAGTAACTAATGTTCGGAGTCGTTTGCGTCAATGAATTGTCAACGTAATGCCTCGCCTCCTTATCACTCGTCTGTATATTGGATTCTGAGCATCATCAACTTCGAAAAAATACTTAAAAGTTCCTTTATTTTACTCAGGAAATGTATTAGGAAATCGAACAGAGAAGGCAGAACTCAACTTTACCAGTCTAGCACAGAAAGGAGTAACAACACAACACAACTACCCGCAACAATGCCCACACACAGCCTAACAAAAGATTAACAGCCGAAAGTCCCGCCGCAAAAATGCAGGATGACCAAATATTACAAAGAAATAACAACAATAAAAAACGGTGATCCCAAGTGACCAATTGAAACGCAGCTAAAATCCGACCTGGTTCCCCAATAGGTCCCCACTTCAGGATATGTCTCGTAGTTACATTGCTTTTGTACAAAAGGATATAATTGACATTTGGTCAATAAAAACAGACCGGACGTACATAAAAACATCGAGAAGATCTTTAAGCGATTAACTTTTAACAGTTAATGGCCACTGACCGTTTGTAGATTCACTTTTTTCCATAAAAAAGTCTCGTGGGTCCTTCTGTGGGAAAGTTTAATTGCTGGTTGTGAAGTGCTTTTCGCAGAACATTGTATATGTGCTAAGTAGGCTGCTATACATGGAGATATGTACAATAGCATAACGATTGCTCACTCCGGTGGAATTAGTGGGGTCGTATTTAGTAAAATTGTGTTTCAACATTATCGAAAATTTTTCGTAAACCTGTTACCTTGTATGTTGTGCTGGGTTACGGGGTGGTTGTGCCTTTTTGTTCGCATTAACGTTAGGTCACTCTCCTTGGTGTTTTAAACTAGGTAACGAGGTGGTTGTGCCTCAACACAACTTCCCTAAGCAATGCCCACACAACAGCGAAAGAGACAATCAAATACCCAAGTCCCCGTCAAAATCATGCAGAATGACCCAGTTTCACAAAGAAATTATAGAACAGCGGTTATCACAATTTCAGTTGAAATCAGTTCGTCTATCTTAAATCACTGATTATGGTAAAAGTACGGTTATATAAATAGTAAGTATGCCATATTGCTAAGTAGATGATTGTGATATTTACGATGTTTGTCCATGCCGTGGTTGGGTGCCCTTTAAATAGTAATAGGCCGTTATAGCAGCAGCAACAACAGTCGAAACATATCGGATGTAGACATTCAATACGTAATTTGAGTTGAAGTACTATTCAACTCTACCATTTCAATATTACATTGCACATTAGTTCAACTTATATGTTAAAACGTCTGGATAGTGAATACCCTGGTGCACAAGGGTTACACGCCCTTTTCTCAGACTACCAAAGGCATGAATGTTAAAACAAGGCTATGTACTGAATTTCTAAATAAAACAAAGTTTACAGTGCTGCAAGTGTATGTGTAGATATTACCGTTTGAATAAGGCACAAATGCAATGCAAGTTTATACATTTCTTTTACTTGGATTACAAGATTCGGAATATGTCCAAACCGATTGAGCAACGCAATATTTGTTATTCATACCATATTTATTCCTACGTTTCGGAAAGTAGCTGTTAGGTCATTGGGGTTGGGCATTGTTTTGACGCTAGATTTCGCGGAATTTTAGAATTATGTTTTGTAACGAAGTCAAATCGCAGTTACGCCTCATTTGGTCACCAGTGGTCAACGTAAACAAGGTCATCCCTGCTCTGTAACAGCAGGGACTTAGGCTTTTTATTTTCGTTAGGCTATATGTGGATATTGTTCCATGTAATTGTGTTATGTTGCTAACGTTTTCCGTGATCGGCTGGTTGTGATGAATGCTGCCATCCCTTTCCGATTTCCTTATATATTTTTGTAAAAGTAGGTAAAATATGCTTAATCTAACGAATTGCTGTATGTTTAGGCAATAAATCATATTTGGAAGTCAGGAAGCATTGCGGAGAAAATACTCATTTGCTATCATGTAAGTGTCAGATTAAATATCGTGTGGATAATCTAATACTCGTCAATCATCTTCATTGTTTATTCCTTTACACAGACGACATTTCGGTAGTCGGTGTTATTTCATTTTTAACGACCATGTCAGAAATATTGCAATATGGGAATCTACGTCGATGTGCTTGCAGAATAATTGATAACTGTTTAGTCAGTTCATATAAACTTTGAATGTTGCAGCCATTATGTCTCGATTGACTGATATCAATAAGTGTGGAACATTCGATGGTGTTATCAGATGCTATAACGTCTATTCAGTTGGTTTTGGGTGAGGTGTTATTTCATACAGTTTTAAAGCTACAAAAGTACCATGCTGACGCGGCATTTTGTGAATACCATTTTTGCCAATTTTTAGGCGAACGCACAAATAAACAGCCGAAAAAAGAAATAGTAGTTTAGTTGCCTTTTTTAGTTTCCAAATAATTTGACCCAGCGTTTGTGTTCTCTTTTTATAATTTGTATTTTGTTACGGCGGATATGCGTGAAGTAGCTGCAATAATACTCTGGAAAAGTGCACCCTCAGGGATTTGGACATATGGACGCAGCCACTTTAATTGTTGCATCGTTTATTTTAGTATTGCCAAATCGCTTTGCATACTTGCCTGTGTAAAACGACATTTCCACGTTTCGCTGACATTGTTGTCAGTGCAAAAAATTAATCTAATGGTTGCTTATTACAATTTAGTCATTAGAATCAAACATGAGCCCAAAAGACGACAACCATTTTTTTCTTGTTCTTAACAAAGAAATTTAAATCATGCACTGCTAGTTTGGTTTGGATTTGACATTTTATCATGGCAAAGTGATGGTAATCCATTGAAGAATGCAATCCAAATTAATCATTACGTTCTGTTCGAGCGATCGTCTATTATTACATGTTCGGCTTCAAAATGTGATTACCACATCGCTGCGAATTAAATTAATCGTCCATATAAGATTAATTTTGCATGTACACCAAACTCAAACTTACATTCAATCTTACCTAGGAACATACGTGAGTTAAAAGAAATGGATAGAAATGTATAGAACGTTCACGAACATATTCATTAGTTGTGATATGATTTTGTGTGACTAATGTCGTTTCTTTTTAAAAAGCAATCCTGGCGGCATTTACAGAGTTATGTGTTTTCCTAATGTTTGCCACACAAATGCTATTCGAGACGTTTGTCGAATTGTGTTTGGTTACATGCATTAATATCATTGATTGAAAGTAATCTGAAATATCTATTTTTACAAGAAGCAGTTCTGTATTTGTTCGATAAATTATCAATGGGTTAAGAGGGGAGATCCAAAAATAACGTAGACTGTTGCTTTTAAATGTTTCCTACAGCATCGCTATCTTGACAACAATCACATGCCTCGTTATGAGAATATTTATGCATGCGATGGTTCGAACCAGGAAGTATACTTATGCATTACTTGCAATTTCAAATAACTTATTAGTCGCCTGCCGGTTTTCAACCACAGGGGACTTCCGCTTGTAAAGCATGCTGGTAAGCGAAATATGGTTTGTGTTGTTGTATTGCTCAATATATCAATTAAAATCGATGTATTTTTTCAATATAGAACAATTGATTTGTCAAATGATATGCTCTTTGAATTGTGTCGCCATTACGTTTCGACTTCTGACATATATTTGTCTATAATATAACTTCATTTTACAGACTAATACAATTTAGATGGTGTACCCAGATATGTTCCGGAACGTTTGATAACGTTGTAAATGGGATACTGTGTAAAGTAAATTATGTTTTGTTGTTACACAATATGCGATAACAGGTAACAGAGCGCTGACTAAATGTACAATACATCTATACTGATACTGGAGCCCTACACTAACAATCTGCAATTGTACTTGAATTTTATAATTTATATTGATCAATTGTATTTATACTGTTTTGTGTTTTGGACCAAGACAATCGGAAATTGTCATGTTGACCAAACTGAAGTTAATCGGCGTGTTTTACCAAAAGTGAAGAGTATTGTCCTGATAGATTTTTGTCTTGTTTTCTCAAAATAATGTTTTTGTACTTATTTGTACATTCTCATTCTTAGCCAGTGATTTATCCGAAATGTGATGAATAATGAATATATGATATGCATTTAGAATAACCAGGCTTGTCAGCAGCAGTGCTCTATCAGGAATGTCAGATATATCTCTTGATATCAAACTATCATCTACTGAATTTATAAACGAAGTGTTTTTAATATATATACGTGGGGTTATCCAAAAGTTCGTGGACTTTTACTCTAAAACTTTTATTTTAAGTCAGATCAGTATGAAAATTACAATAAAGTGACATCAATGTATTACAAACAACTGCCTCAAAACATTTTTCTTAAGCACCATTTGTATGAAGAGAAACACGTTTCCATAGTAACACAAAAATGCGTTAGCGGCGCACTGCTGATTTTTTCCAGTAAAATGCGTTACATTATTATCGATTGTTACAGTGTTTCTTCATTTAAAAAATACAAAAATGCGTCCTCATGTCATGTCATACCGATATTTTGGTATAATTTAAAGGTTGTATCGTATATATTCGTCATTTTATGAGCATGAGGGTTAATGTTGGCATATAAAATTCAACGTAAAATATGACGTCACAAGATATCATTTTCAGTCGCAAAATAATTCAATTATATATACAGCTAGGGAATGTAGGAGAACTCACAAGGAAGACAAGAATTGTTTGGCAAAATAAGTATGAACCCTTCTGCATTGTATTCAATTGTTTTTAAATGGCATAAATAGTTGCCAGACAGTCAGGGTGGTGTGACAGACGAACCATGTTAATAGGTACAAAACCGACGCTCAACGAATGAGCGTTACGTTGGTTAAAATCGACCATGTCCTAGGTATTAGAGAATAAATCCACTTGTAGACATAGAAACGACACAATTCAGTACACATCAACAGAACGAGTGTATTTCCACATTATAAGTATGCAGCTGATTACGGGAAACGAAGAACAACTTATTTACAGCGTTTAGGAGCTTCATGAAATGATTAAGTCGAAAGGGCGACGTCGTACGTCATTTCTGAGCGTGCGCCGGGTATGGCTTCTACGCATGCTTACAAATGCTTTACTTATGTTATTTTTAATCATATCCGTATAATATTTGGTATACGTGTTCAATATAAATCAATTATACAGGGACGAGAGATTCGTAGCTTTAAGTTAAATGGTTTTTGAATAAAAGCAAAAGTCCACGAACTTTTGGATAACCCCACGTATATATATATATACCAGATATTACAAATATCACAAACCTGCATGTATTTATTTATAACCGAGTAATAAAGATTCTATTTTACCTATAATGCTTATTCTTGCATACCGATGTATCATCAATAACACTAAAATCTTAAATAACTTACGATGGAATGTGCATGTGACTTATAATGCTTAGTCTTGCATTACGATGAACATGTATCATTAATAACGTTGGTGGGTGAAATGCAAACACGAACTGTGCAAAACTTAAACAACTTACGATGGGATTTGCATGATACATCATGTCAACTTTTGACGTAATTAGAGCACTATGACTTTGTCTTCAGCATTCACATTTTTAATCGTGTGGTAACACAGTTTTCGTTAAAACGATACTATCAACCCTGCATGGAATGCTTGAAATTATAACGCTATAGCATTATTTTATAAAATTACAAACACCTAGTTACGAGATATGTTTACAGCAGTATAGAAGTGTTCATTTCAGCCTCTTCGCTTGCACAATAGTTCATAAAAATGATGCGTAAATATAGCAAAGTGTAAAGAAAGTTTTTACGCCGCTATGTTCATTACTATAAAAAAGGTATGAGATAATCCAACAGGGACGGTAGCACTCAACCTAACCAGCCGAGCACAGAAATTAGAAACACCACAACACAACTATCCTGAGCAATGCCCACACATAAGCGAAAGAAACAATAAAAAAACTCAAGTCCCCGCCAAAATAATGTCGGATGACCCAAATTAACAAGAAATTATAGTACAACGGCCATTGCATGAGACCGAATGAAACGCATCCAAGACTCAATTTAGTTCCCTATCACCAAAAGACTCTGAAACTAATACAGAAAGTTATTAGTCTTTCTTGGTTAATCATAATATTTAAAACATTGGAGACGATATTTTGTCTCGTTTTGGAAAATAATCAGTATCTGAATATTTTTATTACAAGCACTGTTTTGTAAATTCGCTGATGTCAATGTGAAATTCTAGCCTTCAATATGTCCCTGGAGATGGTGGTTTGAACTCAATCATAAACAAATCACACAACATGTTTGACATTATCACAAATGGTTGATGTTGTGTTAACACGATGTTCCCAAGAAGTTTCAAAATCCCCATATAGTATCGCTCTTTTGTTGGCTGAAACCAACCACGAAATCACAAAATATCCAAAACGATATTAGCGAAAGCGGGCATTGGGTATATTATCCAATAGATACAAATACATCATATGCTGGAAATAGTTTCAACATATACAACTGACGATAAATACTTTCCGTGTAGTAGTTGCCACGGCAGATGGTCATGCTCGACTTATTAGCAATGCCTTCCACATTTTGCATTTAATCATTTCGCTGACTTAGAAGGAAAAGTTCGTAAATACCAAAGCGATATTCTGAGAAAACAAATAAAACTGTCTGAAAATGGCTCTAATGGAATACCAAGCTTTTCAACTTCAGTTTGGTCAACAGGACAAGTTCCAATATTCACGATATGTTTGCCTCTTCTACTAAATACATCGAGTAGTGCAATACAGTAACATCGCGTATGGTTCAGATTCAGCATAATATTGTTTTCGTGATTATATGGAACTTATCAAGTTCACATGACAAATAGAGCTATCTATACTAATCGAACAAACGCACTGATTTACCACCAGTTTAGTATGTACGTGAGACATGAATTGTACAAATTTCGAATCAATCAGCCGAACATTATAGAAATTATTAACATTAACATATGCTTTATTTTGACGCAAATCCAGTGTGCCATACCCCTATTGGTTAAATGTCATAGGACGGAATGGATATTTGTCCGATTTGAATATTGTTTGGTTATTTTTTTTATAGGCAAAGGTTGCATCTTTCAGAAAATGCCCACTTTTATACACGTTTTTATTTAATATTAAGCATGATATTGACCACTGATCAGTACTTTGCAAACGACCCTCGTAATCTCTACACACAGGAGCCTATATTCAACATCATGTAATTGGCAAATATTTAACTGATTAATTGAAATATCATCTTCAACTCTAAACAGTTACATCTCTGACATCGTTCGGTAAGTTTTAAGGTGGTCGGTGATATATCATTCCCCAATATCCAATATCGCTATCGTTATCGCTGTAAAATAATCTAAGACGAACGATGAGTTAGTGGTATATATAATTACTGATTTGTCAGGTGATATGCAACTTGAATTTTGTAGCCATTACGTCTCGACTTCTGTTATCTATATATGTGTAAACATGTGTATATCACTGGGATTGAGTAAACAAACATTTGATGGTGTCATCAGATATATGAAACAAAGATTGATAATGTCTTCAGTAAATGGAATACAGTCTTTAGTAAATATTTTTATTGATGTGAGGTATGCGATTACATATTTTTGAGAGCTGGCTAGAAGTCTGGTAAATATACATTATATAAAGGCGATTGACTATTGTAATACATGTAAACATGTAAATTCAAAGCTATACCGAGGCGCCAAAACAAGCAAAACACGGGGCAGACGGTGCAAACTTTAAAATGCAGCGGTCATGTACAAACGATATTAGTATGTTACACGACATTTATCATCGTATGGACACTTGTAGTTTCTGTCTTCGGTAGTTTGGGTATGTTCGGTTGACATAATTGTACATACTGCCATTGCAAAATAAATTTCCACACATATCAGTATTTGAATGTATCGAGATAAGCAGCTTTTCATACATACATGTATACTAGTACGTGTATACCTGTTTATCATTTATAAAACACTGTGCATTAATTACATTAATATTACCGCATGGCGTTGGGAGAAAAGGGAGGACAACCGAGACAGACATTGAGAAATGTATAAATGTAGATACATGTAATATTGTCATTAGGCCATACAATGATGTTTCTTCGTTAAGTGACAAAGGACAGGTTGGTTTGGACATTTAGGGTAAGAAAAACAACAAGTTTATCAACTCTTATAACTTCAAAGTCCATCGAGATATTGCCTTCATACAAGCTTACAATGACGATGACTCCAACCTGTTTACGGGAAAATAGGTTTTACACAATCAAGTGTTCAGCTATTTGTTTGAAAGTTGTATATGTTAGCTATCATAATAATGACGAGGATTGAAGTTGTAATGACTTGTTTTTTCATTGGAAAGTCAGAACAGTTTTCGAACCTAGGGTAAACGCTGAACGTAAATAGGATTTGGTATGGCCGTACATACGTTTATTTCTTCATTTAATTCATGTTTCAGTAATGAAAGCAAAATAAGAAGTCAAACGGTTGTGTTGGTTTGCCCATTTTTGAGCTAAACTATGTTTCTCTAGCATCATTTGAACTAAAATGGTTTAATATTTTTATTTACAATTGCAATACCTAAGTAATGGATTGTTGTGTAACAAATATAGAAGGTGTTTTATGTTCGATGTTTTACTCTTGAACGTGTTGCTTAGACGACGCCACTGTGTCTAAATGAACTTGCGTTGTTTGTGTGCTTCAGTATTTTTTTTAAATCTACATTTGTCTTTTGTGAAAGCTAAATTATAAAAGCAGCCTATCAAAAGGATGAGACCTTGTATTTGTTATTGCTTGTTTATCAAAACCTAAAGAAAATGGAATGTTAATGTCACCTGTTTACCTCTCAGTCTAATGTTACTCGCTTCTAAAAGTTACCGTGTCAATATCACTTACCATAGTAACTCGTAGAAAAATGTGCGTTCAGACAGCCTTGCTGTATGGCGAACATGTCATTTTGTAATGCTTAATTATGTAAATGACAAATCAAAATCTAAATAATTACAACACGAAAGCTTAAACTGCTGAACTTCAATGCACAATTCTCATAGGAGTAATTGATCAGTGTGTGTGTTTTTTAGATTGTTTTGTAATTTCCAAGAAATTGATACAACCCGATTGTATCCGGTAGTTAAATGTGCGCACATGTTGTTCTGTGCGATTGCTGAAAATTTTGTCAGGTCTATAGACACATGCCATTAATTTAGAGTACAATTTTTGTTTCTGGTTTGTTTGTAATCACTTCACACCAAATATCTTAATTTAGATAGTAATAATTTGTCACGAGATGCAACAGCGATAAAACATTGAAACATAAAAGGAATACACCATTTTTGAAAACAGTTGCTTAACATCAATGCTAGGCAACATGAAAACAATCTTAACAAGATGGTTCTTAGTAACATAGGTCGCTTACATGTTTGCTTGCACGTATGATGACATAGAGGATATTTGTACTTTTCCGTGTATGATCGGCTGATAATTCACCGAGTGAGCAGCTGATGTAATATTTTCACGAGTGGCGTAGCCACAAGTGAAAATATAAGTCATTTACTCACAAGGTGAATTATCAAACGATCAAACACGGTAAAATACTAATAATCTATTTATTTCATGCTTCAAATAGCTTAAATGATTGAAATACTCCATTATATCTGAAATGTATTGCGAGACATCGTTTTCCCGCCATGCACGTGTCGAGTTGCAATCAAATAGTTCTTCTGCAATGGCTTCAATTTCGTCCACATTTATGCACATATAATGTTCTGTTATTTGTTAAAGATTAAGAGAGCAAGTAAAATGCTTATTATTTTATTTTTGGCGGCGGTGAAATTGGTTTAAAAAAAATAGTCCGTTTGCGTGAAATTATAAACTGTGAAATTATCGGGGAATAATTTACCGTTATTCCGTCGTAAACCTCCGATAAGCATGAAATAAATAAGAAATAATTTACATCTAGCTAAGAAGTAAGATTAAATTATACTTCATACTAAAGGTCAAAGTTCTAGCTCTGCAAAATAAAGCAATTTTCAGCGTCACGATATTGTTTACCAACATTAATAACTAAAATGCCAAGATTTGACTGTGTTTCATTTTGTGATTGGCTCTGTAACTTAACCCATCTTGCAAATTACAGTCGTCTTAACATCATCATAAGCTTAGTTCCGCGTTTTATTAATCCATGGCAACTGTGTCTGTGTGAACGGAATCCAGAAAAAAACAATGATCATTTTCAGAATTGAGTACTGTACCTACGTGCAAAATTTTACAATATTTCGTTTGATAAATATAATAATAAGCGTTATACTTTCAAACCGAAACGAACTTTCTGTACTCCCTTTATCAATGCTGTTAGTGAAGACAAAGAATGTTCTTTAATATGCAACAGATATGATAAATGAAATTTGTAGCGAATAAAATTACCATTTCTTGTTTGCTTCTACGCACTTCACATCTTAAAGTGTAATGACGATGGTAATTGCAAAGCGATGCAAGAAAAGATAAAAGCATGAGGTTTACAATGTTACACGAGACAAATGATTAGCAGCAATAAAAAATCTGCAGTGCTTGGCAATAATTACGCAATCTTAAAACTGTCCCGATCGATTTACAACACGGCTTAAATAGCTTTCTATAACAATTCCAACAGGTCATTTGCATTACAAAAAAGAAAGCAAATACAGTCTATTGTGTGATCAATCATGCTGATTTTATTATTTCGTCTGAAAACCTGTTGGTACAGACGTCGTAATGATATACTGTAAGTCATTCAATCTTCATTTTTCGCTACAATTCCCATATATATGATATTGGCTTTGCTACTACCATACCACTAAGTGCCTATAGAAGCGGTTTGATTGGTAGTCAATTGCGGCTAACCAAAAGCCGGAAAACATAAAATAGGTAATAATAATGTCTGGAAAGATAAGTGAAAAAAAACTATCAAGCTGTGTTAATAACTTAATATTAGATATTAAACTCAATTACGAAATAAATGGTCAAGATTTCGATAATCTCTGGCCTTTGACAAAGAAGTAGGTTACACTATAAATTGAAGTAAAGGTAATTGGCGTTCATGGTGTCTTTTATATAATTACGGCACACACGTTTTTTGTATAGATAAAGCAGACTTTACTAAACAGAAGTATATCAATTGACAATATATTGGTCATGAAAGTAACATAATCTTTTTCAATGTCTGTATAAATAACACTGATTAAACTAACATACTTCTATCAATAGACAAAATATATGTTATGAAAGTAATACTGTCTACTGAGTAAGATTAAACACGAACCGCGTTAGAACGAAAACTTTATTGTTGCAATTATTGTGTTCAATGTACAAATATTAAAAGATAATATTTTTCACGATACGTGATTTATTACCAAATTAATGTTCCTCTTGACGGGAGGAGTGTACTATTATTCGTGAGAAAAAGGAATATGTTCGTAAAGGTCAATCAGCAATTTACTATTTATTGTTTGTATGTTAAATGGTGTAAAACATTCATATAACTTTCAAATGACACTGTCTGCGCTAGAAAACCTAATACTGGGTATAATAGGAACATAGTAAAAATATATGAGACTCTTCACATTGTAACACAATAGATGATGACATTCTTTTAATTCACGAAGAGCGTAATTCCTTACACTATTCAATATACTGTGTATTCAAATGATTTGCATTATTGACTCTGGACCGTCGCATAATTCGTAACGAACGTATTACGAACGTATTTAATAAACCTGTTTTATACCAATCGTGTTTCATACATCAACTCTGTCTTACATTTAGCTTTCTGTTATTCAATGTACTTACGACCTTCTCATTCTAAGCCAGCGATATGTCTTATTTGATAATGGAAACGTTCAGCTTATTTTTATGCACTGTAATGCAACAAAGATGTAACATCTGCCGTGTAAAAATACCAAACCACCTATCATGCTAAAATAATTAAATAAAGGTATAGGGAAGGCTATGTACCGCCATGTCATCTTTTAGTTGATTGGAGGTCGATAGTTTATGCACATAATCAGAAGGGCAATTGTTATTTACGCCAAGTAAAACTAACCACGTTAATAACATGGCTTGTAGCAAACATTAATAAAGGAACACATTGTTAACAAACTTAGCATTAACAGAGGCGTTCTCAATGATTGTAATGTTATACAATCAGAGTCAGAAAAATGTCTTAAATGAGGAGAAAATCGAATCCTTTCATTTTATATTTTTTAAGTAATTGGATTGTATATTACTATCAAAGAGCCTTAAGTTTTCTTTAAGATTG
This sequence comes from Spisula subtruncata, assembly GCA_963678985.1. Classification (NCBI taxonomy): domain Eukaryota; kingdom Metazoa; phylum Mollusca; class Bivalvia; order Venerida; family Mactridae; genus Spisula; species Spisula subtruncata. Next base: position 5,864,308 of record OY787669.1, read on the forward strand.
TGTTAAAATAACATCTGTTGTTGCTATGGTGATTATACAGTTGTCAATTGGACCGAAATTCGACAGCACAAGAAACCACTAAGCTTGAATATCCCAACCATGAACACTCAAAAATACAAAAGACCTGCCGACAAACATACATTCCAACAAACAACTGAACAACTCAATAACCGAAACAGCTATCAGTTGTGATTTCCGTGTAAGATGGGGTATACAGGTTATATTTTAATCCTGCCGCTCCATGACAAATATTGCTGTTTTAAACTGATATGGCAAATTTAACATGCCCCACACATGAATAACAAATGTTATATTCAAGACTTTTATTCTGAAGTATATTATATATTGAAAAACATCCGTAATGGTGTTTTGCGCTCACAGCAAGGCAGTCAGCACAGATAAGAGATGGAGTCTCGTGTTGTAACACAAACGTTACATAGAAACTGTCAAATATGATTTATATCTAACACGTAGTACCAATACGAAAGCTTTACAATTGCCCATGAGGAAAGTGCACACGCTTCAATCAATATTTCCAGAAGCATGCACATAAAAAAAGCACAGCATGCTTCCTTATCTATATAGATAACGCAACATGCATACAAATAGCATTCTATTATTGCTGCAAACCTAAAAGCCGATCATTTACTTGATAAAATGGCATTGTATGTTTATTGGAAAAAGCGACGATATAAATGTATACAATGCCCACCAAAACTAAGTAGACACTTTTTGACAGATGTGGAATAATAACTGTTTAAAAACATCTAGCGTACCAATCAAGATATGATCTTTAAACTTAATAAACAGATAAAAGTCCTGGCCTACAACATTGTTGTTTCTCTGTTCTGCAAACAATGATATTAAGGCAAGTAAATTAAAGAATAAGTTACGTATGCTTATGTTTGGTGGGTACTGTATGTGTACATATAATACGCACGAGAGAGATTATTGAATGTTTCAGATATCCAGTTATAAAATCGCTTACCATTTTGTTTTACAATTAGGAAAAACCCCAAGGGGTATGTATTGAACATTATTCAAACTACTGTAGTCAACGCGATGTAAACTGCCTGGGAATTGTCTTTTACATCATCAAACTCCAATTCTTAGACATAAAATCTGAGCTCCGTCAATTTGCTTTAACCTCAGCTAACGGACGTCCAAAGTTGGTGGAATTAGTGTCATATTGTCACCACTGATATTTAGAGTTTCCTTTTTATAGTAAGCATTTGTTCCAGCCAGAGGATTGACTTTCAAACCCCAGGATGTTAGCAAGAATTAGGCAGACCAAGTCGGAATTAAAAAAAACCCATAAATATTCGTGGCCATTTGGGAGGAAGAGTCCAATAGGTCACGTTTGTTTTCACGGTTTGTGTAACAAACGTCATGCCTGCCTTATACAGAATTGGTATGAATAAATTTTCAATACTCGTATTTAATGACTTCTACATTCTCTGCCCAGACAAGCGAAATATGTTTGACAATGTACAAGTGTGCATTTGGTAAATACAGTTCTTGAATCTTAACTTTCCCGGGCTAGCAATTAATATTTCGTGGTAATTAACTTCCCACATTCATTATATGATATGTAATTTCAATTTATGAGCTCATAAAGCCCCACTTTTGCAATGATTACGAAATGTATGTTATATATCACGCCATATTCAAGATTAACTTATAATTAAAGCTAATTGTATCATTTCATTAGATTAATAGCAAGCCGTTCATACTTAAGCGAAGGAATATTGTCTTTATTAAATTAATTTATAATTGACGACAAATTTAAATTAATTTATAAATTAACTTACTTACTAATTTTAAGTTCATATTTACTATTACTGTTAATAATACATGTTTAAAGCAAAGCAAGTGTTAATTTAACATTAACAGACAACAGAATGACCACATATTGTAGTGGTTTTATATGATGTTGTTTGCATAATTGTAAATGTGGATGAGACAGAAATAAACAATTTATATAGACAATGACAAAACTTGACATTAATTATTAAATGTACTAATTTCAATCTAGTTCTGATCATTAAATCTACACCTCTACAAGGTAAAATATTCGGAAAGCAATGCCACGTTCATGGTGTGTTTTTTTATTATTCACACAAGCAATGGGAATATTTTTCTAAACTTTTTATTCAGGTTTCATGAGTGCAAAAATTATATATTGTAGGAGTTGTATCGCTATAACCAATACCTAATTGTAATCCGATAGAGATTTAGCAGAAGATAGAACGGTCGGATACCATAGCATTATATACATATCTCGTAGACTTAGAATGAGCATGTCGTAATATCTTATAAGACACAAGTATATTATGTGCATTATCTACATTGCAAGATGCGTCCAATGAGCCTATTGTTTATGGAAATCGGAACTTGTCATGTTGACAAAACAAGTGTCACAAGTTGGTTTTCAATAAGTAAATAGTAGTTTTCAGAGGAGTTCTTCCTTTCTCAAAATATCGATTTGTACTAACAATCTTCTGATTTTAGGCCAGCGACTTGGGTTGCATCTTAGTATCAGTATAGAGGACACACGACAAACTGGTTGGCCCACGAATACGTCCGGTACAAAGCAGCGGGAATCTGAAAGGAGATGACAACAAAACTCAAATCATATTGTATATAGGTCATCACCACATCTAAATTCATGTTGTAAACCACCGTACAATATGAAACACAGAAGAAGAAACGTTGCATATGCAGGTGTTCCCATATCACAATATATCAAATATCATCAATGGACTGTACCTATTGCATCTCAAAAATATTATAAGCGAAAGTATTGTAAATCGGTTGAATTCTGTTCCTTTGGATGTCATGTCTTCGTTTAACAACTTCGGTTGTTAGTAGACATATCCAGGTGTCCCTGGATTATCCATCGATTAATTAAATATAGTGTGAAGTTACCAGTGTTTTCTAGCTTCGCTTAAAGAATTCCGTAAAGTCATTATTTTATGTTTTCAACTGGTACTAATATGCAAGTGACTAATAAGATTAATTTTTAAATGCAATCCAGTAGCATAATTGAGCATTTCATTCCCGACCGGATTGGATGATAAGCAAAAAAGGACTACGGCAATTCGGATGTAAAGAAGACAGCAGTTTAATCCGCTGCGTAAATTCTGTTTTCGTATATAAAATAAATTAGTGAGCTAGCTACGTCTTATGGAAGTTATTGTATCGTACTCCCATATTGTGTGAGACATTTTTATACAATGATTAAGGCTTTCACGACAAAATGTCACTCCGTCTAGAGCATGAATGGTCGACAATATCTTATTTGTGTTTCACCATGGTGTATAATTTGATATATATTTATTCGAATGACAGTTTACGTCTCCAGAGAACGCAATTCGATATGTACTCTTCATGATTATTGAATAATTTTACATTTTATGAAAAAAGCATTTGACCATATAGTTGGTTTAGAATGAGGAGGTCGTAACTACTACGTAAGACCTTATATGACTGATACATAAATAAACGTGACAACATAATTTAGTTAAACTAGTCAAGTTAAACAAAATGAAGTTGAAACAGCTAGTGTTACTTAAACTTAAGAGGAGTAAAATTCAAACTGTTTCTTCTTGTTTTCTCAATATATCAAGTTAACTTTGTACTTATCACATTCTCATTGTTAGCCAGCGATATATGCAAATGCATTAGAGACCAATCTTTATTGTAAAAGGGAAGAACCCAAGAAGACAGCTTCCTTTTTCGCCGTGACCGGGTTGACAGTAGACGCGAAAAAAGATGAAAATTGTGTAAAAGTTTATTTTGCTGCACATTGTTAATCGGACATACTTGTCAACTGTCGAATAATTTGATGGGTATGTTTATAAAATTATAAACAAGGAATACAAACAGAATTAGTTCCTCATACTGATATAAATGACTCGCCATGAGAAAATTCAGAATTGTATAAAACTAAGTGAAATTCTGTGTTTTATTATTCGCGCGTTGAATTTTAAAGGGACTGTCACATATACGGAGCGATGTTTTAAAAAATATAATTTCTTTAAAAAATCAAGTAATATAAAATTGCTGACTGTTCGCTTTACAAATATACATCTAAACCTGAGACCGTCCATTTAAATGATTTATTTGACGCATAGCGACTTCTTGGAATTTTATTTAATTTACCTGCATTAACATGTCTTCAAAATCTGATTAATAAAATAATTGTAATTTATCATCTAAGATTCAATAAAATTTCTGTCCCTATCTGACTCTCTATCAAAGTGATATATCGAACTGCGTAGTAATTATGTGCCTTCTTGGACAAAGCGGAATGGTCATTTAAAATGTAGTATAATAAATTAAATATAGGCGTTAAGAAAGAAGTATTATTTTTCTTCAACAACCCTCGTAATTGTTTCCATGATGCCTAGTCGTTAAATTGCTGTAGTTAATTTCTAGACACTAGGTCGATAGAACGATTTCAAAGATGTGCGAATTGACAATATGAGCACACATCACACGATAAGAAATGGGAAGGTAAATAGTAAGACAGATTGATTGTTTTATTAACCTCTGAAACACGTAGAATAGAATGCTCAGCATCTCACGGACACATTTAAGTAGTATAATACTCATTGCGTTCTATAAGAGATGTATCCACTTAGATTGACGCGAAGTTCTGTATCGGTTAGCGGGTAAATGTACTAGGGTTAGTATAGCTTTACCACATTGACATGAGTTTGACCTATTGATAACCATAATTTAACAGTCGATATATTGTCTACGTTTACAACACCGAGTGTATGTTTTCATAATCGGGGAGTATCACGATGACGCTCGAGATGTAATACAAACACAAATCTTAAATGCCGATATTGCACGATTTGCTTGCGGAAATTGATATATTCAAAGCAAGAACCTTGTAATATATTCATGCATAAAGGTCAGGCTCAGGTCAAAATAGCCAAGCTATATCAGGGTTAATATGACTGCTACTTGTATTCATTTAAAGGTAAAATGCCATATTTGTATATAAACACGTTTGTCCTCTTACCAGGAAATACACATTGCACTCTACCAGAAAGTGCACGGATGTATACATTGTACACGTATAACTTTAAACAACCTAATCATAAACTATCCGATCCTTTCAAGGAAATTGTTTGTCAATGCGAACAACTCGTTTATTGCTTAAAGCAAATTGTAATTGCAAAAAAGAGCACAGAATGGTTATTTTGCTTCCCTCAAGTTGTTATTTTACTGATTATACAAATTTTCACTGCGCCTTATTGTCTGTACTTAAATCACTGATTATGTTATCTTGATTGTCTCGTAGATTTTATGCAGCTGGGAATAGAGAAGATGAGCTCATTTAATTGTTCAAATTAGATAACAAAACGCAGTATAACACTAGAATGCAGTTTATCGAACGTTTTATATTGCGCATTCATCCGGTACTGAACATTTTAGCAACGCCTCAGACGATAATTATAACACTTTAAATCTATAATTAGTTATTTTATTCCAACTGTTATGTGATTAAACAATACGTGCTTCAAGTACTGGTACAATGGTTGTCGCATGTGCCCCACACGTGTTTTATACTTTAAACCTTGGTCCTATTTGAAAAATATTTTGGCGATATGAAATATTTCTCCCACTTGTCCAATGCTTTTGCAGCGCTCCCATCTTAAATAACACTCATTTATACACCTTAATTGGACATAAAGTACCACCGATATTATGATGGTATTTAGCAGAACCTTGGCGTCCTATCCTATAAATCAGAGAACTTGAGAAAAAAATAGTATATTTCTTTGTAAACTCCAGGCCAGTCATTTAGTTAGGGGCGAATAAGTCCTTAATAGCGAATTTGGGGATATTGACAAAACGCATTGATTATGAAATTTTAGACCAACTTCGATCTAATGATTGGGAATGTTCGAAACGCAACTCTGCTTCTGACGCACCACAAAGCTCATTGCTTTCCATTGATTGGAAAGCGTCCTTTTCTCTGCGCGGACATGTTGGACGCATTCTTCCTGAAAATCGTGATACATGTACTATATGTGATTGATACAACGAAATATAATCAGAACGGAGAAAAGGTTATCAATGTTTTCAAATGAACAAGAAAAAGGTATTTGAAATTGACTTACATCAACGTGATCCTTGGTACGGTGTTTCAAAATTTTCACCCACACTATTAATCAAACGGTTCCGATGAATGATTAAGCCATAAGTAGTCACATTGAAACTGGCATCATTTCTCTGAATTCTAAGAAAACAATCTTAGATGTGCAAGACATGTTTTTGTTTTTTGATTTTTCCCCAATTCTGATGACAATCTATGACACGAATTCAGTTTAAGATCATGTGAATGTGAGTGTGAGGTTATTTGAAAAGCAATAATTGAAAATTTTGTGACCCGGGCAAACATGTGCAATTCATTTGCAAACACCTTTACTTTCAACAGATGAGGCCATATCAATTAATTTTTTTTATAAATAATATACCTGTAACAGCATTGGCATGGTATTCCATGGATATATATATATATATAACCTGATGTTAAAAGTTTTGCTACTTTTCTCTTTGAGTATAATTCACTATGGAGTGGTGTTTTATTAAAAACAATATAAAGTTAAAATGTGACAAAATTTTGAAAAGTTCACTACAATTATTGATCAAAAGTAATACCGGAGTTAGGAATTCTCGTTAACGTTGCGTCAAATAACACTTGAATGGCATTTGCGTTGTCAGCTAGTTTCAAAAGTCTAAAACTTTGTAACTGTATGTAATAGTGTGTTCAAATTTTCAGGATCTGTTCATAAGATTCGCCTCTTAGAAACGGAATGCATGTATATTCATGATGTACGTAACTTTGTCACTAAGCCCTGTTTTTTGTGAGAACGGCGCATATATCATTTAATTATTTTGAAAGACGTAATATGTCCAGTACCGAGTACTGCAAATAACAGTAATACTGGTGCATACTATCTGCCACAAATTGATAGATTAATATTTAGTTATATTAGGAGAAGTCTCAGATTCAGTACAAACATGAACACCCTAGAGGATCGTTGAGCATTCGTAAATGAATTTATATGTAGAAGCAATGCATATATTTCTATAAATGTCAGAATGCATTACAATTACCAACGCATAATGCAATGCTTAATTAAGATAAACTGTCTGTGATATTCTTGTTTTGGGTATTGTCTCTACACGAACAAGCCATCATAATGAAGACATATTATGCTGCGTGTTCTAGAGTTAACATATAAATATATAAGTTTGTCTCAGCTACAATGAAAATTGTAGGATAGGACGCTAAGGTTCTGCTAAATACCAGCATGATATCGGCAACAACTTGTGTCCAGTTTAAGTGTATCATTTTGTTTTATTTAAATTTGAGCACTGCAACAATATCTTATTCATAAGGATCAATAGATACTTCCACATCGCCGATATCATTTTCTAAATACGAACAAGGAGTTCAGCATAAAACAGGCGTGTGACACTTGCAACAACCAGGGCAATTGAAGAACGTATGATTTAATCACGTATCAGTTGAAGTAAAATACCTAATTATGTTAGAACATTTGTCTGAGACGTTGATAAAATGTTCAATACCGGATGATAGCGCAATATAAAACGCCCCATAAACTACATTCTAGCGTTATAATGCGTTTCGTTAGTTATATAATGTAAACCATTAAATGATCTTATATTCTCTATTCCCAGCTTCATAAAATCCAAGAGACAATCAAGATAATAATTATCAGTGATTTAAGTACATACAATAAGGGCAGTGAAATCTTGTATAATCAGTAAAACAAACCTCGAGGGAAGTAACCCAACGGTTTTGCTGACTTTTTTGCGATTACAATTTGCTTTAAAGCAATAACCAAGTTGATAAACAATTAACTTTACCTTGAAAGGACAGTATTTTATGCTTAGATTGTTTCTAGCTATACGTGTACAATGTGTAGAATCACGTGAGCATATAATTTGAAATGAATAACGTTTCCATTCAAAACAATTGCGATATCGACCGCCAACGGTGAGATTTTTCTTGCTTATAGCAATTGCAACATGTGCACGTTTTTTAAACATATTATACAACCCGAAGAACATCTGATTTATGTAGGAACATTAAACACTTACCAATTCTTTTGTATATTAAGCTGAACTAATGCTCGACCAAATTATTACACTCGGTTGGAAACTTAATTTGGTCGAGCATCAATTAGAAACGGCTAAAGGTAGAGCAACATTGGTACTTGCCGGGTATTCTTATATATGCTGGAGATACTTTAGGCTATATTATATAACCATATTAAATGCACGATCGTTATAATCAAGAAACCGCAATAGTTTTGAGTGTAAACGTTATTCATTTGATCACTGGTGTAGGTGCTCCGACTTTGGCGAGTGTATGTTGTTTCTACGAGTATCGGGTGTAGTATATGAAAAATTCAGACTACTTCTGGAACATCCTTTGTATATTTCGTTTTCATATCATATTGAGAATGCAATCAATAAATCAAAACACTTTCGTTAAGTTCAATCTAGTTCACATAACTGCAATTTCGTAGTCAATGTTATTAAATCTGCTTCGTATCTTTTACAATTGCTTGTGCACTGTTTCTATGGTGAGTTTTCCTTGTGGAATGTGTCATCCATGTGTTATACTTTCACCAACAGTCAAGGTGATTCTTGTCCTGGTTTATTATATGTGTATGTGTCCGTGAATTCTCAATTAAAACAAATAATCTGTCATACTATTTGCCTTCCCAGTTCTCATCATGCCATTTGTGCTCTTATTGTTCTATCGACTGAGTGTCTGGCGATTAAATACAGCAATGCAACGATTACACACCATGAAAAGCAATTACAATACTATATTTAATATTTGACAATCCCCTTTTTGATAGACGTCACATGTAGTTGATGTTGACGGTTAGGTGTATCGCTTTGAATTGTAGGTATATGATATTTGAAGCATTATTTCTATATTAAAACCTCGCCAATAGCTCGCTTGATAACATTACAAAAACACGTTTAATGCATGAAATTGTTTATATCAATTGACAACACGTAAAAGATCTTTTATATGTGATAGTATCTTTGAAACTTGGTCGTATATATATAACATTAAAATACCACAATTTTCAGACATTCAACGAGTTCGAATAAGAAATGATAACTCTGTGATGAGTTTATATTATATAACTGTTATCTTGCAACGATCTAAATATGTCATTATCAATTTGCTTTCCATTCAAACAACATACATTGTAGGCTTTTTTTACCAATTTTGATTGAATATAATCGAAGAACATAAAATTGCTTTCACATGTTTGTCTCATTGAAATTACATAAAAGATTGTCAGATATAAACATACGATTTGACTGTATCTTAAATGATACAAATTACAACACTTTAATTAATCAGAATTGGATTTCGGAAGACATGGAAATACATCAGAATTTAATAGAATTCCAAGAAAACGCTACATGCATGCATCAAATCAATCATTTTCGAATTCAACGCGCTTATGATAGAACACAGGATGCAAGCAGTTTTATACAAGTCTACAGTGAATCATTTTTTTCAGTATGAGAAACTCTTTGTTATTGTTGTTTCACACACACAGGGTGTTTCATAATATATATCCCCATTACAAACTAATGCCATAAGAACATGCTTGATCTCAGCTGATATCTTCATATACCAATGGGTAGCCACTATTTCACCATTTGATTCAGTATATAACATGACAAGTTTGCTATCATAGCAACCCAGAAAATAAAAATCTTGCAAAATGTCTTTTTCATTATTGTCAAAATGAGGTTCAAAATGTTTCCCCAAATTAATAGCATAGCTTGTTAAGTCATGAATGACATAACAAGTTTAATAATGTTTATTACCCAAGTTAAATGTTGATTTCACTGTTTAAAATTGTATACAACAAGTTTAGATAAATTAGTGGTACATGTACAGTTATTTTTGGTTTCTAGTTGCTAGGCAACAAACAAACTTAACCACACAGATACATTCTCACTTGTAGTCCAGTAAACAGGAGGATGGTTTTCGACGAAAACTTTTTCTAAATTGATGTGATGAATTCACAAAGAGTCATATGGAGTCTACAATACTGCCATAAAAAGCAATTGATGACTTTAAAAACACGATTTTGAAAAAGAAACACCCAAAGATGAGCAAGTTGGTTACTGGTACTTTGTATTAATTAAAGCGAGCACTTAGCGTTTTGCGTTAGATTCTTTCGTCGCTTAGCAACTGGTAACCAAACAGCTGTATCACTCATAAGTGTTTAGATTATTACAAATGGATGAAACTTTCACATAGATATAATATTTATTTATTTAAACTGGTTATATCATGCAATACTTAAAAAAACAATATATTATTCAACTTGGGATTTTGACATTTATCGAAAAAAATGAATTTTTAGGGGAATCTTAATTCCTATCTTGCATTGATAGAAACATTGTCATGTAATATACGAAATAAAATGGTGGAATGTTGGCTTTCCACTGGTAAATAAATATATCAGATGAGATCAAGAATGTTCTCATGGCATTAGTTTGTAATGGGGACAGATATTATGAAACACCCGGTACCCGTCGAATTGTTCGACGGTAGACCAAAGAATGTCAAATAAACAACGTGACTGTTGACACATGTTGCCATATACACATTTACACACTTTTCGTCTTTTTTGTTCAAGTCTACTGTCACTCGGATCACAGCGATACAGAAACCTGTCTTCTTGGCATCCTCTTTTTTGCCGTATAGATTCGTCTCAAGGGTATTTGGATACAATGTATATGGTCAGATGCTTTATCTTACCATGCCCTATCACTCAACAATTTGTCAATCGTACAAGGTACTTATCAAAGACTGGATAATTACTTTCACTCGAGACTATAAATTACCTATCACTCTCGTTCGTGTTAATATGTATCCAATAACACACCACTGCGACAGAAAAATAACATATTGTCGACCATTCCTGTTCTAGATTGAATGACATTCTGTCCTGAAAGACTTTATCATTACGTAAAATGCCCTACATAATATGGTAATGCGATACACTATCTTCACCAATTGTATTACCTAGTATAGTTAGCCAACTCTGTATTACAGAAGAGGGTTTGCGCAGTAGAATTATATGTATAGGTTATAGATCATATATTAGATTTATAAACAAATTAGAGCAAGGGAGCGCCAGCGACCCGCAGCTCTAATTTGTTTATAATTCTAATATGTGATCTATAACCGGCTTATAGTTTACCCGCCCACTTTTGGTGAGCTTCCCAATGCTTTTGTATACAAACAATAGCATGTCCATTTATTGAGAGTGAAAAAGTGTTAAGGTGTTTCACCGCTTTTGGGTGGAAGTTTAAAAATCGCAGTCACTTGGGTGTATTGTGAGCGTCTGACAACGAGAACAAATAATACAAAATGCTTAAAATTGATTTTCAGCATCTTCCCATGTCTTAAAATCCCGAGTGTACTTACTTGTTATTCCGATTTTATACTTTTAATGAAAATACAGAAACACCCTTAACTCAATCTCTACAGATGATATAATCCAAATGATATTAAACATATAATCTAGCGAATTGGTTACGACGTATTTAAAACGTAGTTCTGTGCGCCCATATCAAACTTATTTAATAGTTTTAAATAGTATCCCGAGCATTTTAGAGGATGGTTCTTTTGTATTTATTCCTGCATTTATTCCTGCAGAATATAAACTAATACATGCAGAAGTACCCAAATTAAACTGTCAGCACCTTGATGTATGAACTAGTTTCGAAAAATAGAATGGTCGTGAAATCTGAATACAACTGATGCAAAACGTTGATTATTTTTGTTACCTCCCCTGTTTTCAGCATTTCTGAAATCACTAAAAGTGTAATAAAAATAAACTAACCGAGCAATTGTCATGAAATCTTGCATGAAACTTCAATATTTGTCACTCTACTTGACGACTTGTTGCATGCATGGAAACAGTATGTCGTTCAACGATTTTTCACGTTAAACACAAAAACGAAAATTAACATATTTTAAAATAGCATTTAACAAGATGCCAAAATGTCTCAAAATACGCCCGTCTTGATTGTGCTAGTGAAAAAAATATTGATTATAAAATAAAAGCCCATATAATGTCAAAACATTTTTGAACAATCATCTTTAAACTCATCTTGGCCTAGATATTACACCCATGAGCATCGTCAGCAAGTTTGAAGACGATCGGATGAAAATTGTTTGAGCTAGAGTACAGACAAGGCCAATTTCACATTTATTTTGGTAAAAGAAGGACCATAACCCAAGAAGGCCTGCACCTCTTTGGCCTATAATCGAACTTGGCCTAGATATTACACCCATAAGCATTGTCAGCAAGTTTAAAGATGATCGGATGAAAACTATTAAAGCTAGAGTACAGACAAGGCCAATTTCACATTTTTTGGTAAAAGAAGGACCATAACCCATGCACCGATTTGGCCTATAATCGAACTTGGCCTAGATATTACACCCTTCAGCATTGTCAGCAAGTTTGAAGACGATCGGATGAAAACTGAATGAGCTAGAGTACAGACAAGGCCAATTTCACAGTTTTTTGGTAAAAGAAGGACCATAACCCAAGAAGGCCTGCACCGATTTGGCCTATAATCGAACTTGGCCTAGATATTACACCCATAAGCATTGTCAGCGAGTTTGAAGATGATCGGATGAAAACTGTTTGAGCTAGAGTACAGACAAGGCCAATTTCACATTTTTTTGGTAAAAGAAGGACCATAACCCAAGAAGGCCTGCACCGATTTGGCCTATAATCGAACTTGGCCTAGATATTACACCCTTAAGCATTGTCAGCAAGTTTGAAGATGATCGGATGAAAACTGTTTGAGCTAGAGTACAGACAAGGCCAATTTCACATTTTTTTGGTAAAAGAAGGACCATAACCAAAGAAGGCCTGCACCGATTTGGCCTATAATCGAACTTGGCCTAGATATTACACCCATAAGCATTGTCAGCAAGTTTGAAGACGATCGGACAAAAACTGTTTGAGTTAGAGTACAGACAAATATTGGACGCCGCCGCCCGCACGCACGCACGCCCGCACGCACGCACGCCCGCACGCCCGCCTGCCCGCCCGCCAAGGGTGTTCACATAATACGTCCCGTTTTTCAACGGGCGTATAAAAAATCAAATAACTTGCACAGTATAACATAAAAAATACTGTTTGCTTCCTTATATACGAAATTTTATGTATACCAAATTTTATGAGGATTAAAGCAAAAGTTTTTCGATAAATTACAATTATCAGTTTTTAGGGGTTGTCCCCAAAATCCAAGAATATCTTAAAAACTAGCCGAGCAAACCTGTTGGGATTTTCCAGAATGATTGTCGTAAATGTGTTCTTTATAAATATTACACGTTTTATATACATTGTACAGAAAAATGGAAACACCGGTGAATCACCTTAAGCAGATTATAAATTGCTGAAATAATAACAGTAAAATTATGGGAGTAGGCGGGTCTAGTTTTCCATATAAGGAAACAGCCAAATTGTCCTAATAAATGGATTTACTAAATAGTTATTATGTCCATTGCACAAATAAATGAATAAGTGGTCCCAAATTTTGAAAATCCCTAGCTTTTGATTGGACTAAGAAGTAGGGTAAACTATAAGCTGTCTTATGTGTCCGAAATTCCATTATGCTTTACGTTATAGTAATTGTGTGTCATTATCAATTAATGTTAAAGTGACAATTAATGTGAATAATTATGTGTAATTAACGATAATGTCAACTATGATCTGTACATTACTTACTAAATTAATTTATCAATTAAAGTTAATTTGTCGTAAATTATAAATGAATATAATGAAGACAATATTCGGGTCCCATGAGTGTTCATGGCTTGCTAAGAATTCTAATTAAATGATACACTTAGCGATAAAGAGGCGTTCCCTTTAACTTTGTTCGTTTAAATCGATTCAGGAATATGATACATAAAATCAGAATCATTATTGCTCAGACAAACTTCTCAAATTTTCAACAAAAAGCTCCAACCAATTACCGAGAAAAGAATGAAAACATATTTCCGTAACGAGCCAAAGAGTCTCGAGTTGTTTCTCATTAACCACATAATAATAAATCGCTTGAAGCGATAAATTATTATTGGTGATTTAAATATATTTTTGACATTTTAAAGACATGTTTGAACACAAATTATGATGATTGGTAGTGCTTTTAATGTGATAAAAGAGAAAAATATGCTAGTTATAGAGAATCTGATAATATTCGGGCAAAATAGAGCTTAGTTGGTTTATAAATTAGCAATACATCTCCCCCATAATGGAGGGGGAAGCTAATTGATATGAGATATTAATGGCTGTTCCCGGAATGCATTTTCGATAATTAAAGTGGTAATCAAAAGTTTAGATTTAAGAACTTAAACTACCAAATGCACACACGAACAATTTCAAATATGTTTGACTTGTCTACAAAACAGAGGCTTGATATTTTCATTCGAACCTGTGAAAGCAAACACTACCTATTCGACTCTTCTACCCAAATGTTTCACGGATATTTTATTCGTTCCGTTCCAACTTGATCTTATTGGCATAATTTTTGCTGATTAGGGATTAGTTTGATCCTGATATTATAAAAGACAATTCTCCCGTTGGAATAAATCCTTACCAAACAACTAAAATTCTGAATATCTGTGGTGACATTATGACACTAATTCCACCAACTTTGGTCGTTCGTTAGCAAGGAACGGCAGAGGTTAAATCAGATTGACGTAGCTCAGATACTTTTCCTAGACTTTTAGTTTGATGACGTCATAGAATATTCCCGTGCGTTTAAGATCACGTTGACTACAGTAGCTGCACTAATGTTCGGTACATCCTCCTTTGGGCTGTGCCTAATTTTCAAACATGGTAAGCGATTTTATAACTGGATATCTGAAACATTCAATAATCTCTCTCGTGCGTATTATATGTACACATACAGTACCCACCAAATATATACATAACTTAATCTTTAATTTACTTGCCTTAATAGCATTGTTTGCAGCACAGAGAAACAACTATGTTGTTGGCCAGGACTTTTAGTTTTTTATTTAAGTTTAAAGACCGTATCCTAATTGGTACCCTAGATGTTAAATATTAAGTTTAAGTTGAAGTATATTTGCTTTGCTTGAAAGGTAACTTGGTCATAAAAATATGTCCCGTAGACCAAATGGTTATTTTAATCAATACATTTGCATCTTTATTTCTATCCCATTTGTTACTGGTTAAGTAAGATCTACTTTAGTTTCTGAAATATACTGAGCGTCAAAAGTTTCGCAAACGAATTAAAAAAAATGTTATTTTTAAATTGTGAACTCGAAATAACTTTTTACTAACACTGTCTATTTGTTTACCAATAGTGTTCATGTTGAACCCATTTCCGTTGGCCTTCGTTACGCTTGGATGATCACACCATCACAAATGGTAAAACGTCTTTTCAAGGGTGCAAAGTAAGGGCTATTCATTTTCGACTAAATTTCCACTTCCAATTTACTTGATACATGTCTGTGATACGAAATACACAAATCGTTAATCCAAACAGTTTGCAATGTACGCTACATTTGAGGGCAAAAATTGACAAACATGAACACTATGGGTACACAAATAGACAGTATAAGTAAAAAGTTCGTTCGAGTTAACAATTTAAAAAAAATGAATTTTTAATTCGTTTGCGAAACTTTTGACGCTCAGTGTACTATTATTGTGACTGTCTGACAAATAGATATGGAATAGTTTAAAGCAGTTAGTATGCTACAAAAAATGTACATCTGTCAAAAAAGTGTCTACTTATTTGGCGGGCACTGTATACATTTATATCGTCGCTTTTTTCAATAAACATACAATGCCATTTTATCAAGTAAACGATCGGCGTTTATGTGTGCAGCAATATTAGAATGCTATTTGTATGCATGTTGCGTTATCTATATAGATAAGGAAGCATACTGTGCTTTATTTATGTGCATGGTTCTGTAAATATTGATTGTTGCTGATGCACTTGCTTCATGATCAGCTGTAAAGCTTTCATATTGGTACTACGTGTTAGATATAAATCATATTTGACAGCTTCTATGTAACGTTTGTGTTACAACACGAGATTCCATCTGTTATCTGCGCTGACTGCCTTGATGAGAGCGCAATAACACAATTGCGGATGTGTTTTTGTAATATATAGTATGCTTCAAAATAAAATTCGCGTCGCAAAGTGAGAATCATGAATATGACATTTGTTATATGGCCCTTGTAAAATTTGGCAGATCAGTTTCAAACAGCAATATTGATAGCTGTTTCGTTTATTGTGTTGTTCAGTTGTTTGTGGGGATGTATGATGTTGCGTGTGGGCTGATTTTCTGTAACGTGTGTGGTCATGTTTGAGTCGTTCAAGCTTGGTGGTTTCTGGTGCTGTCGGATTTCTGTCAAATTGACAACTGTCTTATAATGCCGAGTTTGTAAATATTGTTTCCTTTATTGATGGTTGCTACAAGCCACGTAGTTAACATGGCTAATTTTACTTGATGTAAATGACTAATTGTCCTTATGATATGTGCGTTAACTATCGATATCCTATAAACTAAAAGATGGCATGACGGTACATAGCCTGCCCAAAACCTTTATTTAACTATTATGGCATCATTGGTGGTTTGGTATTATTACACGGCAGATGTTACATCTTTGTTGCATTAAAGTACATATAAATAAGCTGAACGTTTTCATTATCAAATAACTAATATCGCTGGCTTAGAATGAGACGGTTGTAAGTACAAAATCAATATTTTGAGAAAACGAGAATAAACGGTATACTTATAGTAAAACAAGCTTTTACAACTTCATTTTGACCCTCATGACAAATTTTCATGAGTTTAGGCTCATAAGAAGTGCCTTATGAAGTAAATTTCAAATATGCATTAGTCTTATAAGGGTCACTTACGACCTTCTTATTGCGACCTTCTTATTACGACATCAAGCCAGCGCTGTATATTACGCCTCTCGTTGTCAGTCAGTTCACTGCGCAAGAGTTTTCGGCGTTATTTTTCAACTTTCTTAATGGCTATAAATGTGATATTTACTATTTTCACGGATTTGTAAATACCTTATCTATTGTGCGCAAGCGCATTGACTGACAAGTAGTTGAATGTGAGACAAATCTGATGTATGAAACACGATTGGTATAAAATAGGAGTATTAAATACGTTCGTAAAGAATAATGCGACGGTCCAGAGTTTATAGTCAATAATGCAAGTCATTTGAATACACAGTATATTGAATAGTGTATGGAATTACACCCTTTGTGAATTAAATGAATGTCAGCATCTATTGTGTTACAATGTGATCAGTCTCATATATTTTTTACTATGTTCCTATTATACCCAGTATTAGTCTTTCTAGCGCAGTCAGTGTCATTTGAAAGTTATATTAAAGTGTAACACCATTTAACATACAAACAATAAATAGTAAATTGCTGATTGACCCTTACGAATATATTCAGTACACTCCCGTCAAGAGGAACGTTAATTTGGTAATAAATCACGTATCGTGACAAATATTATCTTTTAATATTTGTACATTGAACAGCATAATTGCGACAATAAAGTTTTCTTTCTAACGCTGTTCGTGTTTAATTTTACTCAGTAGATAGTATTCCTTTCAGACCATATAGTTTGTCTACTGATATAATTCTGTTAGTTAAATAAGTGTTATTTATACAGACATTGAAATAGATTATGTTACTTGCATGACCAATATATTGTCAATTGATATACTTCTGTTTGGTAAAGTCGCTTTATCTAAATAGACAACGCGTGTGCTGCAATTATATAAAAGACACAATGAACGCCGATTACCTTTACTTCAATTTATAGTTTACCCTACTTCTTCTAAGTCAAATGCCAGAGATTATCAAAATCTTGACCACTTATTCATTTATTTTGCAAAATGGGTTTAATATCTCATAAGTTATTAACAAAATTTGATAGTTATTTCCACTTTTCTTTCTAGACATTATTATTACCTATTTTATGTTTTCCGGCTTTTGATTGGCCGCAATTCACAACCAATCAAATCCCTTTTACATTCACTTAGTAGGTAACGTAGTAGTGTAGTCAATATCTAATATGAGAATTTCAGCGTCAAGGAAGATTGAATGGGTCTCATTTACTACATCACGATGTCTGGACCAACAGGTTTCTAGACGAAATAATAAAATAAACATGATTGATCACACAATGAACTGTATTTGCTTTCATTCATTGCAATGCAAATGACCTGTTGGAATTGTTATCGAAAGCCTTTTAAGCTGTGATGTCAATCAATCGGGACAGTTTTTAGATTGCGTACTTGTTGCCAAGCACTGCAGAATCTTTATTGCTGTTCATCATTTGTCTTGTGTAACATTGTTTTCCTTTATTACGCATGTTATGTTGTAAACCGCATACTTTTATCTTTTCTTGCATCTCGACATAGCACTATTAGGTGTGAAGTGCGTAGAAGCAAGCCAGAAATGGTAATTATATTCGCTATAATTTGCATTTATCGCCATCTGGTGCATATTATAGAACATTCTTTGTCATCACTAACAGTGATTGCTAAAGGATGTGAAAAAAGTTCGTTGTGGTCTGGAAGTATAAATCTTAGCATTACTTTTGTTAAACGAAATATTCTAAACACATGCACATTTGTCATCGATTAATAGAACGCGGAACGAATCTTACGATGACGTGAATCCATTGTCATTTGAAAAGATGATTTAGCTCACAAAATGAAACACAGTCAACTTTTAGGATTTTAGTTGTTCATGCTGGTGAACAATACGCTAAAATATGCGTTGTTGTGAAGATCTAGAGCTTTGATATTTAGTAAGAAGCATAATCTAGTCTTATGTCTTAATTAGAGGTAAATTACTTCGTTTGTCATCATAGGCGCAAACACACATGTAAGCGATCCATGTCCATATGAACCATCTTGTTAAGATTGTTTTCGTGCTGCCTAGCATTGATGTTGAGCAACTGGTTTCAATGATGGTATCTTCTTTTTATGTTTCAAGGCTTTAAGCGTTGTTGCATCTCGTGACAAATTATAACTGTCTAAATTACGATATTTGGTGAGAAGTGGGTAGAAGCAAACCAGAAACAAAACTGTACTCTAAGTTAATGGCATGTGTCTATGGACCTGACGAAATTTTCAGCAATCGCACAGAATAAAATATGCGAACATTGAACTATGTGATCAGTTTTTAGCCATTTGTTGGAAATTACAGAACAAAACACAATCTAAAACACACCACACACTTCAAGCTAATTACTCCTATGAGTATTGTACATTGCACGAAGTTCAGCAATCCAAGCTTCCGTGTTTTTAATATTTAGATTTGAGATCTCATTTACATTATTAAGCATTCAAAATGACACTTTTACCATCAATCTAAGCTTTGTGAAAGCACGTTTCTCTACGAGTTACCATCGTAAGTGATCTTGATACGACAGCTTTTAGAAGCGAGCAACATTATACAGAGAGCTAATCAAGTGACATAACATTTATTTAGCTTTTACTGTACAATCGCATAACAAATACAAGGTCACATCCATTTGATGGACTGCTTTTATAATTTAGCTATCACAAAGGGCAAATGTACCAATATAAATACTGTAGCACACAAGGTTACATCCATTTGAAGGACGGCTTTTATAATTTAGCTTTTTACAAAAGACAAATGTACCAATTTATAAAATATTGTAGCTCATATACAACCCAACTTCATTTAGACACAGTGGCGGCGTCTAAGCAACACGCTCAAGAGTAAAACATCGAGCATAAAACACCTTCTATATTTGTTACACAAAAATCCATTAATTAGGTATTGTAATTTTAAATAACAATATTAAACCATTGCAGTTAAAATGATGCAAGAGTAACAAAGTTTGGTTCCATATAGGCTTCACAGCACAACCTTTTGACTTTTTATTTTGTTTTCATTACTGAAACATGAATTAAATGAAGAAATGTACGTATGTATGATATCAAATCCTATTTACGTTCAGTGTTTACCCTAGGTTCGAAAACCATTATGACTATCCTGATACAAACAAACATTGAAAAACACGTCATTACAACTTCGATCCTCGTCAGTATTATTATTGCAAACAAATACAACCCTCAAACATTAACAATCTTAATAACTTTCTGAAATAGCTGAATACTTGTTTGTGTGAAACCTACTTTCCCGTAAACAGGTTGGAGTCATGATTGTAGTAAGCTTGTATGAAGGCATTATCTCTATTAATATTGAAGTTATAAGAGTAAAAAAACTTGTTCTTTTTTACCATAAATGTCCAAACCAATCTGTCCTTTAACACTTAAACGATATTGTATGGCCTTATGACCACATTAGCTACATTATACATTTCTCCAGGTCTGTCTCGGTTGTCCTCCCTTTTTCTCCAAACGCAATGTGATAATATCATTGTAATTAATGTAGAGTGTTTCATAAAAAATAATAATAAACACGAATGTATGTACGAAAAGCTGCTTATCTCAAAACATTCAAGCACTGATATGTATGGAAATTTATTTTGCAATAGAACATAAACAAACTACTGAAGACAGAAGAAACTACAAGTGTCCATACAATGATACATGATTGCCAGGCAACATACTGATATCGCATATACATACCCGCTGCATTTTAAAGTCTGTATCGGCTGGCTCTTGTTTTGCTTGTTTGGCGCCTCAGTATAGCTTTGAATGGTGTGTTTTTATGTATAACAATGTTTAATTGCCATTATATATAATGTATATTTACCAGGCTTCTAGCCAGCTCTCAGAAATATGTCATCGCATACTTCACACTTAAAAAAATAACTAACTGAAGACTTTATTCCATTTACTGAAGACATTATCAATCTTTCTTTTATATATCTGATGACACCATCAATTGGTTGTTTACCCATTCACAGTGATATACACATTTTACACATATATAGATAACAGAAGTCGAGACGTAATGGCTACACAATTCAACTTGCATATCATTTGACAAATCAGTCATTATATATACCACAAACTCATCGTTCGTCTTAGATTCTTTTACAGCGATAACGATAGCGATATTTGTTATTGGGGCATGATATATCACCGACCACCTTAACTCTTACCAAACGATGTCAGAGATTGAACTGTTTAAAGTTGAAAATGATAAACGGTATTTCAATTTTCAATTGGTAACCTGCCAATTACATGATGTTGAATGAGAATTTCTCCGATAGCCTCCTGCGGGTAGAGATTACTCGTATGCAAGGCTTTGGCTCGTCTGTGTGATATATTTTAATTCAATATGAGTTAAATATTGCCAAATTGCTTGCTTAGACTGAGAAGGTCGTAACTACTACTTACTACTACATATTAAATATCTGGAGGATAAGGCGCTTCTAATAATACGCATGTTTTTATGAAAATCGGAGCTTGTCATGTTGACCAAACTGAAGTTGAAAAAGCTTGTTTTTCCATCAGAGCAATTTTCAGACAGTTTTTATTTGTTTTCTCAAAAAATCGCTTTGGTACTTACGATCTTCTCATTCTAAGCCAGCGATATGATTAATGCCAAATGTGAAAGGTATTGCTAATAAGTCGAACTTGACCATCTGACCATCGGTGAATGCCGCTAAGATTGCTTTTAAAAAAGAAACGACATTAGTCGCACAAAATCATCTTGTAACTAATGAATATGATAACAACATTTTCTGAAGTTCGTGAACGTTCTATACATTAGTATCCAAATTTTTAAATCACGCATGTGCCTAGGCACGATTGAATGCTAGTATGAGTTTGGTGTTCATGAAAAACTAAGCTTATATACAGGGTGTCCCAAAAAAACGGGGACCTACCTTAAAACCTTATTACTCATTCATATTTTGATGAATTAGGCTGATATTTTGTGAAAGTGTACCTGTTGAAATATGGTGCTTCAAAACAGGAAGTGACGTCATCATTTTCACTATGGCAACTTTTCAGATATTGTTGCTTAATCACCTGAAATGGGTCATTATGAGAAAAGGGCATTTGTGTCAGGGCACTAATTGTTAGAAAACAACATATAAAGTCAAAGGGTGATCAAAATATTGTGAAAATAAAACAAATATGACAAGAAATAGCAAAATATAGGAAAACGTGGCATGTTTACTGACCAAAGGGGAAGTGGAAATCCTTCCATAATAGCATCAAAAATCATTCAAAGATTAAAAACGTAAATATTGTCAAGGACTATTACAAAAAGAAGCTCAGACTATATTAAGAAGCAAAAAGTGAAGTTTTATCCAAACGAACAATCCATACATACATTTTGGAGTAATTGTGCATGTCAGAAATTTTAAAACAGCACCATATGCTAGCAGAAAACACTTCTTGTAGTAATTCAGCAGCAAATCAGGATATGTTTGCGAAATAGTACAGGTATCTTACCTCATATCACAGGCTATATTACCTAAAAGTTTACTCAAACTTGATCCCAATAGTAAACCTGTTTGCTAAACATAATGAACTAAGGTATCACAAACCATAAACAATGATTTGGAGCACATGAGAAGAAGTTAGAGGTCAGCATGGAAATATATCTCATTGAATTCTGAAATCCCTGCTTCACTTTATGCCTGTTTATGGTATTTTACTGAAACTTGCGATTGTAAACACGGCAGGTAACTCTGTGTACTAAACTAAATAATCATGACAGTGATGCTAGCATTCTGAACAGTGTTTTTCCCTTATTGTTTTGACATATTAATAGTGTGATATCTATAATAGAGAAAAAAATTACAACTGTTTATCCTAGGTCCCCGTTTTTTTGGGACACCCTGTAGACGATTAATTCGCAGCGATGTGGTAATCACATTTTAAAGCCGGACAGGTAATATTAGACGAACGCGTGAACAAAAAGTAATTGATAAATTTGGATTACATTCGTCAATGGATTGCCATAACGTTTATTCAAAATGACAAATGACAAACAGAAATTAGTTTCCACGTTTTGTATTGCTTTGTTGAGAACCAGAAATAAACGGTTGTCTTCTATCGGGTTCAGGGTTGATTACTAAAGTGTAATTAGCTACCCGTAGATTAATTCATTGCACTGACAACAGTGTCATCCAAACGTGGAAATATTGATTTACACTGGCAAGCACGTAAAGCGATTTGGCAATACTGGAAAAAAACATTGCCGACGAAGCAACAATTAAAGTGGCTGCGGTCACACGTGCTTATCCCTGTGGGTTCAGATTTCCAGAGCATTATTGTTGCTATTTCACGCTGACTTGCCGTAACAAAAATACAATATATAAAAAGAGAACGCAAACGTTGGATGGTTTATTTCGCTAGGGCATAGTACGAGGCTGAAAAAAGGCAACCAAACTAAATAATTTCGGCTGTTTATTTGTGTGTTCGCCTTAAAATTGGCATATATGGTATTTACAAAAAGCCGCGTCCGCATGGTCCTGTACAATCTGCAAAATTGTAAGAAATAACCTCTCACTCAAAACCAACTGCATATGGCATCTGATAACACCATCGAATGTTGTGTAAAGTGTTCCACAATTATTAATAACAGTCAGTCGAGACATAATGGCTGCAATATTCAAAGTTCAAATGAACTGACACAACAGTAATTAATTATTCTGCAAGCACATCGACTTAGATTCCTATATTGCAATATTTCTGACATGGTCGTTGAAGAATGAAATAACACCGACTACCGAAATGTCATCTGTGTAAAGGAATAAACATTGATGATTATTAACGAGCATTAGATTATCCACTCGATATTAAATCTGACACTTACATGATAGATAATGAGAATTTCTCAGATATGCTTCCTGACTTCAAAATATGATTTATTGCCTAACCATACAGCAATTCGTTAGATTAAGCATGTCTTTCTTTTACAAAAAGATAGGAGGAAATCGGACAGGGCATGCAGCACTCAACATAACCAACTGATCACGGAAAACAGTAACAACATAATACAATTACATGGAACAATGCCCACACATAACCTTACGAAAAATAAAAAGCCCAAGTCCCTACTGATACAGAGCAGGATGACCTTGTTTACGTTTACCACAGGTGACCAAATGAGGCGTAACTGCAATTTGGCTTAGGTACCAAACACCATGCCAAAATCCGCGAAATCTAGCGTCAAAACCATGCCCCAAAGATCACATGAGCAAAAAATACCACCACCCAAGTAACCTAACAGCTAGTGCCCGACACGTACGAATACATATAATATGAATGAGGAATAGTGGGTTACTCAATCGGTTTGGGTATATTCCCCGTCTCGTAATCAAAGTAAAAGAAATGCATTATGTGCCTTATTCAAACGGTAAGATCTACACATTCAATTGCAGCACTGTAAATTTTATTTAGAGTTTCAGTACATAGCCTAGTTTGAACAGTTTGATAGCCTTTGATAGCCGGAGAAAAAGAGCGTGTAACCTTTGTGCTCCAGTATAATTATGCACTGTCCAGACGTTCTGACATATAAATTGAACTTATGCGCAATGTAGTATTTTTGTACACTTTTGTGTGGGCATTGCTCAGGTTAGTTATGTTGGGGCACAACCAGCCCGTAATTTAGTTTAAAACACCAAATACAGTGACATAACGTTAATGCAACATAAAGAGGCACAACATACAAGTTAATAGGTTTACGAAACAATTTCGATACTGTTGAAACACAATTTTACTGAATACGACCACACTAATACCACGGAAGTGAGCAACGGTTATGTTATCATACCTATATCCATGTATAGCCGCCTACATAGCACATATACAATGTTCTGCAATAAGCAATTCACAACCAGCAACTATACTTTCCCACAGAAGGACCCTCGAGACTTTTTTATGGAATAAAGTGAATCTACAAAACGGTCAGTGGCCATTAACTGTTAAAAGTTAATCGGTTAAAGATCTTCTTTCTTCGTTTTTATGACGTCCGGTCTGTTTTATTGACCAAATGTCAATTATATCCATTTGTAAAATAGCAATGTAACGACGAGGCATATCCTGAAGTGGGGACTTATGAAACAAGGTCGGGTTTTAGCGGCATTACATTCGGTGACTTGGGATCACCGTTTTTTGTTGTTGTTATTTCTTTGTGACTTTTGGTAATCACGCATTTTTGCGGCGGGGATTTCTGGTGTTAATAATTTGGTTGGGCTGTGTGTGGGCATTGCTACGGGTAGTTGTGTTGTGTTGTGTTGTTACTGCTTTCTTTGCTCGGCTGGTTAAGTTCCGTTCTGCCTTCCCTGTCCGATTTCCTAATACATTGTATGCGTAAAATAGAGGAATTTTCAAGTATTTTCGAAGATGATGATGCTCAGTGTCGAAGACGAGTGATAAGGATGCAAGGCAATTCGTTGACAATTTATTGACGCAAATGACTCCGAACATTAGTTACTGGTCCCAAATGTTGGTCATGCCTCTCATCGTGACTAGCACTTTTGTATCATTAAATTATTTCTCAATGGGAGTTATTTCAGCATCAAAGCGTAAAACAGTTTTCTGCTATTATTCCAAATGAACTGGTAAATTGTATTTAGGAGATAATTTTAATTGTTTTATTATTTTTGATTTTCTTCTTTTATTTAATTATAAAAGCGCGCGTATAAATGTTTATTACTGTGAGTTTTATGTTTAGTATACATAGATGCGTCACAAATCTCTATGTTTGTGGTTTTATTCCATTTTGAATCATGTGAATGAAATAATGGGAGCTATCCTACCATGATAGAAATTGGGTGTCTTCTAACGTATATGTGTACTTATTTTAATATTTTCGGTCAATGATAACCTATAAAAGTACAAGCACTTATTTTTCAATGGGCCACTGTATTTTTGTGAAATCGAAACTTGCCATGTTGACCAAAATGAAGTAGTAAAAGCTTGTTTGCCATAAGTAAAGAGTAAATTTCAAACATTTTTTTTCTTGTTTTCTCAATATACACAAATGTACTCATTTTTCTAGTTAAGACTTTGTTCGTTCTAACCCAGCGATATGTTAACCCTGAAATAAGAAATAAATGTGGCGCACCATTTCCGTCAGACTTTTCCCGTCCTTATTTGCATACATAGTCTCACTAAGCAAGTAGTTACTGAATAAACATAAACAATTGTATACGTCGAAGAACCAACGAGTTTATTAACATATTATGTAACAGTCTAGACTAATATTAGAATTGCAGATTGAAATGATCAGAGTGGTTCAGCAGATCTTTGAATGTTGTGTTTATTGAGAACTTTCTCAATATTTGTGTAACTAGATGTCAATGACAGTTATAAATTAATAAAAAGGGCAATAAACTGTAGGCGGGTGTCTTGAAAGGAATCAATCATAAGAAACGGAAATACAAGAAAGAAGTCATAGGGCCGCAGTATTCATAGAGACATGACGTTATTGATGATGAAATATAATTTGTTTCCTGATAAGTTCAATAAACCCCCGGCCTATATTATTGTAAATCAATATCACACAAATATCATTCATTAATCATTAGTTCCATTTTTCACATGAGTTATTATAGTATTGATTCATGGCAGATATTGCCCTGTTTTGGACTTAGTTTCATGTTTTATTGCTTAATTTCACCGTGTATAAACGGATGCTGACATGACGATTACATGGTACCTAAATATTTGGTAATATAAATCCTGGTCGCCAAACAAGACGAAGTTTATCGCGGCAATATTTTGGCGTCCGGGAATTTTTATACCCAATTATGTAGGTACCATGTAATCGTCCGGCCGTTTCCGCTTGTACGAGCTAAACACGATAATCAAATTCATTGCTAGTTGAAATTGTATGAATCAGAAAACGACCGCTACATACGAGAGGTGTTCAACTTATTTATGAACAGAAAATGAACATCGATATTTTGTTACTCTAACAGTGAAATTGAATAAAAACTTTTATATTGTGTCAAGTAGTGTATCAAGAAGTATATATAATAATTGTAAATTGACAATACGTTACGGTTAAATCATAATCAGCATTAGCGTAGACGGTGTTGTCATTTGCGATTTGAAGGTCCAAAACACGTAATAATTACGTTTACATTTTCCTTCTTTAATCGTTGTTCAGTATCAACCAGATGGAAAATTATATTGTTAAAGCATGAGAAGACTTCGACATCCACTGTTTGGTTATAATATATATCAAAGTTATATTCTTAATTTTTTTTATTTGGCGTTGTATATGGTGACTTGAAGCTGAATCCGGACGAAACACTATGTTCTTGGAACAGTCACTAGGAACGATACGTAACACTTTTTTGTTGAAAACCTGATTTGAAACGGTTCGTACATAGACCACAGCTTTCAATTTCGTCAAGTTGATATTGATTTTGATGTGCGTATTTCCATAACAACAAACCCAATGCCTTTCCATGAAAACGGCCGCGAACACACAATGCTGGACAAACATGAACTTCTCCCTATCCCTGTGACCTTTTCTAAAAAAGCATACCAGAATCTATCATAACATTCCTTAAGATTTAGCATTGCTTCCCCATAATGAAACAATTTTTCCACATATTGTTGTTTATTTCTCATTTCTAGATTCCAGGACTTTTGGCTGCGAGACATGTTTTTCTTGATTTTCAGCGTAGGAACTTCGCATTTTCCCAGAACTATGCATTAAACTGTTTCGAAATGATGTCACTGATAGTTTCTACGGACACCCCCATCTTTGGTACTATTCCACGTTTTGCTAATGGATTCATCATAGATATCATAAAACCAATTTAACTTTATAGTGTAGGTTTGGCAATGTTGGGCAATTTTCAATTTTTGGTGCCATTTCACAATTTCTGGAAACAGAACTTTAATAACGCGTCTTACTTCAAATATTACTGATGTTCTCATTAAAAATGCAAAATAAAAAATTACCAACACTTTCTTGATGCTTATAAAAGGGCCATTTTGCCTTAAAAATAGGAAAAACAACATCATCTACTAAATTGTTGTTTTTAGCTTTAACCAAATGATATATACAATGTATAATGATCATATGTTCAACTTAAAACATTTTCTCGCATGGTCTAAAAAAGATATTTCAAATATTTTCATTCAATATTACACAATCGGTGTTCATCTTTGTTCATAAATAAGTTGAACACCTCTCGTATATATTCATTTAGAAAACATGATTATTCTTCAATTATTTGTTAAACATATGAGAATTTGGTGAATGTTTTACCGGACATATCAGTAGAAATATTTAACTTCTTTCAAATTTAAATTCTTCATTTTTAAATAAATTGCAAGCTGGATATTGTCTGTAGGAATGGATAACTGAATCTTTATTAAAATTGCAGTTCCATGTACCGTACTTTATAGCTGTAAGAGTGTTATAAGGAATTGAAATTTGATGGTTAGTTTACAATTTCTGTGAATACATTGATAAAACAGCACCCAGAGATGTAATTAACAAAAACTGTTACGGTAACTTAAGTGAACACCAGATCACAGAACATTGTACATTTCCTTAGAAATACAGTAGTTAGTAGGAAGAAAGTTACAATTTAGAATTATGTGGTTTCGTGTAACCTCATAACAGTTTTATATTTATGCATTCAAATTTATGTTCCCGAATCCAGACGTTGATATCATATTCAAATCACCTTCTAATTTTCAATATCTAATTAAAATCACATGCCTAGCATAAAATAGCATATTCAAATCAAATTTCTATACTAAATATCATGTACAAAACACCTTCCTATATTAAATACCATATACAAATCACCCTCCTATATTAAATAACATATACAAATCATCTACCGATGTTTGCGGTTTTCATTTGTAACAGCTTTGTCTGCTAGTAGTAACTTTAGCCTCATATATATTGTTATTTTACATCACCTTTCGTACTAGGTTGAGACAGTTCAGACAAGCAGTGAGGGCTGGTTAAACAATAGTTACTGCCTAATTATTTCTTTACTCCAGATTAACTTTCCTCTTGAAACTATAACTAACGTTTCGCTGGCATAGAATAAGAAGGTAGTAAGTACAAAATAGATATTTTGAAGAAAGAAAAACAAGAAAGAACTGTCCGAATATTAGTCTTTATATATATTCCTATATGGTAAACAAAGCTGTTTCAAGTTCAGTTGATAGGCGCATTAGAAGCGCCTTGTGCTGCCGATTTAAAACATATATCGGTCTAATAAGGTGACCTTCTTGTTCTTCCAACGATCTATAAATACGCAGATAGAGTTACAAGAGCAAACAAGAAAATGAAAGATAGATGTGTACATAATTAAGGGAGAACAGGTACAAGAGAATGTGTTTTACGCTACATGCATATTATTATAATATAGTTGCTTTAAAAGTGAAGGGCCGTATGTACAAAATCGATATTGTGAGAAAACAAGAAACAATTGTCCGAAAATTGCTCTTTAGTTATGGTAAAACAAGCGCCTTATGATGCAATCGTAAAATGTACCAGTCTTAAAAGGTCGTACGCACTACTACCTTCTCAATCTAAGCTAGAGATATAATTACGCACTATTCCATGTACCGGAACTATTTTGACGACACTGAATCATGCAATTATTAGAAGAATCTTAGAACAGCTTGGGCAATAATCAAATACCATAATAATGATGGACGAAATTATTTTTTGGTCGCCAAAATGTCGTAAATTTAATATTTTGACATAACCAATTCAGTATAATGATGATGCACGCGTTTATAAAGGCAGGTGGAGTTTTGGTTTTAAGTGGCTTGGACTATTATATTTGATATTTGTGGAGATTATGGTGAAAACTGTCACGAACCGACAGTCTACCAATGCCTTCCGACAGTCATAATTGTAACAATAATAAATTACGAGACATTCTCTCGGCTGGTAATAAATTTATAATTATGATGTATAGTTAAAATAGACAAAATAACCACAATTTAAACCAAGTGCAAATGGGCTCTGTAGTTAATGTCACTATATATTGTATATGTTTTTGGAGCATCTATAAATGACAGTGCTAAATTCTAAACCATTATTCGTCCGATTTAAAACAGGTATTCTCAGTTTAATCTCGGACAAAAAGTGGCTTGTATAGCCTACACAAAGGAAGATTCGTATTTGCTTTATTAATTTTGACAGATATACTTAGCAACTTTTCTAAGTCCACATTTATATTGTTGAAGATAATTTTGTCAAGCTCGCTTGTAGTCAAATGAAATATTGAGTTTACTTGCGTGTGTTACACGTTTGTAGAATTGAACAACAAAAAGTCGAGTTTGATTAAAATCTATGGCATGAACACGCATATAACATAAGAACAAAAGAAAGTAAAATTCGCAAATAGAGGTTTTGATATGTTGGATGACCACCATGTAGTCGGATGTTTCTATAGACAGTCAAGGTCGCGAGTAAGAAGCATTGCTGAACGAAAAGACTTATTGCACTTTACCGTCTGAACTCAGTTAACATTCATATTCGGCGTAGAGCGATTTTACGTCATAACGTAACAACAACGTAAAAATAACGCACCAATAAATACTAAACGCTCTCGCAATCAGCATAATTCGACAAGCAAACTATACGTTTACCTTGAATTAAACACCCATAGCCATTAACACGTTGAAAATACATCAGGCGTGGATGCTAAGATAATTATGCTTGATTTTCGACACAAAATGTTACTTACTGACGTCACTTATTATTTTCTGACATCATTTGATGCATAACTGTGCTAACTAAATCATTTTAAAACTGTTTTTCATACACGATGAGTCATTGGACATAAAGTGGTGGTATTTGAAACACACTCCAGGGATATATAAACGCGTGGCGTTAAAAAAGCATGAACTGCACGTCAATCTCGTGAGACGAACAAACCAGTTGACTAACGGCCAATTCGTTAGGTGGATTATTATGAATTTGTTGTACAAACTTCACAGGAGAAATTTTGCCACTTCACTGTATATAATAAGAAAGTTATGGATAAATGAAAATGTGGACCTAGAAAAGTTGTTAAGTATATTTAATAACAACTTCCATGAATTAATTCTATCCGATAAACGTCAAATACGAGTACATGACGCGTCCTTCTGTTATATCATATCTCAATGACAAAGATGTCAGAACATTCACAGTGCCATGGTCCCCCTGAGATGTTTAAATTACTCGGCGATGTACTCATGATTTAATAAATGACCTCCCGAGGGCATCATTAAAAGGGCTTGATGGTCTAGGGGAAACTTCGGGGTAACCATTAGAAAATGTGTGATATATCCCTGTTCCCGATGCATCCCGAAGCTAATTTATTTATTTAAATCGAGAGTACATCGCCGTGGCCAATAAAGTGTGACCAATGCATAATGAAGTATTATTTCCACTAGTCAACTTTTTATCTGTTATATTATATATTGCTGGGTTAGAATGAGAAGTGCCACTTACGACCTTATAAGACTAATGCATATATGAAATCATAAGGAGCTTCTTACGAGTCTATTTTTATGAACATCGTAATTTGTCATGTTGGCCAAACTGAAGTTGAAATAGCTTGTTGTACCATAAGTAAAGAGTGATTGTCTGACAGTGTTTCTTGTTTTCTCAAAATATTGATTTTCTAGTTACATGAACGACCTTCTCACTCTAAGATATGTCTGTACAAATGCTTCAGAATCACCTTCTGTGATTTAATTGACTACACATCTCAATCAGCATGGTCAACAGAGCAACTACTCAATTTAAAATTCAATTTGGTTGTAGTCTGTAATTAATCTTTCGAAAAAATTTCTTTCGTAACTGTTAATGTTTAGTGTTCCCTTTCCGGTCCGATTTGTTTTTGTCGATATGGACATATTAGGTATTAGGTATTGTGCGTCTTGGTTGAGTTTCACAATACATGTACTGATTTTCACTTTGGTGAATGCCAATCGAGGGTACACTTATCATAAAATATTAAAACATTATAGATTTAGCATGTTTATTTTAATTATTTTAACAAAAAAATACTGATTTCCTAGGGCTGTTTTCAAAGGTTAAATCACCCTTTGGCATTTTAACTTCCCCTGGTCATTAGGCTACCCACGGAAACATGTATTCCTGTATTTCTCTATTATATCGATCTGTGGCGTCCAGGAATACATGAAGACAATGCCCTCACAGGTACCAATTTACACATTGGTGATTGGGAGCATGTGGGTCATTCTCTCTGAGAGAAATTAACCATTGGTCCAGACAGGGGTTTAACCCTGAACCTCTTAATCCCGAAGCGCGCGCTGTTTCTTTATGTCACCGCTCCCCACTCAGTAGAGTTATTATAGTAAATTTCCCATTCCTCAACTTCCCCTGACACATCGTCTTCAGGTGTATTGACATTTTAAGGACACCACACCTGTAGATAGAAGAAGTTTATTTATTGTAGTGTTACTATATGTTAACTATCTTCGGGGCATTGCAACAATCTCCAATCTCTCCTGTAGACAAATACGACACGTCGCCTTGAAAAATATCAACTGACACAATAAAAACATCTACTATATCACCTTGGATATTAATTGCACATTCATGATTTAAGGTTTTGGAGAATTGAAATAGAAACGCATTAAATCGTCTGCGAATTGGTACATTGTATGAGACTATATAGAGGGGATATTCGAGTATCGTGAGTAGTTGTTTAAGTAGTTCGTACAACTTTTATCATCAGACAGGTGCATGTGGTGTCACAGCTTATCACAATCACAATACTGAAACATTTGAAAGCAAATATATTCTGGTTTAGAATGAGACACTTGCGATTTTATAATACTAATGCATATTTAGAATATACATCATAAGGCGCTTCTTATGAGCCTATTTTCATGAAAATCGGAACTTATCATGTTGACTAAACTGAAGTTGCATAAGCTTATTTTACCATAATATAAGTAAAGAGTGATTGTCTGACAGTGTTTCATGTTTTCTCAAAATATTTATTTTGTAGTTACGACCTTCTGATTCTAAGCCCGCGATATGACTGACTTAGATAGAATGTCTTATAATATTAATAAGACGCATACATTAGGGTGATGCTGTACATAACCCTGTATCTGACTTATACTCCAACAATAGTAAAATGCAGTGTCATCTTACAAAATGGAGCCAGTGGGCGTGTCGGAGTATAAGAAATAATTGTTGCATATTTAGCAGCTATATTAAACGCGTTGTATACTAAACGTCTGCATTTTACGGAAATATTGATGGTAACTTGTCCATCTCGTGCAGTATTGTAAATTGTATTATTTGGAAGTCCATCAAAATACCACTCAATTATAACGTTTTGTATCCGATCTAAAATGATTCGCGTAAATGCCGACAGACTAAGTGCAGCAATATAATTAATAACACAGGAACACTCTTGGTAAATATTACTATTGACACATTGTCAAATGTTTTCCCTTCAAACCAAGCCAGACTTCCAACAAACAACAAAATACTGTCAATAAGGCATTCAACTCCATAAGTGCCATATTGGCATTGGAAAGATAACATAAATGATAGACATATTCCGGAGAGGCTCTCTCTTTCAGATAAGGGCATTGTTAGAAAGAAAAGCTCTATGACGCACTAGCAAAAAAGATCAAACAGTTGATAGACAGATGTAATTAACTCTGGCTTTATACTTCATACACACAGGAGCATGCTCTATTTTCAAATCCATCTACTACTGACACACGCAGTGTAGTTACATGTACGTAATGCCATTTAGAGACAAGTTAAAAAGTTACCAATCTTTCGAGGACTGTTTTCAGCAGTCCAACCGTTCAACCACCCTTTGACATTTTAACTTCTCCTGTGCATTTACTACGAAATGAAACCTATATAATGTACATTTGTGTTCTTAAAATAGTGATAATAGAGATTCATCGATTACCTATTTGCTTCTTAGACTCACCCAAAACGTACTTCGAAGTTATACAGCACGAACTTGTTGCGCATAAACATGTAAAGGTTAGGCATATTTATGTACTTTTTTATCAATTGGGTTTGTAAAGTACCTCCTCTCCCTTTTGGCCTCTTCAGTACTTGGTGGAGCATACTTAAGCCTAAGTAGATACTTGAAATATGAAGTATACGTACTTGACATATCCCTGGCTTAAAATGAGAAGGTCGTAAATACAAAAGATATATTTTGAGAAAACAAGAAAAAACTGTCTGCAATTTACTCTTTACTTATGGAAAAACTATTTTTTTACTACTTAATTTTGGTCAACATAACAAGTTCCGATTTTCATGAAGATATGCTCATAAGAAGCGCCTCATGATCCAGATTCCAAATAATTATGTATGAGTCTTATAAGGTCGTAAGTAGTAGTTACGGCCTTCTAATGATATGATGATAAACGACTTTTGTGACACTTAGCAAAAACAATGTTTTATTTGTTTTTCATTTTCACGTGGTGATGAATATAAATCTGATATAGTAACAATCACATGTCACATTTCTTAACTTTTTTCTTTCTAATAACATAGGAAGAAGTTTTGAAACATATTTATAAGTGTTTCTCATTATCACGTGATGCTTGTTCTAAATAAAGTAACAGATGTTGTCAGATTTCGTAACCTTTTTCTAATAATCTAGGAAGAAGTTTGTAACGCGGAATATGATTGGTAGGTTTCTACCAAAACAAATTAACCAACATCCGGGTACTGTTTGCTCATTGGATATACGCATCTACTGTATACTCGCAAGTCCGGGTTGTACATTGATATAAATATGAGTGTACTCGTTTTACATCATATTTGACTCGCCATTTCGCCTCTCCAGTAATTTTCTTCGTAGCATTTGGAATTTACGTTTCGATATTCAAAAGAAACTAGCAGACATTAAGGTAAATATATAATCTTTTTAGTCATGTATTTAAGGTCGTTTCTATATTATCTTATTATAAGGGCTTTTTAAAAACGAAACGACATTTCATAAGAATGGATGACCATGTCATAGAATTTATCATAATTCTAACATTTATTAAACTAAACAGAAAATACTACTTATATGCTATCTACATGACCGTATTATGAAGACAAAATTAATGGCACCGAGAATCATCTGGAAAGCCCTGGACCTTGTGGTTTCAGACAAGACGATGTTTGGAGTTTGCATTTAAAAATCATTTTAGGGCTAATTAATCAACAGACCGGAACCATTTGAACCACTTTGGTAGAGGTCCACACAAGGAACATTTCTGCAAAGTATAAGCAAATTTGGCCAAGTGTTTTAGGAAAAGAAGTAATTTAAAGATTTTATAGACTGGCAGACGAACGGACGGACGACGGACGGACACAGAGTGATTCCAAAAAGCTCACCTTTTCACTATGTGACAGGTGAGCTCAAACGACCTTTGAACAAAATCAATATTTTGAAAAAAAAATAAACACTGTCTGACATTTACTCTTTACTTATGGAAAAGCAAGCTTTGACAACTACATTGTGGCCAACATGAAAAATTCCGATTTTCATGACAATAGGATTATTTATAAGATGTCCCTTGTGGTGCTGATTTTAAGTATGTCATATATAAGGTCGTAAGTTGTCATTCTTAGCCAGCGGTATTTTAAGCTATAAAATGTCATTTTTTTATTTTTATTACAGATGGAAACAAAGCCTATATTGGTTTGGTTAGTCATTGTATGGAGCGCAATGTTGAGTATAGAGGGGTCTGCATATTCGTCATCTAGATGTATTCATGCGTGTGGCAACACTTTCAATTCCAATCTACGACGCACGTGCGTGGCTTGCACACGTGACCATTGATTACGCAATGTGCTCAAAAGCGTGCGGGAACACGTATTCTAGATATTACCGATCCATCTGCACCTCGTGTGTACAAAATCCACCAATCACAGCTCCGATGTGTATCAAAGCGTGCGGGAACACTTATTCCACGAATTACAGATCTATTTGCAACGAGTGTGTACGAAATCCACCAATTACAGTACAAATGTGTATCAAAGCCTGTGGAAATACATTTTCTCCTCAATATCGGTCTATCTGCAACGCATGTGTGGCAAATCCACCCCTGACTGATGAAATGTGCATACATGCATGTGGTAACACATTCTTTCCCCAGTACCGACGTATTTGTTCACAATGTTAGCCACACGGGGAGTATTTTTGTTTATTGTAAAGAAAATACGTAATATTGACCGCTACCCTTAATGTAAAAAACGAAGTTTCTTTGTCTGTCTTAAAATGCAACCTTTGTCATAAAAGGAGGGAAAATATAGCCCCTTTGGCCACATCTTTATTTTAATTCAGAACATTTTCCTCTATACTTCTATCATATGTGGTACTTGTTTATCCCCCTTTCATCTCTCAGAATGGAACAATAAAACCCCCGAAAATAACGTTCTTTACATACCATGTCCTATTTTGTATGATTGCATTATGTATTGTTATGCCATGTCATTATCTGTATATCGACGGTGCCGAACCAAAATCCCGTAACTCAATTTTGGCGCGAAAACTTTTTTTGCGGCCTCTGCATCTGCTAGACGTCCCGCGCATTTCTGTCTTGTCGCCATCTAAGTAACGCGATTGGCTATTTAAATGGCGACAAGACAGAAATGCGCGGGACGTCTAGCAGATGCGATGCTGCAAAAAGAGTTTTCGCGCCAAAATTGAGTTACGGGGTTTTGGTTCGACATCGTCGATATTTGTATTATGTATTTTATTATCTCGTGTTGCTATAGCAAAGATAGCTAAAAAGGTAACGTTCTTGCTCCAATCTCCAGAAACATCTCAAGTAGAAATCCCATCTCAAATTCAGAGTTTGCACAAATCAGCTTCTGAATATGTGATCAATCTAAAGTTATAACTCTTTAGAATTTATTGTAGTAAACTAGAAATAGTGTTTGCTGTTTTGATGCCAATTTTGATTCCATCCTTTCATGAAAATTATCCAAACGACACAAGGCAATATTTGAGATGAGATTTATCTCAGATTGAGATGTTTCGAGGGATCGCGGCTAGTTCAGTAACTGTAGTTTCATAAATCAAAATAATTATAATTATGCATCTGACATTTAGTTGCTGGTTTTTTGTTTGATGTACAATCCATTCGTAACATGTGGATTTCCTGAAACATCTGTAATCATGATTTTGATAAATCAGCCAAGTATTGCACTTTTTACATTACATGAGCTCAAACAGTTCCAGCATATAACAGAACAGTTGAAAAGATCAAGGATGAAAATATCTAATTTAGAATAATG
Organism: Spisula subtruncata; assembly: GCA_963678985.1. Taxonomy (NCBI): domain Eukaryota; kingdom Metazoa; phylum Mollusca; class Bivalvia; order Venerida; family Mactridae; genus Spisula; species Spisula subtruncata. The sequence continues at coordinate 5,901,649 of OY787669.1, forward strand.
AGATGAATCTGGTCGGATATGAGCTTTGTTTTTATACCAAACTTTGCTTTATTATTGTCTTCCCTACTTCCGCGATGTAACACGCAATCGGAATATCGTATAGTGCACTCAGGGGGACTGGATGCATGAGGTGATGTTTACAAACATTTACTGGATTTATCTACTGGTGCAGAACTGGCAACTGAAATAAACACATACGGTCAATTATAAACGCACACGCCCCCAACGGAAGCCTTGTCAATAACAACAAGACTGCGTTCAGTAAAAGTTTATGCCCCGGCGGAAGCCTTGTCAGTAACCACAAGACTACGTTAAGTACACATTTAGGCCCCCAACGGAAGCCTTGTCAATAACGACAAGACTATGTTAAGTAAGCATTTAGGCCCCCAACGGAAGCCTTGTCAATAACGACAAGACTACGTTAAGTAAGCATTTAGGCCCCCAACGGAAGCCTTGTCAATCATTATGGCAACGAGTGAAGGACAATCCGAGTCTTTGCAAGGTGTATAAAATTCTTCTAAACAGCATAGGTTCCTTTATATCTCGGCAGTTTCCAAGGACATGTAAACAATGTAACATGGTGATAGAAAATGTGGTAGAGCTTAATATTTGTTTCTGTGTTGCTTGGGATAGTGTACGACGAAAGTTATGGGACGCGCTTATTGATGTTAATGGATATGACTGGTTTGGTGAATTTATAACGTGTCCTATTGAAAGGCAGTGTTTCAACTTATTGGGACTCGGAACGCAGTATAACATAGGGCAGCCGTACTCTCTGTCACTTACATACGCGCTATGCAATGTCTTACGTACCTAGTGTTCGATTGACCTGTATTGGTCAGTAGTTTCTCTAGATGTTAAAGTGTGCAGATATGTAATTATTTTCCTCATATATGTACATGTACTGACTTGTATGATAATTATGTTGGTAATGATAATGTGATATATAATTGTATTATAAAGGTGTGTATACATGTCTGTTTGTAAATTTAAGTTCACTCTTGCTACTAATTACATAATTACTTTATCAGACAAGATAAAGTTTATGTACATAACTAGTAAACGTGTGTGTCAAAGTTTCTAAGTCTGTTCTCTGTATCTTGTTTTTCATTTCGGCAAGGTCAGTCTATAACAGACGTTAGTACATTAATATATTTTCCATGAAATCTATTGTATATGCATGAAATTGTTTAATTTGTGTCTTGTTATGTGATGTCATATATTGTTATTGTAAATATGTTATAATCTTCATTTATGGAGGAAAATAAAGAATCTATCTATCTATCTATATACGAAGCCTTGTCAATAACAACAAGACTACGTTAAGTAAACATTTAGGCCCCAACGGAAGCCTTGTCAATAACAACAAGACTGCGTTAAGTAAACATTTAGGCCCCATACGAAGCCTTGTCAATAACAACAAGACTGCGTTAAGTAAACATTTAGGCCCCATACGAAGCCTTGTCAATAACAACAAGACTGCGTTAAGTAACCATTTAGGCCCCAACGGAAGCCTTGTCAAAAACAACAAGACTGCGTTCAGTAAACGTTTACGCCACAAACGGAAACCTTGTCAATAACAAAAAGCCTGGTGATTCAAAGGTCTAAATTTTGTCGTAACGTTGGGTTTAACAATGTAATGTCTTTATGATGGTCAACCAAGTATGCCGTGTTTGTAAGCGATGCCTTGGTGGACTTATACATTATATGTATGATTTTATTGAGTATTGTTATACCATGTCATTATCTGTATATTTTTATTATATGTGGTATTATCTTGCGTTGCTATAGCAAAGAGAGCTGAGAAAGAAATATTCTGTCCTGTTCTGTTCAGTAACTGTAGTTTCATAATTTAAAATAATTGTAAATAATTTAGCCAATTATAATTATGGCAATATGCACCTGGCATTTGTTTTGATGTTTTTAGGATTACAATCCGTGCGTAACATGTGGATTTCCAGAAACATCTGAAGTCATGATGTTGATCATTCAGCCAAGAATTGCACCTTTTGTGGTAATTGAGCTGAACTAATTTCAGTATATAGCAGAACAGTTGAAAAGATCATGGATGAAAATATCTAATTTAGCATAATTAGAGGAATCTGGTCGGATATGAGCTTTGTTTTTATACCAAACTTTGCTTTGTTATTGTCTTCGGCATTTCCGTAATGTTACACGCAATCAGGATATCGTAGTAATATTCTTTAACACACCTTAGCATTGCAAATTCTCAAAAAACATCAACGTCATCGTATAAACAACAAGAGGGCTATTGGACCCAGAGCGGTCACCTAAAGACACGCAGTTTTGGCCGAATCAGTATTTTCTGATAACCTACTTGATTACCGCTGAATCGATAGATCGTGATGCATACAGTGATTCACCTGTCCTTCCTTCCGTTCGTACGAGGTTAACACAAACTTTGTTTCTTCTCGCTTCAATATGGCTTAATTGCTACAAAGCTTTCATACTTGCATGGATGTTTTATTAGAACACTCTCCACACATCTATATCGCCTGGCCTAATGTTGACCTTCACCTTGAATTACTTTTGGACTTGGACTTATTGAAGGGCAACATTCACGTCAATGTATAATCCTCATGTATCGATGGCATAATTTTTTTAATGGACAAGTCTACCACAGGGGCATAAGCGTTAATTGGACGCAGTATTTTTACAACAGATATCGAATTTCTACCTTGACCAAGTGCTAACAAAGACACACGTTGCGACCTTGTTTCAATAATATTAGGTTACTAATGTGGCCTCTATCTTCAAGAATGTTAACATAATTTTTCGTTGAGTGACCTGATAACTTAGTTTTTTACCCTGGATGACCCGATTTCGAAATTTCCCTGTAAATGCCCCGACGAAAGCCTTGCTAAGTCACCAGGGGCCATTTCAATTTTGTTGAAATATTGGATAGTGTTTCACGTCTTAAATGCAATATGTTTATGGTGGTGAATAAGTCTACCAAGTTTGTAAGCAATGCCTTGGTTAACTTATATTTCTCAAATATTCCAGTTTCAACATTTTGTAACGGACGGCGGAACGGAAAATCACCATAGACATGTATTGTAAAACGTGTATTGTTCTCGTGGCGACAGCTGCAAAATACACCTTCAGACGGTATGCCTTGGATTCCAATAGAATTTTAAATTACTTTTCTGAAGATAAGATAAACTTTATTTAACGTTGATTGTATAGTTAACATAATAAATATAAGCTACAAGCTTGCATTAGACGTTGCATATGAAGATGCGTTGAAAGTCTATGAAAGTGGAAGAACACACAGGAGTGGCCATAAAATACACACCACGAACGCTAAAAGAGCGCAGTGCAGCTAAGTTGAATTTGAAAGTGCCATTAAAAGACTTTCAAATACAGGGTACAAGCCTTTCGAACCGGACTCGAGGTACACTTCACACATTTTGCTGGCTTTGAATGAGACGGTAGCAAGTACTACTTGTGACCTTATAAGACTGATACCTAACTATTCAAAATCAGCATCAAAATTCCCTTCTTATGAGCCTATTTTCATGAAAATCGGAACCAAACTGAAGTTGAAGCAGCTTGTTTTACCATAAGAAATGAGTGATTTCCGGACAGTGTTTTCTTGCCTTCACAAAATATTGATTATTTACTTGCCATCTCCCTCTAAGCCTAGCGATATTCTGACACAAGTCCAAGTCACAGAGGGTTTATGTCAGAAATCGCTAACGACATTGTTCCCAAGGTCTGTGACGACCCGCACAATGTCGGGTGTGCAAGAGTTTTGCTTACAAGTGTGGACTCTTTCATTCTTATTTATCCATGGCATTACTAATCAAAGGTGATTTATTATTTATCTGGTTTTGGTGTATTAGTACACCTTTAGGTGACAAATGTGTTAGTGGTAGTTCTCACTATCCAGTATTCCTTTGTGTGTCCTTTTCCTCTGGTGTTCAAACTAATATCAATGACCATAGTGTTTCATTTTCACTTCGGGTTTTCCAAAGGTCAATGGCCATGTTGTTTGTAGGAGTTTTGTTTGCATTCCACCAGCAGGGTATTCATATGCTTAATTACTATTAACCATGTTTATTCACATACTTAATTAATTCTACGCACCTTTGTTTAATTTTCACCTTGGTTTTTTAATGTCGATGGCGGTATGAATTAATTTTCGCTTTGGTGCTAAATTAGTTCTATGCACCCATGTTCAATTTTCACCTTGGTTTTTTTAATGTCGATGGCTGTATGAATTAATTTTCGCTTTGGTGTCATTGCCCTTCAGTTGCTCCGAACATTTCTCGCATTGAGCAGGTATGACCTTAGCACGATCACATATTGTACTGTATCACTTTGTTAAACAATACTTCCTCGAGACCATAGCAGTGCCTTGTGATTGTTACATGTAATAAGTGTAGCTATCCTGCTGTTGACTGTACATGCTTGACAACAAAACTATCCTCATAAATCTGTGGTTTACAGAGGCGTCGCGAGTGGGGCGGCAGGAGCGGCGGTCGCCGCCCCAATATTACGGCGAGCAAAGGCAAGATTTTAAAAAAATAGATCTAGGTAACAAAATAATTTTCTAAATGAATATTTGCGATTATTTCAGTTAACAGCTACACATTGGGGAGGCAAAAAACGGCGAATGATAACACCCTGTTAAAGTTACATAAGTCAAGTCTTGAAGTGTGAAAATATGTCATATATTATCAAATTGACACTTGACACTTGCTGAATAACTAACTGACTCTGCCAATTGTAATTTACAGTACATATAGTACAGGTGGTCAGTAGTCAGCTGTACATCCTTTGTATCTAAAGGGCATGGTTTGCTTCATAAATACTGAATTGATAAAGAAACTTATAATAATTTCTTCAAAAAGAAAATCAGCCTTAAATTTTAACTATCAGTGTTCACAATCACGGGCTGGTTTTGTTTCAACACTCTTGAACTGAGTTAATTTCGATCACCTCAAAATAAAATGCGTTTTAAATATTTTAGTTTTAGTATTATTACATCATCGGGATTCTCATCAAAGGAAACGTCAAATGCCGCAAGTAAACATTTTAAAAAGTTACGCTGAAAACGTCTCGCGTTAGTAATTTTTTAGCATGCAAAAACTTTTTGAGCCGTTTGTAAACGTTCCTAAACGCTAGATAAAGTTGGTTCCGCTGGCAAACATCCGCCAATACGCTGATTATTTAGGTGGATTTTGTCCACGATTTTTACCAACAGCAGCCAACTGGTACCGGACGCAATGAACGCGATTACAACGCAGTGACTAGCGTAGGCGAATAATCGCTTGTTCTACTTAGGAAAACGGGTTTCATGCGCATTGGACGCGATGGTAACGCTAGTCAAACTTTCCACACCTTACCCGTAACTCACGTCCATTTAAATAATCAAGTTTCCATATTTTCTCAAAAGAAAAGCCACCGCAAAATAATGCAGCATCGGCAACTATAAAAGATCACTTTCTGCCAAAGTGAGTCAGAATAATTGACTTACATCCTGTATAACAATAAAAAAAACTTAACCAGAAGAATACGCAGTAAAGGTATCGGAAATCGCTCCATTTAAGATTTGGTTTTATAAAATTTTCTCATTCAAAGGAAGGGGACACCCCTCCCTTAACCCACCCCGCCGCCCCAAAGTTCAGTACCTCGCGACGCGCCTGGGTTATTCAAGTTTTTAGTTTCCAGACTATGTTTTGGACGAAAATGTATGCTGGTTGAACGAGAATGAGCCAAACAAGCAAACATTGGAATAATGAAAACAAGCAAAATACATCTTTATTGGACAATCAATAATCATTTAATAATTCTCAATAACTCATAATATTATGACAATATAATCCCAGCATCAAAACATTGCAATACAAAGCAAACTTGTTTAATACTATTGTTTTTGAAAACTTTAAACGCTGAGTTGTACATACTTAAACTATCATTTGAATGCTCTCATTGCCAAATTCACAGGTTGATGTTTAACATCTTGATTTTACACATACCTTCAAAGAATTTATGTATAATGCCAGTTAATTTAGTGTTAGATACTTAAGTACACTGTTAATCAATTACTGGTACAGGCAAACAATGCTGGATAACAGATAAAGAAAGCAGGTTCCTATCAAAATGACGAAACTCCATTTCGATGATAAAAACATGTTTGCAGACGTTTTAATCACAAAACTATGTTTAACGAATACATAAAGTATCCTCACAACTTACATTATGATAAAAGGAGCTATTTATGAAAACTCCCGAACAAATTTACGTTACGGCTTTTCTCAGTAGTTATACACTACAACGCGCTAACAACGTTAAATTATTATTTTACTGCATTAGTCACGCAATGGATTTTAGAGGTTTAAAAGGTAATATTTTTATTCTATATGAATAAGTCCAGATTCGTATTTATTTGGTCGGTCGAGCCAAAAAATGTGATTTTAAGAGAGCAAATTAGCAACTAGAGTTTAGTCCCTTTAAGTCAGTGTATATCAAATAGAATCACAGTGTAGCTGTGCTGGGACCGACAAACCATGCCAATTAAGACAAGTGGCCGATAAAAACAGGTTCCGGATAAATAATGTTTTACTGTTACAGTAATAGATCGAAAATAGAAGCACCATATAAAAGAAAATAGAAGCACCATATAAAAAACAACAATCAAAACTCTCGTTTCAGTTTAAAACAAAAGGCATACATTGTATTTACATTTATAAAACTACTATGCAGGTTTATTTTCATGAAGCACCAGTAAAAAGAAAATAATCTGTGCAAATAAATATACACAAACACAGAAATTGGATATTAAGAGTTTTTTTTCCAAGCCCTGATCTCCCGAAACACCTCAATCTGAGAGAAGTCTCACATATTGCTATGTGTAGTTTTGATAAATTACATTCTTGTGTGGAAGTACTCAAAATTATCATCATAAACAGAAAAGATTATTATTAGATTATTACAGTACAATTTAATGACTTAGAACTTCAGATTTATGGGAAATCCAGACTCTGATTTGGGTAAAAACTCAATTTGTGATGAGATTTCTACTTTAAATTAAATGTTTCGGGAGACCAGGGCCAAGTTGATTATAATTGTAGACACTATCAACCTTAAACTAGAAGGTTGTTTTACACAAATATGTATCAAGGGCTCAGTGCAAAACTATGGTAACTACATCAATTTATATAGGTACCTACCATAGTTTGCACTGAGCCCTTGATATGTCCTCCACAAAGGGCCATAACTCAGACAATAATCATTCAAACTTAAAATCATGACCATATGAACAGCTACAGTGTATGGATAATAACGAAACATCTCATGTTAAGTGTCTTTGAAATCTGACTACTAACATATCTGCCATGTACTCCTATTAAAGTGCAGTTACTCCTATTTTCGTTGTTAATTTCTGGTTTTCAAAGATCACCAAACTTTGAAGAAAGTTACACTTCATTCAGTCTATGATCTGTCCCTTATTTATAACCACAAGAATCAATACATACTTTATTTATGCATCCAAGTCCCTTTTAGACTAAATTAAGGTGCATCTTGTGACATGTTTTGCTTTATCTCTCCTATTTTGGATTTAGCAAGCTTGGCAGGTATGCTTCTAGTTAATGAAAGCTAGAATGGACATCCATCCAGACTGCAATCCAGCAAAACAAAATGTCATGGACATAAATTGTTGATAAATTACTAAAGCTCAAATTTTATAAATATACATCTTTTCAACATTTAAGTATTTAACAATTTTCCTTCACAGTGTTTCAAATTTATTAGATTATGCTTTTGGTATACTTGTAGAGGTTTAATCTGAATATTTTCATGTGCTTTTTAGCTCAGTGGTTAGTGTGCTAGCCGTCTAATCTGGCGACTGAGGCACAGATTTATATGCCTGTCATACTTCAGCAGAAAGCTGACTGGTAAATAAAGGCTAAGCTCTGCATTTTCTTTGTTCAACATAGCAAGTTTCATGTATTGAATGATTACAAGAATTTATTCTGCTTCTCAACTTGAATACAATACTGTATAGACAAGTAACTTAAGGTGTAAGATGTTTGAAAATACCATCAAAGGCCTGGGGAATAAGCACCAACTTCAGAACAATATTTGTCTGTATTACAGTATACGTGCATACTTCCGTCAGTCAAAATTTGGTGATTTGTCGATTTTTGACATTGGGCATGCAGTAATAGTAGCATATCATCCTTTTGTAGGATGGTTTCAAGGCCGAAATTTATGCTACCAATAATGATTTTTTGTTACTGCACAATCATTAATTTTCATGGGAAATCAAATTTCATGGATTTCCTGGGCCACCTTCAATTAGAAAATTAAATCCAATTGAACAATAATTTTGACCATTATATTTATTACCTGAAATGCAAAGTGCACAACTTAACATCCCATTGAAATGGTCTATTTTTTCAAAATCACAAAATTTGTCCCATGTAAAATAAATGATTTTACAGTAATTCACAATTTTCCCTAATGTTTCTTTTTTGCTTAGTACTTAATCATGCTTACAGTACATAACAGAGTTTCAGCAATTATTCATTTAAAGTTGGTTACAATAAATTAAGTTTCGAGATAAATATCAAACCAAAGTTGATTCATGATCCCCAGGCATGTGTCTATGTTTGTTGATGTGTCTACAGTCTAGTGAATGTAAAAAAATATGCTGATATATGGCTGTACATAATGCACATTAGAATGATAAGGTGTAAAACAATGCACATTTCATCTACACTCTCTTATAGCCAGAAGTAATACAGTCACATTACCTATCCTCTCAAATCTCAAATCAGTGGTAAGTCAAGTTTCCAGATTATAACATTTCAGATAAAAGATATGCCGATTGAAAGAGAATGACATTATCAAGTTTATATTTAATTATTTTATGTCGATTGTGAAACACGTTTTCTAACTTATATTAATCATTCTCGACACCTTGTTTCTGATGTAATCCATCAGCAAGATGGTATGAGAGGAGAGAAGCCAGATTCCCTTTAATGCTGAGCTTCAAGCAAGGGAATTACTGTACTGGTACCATTTTTATTTCGTCTTTGCAGTGTGTGAAATTATCACTTGTCAGGTTGTCTGGTAATTGTTGCTCCGGGCAAGTAACTTTTGCAGTCGGTTGAATTATCTTTGCAGTTATTATACAGGAAAACAACCAAACTTTACCAATTCAGGCAGTTAGTTTCAAATTCTTATTTCACAGACTGTCTTTGGTATGAGGCGGCCTGGGATCAAACCCCGGGACCTCCAACACTAGACGCGAAGGCTCAACAACATCGCTATCGACATTATCTACACTTTCTTATCGACAGAAGTAAAACCGTCACATTATCACCACTGAATCTTAACACTGCTTCACTAGCAAGCTGATTACAAGCACTCTCATATTTGTTATGTTTCTCAGTTTTGCCATTGTCACTATCTTTTCTCCGATCATCCTACAATGAACAAAATGGGTGTATTAGCCATACCTACCAAGTACTCCAATTAAAGTGGAGTTACTCCAATTTTCGTTGATAATTTGTGATTTTCCAAATATCCAAGTTCATCTGCTTTTGCATAAAGACATTTGATTCATTTTATGATCTTCTGTCCCATACTTTTAACCACTAGAATTAATACATTCCTTGTTTATGCATCCACATGTTTTGCTTTATCACTCACATTTTGGATTTAACTAGTTTGGCAGATATGATATAGTACAACCTCACCACACCTTTTTTTTAATTGGATAAAGGTCAAATGAGCAGCCAGTGTAACTAATGGTGTTTTGTAAAAAATGTGTAACTGCATGGCAGCCCAATAGTCGGAAATGTTAACGTCCTTGAAATCAAAAGGCGTCATCTATTTTAATAATACATTAAGAGATACACTCTTCGACTAACTGACTATGTTGATAGATAAATGAAATTCCCAAAAACTTACTTCTAAAATTTTATTTACAAATTTGATACTGTCTTCTGGTTCGAAACTCTTCCACAGTCCATCACAGGCTATGATGACATACCTGTAATATATAGATTTATAGAGAATATTTGGTTTTTTTCGGTGTAAGATCAAATTTTACATTGTGAGTATCTGACTTACATTTTAAAATGTTGCTATGCCACACGTTTAAATATTGCGTCAAAACACAAATATTCTATTTGTTTCATGCTTTACTTAAGATTTTTTCGTTGTCTGAATATTTTTTATTCATAAAAAGTCTTAAACCATACCATATTGAAATTTAGAAATGTACAGTAAATGGTGCGGGGGCTGAAGTCTGCGATGTTTCGTGGAGCGCGGTATACCATTACACCCATAAAATAAGCATTCTACAAACTGCAAACAGAGCAGCAGCAGTGAAAGGGAGACAACCTGTATCAGTATGAAAAACAAGACTGCATTTAGTAAACGCTTATGCCCCAGAAGAAGCCTTAGACATTCAGGGGCCATAATTCTGTTGAAATGTTTGATAGAGTTACATGCCTTGTAAAATGTAATGTATTTTTGACGATTAACAAGTGTGCCAAGTTTGAAAGCATACCTTGATGTATTTAAAAAATATTTTAGTTTTAACATTTTGTGACCGTCAAACAAACAGACAGGACAATCACTATATGCCCCTGCATCAGTAGATACCAGGACCCGATCTCCCGAAGCACCTCAAGCAGAAATATCATCTCAAATTGGGATTTTGCCCTGATCAGAGTCTGAATTTCTAATAAATCTGAAGTTAGAACTCATTAAAAACTACAGGAATAAACAAAGAATAGCATTAAATTTAGCTGTTTTTGATGCTAATTTTGAGTCAATCTTCCCTTGGAATTTATCCAAACCGCAAATGTTTCAGGAGATCGGGGCCAGGGCATAAAAATAAACACTTTCTATAAACTACTTAACCTGTCATTTTCTGTGAGGGTACACTTTTTTACATCCGGTGTACAAGTGACCCCTAACTTCTTATACTGTCCATCACCAATGGATCTCGACACTTCCAAAACTCCCATCACTCTTCCGTCTCTGAAGGTACAAAAACATGTACACAAAATAAATAATAAATACCGTAAATGTTTGACCATAAGTCACATGCAGCCATAAGTCGCAGGGAGACTTTGGAATAAAAATCCAGATAATTGTCTAAACCCTCTCACATGTTGCCTGTAGACAAGTCAATCAGGCATGAAGTTACTGTCTGTTCAAAGTTAAATGAGAATGGTTATAAACATAAGCTCGTTCATCAGGTAAACTGTGTTTATCTAAGTTTAACTGGGTGCGATTTTAACTGTAGTCCCTGCTTTTCTTGCGGATGAGATAGTTCCCTCATTTAGTATTACTTATTGAATCTACAGTACACTTTCATAACGATAGTTGATGATACACTTGTCTTTATTTTGTTTCATCGTAAGGTCCAAGTGGGGATTCAGAATTGTAAAAACAAAGCACTATCTCAATATAAATGTATGAAATGTATAAAGATTGGAGTACTGACTTGACGTGTCCACCATGTTTCTGTATTCTCATACGTTCCTCATACAGTGAAGGATTGTGTGGTATACTGAGCGGTACTGCTACACAGTCAGTACTCTTCTCCTTACATCGACATAATACAGCCTGTGATGATCAAAACAAACAGTTAACATACTCCATTATAGTAGGGAATTTCATTAAAAACGAGCAAATTTGAACTGCTGTTTAAAAGTTTGAATCGGGTGTTTTATAAGTAAAACATCACTGATAATAGCTGTTAAAACAAGAGAAGTAAAACATGTATGCCACCATGGCAGCCAAAAAGTCAAAATGGTAAAGGTCACAGTGACCTTGACAATTGACCTTAAAATTATTAGGAGTCATCTACTGCTGCTGACCAACATCCATGTAACGCTTGATGATCCAAGGACAAAGCGTTAAGTTATGGAACTGAAACCAACATTTGGTCTACTGACCGACCACCAGACAGAAATGACTGGGCAAAGCAATAAATCTTCATTGATATTTGTAAAACACAAAAATGTATTTAAATAAAATACAGGAAGAAACATAACCCACTAAGATGGATTTTACTTTGAGGTTTAAGCCTTGGTCCCACAGAGCATTTTTTGCCTCGGCGATGTACTCCAGATATAAATAAATTAGCTTCCGGAGGCATTTGAAACAGGAATTACTAATGACTTTCCCGAAGCTTCCCATAGACCATGACTGCCTTCCAATGCCCATTTATAAAATTGGGCGTACATTGCCGAGAAAAAAATGCCCAGTGGGACCTAGGCATAAACTAGAGCTTTCACAGGAGTGATGAATCATACCCACGCAGCACCGCCTTGACACAGGAATATTATTTAAAATTATAGTCTTCATGACTTTGTACCAAGCAATTTTAAAATCCAGTAAGAAATGACAAAGTTACAGAGCGGACACGATTTGCATGACTATATAACCTTTGACCTGTAAGTGTGACCTTGACCTTTGAGATAGGGACCAGGACACTGTTTTATCAAAGGACTTACGAACATTTTAAACTTACGCTCAAATTTAAATTCCTTATAATGCGTTTACATCTGCAAATGAGGGTAATATATTGTTTCAAAACATTAACTGAATTAATTTACTGATGATTTTACCTATCACTTTACCAGAATTTGAAGCAGTTACATAATAATAAAGGATTCAAATATGAACGTAAGATTGCGATTACCGTAAATGCTTTGATAAAACAGTGCCCTGGGTCTTGCGCATGACACACCGTCTTGATGTGGTGAACATTTGTACCAAGCAATTTTAAAATCCAGTAAGAAATGACAAAGTTACAGAGCGGACACGATTTGCATGACTATATAACCTTTGACCTGTAAGTGTGACCTTGACCTTTGAGGTAGGGACCTGGGTCTTGCGCATGACACACCGTCTTGATGTGGTGAACATTTGTACCAAGCAATTTTAAAATCCAGTAAGGAATGACAAAGTTACAGAGCAGACACGATGCTAACATACCGACAGACCAACAGACCGACAGACCAACAAACCAACAGACCAACATGGTGACTCCAGTATACCCCCTTCAAACTTTGTTTGCGGGGGTATAATTAATCCATGTAAATATGCACACAATAAAGAGAAAAATTTAGTATCATAAAATCATACAGACCTGACTATCACCAATATTTGCAATGTACAAGATTTCAAATATTCAAATTAAAAACAGAAATATTCAAAGCTCACCAAGATGGATTTTATTTGAAGTTGAATTAATCTGTGAAAATATGCACACAATAAACAGAAATGATTTGATATCATACTGACCTGACTATCACCAATATTTGCAATGTACATATTCTCATTAACGATCAGTACCAATATTGCCGTAGTACCATCCTTCCATACTGGTTTCCTACATTATACAAACAACACAACATATTAACTTTATTAAAGATTTGCATTAAAAGTAGAAGTAAATAACAGCTGGGGCCTAATTCACCAACGGTGCAAGTCTAAAACTCAGACTTAGACTTAAATTTGTCATTATTCATAACCGCTGGCATTTCTTTGAAATAAGATTTACCATGTGAAATTTTATCAGACTATGCGTTGTTACCCACTGAATATGTATACAGTTTTATATCAAAATCGGTACATTTATAACAACATAAGAGTGAATAGAACATTTCACAATGTAAAGTCTAAGTCTGTGTTTAAGACTTAACAACGTTGGTGAATAAGGTCCCTGTACCACCAAGTATTGGACACTACTTTCTCGTTTTCGATAGTTACAAGGGCAGATAACTTAATAAATGCAAGTCACATAGTTGTCAGCCTTATCAGTATGGGCTCCTCTTGTGGTGGTGAATAACTGTACCAGGTTTCAAGTGGACAACTTTGATTGGCTTTGATGAAATGACTCAGACAATAAACTTAACTAACACACATGCAGACCCACACACACATACAATCCTGTCACAACAAAAGCTTAATGTTTTATCTTCAAAAAAGCGACCTTAAATCTTCTATTTAAAACAAAAGGGCCCAAAGGGTCCTAGGTTGCTTACCTATTATTGAGGCACCTAAATGGAGAAACAATTAGTATGCCTTTACCTAGTACCTAGTACATTAATTAACTTACACTTTAGTAGCTTGTTTAAGAAAATCCTCATCTGTTTTCTTGAAGGCGTCAATGAAAGCTTTCTTTATATCTTTCTCAACAACACACAGTCCTCCTGCAAATAAAGTTAAACATATATCAAAACTAGTCACTTGGCCATGGGACACAGGTGTCCGAATTGGGGTATATTGTAAAAAAACAAAAAGCCAAAAATCAGGTTAAAATTAGCTCAGCAAAAATTCTTTCCTTTTTTAACAAAAACTACCAGATTTTGTCCCATTAAATTGAATGATTTTACATTATTCCAAGGTTTTACCAATGAAAATCATGTTGGCATTTAGCAACCTCTCAGAATTAACAGGTGCACATGTGCAATACAACATACACACACTTTCATAGAGGACAAACATTAAATTAAACCAATAATTAAAATTTACGACAGAAAGTTGTGTTCAAAATATCTCAACAAAACTCATCATATATGATTCAGAAGCCATTGTAACTGTTACATTTATAAAGATAAATGTTATTGTAGCAAAGTTAATTCCAAGGAAAGTCAACCAGGTTTTACTTGTAATTTATCAAATTGTACCGAGCAGAGACAATACAGGTTCAGAAATTATCACCATTAATCAGCTAAAATAGCTTAATACTGTAAAATCATTAATATTTGTTTGGGTTTAGTTTTGTTGATTTCGTGTATTACCTCAACCACATAATTAAATCCCCCACAAATATTAATAATTTCCATAATATATGACTTAGTGGATAAAATATCCTTGAAATTACACCCCTATGAAATGGTCTTTTTGAGACTTTTTCAACAAAATCACGAAATTGTCTCATTGAAATTACATGATTTTACAGTAACCAGCATGCAATTATTAAAGACAGTAGACAGCTCGTTTGTAGTATGACAATTATAGAGGTAATTGATTGAGAAAGGATGAATTTGTAATTCTATTAGCACTCAAAGAGTGAAAATATTGCTTCTGCTGGAGGATTACCCTTAGGAAATTTATCTTGAAGATTTTTATGCAAATTCTGTGATGCAAACCTCGAAGCTCTACATCCTCCATGTCCATCAAATACCCCATATAACGAGACTCGGTATCTGAAAATATATATAACCTACAGTACAACACCTCCAGGGTCCTTATTCACCAACGTCTTAAGTCTAAAACTCAGACTTAGACTTTACATTGTCAAATGTTCTGTTTACTCTCATGTTGTTATAAATTTACCGATTTTAATACTAAATGATAATCTGTATACATATTCCATGGGTAACAACAAACAATCTGTTTATATTGCGCATGGTTAAGTTTAGTTGTAAAGAAATGGCAGGGATTATAAATGTTGTCAATTTTAAATCTAAGCCAGAGTTTTGGACTTAAAACGTTGGTGAATAAGGACCCAGGGACCTTATTCACCAACGTAGTAAGTCTAAAAATCAGACTTAGACTTAAAAATGTCATTTTTCATAATCACTGGCATTCCTTTGAAATTTGATTTAACTGTGTAAAATTTTATCTGACTATTTGTTGTTACCCACTAAACATGTATACCAATTTATATCAAAATCGGTACATTTATAACAACATGAGAGCGAATAGAAAATTAGACATTGTAAAGTCTAAGTCTGAGTTTAAGACTTACAATGTTGGTGAATAAGGACCCAGGGGTGTCAACAGGGCCTAATTCAAAATCAGAAAAATTGTATGCTCCCAAACATTTTACCAAACAAGAGGCCTTTAATGACACTTTTCCAAATATAACTCAGTTTATATTAAGAATAATCTTTCAGAGCAGATACAACTAATCATAACTTTGCTATTTCTTACTCTTAGGATATTTTTATTAAATGACTTGGTCAGGAATGATAAATCTCGATTAATAAGGAAGATTGACATCCCTGTTTACAGTAAAACCTCTCTAGAGTAGCCCTCTGTGGAGCAACAACCTCTCTATAACAACCCTCTGTGGAGCAACAACCTCTCTATACAACCCTCTGTAGAGCAACAACCTCTATAGAACAACCCTCTGTAGAGCAACAACCCCTCTAGAACAACCCTCTGTAGAGCAACAACCTCTCTATAACAACCCCCTGTAGAGCAACAACCTCTTCACAACAACCCTCTGTAGAGCAACAACCTCTCCAGAACAACCCTCTGTAGAGCAACAACCTTTCCAGAACGGCCCTGTATAGAGCAACAACCTTTCCAGAACGGCCCTCTCTAGAGCAACAACCTTTCCAGAACAACCCTCTGTAGAGCAACAACCTCTCCAGAACAACCCTCCGTAGAGCAACAACCTCTCCAGAACAACCCTCCGTAGAGCAACAACCTCTTCAGAACAACCCTCTGTAGAGCAACAACCTTTCCAGAACAACCCTCTGTAAGGCAACAACCTCTCCAGAACAACCCTCTGTAGAGCAACAACCTCTCCAGAGCAGACCTCTGCAGAGCAACAACCTCTCCAGAGCAACCCTCAGTAGAGCAACAACCTCTCTAGAGCTTCCCTCTGTAGAGCAACAACCTCTCCAGAGCAGCCCTCTGTAGAACAACAACCTCTCCAGAGTAGCCTTCGGTACAGAAATAACCTCTCCAGCGTATCCCTCTGTAGAACAACAACCTCTCCAGAGAAGCCCTCTGTAGAACAACAACCTCTCCAGAGTAGCCTTCAGTAGAGAAATAACCTCTCCAGCGTATCCCTCTGTAGAACAACAACCTTTCCAGAGCAGGCCTCTGTAGAACAACAACCTATCTAGAGATGCACTCTGTACAGCAACAACCTCTCCAGAACAACCCTCTTTAGAGCAACAACCTCTCTAGAACAGCACTCTGTAGAGCAGCCCCCTGTAGAGTAACAACCTTTCCATAGCAACCCTCTGTAGAGCAACAATCTCTCTAGAGCTTCCCTCTGTATAGCAACAACCCCTCCAGAGCAGCCCTCTGTAGAACAACAACCTCTCCAGAACAACCCTCTGTAGAGCAACAACCTCTCTAGAACAGCACTCTGTAGAGCAACAACCTCTCTAGAGCAGCACTCTGTAGAGCAACCCTCTGTAGAGCAACAATCTCTCTAGAGCTTCCCTCTGTATAGCAACAACCTCTCCAGAGCAGCACTCTGTTCAACAGCAACCTCTCCAGAACAGCACTCTGTAGAGCAACAACCTCTCTAGAACAGCACTCTGTAGAGCAACAACCTCTCCAGAGCAGCCCCTGCAGAGCAACAACCACTCTAGAGCAGATCTCTGTAGAGCAACAACCTCTCCATAGCAACCCTCTGTAGAGCAACAACCTCACTAGAGCTTCCCTCTGTAGAGCAACAACCTCTCTAGAGCAGCCCTCTGTAGAGCAACAACCTCTCTAGAGCAGCCCTCTGTAGAGCAACAACCTCTCAAGAGCAGCCCTCTGTAGAGCAACAACCTTTCCATAGCAACCCTCTGTAGAGCAACAACCTCTCTAGAGCTTCCCTCTGTAGAGCAACAACCTCTCTAGAGCTTCCCTCTGTAGAGCAACAACCTCTCTAGAGCTTCCCTCTGTAGAGCAACAACCTCTCTAGAGCAGCCCTCTGTAGAGCAACGTTTGCAATGTTATCATCATTTTTGTCACATAAATAATAGCAGGTTTTCCTGGAATTTGGCGCATAATATGAGAAGCATACATGAGTACTTACATGTCCCGATCCAGGTCAGCAATGTCTGATGTGAAATCTTTTACTATCAGATGTGAATCTTGCATATCTTCTCGCTCCCCCTGCCTCTCTGCGAGATAACTCTCTATCTCATACTCAACTAGATCAAATAAAACATTGGTAAGCAAAGTTCTCAATAAGTTTTAACTTTGCAGGCTATAATACTTAACCAACAAGCCTAATAAGGTCCTTAGTGTAACCATTTTTTTTAATTTACATTTCAGCCGACCTAAAATGATTTTTAAGCCCTCAAGTTGGCCTGTAGCCTGCTGTTATTGCGACCCTGGGTAAGAAATTCATAAAGTCACAAACTCAAACTAGAGAAACTAATATTTACAATTCTTTTAATCGAAAATGTTCAACCACACAACCTTCATCAGCCACAAGATTACACAGGAATTACTTTTTACATCTTTCAATGATGCCGAAAATAACATAAATGATGATGTTACAAAATGAACATCAAAAAGTACATGATGACGATACAGCTATCACATGACGTTAGGAGCCAAAAATTCAAGGTCTGTACCGTCGCACGAAGTTGTGTATGAGTTTTGATTGATTGACATCACTGTTTTTGACGTTAAAGTCACAGGATTTCACTGAAAATATTTCAATCAAAAACTTGAATACAGTGAAACCCCATGGCTGTAACGTCAAAGACCTAATGGCCTAATATTCTTAATAAGTTGAAGAACTCTAGCAGATTGGACAGGAAATACAACACTCTTATGACTGACTCAGTCCATAACAAACGAACAAACGAACCTGATTTGAGTTTTTTTCTTGTATCACACCTGGTATCGTCTGACTTCCTCTTGCCTGATTCGACCACTGAGGCCGGTGATGTGGCTACAGACTGTGTAGGTAGGTCATCATACAGCGATAGTGATGGTGGCACTGAAGTCGGTGATGTGGTATCCGATAGAGATGTCGTACCAGATGGTGGTATAGTGTCATACAAAGAGCTGGAATTGTTTGATTGGTTTCCTGCACCTGGTAGTAATAAGATTATTTTTAAGATATTAATAAAATTTATAATCTATAATATGCAGTATAATAATTAGTTACCTCAATACATCTACTAATTTGTAGTAACTGTACAACAACAATGAACATTACAAATCTGACAGCAGACATTCTCAGCATGAACAAGACTGTGTTCAGTAAACGCTTTTTGTGGCTTATGCTCCGAAGGAAGTCCATAATAACTAGCTAAGTCAATCAGGGGCCATAAATCTGTAGAAAGGTTGGAAAGTGATGTATGTAAGGTACTTCTGATGGTAAACAAGTTTGAAAGCAATGCCTTGAAGGTTAGTAAATCAAAAAAGGTTTAGAAAAGATTCTGAAATGAGAAAAAGTCATTCACTTCAACCAAAAACACTATTAATAATTATCCGTCTAACGCTATAGTTACTAGTTTTCCTGGGGTCAAATAGCTCATATATACATTTGTAAAACACGAAACAAACAATATCTTATTCTTACTTGGTGCAGGCAGGTCACCAAACAAATCCATCTCTATTTTCAACCTAGAATAGTTCAAATACATGTACACAAAAAAATGAATAAATATCATTAGACAAGGTAAACTACAATTTCCCCATTTGTCGGCACCCTAGAAACTTTTGGACTTCAGTCCGATAGAAACGATTGCAATTGTCAATCATGTTCACTTCATTGTGCCTGAAGTATGGCTTACATACTAAAATCAGTAAAATGATGACCTATTCAACAGTCTTCGAATTTGGCCACTAGCCCAAAGCCCGAGGCTAGTAAGACTGGGCCAGGCTAGTATAATTGTCTCTAGGTCAGTAGGTGACTAGTACGAAAGTCTAGTGAAAATTTAAAAAAATTAATAATTTAATGGTCTGACTAGTAAATTTCTTCTCAGCTAGGCTAGTAAGTTCTGGCTTGTTGGTGGCCCGACTGGCTAGTACTTAGAAAAGTTTTTCAAGAAGACTGATTCAACTATAGCCTGACTGGTCAAAGCGATTGTCCGTGATTCAGTTAGTTTCTGTCTTCTGTGTGTTGACAACCCAAAAGTAAAAACCCCTGCCATTCCCCAGTGATGGGGGGCATGGATGCAACTGACTGACCAGTGCATAACAGAGTAACCCACAGATATTTGGCCTTGGCAGGGCCTTTTTTCCAATAAAAGCTCCGCGAGTCGCATGTGTCGCCTGACTACATGAAATATGAGAATTGATGTTGTTAGTGACTTAACCTTTCTTTAACTGCAATAATGTAGGAACCGTCGTGAGTTGTCAGACAACGGGTGGCGCATTCTTTTTATCATATTATCATAGTTACTGGGTCAATACAACGTCAGCAATAACAAATTTAAGTCGTTGGCGCTACTGTTTCGCACCAAAAGGATGGTGACGTCACACATTAAAATTTTGTTCTTACAGGCGTTGGAGAACAACGTTCCGCGACTTGTTCTCCCATGGCAGATCAAAGTTACTAGTTTTGTGCCTTTTGTGTGAAAGGGACATAATTCAAAAGCAATGCAAGGACGAGTTATAGTTCTTGTGCACTGCACTTTGGCTTATTGCAAGAAACATGCATACCAAATATTGAGTCATTTGAACATAAGGTGACAAAGTTATGCTCTTCAATTTGACCTTTGACCTCTAACTGTGACCTTGACCTTTGAGAAAAGAACCAGGTATAACTCCGATTAATAGAGGTTGACATTCATGGCAATTTCAAGCAAGATTGGTCAATGCATGACAAAATTATAGACAAGCTTCTTTAGAAATTTGACCTGCAACTGTGACCTTGACCTTTGATAAAGGAACCTGAGGGTTGAGCATGACACTCCAGCATATGGAGGTGAACATTCATGCCAAATGTAAGACATATTGGTCAATGCACAACAAAGTTATGGTCTGGACAAGCTTCAATTTGACCTTCAACTGTGACCTTGACCTTTGAGATATGAACCTCGGGGTCGGTCATGAACCTCTGTCTCATTAAGGTGAACATTGATGCCAAATATAAGAAAGGTTGGTCAATGCATGAGTGAGATACAGCCCGGACAAGGTCTATAATGGTCATTTTTGATGTTTGACCTCTAAGTGTGACCTTAACCTTTGAGCTAGATACCTGGATCTTGCGCACTGCACACTGCCTCATGGTGTTTAACAACTATGCCAAGTAATTTAAAAAAGGGTCAATGCTTGAGTGAGATACAGCCCGGACAAGGTCTATAATGGCCATTTTTTACCTTTGACCTCTAAGTGTGACCTTGACCTTTGAGCTAGAGACCTGGATCTTGCGCACTGCACACCGCCTCATGGTACTTAACAACTATACCAAGTAATTTAAAAAAGTGTCAATGCATGAGTGAGATACAGCCCGGACAAGGTCTATAATGGTCATTTTTGATGTTTGACCTCAAAGTGTGACCTTGACCTTTGAGCTAGAGACCTGGATCTTGCACACTGCACACCGCCTCATGGTGCTTAACAATTATGCCAAGTTATTTTCAAAAGTGTCAATACATGAGTGAGATACAGCCCGGACAAGAAATTTGTGACGCCGCCGCAGCCGCAGCCGCCGCCGCCGCCAAAGTAATACCTATATGTCGCCTTTTCAGGCGACACAAAAATTGGGAAGAGGCCTTAGCCTGTCAGTTTGGGAAATTCAAGCGCGATTTTCGGCCAAATTGGGAAAAAGGAAATTAACTTAAGATACATCAAAAAGGAAACTGCAGTCCACATACATGTTAAATAATCCAGGGCTTTCATGTTTTATTATAAAGTTAAGAAGTCTTAACTTTTCATGAACAACAAAAGCCCCATTTTAATATAGACCACAACTGTCACCTTTAGTTTCTCTTATTTATCATCATTTCTTTAAAGTTCTTTTTCAAACATAATATACCTTTCCATTGTATGAGGCTATGAGCAGTCAATTAATATTATGATTTTTGTCCTTGATATTTCAATTCCGAACATATTTTCGGCCCGGATACAAACGGTACGGTCCCGTATCAGACTTTAGCCATTCTGCATAACAAAATGGCGGCCGTGTTGTCGAGTCGCTTTCCACGCTCGTAGATAACAAATGCAATATTGCTTCCGCGATGTCGCACTCTAATTAATTTAAAAAATAAATTGACGGCCGTTCGTTTAATTGATTAGTAATGCCAATCGAATGATACGTAGTTTTTCTTCATTTTAACTGAACAATGGATAAATGCCATGCCGTTCCGTACGAACCGTTCCGTACGAAATTTCAATACATTGGGAATTTAGCATTGTTTTTTTTGGGAAATTCTTTTACGAAATTGGGAAAAAAGAAGCTTTTTGCGATTAGGAAGTCACCGAAGATCGGCCTCTATTTTAGAAGGAAAAAAGGCCCTGCTTGGAGTATGGACAATGCTGTATACTTGATTCTCATGGACTCAATTCTTCTCATCGACTCGAGCCCTAATTGTTTTGGTCAAATATGCACACATTATTAATATTATGCAGACATGGTCCTTATCCAAAACATGTTAAAATATGCTGGAAGTCTTATTTCTGTCACAACCGCAAAACAAATGTGAATGAAAACAACTTGTAATCGTTCTGTGATCACTTATAGCAACCAACCATAAAAATCCATTTTGGTAAGCATCAACGTCTTAGCTTGTTACCATGGGGTTCTGTTGATGACGATTTTTTTGTCAAGAGGCTCGTTCATATTGATCAAAGTCGGTGAATATCATCTAAGAGGATCTAACTTTACGTCACAACTCTGTTTTGTGAAGAGTTCTCAGTTTTGGGATTAAATAGAGGCTGACCAATCTGAGGGCTCGAGTCGATGAGAAAAATTCAGAATGACGTAGGCGCTTGACTGGTACTTGTTTATAGCAAATATTTTACAAGAATAACTTTTTAATGGCAAAACTATTTTGATTTCATAAAGTTAAGTAATTTCTCAGTCAGTAAAAATAAAATTGGTTAAAGAGTAAACTGTAGGAAGTGTGCATGCAAGGCTTTTATCCCTAAGGGGCTCGACTCCTTGAGAAAGCAGTATATATTTTTATTTGTCATAAATTCGTTATATTATGACAGTGTGATTAGTGTATGGGTCTTGGTATACAATATTGATGATACAAATATTACTGTTGTCCATACCCAAAGTATCTGTGGAATAAGTCAATATAACCCACAAATTCAGTGTCGCGAAATTATGTGATATTTCCAATTTTGGCAATAAACCATTTTTCAAAACAAGTTAACGCAGCGCCATTATCTCAAAAACATGCACACGTGTAAGAAGTAAACTCGTTAAACGATTACTGTATAGAAGACTGGGCAATTAGAAAAAGTAAGTTTTTTTATAAACTTACCGAAATAATTGTCGGGCAGAGTAGCTTCCCTTTAGAGGGTGAAGTATAAAGTCGATCACGTACCGGATATATTTAAACACGGCCCAACATTTTTATAAATTATTATTATAATAATAAGTATTTCTTTCATCGAATTATTGTCATATTTGCAATTGCTGGATATGTAAAATATAATAATTAAATAAATGAAATAAACTTAATAAATTTTTGCAAGGCTTTCGACAAGGTAGACCACCATAACTCACTAACAAACTGCAATCCATTCTAGTAGGCCTTAAGTCATTCCTACAAAATCGATCCCAGTGGGTGGCAGTCGGCGCCCGGTCACCTCTCTAGCAGTCTACCCATGTTATCTGAGGGCCGGAGGGATCTGTCCTTGGACCATGACTTTTCCTCGTTTATATAAATGACCTACCAGATTCCATCAAGTGCAAATTATCACAACTCGTTTCAGACGACACCATTGTTTACCTGGCCATAAACTCACTGACTGACACACATACATTACAAGACGATTTGTAACACAGACTCGAAGAATTAGAAGTGAATGGGCCATAGAATTTAACCCTGACAAATGCAAAATCCTAAGAATAACAAGAAAGAAGACGCCTGTCATACCCCTACCCATATACCATATCCCTCTTAATAGTACTGACTCTGCCGAATACCATTGTGTGTGACCATTACTCAAGATTTGAACTGGACAAAACAAATAAACAACATCCATCAAAAGCAAAAAAAACTCACTCAGATTCATGAAAAGAAACATAACGATGGCTTAGAATTAGAAGGTCGTAAGTGCCACTTACGACCTTTTAAGCTTCATGCATATTTAGAATATGCATCAAAAGGCGCTTCTTATGAGCCCATTTTCATAAAAATCTGAACTTGTCATGTTGACCAAAATGAAGTTGTAAAAGTTTGTTTTACCATAAGTAAAGACTAAATGTCAGACAGTATTTCCGTGTTTTCTCAAAATATCGATTTGGTAGTTACGACCTTCTAATTCTAAGCCATCGATAAAGTCTAATAGAAAACAGGTAAAAAAGGTCAGAGAGCCTACACCACTTACATGCATACATATAAGACCTCAAGTAGAGTACTGTTCAGTACTTTGGCACCCCTGGAAAAACCCATATGCAACCAAAATTGAAAGAGATAATTTAAATCAACGAACCATTGGTTTTACGTACGGATACCCCACACTTGAGCATATCGACCGTTCTTTCGAAGTTTTCCTTTGACATACACACCATATTTTCGACTAATTATTTTGTTCGACTAATCCATCCACATTCTTCAAAATGTTTTCCCAATATGCGAGCAAATCTCTAGCTACCTATCAGCACGCGGGAAAATGCGATTTAAGGCTATTCCGCTAAGAACGAGTGATTCTTCAAGTATTTTCACGGAAAAGGCTGAATTCTGTAGCTAATATATATCGAAGAGAGCATACACAATTTCAAGTTTGTAAGTTAACGGATTACGGAAATATTCCAGTTTAAACAGTGCTGCGTTTTCATTGCCGCTCAGTGTATATCATCTGTGTTTGTGTGTGTTAAAATGTTAAATATTGTATATGTACGTATAGCGGATGGGGGGCTTTTGTTTGCACTGTCGTGTTTGGTGGAGCAGTCTTTCGGTTGGGTGTCAGGTTCGATTAGAAATTTTAGCCAAAGCTGCTCTTTGTTGGATCCTTCTGCAATTGCGTTGTCAACCACATTGATGCTTCGTTCCTATCAGAAGAGCATGTATACAGTATTTATCACATGACTTTCTTTGTATCAAGGTTAGTATAGCCAGTACGAATAAAGCTATACGTACCACGTGTAGTATAAGGTATTGATTTTTTCCAATAAATCAATGCGTATTTTGCGTTTTGAGTATCATATGATAAAAAAATCTATCACTCGTTGTCAATTGATATATTATATTTAACTCGTTAAGGAAATATTATTAAGCTCGCCAGAGGCTCGCTTAATAAAATTTCCAAAACTCATTTAATATAAATTTATATCTATTGAAAACTCATGATAGATCCTCTATATATGTTTGGAGGTTTGTTGTTTCTACATGTACTTGTTATTCGCTCTTGTCGGTTGTTCTTTATATGATAGACTAATTAACTTAAACTGAAACTGCAGTCCGTCAAAGTGGGATATCATTCGTCTACGTGTATTTTCGGTTGCATTCTTTTAGTTGTAGTTTTGTAGTTTTCCATGTTGCACGGACTTGTGGTGAACTCGCATGTCTTTTTGTTCCCGTGTGTTCAATGACATATTTAGCGTGCTGTGTTGTTCTTTGTTTTTGTTAGTTATTATGGCGGATATCATTTTTGCGCCTCCAGGCTCGTTTGGTTCTGTTACATGCAGCCTTCCTGTCAGTTTTGTGTTCATCTTTTTACTAACGAGGCATTTGCATCGAAATATTTCATTACATAGAATAAAAAATAAACACGTAAATATAGTACTTTATATTGAATAAATAAAATTATGACAATATAATAAATTACAGAAAGACAAATCCAAATCGACAATGCTTAAAAATACAAACTAAATACTATTAATAAAAATGTACAAAGTCAAGTCATTAACTGAATAATAAGTGAGTTCAAATGAACATCGCAATATCACAAATACAATAAAAGCGCCTTCTTCACACGATAGAGTCCATGTCAGGAAAATGGAGGGTGCGGACTTTATTTATGACTTAATGATACCACCGCAACACATGTAGAAGTTAGGAATGGTGTTGACATGGTTTAATACTGTTTTTTTTTTGTCATTAAAAGTTACACAAAGGTTATCATTTTCATCCCAACAAAGAGAACACATAGACAACATAGCATTAAGGAAAACAATCGAAAATTCAACACATGCGAATGAATCAAACTATAATTATGATAAATACAAGAAACGTGTCAATTGACGTATAAAAGTTTTTGGTCTACATACAGCAGACATTCCTCTGCTCAGTTCACTGCACATTCACACGTTACAGGTGTCAGGAATGGAATCATGAAACTCAACGAACGTACAAGATACATGTATCACTATTTCGCTGGCTTTGAATGAGAAGGTCGTAAGTACAAAATGAATATTTTGAGTTTCAACATCAGTTTGGTCAACATGACATTTTTCGATTTTCACGAAACTAGGCTCATAAGAGGTACCTTGTGATGCTAATTTTAAATATGTACCAGTCTTCTAAGTTCATAAGAAGTACTAACGACCTTTTCATTATAAGCCAGCGATATATCATGCAGTATTTTGTTTTACGAAGAATTCCCGAATAAGCCTCAAATTCTTCATGTATGTCCTGTTCATTCTAATATAGAATGTCTGCAAGTATATTCTCCGATTCGTACATGCATTTTGGTGTTTTCAATCCTTTTTCTATCTGTACATATTGACGTAAGCATTCACAGCTTGGTGACAAAACTGAAGTTGTTTCTGAAAATATAAAACATTAAATGTAGGGCATTCGACAATTATCTACCGGTTATATAATACTAAGCTTATTTACAGCAGTGTTGATAAATGCATGCATGGACAATATTTGTAAAGCGGCGCATAACTGAATAGAAACAGTGTCTAATGCTATATCACACCGTTTCATCGTTTAGCCTCGTTTAACCTCTTATATCTTCAAAATCCATTAACATTTTGCTTTCATACTTGTTTACCATCATGTTCCCAGCGCCTACACCGGAATAGATTTGACACAAACAGGTTTCAGTTGGTTTAGTAAGTTATTATGATTGACAATGTTTGAAAACTTAAGTTGTTAGCCAAATAATATGATGAGGATTCGAGTCGTTTTGGCTTGTTTTTTTCGAGGGCTTTGTAATTCTTTAGGCTTGCTGGATAGGTTCTCTAACTAAGGGAAGACGCTAAACGAAGAAATTATTAAGTATAAACTAATTGTCATACCATATTCTGTATTGCGGTTGTTCTCCTGTTTCGGGTCTGTCTGATAGTATTCCCAACATTTACCTGGTTCTCACTAATCACTTTCTCAATCATTGTAGCGATAGCACAAAACATGCCACATCTTTCACTGGCGTCTCTACAATATAGTAAATGTCACAGACAACAATCACAGGACACCATTCCAAACTCATTCTTGAGCCAGAAATTAAAATGGAACCCAGAAAGTCCAAATGTCAGTTGTCAAAAAGTTCAAAGTTAATACGTAGATGTACGTATATCACCAACATTGTAAGTAATTTGATGTCTTTATCCACGAACAGGTAGGTAAGTTTTGGTTACCTTCAAATACATTGTAACGTTACTCGTATTGTAATATGTAATAGGAAACCATAATGCAGACTGGAACTTTTTATGTTGGTGAAGCATAGTGAGTATACACGCTTGCTCATATATGTTTGCCTTCAATATCCTTTTTGATGGATATATGGGTGGTTGATCGTGCGTGGATGGCTAGGCGACGTCACCGATTCATTATTATGACTTAGATTGTCTCTACACTACAGTATGTAGTTTATACTTACAGGCAATGTACAAGAACGTGTCCGGAGTAATCACCTAGGCTGGTGACAAACTGTTCGATATCTGTTATGAAGTTAGCAAACTCACTCGGATCATTCGGACATACTTTGTCCACGTTCCATTCTGTGTACTGGAAGTGGTACGAGGTTTTCTCCTCTTTGTAAATCTGAATATAAGACATCACATTAAGAGAATATATTAGAATGACAATACATATACCTGCCAAGTACCCCTGTTAATGTTGAGTAACTCCTATTTTTGTTTTTTAATTTCTGGTTTTCTAAGCACCAGCCTTTGCACAAAGATAAATTGAGTGAGTTCAGTGTCAAGAAAACCATTTCACAATACATATTAGGCCACGGTCACACTGTTCAATGGACGGATCGCCAAGTATGAGACCCCATGATTCTACTTACCTTGCTGTGATGTTTTATAGTCATCCGTCTGACAATGTAATGTGGGTTGGTTTCAAGTTTTGTACAGGAGACTGTAAAGTTTCCCACAGTCAGGGTCTGGTTATCTGGTGGAAGGTATAGTCCAACATGCTGGAAGAGCAAGACCGTATTCAAATGTAATAACCCAACAGTGATGTTATAGGTTTTTTATGACTGTATTGTTAAAACGTTGATGGGATAGTTTTCTTCTACAGGTCCATATGACTGGCGATTAATTAAAATGTGACCATGACAAAAATTGCACTTGGTCGCGAACAAGTCAAAATGAAACATCGTTTGAAACCAACTTTTTCTGGTCCGTACTTCTTCACAGCTTTAGCTGCAGCTGTTGGTTCTGACGATGTGAAACAATTACATTACATCATATTTTATTTAATACAAAAATATTTTTGCTGAAAACGTACGCCATTTAGCTAACAAATATATCTGAAATATAATCACTTGCGTGATTTTCAGTGATTTAGATATATAATAAGCTTATGTTGTGCACCTAATGGTTTTGACACAGACCAGAGAAACATAATATTAAGCGTACTGATAGTGAAGTTATGAGTTTACCTCATTTTTGTAAACATTTCCGTGTGTCTCGGACTCGCCAAGAGAAACATGGCACACGCAACTTTCTTGGTATAACATACATACGAAATCCTCGACGGTGACATGGGTAGGTGTCTGTGCAGCTATGAAGTATCTTTTCTTTTTAAAACTCTGTCAATAATTGTAACACAAACATAAAGAACGAATTTGAACATTAGACTAGACAAATATAACGCTTGGCATGACATATACAATTGTTATTTATTTCCATGTTGTTGTTTATATTCTACGATTTAAACGTCTATCATTTAAAACCATAAAATGGAGGGCGAGTAAAAGTTTGATAGGGAACAGTATACCAAATCTTGGAGTGTAGATAAGCTGTTTGTCTATTTAATTCCATGACCAAATATATGCCCATAAATCAAAAACGTGAATTGTTTTGAATGATGGGACACTCTCATGGACACTCATTACGTATACAATGCTATCAAATGTAAATATATCGCTGGCTTAGAATGAGGAGGTCGTTAGTGCCATGTTGTGCATATGTGATATCTACATCATCAGGCGCTTCTTATGAGCCTTTTTTCATGAAAATCGGAACTTGTCATGTTGACAAAACTGAAGTTGAAAAAGCTTGTTTTACCATAGGTAAATAGTGATTGTCAGACCGTTTTTCTTGTTCTCTCATAATATTGAATAAGGTTACGACCTTTTATATTCTAAGCCAGCGATATATACTACTTAATGTTTTCAAAACTTTACTTACATTCAAATATACGGCATTGATGTAGTCGGAATCATCGGCCTCTTTGTCCAGATATAATCTAACACGATACATTTCTCCTAAAATTGAAAACAAGCATTTTATACATAATACAGTTATTAACATGGTTAAGGAACATGGCTGTATTTAATAAGAATTCCAAAAGGTATGCCATGAAAACAAGTGTATTCATTCACATGCTGACGTTTTTAAATAGTTATGCCATGTCTAACAAGTCTTTCATTTAATTGTTCATTGTATATTGCCCAGTACAAACGTAACCTTCCACAAACACTCGCAAAGGAAGACGTGAAATCAGACCCCAATAGCAAGACAACTGCATTTAAACCTGACAATAATTATACATTGTATATTGTTTTACTTCCATTTCGCTAAATATTTGTATAATAATGATAATCTGTAATAATTTGCAAATAACCTGGAATGTCGGCACCGGAACGGTTCAGCATTGCTCGGCTTTGGTTTACCAGTTGTTCATCAACGTCAGGCTTGGATTCCATGTTGATCTTTAGTCTCTGCGATGCAATAACCAAACACACGGTTCATGTTGAGAATAATGTGTGACATTCATATGTTTAAAGTCACGTGAATGATTAGCTCGCGGTATTGAACATGTTTGCTATGACTCCTGATTATTCTAGCAAGATCTACTAGTTTGTCTATTAAGACAAGTCATAAGCAAAGTGTTGCAGATTTCGTATACGTTCGATAAACCCGACTGATTTTCTTTAATTTCTTAAATAAGTATATGATAATGCATAACATGTGTGAGACAGAACGAGTTGGCCGAAGGAAAGTAGCATATTATTTAATTTAGCCTATCGATCTATGAATAACATAACTGTATAAAAACTTGCCAGTAAGGAAAGGATAGGTATAGCCTCTCTATTTAGTTAAATATACCCATAATAAATATCATATCTGCTTTAAAAATAGTTAAGAAAAATTCGGACCGTCAAGCACATGACACTGCGATCTGCGTAATTATGTATTAATACGATTCACTAACAACTGAAACGTTCATACTCAAACAAATAAGCACAACAGCAACTGCGTAAAACATAATGGCAATAGTCAAACCCTTTTCTGGCACAGCTAATGTAAAACGACAAGTGCGTGCCAAAAAAGACCCAAAAGATTTGTCCCAAGTAGTCATTTTTTTACTATTCACCACAATCGTTTAAATTTGTCAAATTTTATTAATTTTGCTCAGACACCTAGGCAACTGACAAATCCTTTATTTTATACCTCAAACATGCCATCATAGAATGCATCGTCTTTAGATTCCAAGTACGTCTGAAATCCTTCTTTGGTGATAATATCGGTTTCATATTCTAAAGCATGTACCAACGACTTGTAAATGAAACCATACTGTTTCTGAAAATGCAATTTCACACTTGTTTTTATTTCTCTGAGAAGGTCATAAGTACAACATCGATATTTTGAGAAAACAAGAAAAACTGCCCGAACATTTCTCATTACCTATGGTAAATCAAGCTGTTTCAACTTCATTTGGTCAACATGACAAGTTTCGATGTTCATAAAAATAGGCTCATAAGAAGAGCCTTGCGATGCTAATTTCAAATATGTATCTGTCATATAACTTTTTACCTTCTCATTCTAAGACATCGATACATTGACAGTATTCAGTGATGATGGTATATTTTATGACAACCGTTTGTTACATTGGTTCTAATATGTTGCATAAATGGTTTGTATTAAAATTGTTTTCGTTCCGCCCCAAAACTGGGTTGTAAACTAGAGGGTTTTTCTACCCATTTCCAAACAAACATTACAGAAAACACAATTTCAAGCAGAAAGAATCGTTATTTTGTCACTTTGATCACTTATTTCTCTAACCTTGGAAATGTATTGTCTTAATTTTGCATTGTTGAAGATATATTCACAGTATATCTACGGAGAACAATGCCTCTACGAATTCATAAAGAAACCGCCAAACCAATTGGCACGTACCTCTGTTTGTACCATATATACTCTTTGCTCTCTCAATCGTTTAACACAGGCAAGTACATTGACATGTTCCTCTCGTCTACCTTCACCAATCAAATTATTCAAAGCAATAAAAGTTCCTGTTCTTCCCACACCGGCACTGATCAAAAGAATAAACAACAAACTTATATATGTAGAAGGCCAAAGCCAAACAAATAAAGTCGTCTAAAAAATAATTAATTTCTTTATTTAGTACTTAACTTTGAATGATAATGTATTTCTTTTTATAACTACCATCTTACAGAAACGCTTCGTTTGTATGTTTTACATCAGCTTGAACTCTCAAGTACCCCCCCCCCCTCTTGCTAATGCTGACGTTTAAATTGCTTGACTCCTTTATGATTATGCTAATTCACCAGTAATTGCCTTGGACATGCTATTTAAGCCAATGCAATAGTGCATGCATATGCTACGTAACTTATCGAAACCTCTACCAAACGCAAACAGGCGTCGAAGTACAATGTTCATGCGGACCAAGTTTCAATAAGTCTCAATTTCAAATTTGTTAGAGAGTTTTAATAAGATATAAAATTAATGTAGCTTTACTTCGTATGTTTTTTTCTTTAGAAAGTATGTTTCCTTATTTTTAGTTTGTACAATTCAAAGCCAGCATGGAATATGTGTAGTAAATAACCAGATGGTGTCTGGTACTTGAACACATGTCAAAGCAATACGAATAAGAAAGAAGCAGATGTACCTGCAATGAACTACGATTGGACCATGTTCCGTGGTGCAGGTTGCTTGAAGTCTCTGTCTAAATTCCAGTAGGCTTGATACATCATCAGGGACACTTTTGTCCGGCCATGCCGTAAAATGTAGTTGATGCAATGGCCTCACAACTTTGTTCTTTAGAATAAATTATGCATACATATCAGTTTAATTCTTGTATTTCATTGTCACAATTAAAGTATATGCCAGGGCCATACATAATATACTAGTAATATAAATAATAAGAGTAAACATTAGTGGACCTGGTCTTTATGATGAAAAAGTACACATTAAGAAACTGTACTTCAAATTTAGTGATGACTCTAGTTGAAGGTGTGTGCGATGTCACACTCTGCTATTTGTTTTGAGCATGCCATCGCTCTAGCATACAGCTCCATTTTGATTGAAATCGAGCCTGTACTAATCGAAAAATGACGCACAAATTATAGTTATTTAAGTTCATTGAATTTTTGAAAATTTATATTACATGTATTAATAAAGTTGCATTTTGGTCGACATCACATTGGAAGTCACGTGACAGTGCTTGCCGGGTCTTTAGCTTGACTATAATGAACTTACCTTTGATATATCGAATGTTCTTACTGTGTACTCGGCAAAGACTTCCTCACTTCGACAATGGACTTTAACGTCTCCATACTTTTCCCTTCCACCAACTTCCGGCCAGTACTGTTCACACTTCATACCCTTGTTGTTGAATAAATTTACTCAATTTTGCAAAACGTGATTATTCCGAAGCATCTCAAATATTGGCTTAAATTCAAACTCTTCTAAAACTAACAAAGGCTTATCTAAAGATGAATATATTAAGACTTACTGCAATACAAATTTCATTGGAATGAATGATCATCAAGTTATTGTTCGTGCTCGTTCCTGTTGACATTAACAGTCTTACTATGCCGGCCTTTTTTGTTGGACATAAACGACATAGCCAGGGTTGTCATGCATATTGAGGCTTCGGCATCGGAACGACTATGCTATGGTACAAAAATGTATAATAATACTAACCGAGATCTCAACGAGGTTTGTCAACATAACAATAATGTCTGAATTCTCATACCACACCATCTTCCAGAATGTTTGAAACTTATTCGTCGTCTCTTCTGTTGGGCCTAAATAAAACATCAGCGAGAAATAGATTAATTGATGTTTACTGGTGATAGATAGATTAGACATTCACATGGAAATTATAACATTAAAACATACAAATACACAAATACAGTAAATGTATACATTCATTAACATAACAACCATGTCAAAAGCATCGTTAAGCTTTCTTAATATTGCCTGTTTAAAGACAAGATGGGCTTGATTGCACTGGGATGATCTTATTTTGTCGACGATATAATATTGGATGCTTAATAAAGAGGACTTAATAAATACAGTATTGGTAATTGTGTTTAAAACGAATAATCATTTAATGTGGAAGCATCTGTCTAATCGTAAATGAAACTCGGAAGCTATTCAAACCTGAATATGGTGATCTCTTCCAAGTACTTAATTGAGTAAATGCAACAAACGAGATAAAAGGATGAAACGCTATTACATTATATCGTATTGTATAATAATTTTAAGCACATGTACTTGTTTTTTATTTCCGTAAACATGCAAACACGTGATAGGTGTCATATACAAGTTCAAAATATTAATGATTGTCTTACTTTCTCAACTTAAATGCTGTGATGAAATTAATACAAAAGAAAGGTTTTGAGATTCAAATCAATAATTTATATACAATAATTTGTATTCTCAAGATTTAATTTCGCAGTTTTACAGCGCCATGCGATACGGTATGACATTGTGTATAAACACTCACCTAAGGAAGCTATATAAGCCTTTCTCTTCCTGTAGCCCTGAAAGAGTTGTTTCGTATCTTGTATTATATATGAGGTTATTACAGATTTACAGTGATATAAAAGACGGACACTTGAGAACTGAACGGAAATTGCAGAATGTATTGTATACGTTTAGTCACAAAGATACAACTAGACTTTGATATGAATGACAAGTTGTTTTGCACCAACCACGTGACTTATCCTCGTTCTTGAGCAATCGACACATTAGCTCATTGAGAGAATGGCAATGTAACACAAGAGCATAACGCGATAATCTGTGAGTATCAAAACCATACCAATTAAGTAAATTGTACATGACTTTTTTTGTACCATTTTCATTACAAGTAAAATATTGTCAATACAAGAGCGATATGATCCAACACATTCTTATAAGACGGCCTCCATCCTCTATGTCGCACATCTACATAATGTGCTAACTGAATAGGATCACTTCAGTGTAACTATGGTTCATACGAAAAATAAGTTCCCAGTTAACTCATCTGTAATACTACCATACGTAGAACAGCGAAGCAAGCATGTCATTGAATACAAGTAAAAGTTTCGATTTTTTACTGTAAAGACCATACATTGATTTGTACCCTAGTTGTGAAATATCAAGTTTCTTTGTCCAGCTTTAATGGCAACTTACTTATTGTGAGCACTGTAGATTGGAATAGAATTATACATGCCCTATAGTTATAAATATTCTAGTGATCGCATAATAATAAACATACATTATCTACTTACATCTATATAGCACGCATTCATGTAGAAAGTTGGATCGTTCAACAGTACAACTCTCGAATGATCGTCTGCAATAACATTAACAAGTCCAGTAAAATATATGGACACTAATTTTAAGATTTTAACAATACAAATGTAATCATTTTATTCAATTAAGCATATTTCTTGTACATATCGCTGGTTTAGAATGAGAAAGTCTTAAGTGAGACTTTTAGTACTTACGACCTTATATGTCTTATGCATAGTTACACTCGGCTTCATATGAGCCTAGTTTTGACTATGTTGACCTAACTGAAGTTGAAAAAGCTTGTTTTAACAAAAGTAAAGAACGTTTTTTTGGACAGTTCTTCTCAAAATGTCAATGTTGTACATACGACCTTCTCGTTTTAAGCCAGTGATAAGTCTAGATCTAGTAGAGAGCACTTTCTTCGATATACATTCCTGTTGAACTATAGTTTCCGTTGTAATTCTTTTGAGTATGCATCTTTATTAATCTATCTATGCCCCATTTACACGAAGCAATTAATTGAATAATGTTTTATAATTAAAATAAAAATCGATATATGTAAGTTGGAATCTTCACATCAAAATATATACGCTTACAGTCTCCTTATTTGACTGTTAGTGTTTGTTTCGTACATTATATTCAGCAACGATATAAAAGCCATTATATTAGCAATGGTTCACTTACATGCAAATATTGCATTGTATCTGTTTAGTGCGAGGTTTTCAGGTTTTCTTGCTACAGTACATGGAAACTGCAAACCCTTCGCTAACAACTGTCAAAAGAAAAACATATTGTCATTACTTGTATGACGCTTGTCTTGCTATCTTTAAAACATGTGTAAAAACATACACATCTTAGCTTTTTTCAGTAATTAGAACCCAATATATTACTAAAATGATATTAGGAAATCGGACAGGGAAGGCAGCACCAAAGCTCATCCAGCCGAGGACAGAAAACAGCAACCACACAACATAACACAATTGCAGGAGCAATATCCACACGTAACCTAACAATGTTATTTTTGGGAAAAAATCCCAAGACCCTGCTGTGAAATAGCAGGATGACCTAGTTTCACAAACATTGCCTTCGTTAAGTGATGTAACATTGGTTATTCTAAGAATATAATGTAACCTGGTCCAA
This sequence comes from Spisula subtruncata, assembly GCA_963678985.1. Lineage (NCBI taxonomy): Eukaryota > Metazoa > Mollusca > Bivalvia > Venerida > Mactridae > Spisula > Spisula subtruncata. Next base: position 5,937,551 of record OY787669.1, read on the forward strand.
TAACAAATTGATCTAAATCCTCGGGTAGACCAATAGTACCAGTCACCTGTGCAGAAACAATAAAAAATATGATTATAACCACATACCAATGATTGCCAATCTTTATAACTGACAATAAATGATTTCGAAGCAAGAACGGTGCCATTCGAAATTACACTTATCTTGACACAGTCAAATGAAAATAGCATGTTATATATTTTACTGAACAAAATATTTCACATACAGAACGTAGATATGATTTGACAATTCGATGGCTTAGAATGAGAAGGTCGTAACTACAAAATTGATGTATTGAGAAAACAAGATCAAATTCCTGTAATTTACATTTACGTATTTACGTAATTTATTTTGGTCAACATGACAATTTAAGATTTTCATGAAAATAGGCTCATAAGAAGCGCCTTGTGAAGCAGATTTCAAATATGTATGATTCTTATAAGGTCGTAAGTAGTTGTTACGACCTTCTCATTCTAAGCCATCGAATTGTAACTAATTCATTGGTACATGTCAACTTACTGCAAATTCCGAAGAGTTGACATAACCGAAGAGAGATGATACTTGAACTCTGGTTTGAGGAACACTTTCATTTTGATATACCGCATCATGCTCCGAATATCTACGCTGTTCGTGTGTGTCTATTTCAAACCTTTCCACGGGGCTGTTCTCATAATACGTTGCACGGGATGAGCTTCTTTTTCTTCCTTTATTCGACTTTTTCATCTTGAAAAATTGAGACGTCGCCTTTGGTTGAGTACCTAATTAATTACACCATAGCTAGTATATAACTATATATCGCTGGCTAAGAATGAGAATGCCGTATGTACAAAATCAATAGTTTTAAATAACAATAAACACCTATCTGAAAATTACTATTTGCATCTGGTAAAAGAAGCTGTTTGAACTTTCATATTGGTCAACATGACAAGTTTCAATTTTCAGGAAAATAGGCTCATAAGAAGTGTCTTGTTATGCTATTTTAAATGTGTATCAGTCTGATAAGAGTATGAGTAGTACGTTTAATGCAATACAACCACTCTTGAAAGTTCGGTTAGTCAGGGCTCGAAGATGAAACATAAATCAACATGTACCAATGTGCTAGCCAGTTCGTGCACTGTTTTTGTACCATTCATTCTGACGATATTGGATGATTCGAATGTTAGGCTCGACGTGACATGTAATTGCGTGTACGATACAATGCACTATACACCCCTCCGGTAATAGATTGGGTCATGTAATCTACCATTAAGCTGATAAAAAATAATAATGAATTGCAAAGCCCGAAACTAAACATAAGAAAAAAGGGAACTAAAAGCGCCTCTTGATTAAAAGGGTCGATACGAAATATTCAATTCCAGTACAAGTGATTAGTTGAATATATTTGTCTTTCAAAATAAGCAAACATTTGTACCTTTAACCTTTTTAGATAATTTCCTGGAAGCCAACAAATTAGACTCAGATGTATATGTGGAAGCTTTTGTTGAAAATAAGACGTTCTCGTAAAGCCCTGTATCTGCAGCTGACTCGAGTGAAGACTGTGTTGTTGCTGAGTTTGATGATACATGTCTACTAGTCATTGAAGTTGATGTAGTTGACTCTTTGGAAGCATTGGTTTTCTTCTTACTTTTTCTGGTGGAAAACATAAAAGTGTTTATCTGAATGTTGAATTAAGTTTATTATATAGAAGGTCATTTAGATGAATCTGAAGATTTGTTCTTCTTACATTTTTATTTCTGATTGGAAACATAAATTATTCATCTGAACACATTTATTTATTGCCATTTAATGTCCAATATTTTTTTCTTTGGACCAGGAACTTATTCAATGCCGTAGAGATGTATTACAAAACTGTCCTTGAAGTTGTAGCCAGACTGTATGTTAATATTTACCTGTGTTACCTAACTTAGTTTGCACTGAAATGGTGTATTCACTACACTTTAGAACGTAAAACATATAGATGCAAATACGTTTTGATTAGTAAAAATTAACGATTAGCATTTCGTATTTAAAACGGGACCGGTAAATGTACTTTTTGTAAGATTCCTTCGCTTAAATCATAGAAAAGACACAATACAATGACTATTTTGCACACACACAAATTATTATGCACATAGCAATATGAGCACATACAGTAACGATACTAAAGTACTATACCATTGTGTTTTATTATCATTAACATTACTGTTTCGGAGCATACATGATAGTTATGTATAGATACGAGGGTCAATCAATATATTCGTAGACAATCGTTCTCATTTTATTATATTTATGTTAAAATAATAATTTATTATACCTTTATAAACATTTATCTATTACCTACAGTATATACAAATTTATCTTTGATTATGCAACACAGTAGCATGTGACCAGCCGTTGTATTACCATAGTAACGCACCACCACCCCGACCGGCGTAACGTAACCTTTTCACTAGTTCAACAAGTTATCGATTCCGAATTAAATAATTTACAGTCCCATAAGTTTGACAGATTATTTCAAAATATTATCATAATATTTGGTGAAATTATTGAGTTGTTTGTACCTTTGAGATTGAATTGAGAAGTATTTAACCTATGCCTGTCACGTTTTAATTTACGTCAAAATGCCGATGAATTCACGCAAGGAAATTCGTGCGACCATTAAATCGTGCACTTGTCTTGGAAATACACAACACACATACACTGCGAATGAGAGCAAACGGAGAAGATGCAGTATTAAGTGTCCCTGTCGTTTAGTTGTAAAATCAAATTTCTGAAGAGCAACATGGTATTAAAAATGATACAAGAATCGGATTAAATTTGCCAACGCAGGGACGTTTAAGGAAACGACAATCAAAATATATGACGTGTTTCAATTTAGCACACAACCATTAGGTCTAGCTTAATCCTTGACTATGAATACATAAAACTGCAGAAGATATTTTTAATTAAATACAACTTGAATAATTATGTTTAATTCAATATGAATGTGAATTAATTCTATTTCGGGTTAACCATTTGAGAAATAGCAAAACGCCAATAGCGTCGCTGACGTCAGAGTAAATTTTCGTTGTGTGGTGGTTGTGGTAAGGTGATAGATTTGTTTTAGCCAAATTTTCTTTAAAGATGCGTCAATTCGTGCAAAATTTTCAGACCTTGTGTCAAAACTGCTGTAGTGTAGTGTGATACAGTAAGTTATACCTGTGTCAATGTGTATTAAAATGACTAGTCCAGTCCACGAATTTATTGAATGATCCTCGTATATGTAAACTGATGGCCAAAAACTGCCTAAAGTTTCCAAATGAAATATTAACCGTTTTAATTATAGTAAGTGTTAGTAAAATTGAAATAATGATAATAAAATGTATGCAAATAAATATTTTAACACCTACCTTGTTCTGTGTACCAAGATGCCACTGACAACAACAGTTATGATTGAGAAGCCGACAGCAGCACAAACTATCGCTATTGTAAATAACTTGCCATTGAATGAATTCACTGTTGCTATTTCAAGAAAAAGAAAACATACAGGTCTTGCACTTGTCAGTGTTCCCATCAACTGATACTTATCTTGAAAAATGACAATTTTAGACTCATGGTTCTTTGTATTGCAGTTCATTGACATTGATGTAGCGCACATGGTCATGCGCTCTACCATAGTATGAAATTGAAGACAATTTATATGTGATTAAGGGCGCCAAGTTAAAGAAACTTAGCTTACCGTCACAAACTACGAGGCAAACCCGCTGTTCTTGCAAGTTCTGGCTTTTCTGTATAGGGAACATTTCTGAACCCTTACCGATTGAGCAGAACGCACACGCGACCTTTTAGTTTCGCTTCGTTCGAGCTGTGTTTCAACTTTCATACGCACAACCATTGACATGTGACAACCGCGTCTCAATTATTATTTAATTCATCTATATATGTTCAAAATAAAGATACACAAACCTTTTGTTTTCACAAATAATGGACCGACTGTCGTTGAATTTCCTAAATCGTTACTAGACATGAGTTTAAATTCGTAAACGCAATCACTGGCCAGAAATGTCAATGTTGCATTCATCAACAGTCCATCATTGTCCAGTATAGCAACAGTGGACCAAGCATAGTCGCTGGAGTCAAGTTTTCTATAATCAATGAAAAAGACCTGTGTCAGACCTCCGTCAAATCCTGGTTTCCAAGACACACATATAGACATCTCCATTGTTAGACCATCAACGTTCCGAAATTCTGTAGGAGGCTGAGGTTTGTCTACAAGTAAAATGAAATCAATCATATTAAATATAAGGATATCTAATTAAACACTATGCAATCAGAAACACACCACCCAATTTTGATGTCAAATGTTAGTCGTTCTCATACATCTAAACTGTTCCTGTCTCTGAACTTGATATGATCCTCTCTTATATCCAATAACTGAATTTGAATAATAATTGTGGATATAGAAAGTTAACTTACCTTGCGGAGAAAGCTCAAACTCGTGCTTGTATGTTCCGAAATCATTCGAGACATTGAATCGATAGTGCCCAAACGACTGTTGTGTGATATTGGTGATAGATATAGTTGTCTGTAACCCAGATGACAATAAAATTGTCGAGTTATCATGTTGAAGATTGATCCATGAAGATGTCACCTGATCAAACCGTTGCCATATGAAGTCATCCACCTCAGGCACAGGTAAGGCATATATTTCAAAGTCTATGGTCTTCTCAACAAACATTGCACTTGTAAAAATGGTCCGCAAAGTTGCATTTTGTTTTGGCCTAGGGGAACCTTCAATGAATTTAATTGTACATATAACAGAACAGAACAAGCAGAACAAGCAGTTTAATAGGCTTTTAAAGCATAAACAGTTAATCTTTATAAACAAAATATTGATAAATACATGAATAACCGGTAATATATCATATTATGCATGCCTTTTTCTGATTGAAATCATCTGATTTTCACGTTCTATCGTTATACTAGTATTCTCTAGTCTTACCCATACATTAACATGGTTAAATATCAGATAATGTAACTATCATAAGTAAGCTTTTTATGATGTTTATAAAGGCTTGTCGTACCTTGTCCTTTCAGTGGTGTCTTTTCGTTTTAATATTTTCTGTTTCAAGTGTTTAAGTTGAGTTTTTCCCCATTCGATATTTATTATCTTTCATAACTTTATTGTTGACAATACATACTTTTAAGAATATGAAGTGCGTTTTTTTTGTAGTACGCTTTGTTCAAATTCACCCATTCATGTGTTCATGTTTTCATGATTATTCAGTGTTGGCTGGCATGGCTTATATTTGTGAATATACCTTTTTGTAAACTTATGTTTAAAACTTAAGTTTACTTACATGTTACTGTAATTTGTAGACTGTCTGTTGAAATAATCTTGTTATATTCATTCGTAGAGTGACATTCATATGTTCCCATCTGGAAGCAGGTAATGCGATTTACCATATGATGTAAGACCAATGCATTAGCTTTTTTATTCAGAACTCTACTTCCGAACAATATGGCTACGTCAGGATATGGATTACCGTCCACTTTGCAGGTAAGTATAACACTGTCGTGTTCATTCACTTCGATGCGTTCACTAAAATTATTGGCTGCAAATCGTCTTATGCTTGATCCATCTGTAATAAATAAACACACGTACTTACCAACAAGTTCACTACAAACAACAACTAGTGTTAACTATCGCGGTTGATATCACAGACCCCTGGTGGGTGGGAAACTGCTTTGTTGCAATCAACTAGATTTCAGTCTGATGGCAGTATAGTGTGCTTTCCATTTCAAACTTAGTATTTTATTAGCATGCTCTGCGGACAACAATTTCACAAAACTTACATATCCTAGTTTAAAGAAAACATTGAATGTCGGTTGATATTGATACACGTGTCGCTCTTGAAACTTCAAGTCAAACATATTTATAAGCTATAATCGAGCTAAGATCCCAGCGGTTACAATGTAGTAAAAATGTCTTAACAGATATTGTGATGCTCAAAAGATACAAAATAATCAAAATAATGACCAACATAAGACATCCATATTCATAAACATCTCGCCTGTTCCATTGATCGGATTTCTAAAGGATGGTGCCATCAGATTAAATGCTGTTAACTTGTAACTTCCAGCATTGTATCGAGTCACATTTGTTATTTGAAAGTCTCCTTCAGCTGAATCGGTTGTCGTCTCGTAGTCTTTAGTCTGTGTTAAGGTAAAATGTAATGGCGGAGGTACACTCGTTGCGCTGCCGACTATTGTTACATTTGCGCCTTCTACTACTTCTGCTGTGCTGCTTGAGAGTGCTTCCCCGTTGACCAGTATTTGCATGCGCTCAGGTGGATCTAAAATACATGCATTTATACGAATAATGACATTAACACATTTAAAACACCTTTTAGATTACCTGCCCGAGCCCATATGGTAGTTATTTAAAACAAGTATTCAGTCATTCGCTAGTTTTTACTAAAATACTATAAATGAAGACTAGAAGAAGTTTCAGATTATAATTTTCGTTTCCAATGCAATGTGCAAACTTATTCGTAGATTTTAGATGGTCACCTTGTTAAACGATATGTACATTAACACTAGAAGCGTAAAAAAAAATGAATAATGTAAAAGTTGTTTTAGTGATCATCGTAAGAAATCGTAGACTTTGATTGATTCATTGGCGATTAATCGATCACATCTATTCTGATAGTATTCAGTTTCAAACGCAATGCGACATGCTTTAACGATACTGCCTTTTACATTAAGCATATAAGTGTATATTAAAATAATAAGTATGTAAATGACTGTATCTTTTTGTCGAAACAACTTACAATCACGAGTTCTGATGCAAAGCATTAAATCATAACAAGTGACAATGCGATTTTATGGATAAAAGTTAGGGATGGCAACGAGTACTTAAATCGGTACTCGAGTACTCGGTCATTCTTCCGATCGAGTACTCGGGTACTCGGAAAACAATAAATGTCCATGATATTTGGGAAATACATGTAGTAATGTTGTACTGCAAACGTACGTGTTCATCTTTAAATAAAACAGCTCGTTTACCAGGCCATTCTGTTCAGTTGTTGATCAAATCTAGATCGGTAAAGAACTATGAAACGTTCATATATGCACGAGAACGATTTAAATTTAAAGTAATATTTGTTTTATTTCTTAATCGATTGTCACCCCCAATAAATAATAACTGCAAAATTAAAATATTGATGACAATTACTCGGGTTGGTGTCAACAAAAGAACCCCTAGATACGTGTCATAAACTAACTAACAGACGATGATTGACAGGTCTGTGTTTTGATTACGCTTGCAATTTGTGACCTCGTGGCGGCGATTAATGATTGATGACACGTTGTTAATTGTACTTTTAGTTGACCAGATAGCACTTGGATACCTTCTGTATTACACTGGATTATCATTTTTTTCGAGTACTCGAATACTGATTTTACTATTCGATAATCGGACGTTTGAACGAGTACTCGAGTACTCGGGTACTCGTTGCCATCCCTAATAAAAGTACATAATTAATTAATATTTTTCGATTCAAACATTGCCAATTTTTCGCAAATTTGACCACAGTGCTTTGTAACGGCTGCACTTGTGTCGCTGGGAACGCTATTGAAATATTTATCTCAGCATTGTTTCAACGGTGATTCATACACACAATTTCGCTGGCTTAGAACGAAAGGTCGTAACTACAAAATCAATATTTTAAGAAAACAAGAAACGCTGTCTGACATTTTCTCTTTACTGATGGAAAAAAACAAATCTTTGAACTTCAGTTTGGTCAGCATGACAAGTTCCGATTTGTATGATAATAGGCTCATAAGAAGCGCCTTGTAATGCAGATTTCAGATATATATTAGTCGTATAAGGTCTAAAGTACTACTGCTACGTACGACCTTCTCATTCTAAGATAGTCATTTGTGTAGTAGCTGAATATGGTTTAACTCACTTACAAAGGACTATAACGGCCACAGATGATGTAGAATACCCATTTATAACGCCACCGTTTGTGTCATGCATTTCGTTAGTTGCTGAGCATGTCAGATTCATGTCCATAGAAATTGAAGATATAATGATATCTGATGCCACGGAACCTGTAAATGTACGTAATGCTAGAATTAGAGCCACGATTGTTTTGTAATTTGCAACAAAAACAAAAACAGAAAAAAATTAGAGCCATTTATAGGAACTGACCGTATGAATATACATCTACGATCATTAATTTATACTTTTATACAAATGTATTTAAAGAGGCATTCCCTATAACTCACATATTTTTCCACTATCATATTAAATGAGCTAAATGTACAAAGCACTATCAATTATCATAATTTGTCAGAAGCAAGAGTGCGCAAACATGTCTCTATAATGTCACAAAATATATTCGAATCACCAATAATAATTTATCGCTTCCAGCGATTTATTATTATGTGGTCAAAGGGAAACAACTGGTGACTATTTTGACTCGTTAAGGAAATATGTTTTCATTCTTTTCTCGGTAATTAGTGGGAGCTTTGTGTTGAAGATTTGAAGAGTTTAAGCAATAATGATTCCCATTTAATGTCTAATATTCCTGAATCGATTTAAACGATCAAAGTTATAGGGAACGCCTCTTTAATTTAATTATGCAGTAAAATTAAACCCTACACACGATTGCACTATGAGTAAATACAAATGTATGTATATTCTTACAATTTATATTGTATATTGTAAGTACTGTGTTTAGTTCATTAAATTAGCATCATGTCAATATAATATTGCGTATGTAAAACGGCTTATAAATTACTAATACTGTAAAATCATTTAATTTCGATGGGACGAAATTTCGTGGTTTCGGTAAAATAGAACTGTTCGATGGGACGTTTATTCGTGGATTTGCATTTCTGGTAGTAAATACATGGGTCAAAATTATTGTTCGGTGAGATTTGATTTTTGTCGTTGGAGGTGAACCACGAAACCAACGAAATTTAATCGCCCATGAACATTAATGATTTTACAGTATACAATAACATACCAGTACTAATCCCAGGGTAATGTTCATATCCAGACCAAGTATATGTCGAACCTGGATTACTCTTGGCTTCACATCTGATAGGCATGGTGTCTCCTCTCATAGCATACAGTGTGTTGTTTGGTATTTGTTGTTGCATAGTGTAGTTAAACAAATAATAAGGTAACTCTGGCGGGTCTGGAAAATATAATAAATTGCCTAGGACACAATGTCAAGCATATAGGCACTGAACTATGTGCACAAACTATATTTCCGCAGGTCGCATGAATAAAATCTACTTTAAGGCCCAACTCGCAGACCTTTCGCCAACAGAAGAAACAGCTGTTCCGTATTATTTTGTCGATTAAAACTAATTCGAGTTCTTCACGTTTACATATGGCAGGCATGTATTTTTTGGTCTCTTGTTATCTGCAATGTGTGCTCTTTTGTGTTTTGCTGTTGCTGACAAGTGCTACATTTCCTAATCAAAATTAATTTATGTTATTTCTTTGTTACACATTCGGAAAGTGTTGTTTTTTTTCGTTAGGTTCGTATATTCTGGTTAAGTATTCTTTAATGTATGAATAACATTGTGCAATCACATCAAAATTAGATCATAGCCTTTGCTTCATTCATTCACGCTGTTATATGGTTGTGGACCATATTGAAAATTGATCTAGAACCAAATATGTTATCCACTATAAATAAAGTCGTTATTATTATTAATATTATTATTATTATCGATCGGACTACATTTCAAAATAAGTCACGTTCAAAAGAGCTCTCTATATTGTATTATATTATGGCTATTCACCTGTATGTATAGAGAGTGCATTAAAGTCAGTCTATGCTTAACTCTCTAATACCCACTGTAAATGCATTTTCAGATTTGTGAAAGAAGCGATTTGATTGGATGATGTAAAGTTTACCTCAATTTGACCCCATACGGAGTAGCATCAGATTCTATATCAGTGCAAATTAATGGCGCATAATATATGGGTCTGATTTACATGAGGTTGAACATCATGGGATTAAATTACTAAGTTGAAAAAAGCTTTAAACTTACAAAGTACATCCACTGTGACTGTTGAATTATTTCTACCGTCCTGGATCCCACTGAAGAGTGACATCGTATTGGTTACAATACATGTATAGATTCCATCATGGTCCGTATGTGACACCATCGAAATATTAAGAGTATCTCTATCAGCATACACTGTGTGTTCTTTACTCCAGTTGTAAAGTGGTGCAGGATAGCTCTTACTTGAACACCTAAGCGTTAGGGAGCTTCCGGAAATAATGCTTATTCGTCCATGTATTGGTAAATAGTTCATTGTAATGGAGGGTGTGTTCGGTGGAACTGAAAAAATGAAAATAGCGTAGTCAAATTAGTACTTTTGAAACAACATGACTGCCTTGGTCATGCATATGTATTGTAAATGTACTGTATGTTTGAACACTCAGCTGATTATAGCATAAAACAATCTTAATAACTCATCAACCAATTGAAAAATATATTGCATTCGAAAAATGAATGAAGACTACATGTAGGTTTGTTTCGCTATTTGATAACTGAAACTTGGTTCCTCAGCGTTATGACAGCTAAAACTAAAGCATCAGCGATTCCTTTTCTCGTTCAGCTGTGTGTTTGTCATTGTGTCTCGTTACTGTGGTATGCGTTGTTTTTTGTTGCATGTGCTCAACAGTTAAGTGAGTGATACTTTCCCTCACAAGGTTTTTTATATTCCTTTTGACTAACCCTATACAAATATGGTTTGAAACAGTACTTACAGTAAACCAGCATTTGTGCAGAAAGAGAATGTCGCCAAGTCTGATAATTCTTAGCTTTGCAGTAAATCATTGTTGAGTTGTCCGATCGTTTTGGGAACATTGTCAGTATACTCCGGTAAGATTGAGGGTATGTAGGTGTCGTTTCTTCTTGTATGATGGACACTTTCTTCGTCACATTTTGAAGAATCGTTGAATTGGTAAACCAGATGATCTCCGGTTCTGGATAAACATTTTCTGTGATGCAAACAAACACAGTTCGTAATTCTTCAATTGTAGCTACTGAAGAATCACTCGTGTTTTGTAGCACAACATCCTTAACTGGAACTGTAATATACAATAACAAACTTAATGATGTTAGTTTAAAGGGACTCAACTCCAGTTGGTAAATTGCAAACTTTATTAAAAAGTTCTCTTAAAATCGCATTTTAATGACTTGACCGACCTAATACATTTATATAAGAATCTGGACTTATTCCGCTAGAAGAAAAATAATCGCATAACGTCGGTTTATTACCTTTTCAACTCCTAAAATATATTGCGAGACTAATGCTATAAATATATCATTTAACGTTTGAGTGTATAAATGCCGAGAAAAGCTGTAACGGACGGTAAAACATGTTCGACTGTTTTAATCAATAGCGCCGTTGATCGTAATGCAAGTTGTAAGAATACTTTATGTATTCGTAAAATATAGTTTTGTGATTAAAATGTCTGCAAAACATGTTTTTATCATCGAAATGGAGATAAGTCCCTTTATTGATTGTAATATGTACAGTGTACATTTGTAGTTGAATTATCTGATCGGACCCTACGTCGTCGGTGTTGACAGGTCACAAACTGTGTAGTCATGTCATTGATAATTGTTTTGGCCTCTCCAAGTTATTCTAATTTAATATTTATTTTATTTTCAATGAAATAGGATTTGGCAAAAGGCTCAGTCTATATTAAACCTCTCCAAGTTATTGTTATAGGAAATGTTATGGCAACATTTGATGAGAGACTAATTGATTGAGGAAATGTCAGTACTTAATTGACTTACTTTTGACGAATATAGTTGCTTTGTTGCTTTCCATGGACGAGTTCGTCGTAACTAAACGTTTGCATGTGTAACTGTCCATGTGTTTCGATCGCCGCACATTCGGTAGTGTTATTATCAGCGTTGTGTCGTTCACGCAGGTAAATTCTGTGGCATCTTGTCGTTCTACTTTGCAGTCTGTCATTCGGATGATGCTTTGCTCCAATCCTTTAGCGTTTTGAAAGTTGACCATAACCAATGGATCGGTACTAAAACATGTAAGATTCACGGATCCATACTCTATGACGTTGACATTCTCTGGCCTCAGATGTAGTTCGTTAATGCAGACGACTGCTGGAATATAATAGACGTCAATATAACTGTAAGTACTAGTACGTTGTTTTTATCACATGACTTTCCTTGTATCCAGGTTAGTATAGCCAGTACGTATAAAATTATACGTACCACGTGTAGTATAAGGTATCAAGCTTTTTTCCAATAAATCAATGCGTATTTGCGTTTTGAGTATCATATGATAAAAAGAATCTCACTCGTTGTCAATTGATATATTTATTTTAAACTCGTTCAGGAAATATTATTAAGCTCGCCAAAGGCTCGCTTAATAAAATTTCGAAAACTCGTTTTATATAAATTTATATCAATTGACAACTCGTGATAGATCCTTTATACATGTCACAGAAATGAGGAAATCGGACAGTGAAGTCAGCACTCAGCTTAACCAGTCGAGCAAAGAAAACAGTAACATTACAACAAGGAAATAACAAAATAACGATGATCACATGTACAATCAATCCGCATGTTATTTAATTGCAACCGGTGTGTTTCGCAGATCAGGTAATACAATGTAGTGTGATTCTCGTTTCAAACATTACTGTAATAGTATTTTTTTTAATTAGTAGTCACTGTGCTGTTAAGACTTACATAAGTTTGGGACAAAAAGCCTGACTATAACCTTCTCCCTGAAATAGCACAGTCAAAAAGGCATCTTTTAAAACAACTCTAGAAAGTATAAAGCTACACTTATGGCTGGCTGAGAATGAGAAGGTCGTAAGTACAAAATAGATATTTTGAGAAAACAAGAAAATATGTCCGATCTATCTATCTATCTATCTATCTATCTATCTATCTATCTATCTATCTATCTATCTATCTATCTATCTATCTATCTATCTATCTATCTATCTATCTATCTATCTATGTTTACCTCGCATAAAGCATACAATATAACTAAACCGTACAATCATAAATAATTACATTTAAGAAAAGTCTTACCTCCAAATATTGCACAAAGTAGCAAGCCTACATGATGCATCAGATTCGGGTGTATCATATGTAAATACATTATTTTTTTAGTCATTTGACAGACTAATATTACCGTTCGTGAATGTAAAAAGTTTAAAATCGAGAATAAATCCCTTGGCTTATGTTTATCATAATTATAATTCAAGTTTTTATATCCAACTAAAAATGTTTACAACAACTTGCGTTTACAATCAAACACCAACATGCGCAAGTATACCAAATAGTTCTTAGGCCAGTAAATGGTGCCAATGTACCAAGCAGAATTAAACATATATAATGTCAACACATTTATTCCGTCTTATTTTGATATAGTTTTTTTATAAATGATTAGTCATTACGAATTTAACTTCGTGGAAAAGTTGTTATATTACATGTAGTGAAATAGGGAAAATAAGTCACAATTGTAACATAAAATGGCGGACAGAAATAATCACTAGTTATGTTACAAGTAGTAAAATAAGGAACGAAAGTTACAAATTATACATTACAATGGCGGACATAAACTATAATATCATAAACATTCTACGATATATTATGAACAAGAAAAACAGAAGATTCCGGACATTAAATCATTTAACTAGTGCCAGTTGTAATTGTTGTATTTGAACGTTTTATAAAATAATAAATTAGTAATTCATTGCGGAAATAATTTTCATTATGATCATTTACGCTACCGGAAACAATAACCACGCAGTTCGTGACATTTTACCACGAACACTCTTTGGATCTCTTAGAACAACAATTGATGATACATTCATCATTATAAATTGATTGTTTAAGGTGAACTTAAACAATAAAGGCTAAGCGGTGAATACTTAGTGCATGTCATAACTTGCGTTTTCCTCGGAGCATTGGTCATCGACAAAGTATCACTGGATTAGTATGAGAAGGTCGTTACTACTACATGTACTTAAAACCTTATAAAACAGGTACATCTTTGAAATCTGCATTATAAGGCACGTCTTATGAGCCGTTTGTCGAGAAAATCGAAACTTGTTGACCTAAATGAAGTTGTAAAAACTTGTGTTACCAGGTAAATTACAGTCAGTTTTGTTCTTGTTTTTCTTGTTTATTTTGCAAAATATAAATTTTTCACTTACGACCACAGGCCTAAGAAATTTTATCACAAAAACGAGTTTAACTCCCCAAATTTTCACTCATTCATTAGATAAAAGAACACATTCGAAATGTCTCTGTCCGCCCCTACTTGAAGATACAATTTAACGCATAAACTGGCCAAAAAATGGTTTTGGTCGGATCTAATTATGTCTCTACCACACAAAACAATCAAAATATATACCCTTTGTCATGTTTTTTAAGTTACAATATCAGGTAATTTCGACGATGTACCGTTCCAGATTGGAAGCCATTGTCACGTTGTTTTGATATTCGAAATGGAATCTAACCCGAAACGTTGCAAACCTGTGAAATATAATTATACTGTATTGAATAGATGAACAATTGGGGAAATAAAAACTGTCGATTGTGACCCTGTGGTACGACCTTCTGAAGTCAGCGAAATATATCCATCTTGCTCGGCTACTGGAGTACGGTTAATAACTGGAAATGGTGTGAATACTTAATCATCATGAACAGTGAACTATATTGAAATGTGCAGTTCATGTTCATAATTCAAAATATATCGTATCACTATACCAAGGGTTGCCTACAAGACTTGTGCCCTTCTTTAATTATAAGCATTTACGACAATTTTGCTGGCAACCCTCGACACACGAACCCCTATCACCGTAAAAGAATCGTCATTTATTTATAACCCAGGAGTCAGACTTCAAAAGGGCCTTAACCCCATCTGGTTGAAAGATTTCATCAATTTGGTATTTTCGAATAATGTAGACAGATGGGCTTGGTAAAAGGTGGATGTCAGATTGAAAGTCTTGCAGATTTTTAAAAGGTGAAACAAACTTCATTCAGAGCTAACACGTCTGATAGAACAAGGCAGATATTTTAATATCTCAAAAAGAACATAGAATATGTCGATTATGTGAGATTTGTGTTGAAGGTGAGTTCCATTTCCTTACATTGTGTCCTTTATAATAAGATCTATATATTTATTGGTATACTACTTTAAAAATGCTAATCTACAGAAATTGGACTTGTTAATGTGATGTACGAACAAAATACTATTAGAAATTAAGCCATGTTTATATATTATGCTTTTAAATTAAGGCACTCATTCATAGAAGGAATTGGCTAACATTTACAATTATCATTACAGATTATCATGTAACATGCTATCATTGTGAATACTGTTTGTTTTCATGTATATCTGTGCCATGCATTCTTGCTTTGCAATATTGTATTTGTAAGATGTAATATTACAACTTTTTCGACTTGAATTTGGGCAATATGACAGGTTCTAATTTTCATTAAAATGGCTCAATATGAGCGTCTTGAAATGCTGATATCAACTATGAATGAGTCTTATAAGGACGTAAGCACATGTAGTAGTGCTTACGACCTTTTTATTCTAAGCCAGCGATATACGAGAACGTGGCGTATACAGTCTGCAAAAGAACTGAACATTGTAATGGTTTAAAAGTGGGACATATCGCTGGCTTCAAATGAGAAGGACGTAAGTACAAAATCAATATTATGAGAAAACAAGAAAAACAGTCCGACAATCACTCTTTATTTATGGTAAAACAAGCCTTTTCAACTTCAGTTTGGGCAACATGACAAGTTCCGATTTTCATGAAAATAGGCTCATAAGAAGCGCATCATGATGCAGATTTCAAAAAAGCATTATTCTTATAAGGTCACTTACGACTTTATTATGCTAAGCCAGCGATATATTGAAGATCATGTACCCTGTAGTACTTAATGTCTCGTGTAATTATTCAAACTTTCATTTTGTAAACACACACTGCATCAAACCACACATTGCGTTATATTCCCTTATTCGCGTCATATTTATAGTTATATAAAGCCTTTATAAAACAAACGCAGTACATATTTATTTATTACCTTTTATGGGACGTTTTACGACCTGTAAAAGCAGTACTAGACAAGCTAAAATTTCCGCTTATCTTTAACACAGGGCTTTTTATTGTTTATTCTGAAAGTACATTTTACATTTATCGATCATCACTGGCAGGTACGTGTCGTCTTAAAATAGAATTGCAATTTACAATCATAAACAAAATGTAAACGATACATATCGAGTGCTCGGTTCAAAACTATGGTAACTACATCAAATTGTAGAGAAATGTACTATAGTTATGGACTGAGACCTCGATATACGTACATTTATTTCAATCTGAATATAATAAAGTTTTATATCAAATTTTAATTCAAACAACACTAATAACACAAGCAAAATTATAGAACACAATATTCTAGAACATGTATAAACAAATATTAAATCAAAAGTTTTTCACGATTAAGTCGTTCTTACGACGTAACAATATGGCGGTGTTAAATAACAGAAAATATTGCAACTTTGATGTCCAGAATTCTATCTCGAATTTTCGTTATCTTGAAGTTATTTCCGCGGTCTCAAGATAACGAGAGTTGACTGTATATATTTACATTTGTTGGATCCGTCATACAGTCATTGATTATAGTCCAGTCAAATTAGCATTAAAGGTAAAACAAATTGCAACAGAAGCAATTTTTCGTTTTTTAGCAAGGTAATCATATGCTGATCACCAGAAAAAAAGTCCTCAAAAAAATTATGTGTCTAAAGTTGAAAAATCCAAGATGGCTTCCATGATGGCCGCCATCAACTATATAACCTCTAAATATCAATGTGGCAGTTTCATAAATAGATTATAATTCTTTGTAATTGGATTGAAAATAATCATTTAGTAGTGTCCTTCAAATTTGCTTGCAACAGTGACCACTTTTATGCCAAGGTCAAGGTCATTTCAAGGTCGAAATGCGAAAAAAGCTTAAAACTCGTTGTCCCCCCTTATTTTCCTTTCTGTATTATAAATGTACACCTTTCCCTATCAATATTAAGTTGGTATAATGGTTGTTTAGTATGTATTTAATCAATATGAATATTATCTTTAATTTAGAACATTACAGTTCGTTAAAACAGCCCATTTTAACCAATTATATGGTATTCAAGACGTTTTGGATTCAATACCATTATTTGTTTGATATCACTTTTCTAATTTAGATGTAGATATAATGACACATATTTAAAATGAAAATGTGCATTAGGTCGTGTCTTCAATATTGAAATAGAAAAGTAACCATATGAAGACCAAGGCCAAGGTCATTTCAAGTTCAAAATTTGAAAGCTTAGTTAGTCTTACCAATGATACAAATAAATGCTAACAAATAAGAATACTTAAATATAGTGTGAACTTAAAACAAGACATCAAACAATGACGTTTTGAAGGTCAATGTGCATGTCTTTAAAGGTCAACGTTTTAAGCATAGAAATTTTATTAGAGCTCTAAGCTTAATATTGTACGTTATGTAGAACTCAAGTATGTTGGAAATACTAAAGTCTTATCTAATGCCCTATGGGGTTCTTCAGTTTGAAAAGTCATAATATACCTAACAAGGGACACATCAATGTTTGGAACTGTAACCCTTAGGTTACTGTTAGGGACTCGCTATTAGGGCGTGAAGTTTCATCATCAATACCATGGGGGACCACCAGTGTCGGAGACCGTCATTCTCAGTAAGTATCGGGGACAAAACAATGACACAACAGTCAACCTATGTATTGCGGGCGACACACCAGTGTTAGGATCACTAATCCTACGTTCTACAAGGGACGCACCAGTATAATAAACAATAATCCTTTAATGTGCTATGGGGGACTTACATGTATCAGTGTAGGAAACTGTCATCTTTTGTTCAGTGGGGAACCACACTGAGCGTAAGAAACAGTCATCCGTATTCCATGGAGGTAAGGAACTGATATCTTAGATCTTAGACCTGTACTAAGTGAGACTCACCAGTGTATATAACTATCATCCTATGTACTATTGGCCATTCCGCGGAGTAGAAACTCCTATGTTATGTTATATGGGGGACACGCTAGTGCAGGGGACAGTTATCAGGGCCCGAAATTACAACCAATACTTACACTCTGCACTCAGCACTCAAATATTGACATTTCTTCTTTTGAGGGTCAAAGCGACATTTTTTGAGAACGAGAAGTTCAAGTTATGTTGAATAGGTGCTAAATATTATCATTTGCTTTTTTCCAATTGCAATTTAGTGTATTTGTAAGCTCTAAGTGTAATTTACCAGTCTGAGTGCACTCAGATACAATACTTACGTTTTTTTCCTGATAAATAGTACAAAAAATCAAAAATATGTTTCAAAAGTTATTTTCAACATTCAAATAATAATTCTATACATTTTCCTTATTTATATTTGCAATCTAGAACAAATAATGGCTTATTATGTAACAATTTCCATTTCTGAGTGCTGAGTGCAAAGTGTAAGTATTGGTTGTAATTTCGGGCCCAGAGGTCAACCCCTTAAAATAAGTCATCCTAAAACCTATTTGTAGCTACAATAAGAAACTCACCAGTGTTTGCATCCGTCCAAATAGGGTCTATGGGAATTGAGCATATTGCCATATAGGGATTCACTAGTGCATGGAACTGCCACACTTATAAGGACTCACAAGGGTTTAGAGCAGTCACCATGTACCCTTTGGTGGACTCACAAGTGTTTTGAGTAGAAGGCTTTCTATAGACAAAGTAGTGCTTGAAACAATCAATGAAGGTCACATAAGGGCCTAGTCAATGCTCAATAGATTATTCATAAGCTCATAAGCGTTGATTAACT
The DNA here is from genome assembly GCA_963678985.1 of Spisula subtruncata. NCBI lineage: Eukaryota > Metazoa > Mollusca > Bivalvia > Venerida > Mactridae > Spisula > Spisula subtruncata. The sequence continues at coordinate 5,956,430 of OY787669.1, forward strand.
TAGGACTGTCGTATTAAGCCCTGTGGTAGGCAGCAGTCATATTTGGGTCTACAGGGACCATCAGTGTTAGGAACAAACAATGAATGCCTTATGTGGGGGACTCGGCAGTGCTGAGAGAAGTCATTCAATGACTTCTCGGAGATTGAACTGTGTTTGATGCAGTTGTCTTAGGCATATGGGGCTCAGCAATGTTTGCAGCAGACATATAATGGTCTATGTACGCTGCACCATCGTTGAAGTGGTCATACGCAGGGTCCACATTGGGACACAGTTGTTTTACATTTGTAATTTGACCCTTTTTTAGACTCAGGGTACTGGAAACAAACATATACGGATATATTAATGACTCATCAGTGTTAGTAGCAGTCATTGGTGTTGGAAACAGTCATCCAAGAGCCTCTGAGGTACTCAACAGTGTTGGAAAATGTCATCCAATATCCACTCATGCAGTTGTCTTAGACGCTATGTGATTCGGGAGTGTTGACAGCAGACATATAAGGGTCTATGGAAGACTTATCAGTGTTGGCTACAGTCATATTAGTGTACATGAATATGAAGAACTCACCAGTTTATGTTATGAAAGGTCCTTTCGGACTCATCAGTGTTGGGAACCATCAATGAAGGTCTTATGGGAGACTCATCAGTGCTCGCTACATCCATCCTATGTCATATGAGGGACTCATCAAAGCTGAGAACACTTATCTTAGTAGCTTTAGGGACTTGCAAGTATTGATAACAGCCTAACTATATTCTATCGATGACTAACCAGTGTAAGGAACAATCACAAGGAACTATTATAGTAGATCCAATAATGCCGTGGAACTGTTATTCTCTGTACTGAAGGTCTCTCCAGTACACGGATCATTAATCTTAAGCACTTTTCTGCGTTGGGAACCATTAATGTGGTGTCAATAGGGGAATAATCAGTGCAGGGATTATCATAGGCCCACCCTGGTACTAGCCAGTGGTGGCAACAGTCATTTTATGTATCAAAGTCGTTGTAGTTTTTATGTTTATATGATGGACTCATTGGGTGTTAAGAATAGTAATTACATACCGCATAGAGGAATCATCAGTGGTTACACCACTAACAAAAACTACACAAGGTCCAATTGAATAGTCAGAACTGTTGTTAACAGCCATTCAATCATTTAATGCTATAATTGTAGGGGCAAGCCTGGACAGTCATCAACGACCCCATGGCAGTATTTAGTTTTGACAGTCAGTTTTGGCACTATGTGATGCTCAACTGAACAAAGCAGTATTATCATAGGCCCTATGGGCTACTAACTGTGTCGGAATATTCATCCTCGTTATATGAGTTACCATAGTATTCAATAATGTTTCAAGCACACATTCAACATACTGAATATTGTTATACTCTAAGCAACACTACAAGACACATATCTAACCCACTGAAAAAATACAGTGTGGAAATACCATTGCATTGCAACTGTGTATTTTGACCTGGACGACCTTGACCCTTTATTGGTTAGTGTGAAAGGTTATACCTACTACTTGCACGCTTTAATATCCTTATAAAATGTGAAATGTATCTAATATCAATAAAAATATAGCATAAAAATAAAAAATTCTGTAATTTGACCTTGAAATGGCCTTGACCTTGTCCTCAAAGTGGTCGTTGATGCAGGCAATTTACAAAACCTTATTCAATTGATAATATTCACACAAACATTTAGTTACACCAATGAAATTTCTTATGAGACGACTGATAATAATAGATATCACAATCAGCTCTTGGGAGTACATTTGTAAAACTGCCTGTTTTCACAGACTTTCAATATTCTGATTTAAAAATATGCCTTATAATAAAGAAATATACAATTACCAACTTCTTTTATGCTTTAATAGTCTAAAAATTTGTAAAATATATCTTAAACCAATGAAAGTATAAAGGAAAATTCATTTTTGTAGGGTTTTTAGTAGTTTGACCTTGAAATGGCATTGACCTTGACCTTTGAATGGCCCCTTATCCCATCCAATTTGATTCTCACTTCTAAACAAACACTTTCCATGCAATTATTCCTTATCATATCTATATATGGAACTACTTCGTTAGAAAATTGATAGCTAATGGTTCAGCAATCTATTGCAGGCATCCTAGACGCCATCTTGGATTTCACCCCTTTCCCCTTATCAAATTTTTGAGGACTTTTTTTCTAAAGTCCGCCAAGGTTTGAACTTGACATTGGTGGTAAAATTGTTTCTGTTGCAATTAGTTTTGGGTTAAGCCCATTTTGAGCCTATTTTGACTGGACTATTAGTGCATTTGTTAACAATGTACTTCACACGCCAAGATTCTAAAACTAAAGTATACGTTGCAGACATTACAATTTTGTAGTGTTTAACTATTGTAAAGCTATATATCGCTGGCCTAGAATGAGAAGGTCACGTGCAAAAAGTGTTAATACAAAATCGATATTTTGAGAAAACAAGAAATAACTGTCCGAAAATTACTCTTTACTTATGGTAAAACAAGGTTTATTCAGCTTCTGTTTGGTCAACATGACAAGTTCCGATTTTCGTGACAATAGTCTCACACAAAGCGCTTTTTGGTGCAGATTTTAGATATGCATCAGTCTTATAACGTCGTAAATAGTACTTAAGACATTCACTACTTTCGACCTTTTCATTCTACACCAGATATATCTTCAAACTAAATGTAAGTTAACACGATAATTTTTTTATCTGATTCGTAAAGTTTTATCACTTCCGGTTTCATTATGTACCCGAGGGCGTTATAATAAAAAGACATCATCGGAAAAATCATGGCAAAACGAAAGTGAGTATTTGGTTAATATAATGCCCAATGCTTGAAAAGGACATACTTCTAGTTAAGGTAAGTAATTGATTAGTCATATTTAACAAACACTCACATTCGGATGTTGTTCTTAATAACTTCTTATACACATTTTGTGCAGTTATAAATGAGTGCTTTATGATTTAAGTCCCGAAACACAAATACTTTTTAGACAATATAAAAAACGGTATCATTTACTTATTTATTTTATGTTTCCGTTTCTAGCTAATGTTCGTTTCCTTCTGATGTTTTGGCATTTAGTAATTTGGTTAATACGCTGTCCAAACATGGTTAAATTTGGCTTACTGGAATACAATAAAATTCTACTTTTATGACTTATTACGACTAAAAACAAAATGAAATTTCCGACCACTGTAATGCTCATTGTGATTCTATACACATTCAACGTATATGCCTTATTGCGATAACCGGACATCTGTCAACTTCATGATTTATCTATCACTTAATTGCTGAATTGGATGCGAGTGGAGCATAAACAGAGTATACCGTGCTTTATAGCTTGACATATGTTTTTATTATTTTGTTTTGCGAATGTCAACGAAGGATCACTTTTTCGAATACAATGAATAATTCTATCAAATTCAGCACCCAGCGCGCATGCGCGGGGCAGTTTTCGCATTTATGAAACATCCCGGAAAATGAACATCGTTGTATCAAAACTTAACTGTAAAGTTATGCATAAACACACAATATTTACAATGTACACTTGATCGAAATAATCGTGCGATCAATATATGAGATAAGCGTGCGTTAAGGGATATAAATAAGGCATGTCATGAACAAAAACACAGTGCGTTTTTATTGAACTGATAATAAACATAGTAACCACAAAATGTGGCAAAATCCAAAAATAGCATAGCTAAACAACTATCAAATATGACTGTTAAAAAAGAACTGAGCTTTAGTTTTGTCTCACAAATTATGATTCACTAGCAATGTAAAATAAAGCGTTAATATAAAAGATTCCGTCTGTCAAAGCAGGAGTTCATTAGATAATTAGTAGATAACGTTAGATGTATTTCCGTAAAGGTTGTTCATATACAATGTATATAATAAAACTACATGATTATAATTAAACCTTATCAATAACCATGTCATGAATACGAACACCAAGTATTACACAAAAAGTATGCTCTTATTTCCATTGTGATCATCATTGACACGGTAAAACGAATGAACTTGCACTTATGCCTGTCTAAGTTGAACAAAAAAAACATACGCAGTAAAACTGATTCTTGAGAATATTTTGTAAAAAGTTTTTAATTACTTGCCTGGTTTGCTTATTTTTTCAATTAAAAGCAATATTCTATTTAAGGATGGCGCCTCACCTGTACAGATGCATTTTGATGTCGTGCTATGTGTCATATATTGTGGGTATGTATTGTTTGAGTATTATGGATATGTTTTGACAATTACATGTTTCATAATATTAATGCGATAGTCAATATTTTTCTTTATACTCCGATACGCCCTGTGACTCCATTGATAAAGTGTACATTATTTTCGTAAGTGTACACTTTTTGATTTGTAAGAAAGTTGTTTGTACAAAACATTTACTCAGAAAATAATTGGTCAATCATGACAAATCCGCTTATAACTACATGAACAGTTAAATAAATGACATACTGTAAAATCAATAATATTAGAGGGCCATTTAATTTCGTTAATTTTGTGGATGATTTCAACCACGAAAATCCTTTAAATTACATTGAACTTTCCACGAAATGGTCTTTTTAACCAAATCCACAAATTTTGTCACATTGAAATTTAATTATTTTTGCTCGTCAAAAACATGTAGCTAGAAAATTGTAAGTCCACCCAAAGATAGTGCAATATTAGACTGTACTACTGTAAAACCATCTTATTTGTGGCTTTTACTCGAATCAATAGTGTAGATAACTAAATTATGAATTCCATTATTCTTGATTTATTTAGGCCAGAACAAATTTTAGAGAAATTGTTTATTGTTTTGTAAACCGCAAAATGGGGAGCAAAATTTATATCATTGTAATGACCAAGAAAAGTAGAAATTAATTATAGCAATTGAAGCAAAGTTACAGAATATTCATACCAAGCAAAATTTATTTTCTTATTATTCCCAAGAAAAGCAGTGCTTTTACAGTATTTGTATTTGTAACAATTTAAGCGAATTTAAGATTTAGCTGTAAAAATTCATTGTGCAATTAATTACATGAACAAGAAACCTGAATATATGCAGAATACAAATAGTTACTATAATTGTCTATCAGGTGAACTTTATTCTATATATTAATATGACTGTGAGCGTCAACATGGGCAGTACGAATATAACCTTGTTATGTGTATTAGAAATAAAACAATACCAATATTTTCATATAAATATGACAATTGTGAAAATAAGATGCATAAATTTCTACCTTTGTGCACTAAGTCCTTTATCAATGAATGAAGAAAACTAGATGCAAGTGTATTATAAGCACTTATAAGGTGTATAAACACATTGACACTTGTGTGAATTTTAATCACAAGCTAATTAAACCTATGAGTGGACATTTTTGGACAGTTAACTTAATCCCTTTGGTACATTATAGGTCAAGCACATTTTTACATTAGAACTGTATTTTCTATACTGCGAATGATGCTCTGTTCATGGATTGTGCAAGGAACTTTTGGATAACCATGGTCTCTCTGGGGATCATTTTGCTTTTTGTCGGAGTATAAGTCAGATACAGAACTTGTTATCGCTCAAAAGTGTCTTCTTACAAGTGTTATTGTACAGTTTCGGAAGGACGAACAACAAATTATCCTCGGCTTCGCCTCGGACAATTTTGTTGTTTGTCATTTCGAAACTGTACAATAACGCTTAAAAGGAGACACTTTTGAACGAAAACTAGTACTGTATCTAATACATAATTGGTCTATATTTTAGCTGTGCAATTGGAATGTCAAACGAAACAGGTTTTCTCCCAATGATATCCAACATTAATTTACTGTTATACGTACGACCACACTGCAACATGTTGACAAGCACGCCATGTACTATAAATGTATCACCAGTAAAGCAACAACCTCTTTATGTACAACGGTCTGAATTTGCAGCTCCCAAGGGGTGCACAATTTGAATTAGGCTGGTGAACGCTAGAAGATATTATTCTTGTTGATGTTTCACGAATTAGACGAATCAGCATAATTATACATTGCTAAGCATACACTGATGTTGAAGTACTAGATCAAACAGTACTTTTACCGATTTCTTTGCGACTTATAACTGTTTCGTACCTCACTTGTTCTATTAAATGTGCATCTGACGACTCACCTAATCAATGTTTTAGTATCCAAAATATCTGGCAACACATATGACATATGAGCCGATATCAATAAAATTGGAAAGGATTCTATTCGGCGGATTTACAACAAGCAATCAAACAATTTATCAATTGATTAATCTAATCAAACATAAAAAATAATTAAGTGTAACAATGTAAACGTGTGTGTTGGGAAACCTGGTAGGTGTGTATTATGTACATGTGTAAGTGAGTTATATTATGTATGTAGTTGGTACCGACAAAAAATAATTATACGTTTTATTGTTTAAGCTTCGAATGTCGAATTCAACACAACACAAACTATGTACTATGGTGCTGACAATGTGACACTGACTTGCTATGTAACGCCTGGCTGGTTATGGGTTACCTTAAAAAGAAATAACACTGAACTTTGTGATTGTTATTCATCACTTGGTGGATGTATTCCAACAGATGATGATCCGGGACCTTATGATTACGAATACAGTATTGAAGAATCTAACCCTACGTTGATCATCAACAATGTGACGGAAGTAGACAGTGACGTGAACTTCACTTGTCAGTGGACTTCATATACCGATACAGTATCATTCTACGTTCAAGGTAACATTTACATATTGACCCTTATGTTTATTCTGATACACACCATACAATTTAAATTTGGTCAGTTTATATAGACAACGGTCTCGTTGATTATGCATTCATTTACATAGAATGTTTTTTCCATATCATAACCGACATTTGAAAATGCAATGCAGTTAAAAACAATACTTAAAGTTATTTTCAATCTGCGTTTTAGTAGCAAATTATCAGTAAAGCCAATGTTTTTTATTGTGTTTTTTATTGTGTGTGGTTGTGGCTTAGTAAGTGTTACGATTGTGTAAATTAGGTTTTACTTACCGTTTGTTGTGTGTCTGCGATCGACGAAAATGTGACTAACCACTTTGTTGTTTCCCTGCCATATTTGTCAATGACCTCCTAACTTGAGGTAAACGACAAGAAATCTGAATGTGATACCCTTGCTTCTTACTCATACAACACCTTTAGCATGACTACATGTGCGTTACCAACCAGTTCATTTTTTAGTTTGATGTGAAGCACTTTATTGAAAGGCGTTTCAAATATCGTAGGATAAAATCGGGCCATGGTTCTTATTTATAAGTTGTTGGACACGGATGATGCTTGTGCCCTCATTGTATAGTTAATATTCGCATTGGCTTAATGAACTGAAAGTAACATTTACATATTTGCCCTAAGAATAGCTTTTATCGCAATGTAAGAATATTGTTTATGCTGATTTACGTCTTTATTTGCATGATTATAGTGCGCACAGGATAATGTTATGTTTATAAGCAGTGGCCGGTTTAGCTTACTGATATAAAATCGGTAAATTGTGTACTAAAATAACTCTGATTATTCGTGCGCACTTGCTTAATCCACCTCCGTGGTCTAGTAGTATGTACCAAATTTTACCGCCTTTAACATTATCCTGTGTGTACTATAGTGTTTTATTTCATGCTTATCGGTGGTTTACGGCAGATAGCGGTGGATTATTCCCCGATAATTTCACAGTTCATAATTTCACTTGCTCTCTTAAGGATCATGTGGGGTGGGCCAAATGCTTGTAAAACACATACTTGAAAAAAGCTGTTTAAAGCGGTTTATGCCATCTGATTTTATCAATTATTAAAGAAAACAATCATAGCATGTAAGCATGGTGCTAATTTTGGCATATGTTCGCCTATTTTAAATGTTAACACAAAAATAAATGCGATTTTCACCTGAAAAACAAACAACATTTTTTCAAAATGTAGAACGTTATTATTATTGCATTCTATAAAACGAAACGCTGTATATGCTTTAAAATCGATCGTCGCAAGGGCATGCCAGGCTTGAAAATAAGTGTTGGCGTTTCGTTTACGAGAGAAGCAGCGTCATGTCCACTGATTTCTTCGACATGGAGGTCGCCATATTTGAACCCCCTTGTCACCGAAGAAAACGTACTGATACATGTATTTGAAACATATTAATCAACAAAATCGATTACCAAATGTAATGATGAATTTTATTAGGTTCGTATTATATCAACATCACAAACGATCTTATGATAGTAATAGAGAAATATATGCATTTTCTGCAGCTGCAATCTAGTTTGTTTACAAATTTCGCGCTGTGTAGCAAATATGTATTCATGCGCCAAAGGTGGTTTAAAATAGTGCGACAGTTTATCTGCGAAAACGTTATAAAGCATTGTTTACAACGCGTTGTTCTTCATGATTGATGATATAGATAAATATAAAAATCCTTACCAGTTAATTTAAGTCCAATATGAAAGTCAATATCCGCATTTTCGTATGTCGGCAAATTTAGCACATGTTAGCCAATGGATAACCGGAACTGTGTTATGCGGTTCCTGTCAAACTTTATTTTATCTAAATTTTGAACGAAATATGTCTTTTAAAGCAATCCTAAGTGTTTATTATGTACGTATAATAATTGCATCCATTGTTTCGTAATCCGGTTGTATATATCGTTGTGTGATCGTGTTTAATTAGTAAAAATCGATTCAGTACACTCCTGTCAAATCCCCACGAAATTCACGTGCTAAAGTTTCAACACACCAGTAAGTTTACGTATGGTGTAAGTTTACTGCCATATTTGGTTATCGTCTGCTAGTAGTGCTTTGCGTTATTTATTAACTTTTTAACTCATACAAAGATCAACTATAGTAAAGTACCATTCTTAAAAGAAAAAAGGCTAACTGACACACAAAAATATGTTATAGACCAGTACGACGAAAGATAAAAACGCCTTTTCTTTTGTATGAACAATGTTGGTCTGATTAAAATATGTTTATTAAAGTCAGAAAAACTAATGTTTGAAATAATGTTTCCAAAATACGTTTGTAAGTTGTATTCTTCAATTATTAACTTAAAAATATTTAATTAATTGAGTTTTAAGTCAATATTACCCGATTTAATCAGATATGTGGCGTATTTATTACAAACCAATAACTATCTGGTTCATCAGGCCCACCATACCCTAAAATATTTAAGATTTATCAAAAGTAGTTCTACACACATACATGTATCATTGATTGCAAGTCATGTTGATGTATTTATTTGTTCAAAATAAATGCATTTAAACCATTTAAATTTTTAAAAAAGGGCTGGCATGACCTTGATCAAATCTCTGACAACTGATTTGTCTATTTTTTCTAATATTTTATCAACAAATAACAGTGACTGACATTTTGAAAAGTGTATACCTATTATATTATTATCTTTTACAAATATATTTTGATAACAATGAGGTACAGGAAAAATATTCAGACAGATAGATAGGTTGAACTTTAAGCAACAAAACAATGTATGATACTTCGGGGTTATTCTGTAAAAAAAGGTATGTAATTCATTGAAGAAAAATACACACTTTTTTCTGTTCAAATGAACCTTAATCTTTAACAAATAACAGAACATTTTATTTACATAAATGTAAAACAAATGGACGAAATTAAAGCCATTGCAGAAAAACTATTTGATTGCAACTCGACGCGTGCATGGCGGCAAAACATTTCAGGCATATAGTGGAGTATTTTCATTATTTAAGCTATTTGAAGCATGAAATAAATAGAATATTAGTATTTTTCCGTGTATGATCGGCTGATAATTCACCTCGTGAGCAGATGACTTATATTTTCACTCGTGGCTACGCCACTCGTGAAAATATTACATCAGCTGCTCACTGGATGAATTATCAACCGATTAATAATATATAACAAGAAAAATACAAATATCCTCTATATAGTAACGATAAGATAAAAAAAAATGCTATAAAATATTATTCTGCTTTTTCTTATTAAGAACTACCAGTCACAACAACTCCACCCACCAATGACAATGACACCAAAGAAGAGGGAAGTAATAATTCAATATATATTATAGTCGGGGTGGTGGTGATGTTTGTGTTCGTGGCAGCCGGATGTATATGTCGAAAGCGTATATCAAGTATATGTAAAGGTAATATTGTTTTAAATACATTCAAATTTCAAACATAGCATGAAAATATGATATATTCATGATCACACATTTGTATATTCCATACTAAGAAAACCCTATAATAATAATGTAGCAAATCAAATTGTATATACAGAACATGAAATTGAGCTCACATCCCAATATATTTTAGCCGTTCTCCAGGAAAACCTGCTATTTTGACAAACATTTTAATTTTTAGTTGAACGTGTAATATAAATAAAACAAAATGCAAAAGAAATTGTGTCAACTTAATATTCTGATTTTTATGACAGTTACAGCTGTTTTGTACTGTCTCTATTCGGATCTTTTTGGAGTGACGTCGCAAACGTCATTCGAACGTCATTTGGCGTGACTGTAAAAAGTATTTCATATATTATTATTTCATAATTATACCATTTCATATATATATAATATATGATCAGTTTTTGAATTAGCGTTTTCAAAAAAGTATCAAATAATTTTAGAATTAGTATATGTTCTGATTTAAAAAATGTGAATCATTATTGAAACGTTTAGCATATAGAGAGGGGATACTGCTGTTTTATACTTGCTGTCAGTTTTTCTCACTCGAAATTTGTTACCATGGCAACAAAGCATGTAATTTAAACATAATTTATGGGAAAATTTAAAGCTACGATATGGGTAAATTACTTAAAGTATAATCAATCGACATGTATGTTTTCTTTATTTTAGAGCCTTTTCAAAACCTTGATTTATACAGTAATAACATTATGTCAAAATACCAGGTTTTCCTTGAGACCGAAAACCACAGTGACCATATCGACCAAACAAAGTACAACCACACATTGACCTCATTTAAAAAGTTGCCCTCACAGCAAACAGGGCAAATCACAACAGTTAAAAGGGGGGGGACAACATAGCCTACCGGTATATCTCTCTTTAGTAGTTCGAAAAAATATAAAGAGCGTCACCATGGCAGATGGTAAAACGTCTATTTAAGCGTGAAAAATAAGGGGTTTTCATTTTTGACTAAATTTCTACTTCCAATTTACTTGCAACATGTCTGTGATACGAAATACACAAATAGTTAGACTAATTAGTTAGCAATGAACGCTTGATATTATGCCAAAAATTGATAATTATGAACATAATCGTGTATATACATGTAAGAGTCTAGAGGCTGGCAATCACTAAAAATACTTTGTGTCGGATAAAATTCGCATGTCTCTATCTTAATAAGACACTTGTATCATTTACAATAAAGGGAGATAGAGCACACAATTTATCATGCTCTAAAAGTCGCATGTACAAATTGATACATTTGATTGGCTAGGTAATAAGCATATTGTTTAGAGATCAACTGTTGTAGGCGTGGAGTAAGAGCCGTATAAGAATCGAAATTGATTGATTTTGTGGAGATAGGGCAAATCATTACTAAGTATCATTGTCCATGTTAGATTAAGTATTATTGTAGAGCTCTACGAGACGATTTCCTTAATGTAAAAATCTGATTTTTGAAATAATGAAGACAGAACACCTCTTTACTCAGGTGACGATGCGCCTTTTTACAGGATGCATCGTTTTGTTATAATGACTGACCTTTCAAAACTGGTAAACATGCTTTCGTTAGAATATTCATTAGCTAATTACACTAATTCTAGACACAAATAAGAGCAGAACTGCATACTAATAGTATTAAAAAAATATATAGTTCCAATATTCAGTTTTCGTAATGAGTGTTTCATTGCTACATTCATCCACAAAAAGAGAATACTTCGAACTATGGTTAAGCGAATACTTAATCAGCAAAGTATTAAAAGTTTCAACCAAGTACAACATTCGCTTTCTTAGTTTTTCATTTAGGTTGATTCATGGCGACACACGCTAACATAATTATCATAGCACCATAGTGTGGTATCATAACAATATTTAGCATAAACATGCTATTTCATTTACAGATGGGGGAATCAAGCAAATGGTGATAGGGGGAATAAAAGTGTAGAATCCTCAAAGGATGAAAATGAAGACGACAAACTTCAAACAGATGAAACACCCAACACAGAAATCCGAAATGATAATGATATCAATGTTGAAAACGCAGGGATTGTAGATAAAGACACAAAACCCCAAAGAGATCAAACTGCAAATGCCGAAAATCGAAATGATAAACATTACACGGAGGAAACTCCAGGGGTTGTAGATTAAAGCACAAAGTCCCAAAGAGATCAAACAGCAAATGCAGAAAACCGAAATGATAAACATAACAAGGCGGAAACCTCAGGGGTTGTAGATAAAAACGCAACATCCCAAACAGATCAAACTTCAAATGCAGAAAATCGCAGGAAATCCTAAAATATTAAATCTTATGATGCACAAACCCGAAACGGTAAAGATATCAATGTGGAAGCCTCTAGTGATGAATATACTGACGCGCAACACCCAAATGATATAACGTCTAATGCAGAAATCCGGAATGATAAAGTTAAAATTGTAGAAACCTCAAAGGATGAAAATAAAGACGGGAAACTCCAAGGATAAAACGTCCAATGTAGAATTCCGAAATGATAAAGATTACAGTACAAAAACCACAAACGATGAATATAAAGACAAGAACTCTCAAACTGTTAAAGGTTATAAAGCAAAGCAACAAAATGATACAGATAATAATGCAGGAACCCAGCTTGATGAAGAAAAAGATGCGAAATCCAAAACTAATAAAATTATGATGCCGAAAACCGAAATGATAAAGAAAACAACGTGGAAACATCAAAGGATGAAAGTCAAGACGCGAAACATCTGAGTGAAACAGCTGATAGTGCAGAAAACCGAAATGATAAAGATAACAATGTTGAAACCTCATTTGTTGAAGATAAAGACGCAAAACCCCAAAGGAATAAAACGTCCAACACAGAATTCCGAAATGATAAAGATAAAATTCAAGAAACCTCAAAGGATGAAAATAAAGACGGGAAATCACAAACAGATAAAACTTCCAATACAGAACTCCGAAATAATAAACATAGCAATGCCGAGTCCTCAAGGTATGAAAATAAAGACAATAAACTCCAAACAGAAAAAACTTCAAATGCAGAAATGCGAAATGATAAAGGTAAATTGCAGAAACCTCAAGGGATGAAAATTTAGCCGCGAAACACCTAAGTTATAAAACTCCCAATGCAGAATTTCCAAATGATAAAGTTAAAATTGCGAAATCTTCAATTGATGAAAATAAAGACGAGACACCCCAAACAGATAAAACGTCTAACACAGAATTCCGAAATGATAAAGATAGCAATATCCATTCCTCAAGGTATGAAAATAAAGACAAGAAACTTCAAACAGATAAATCTTCCGATGCAGAATTCCCAGATGATAAAGTTAAAATTGCGGAATCCTCAATTGATGAAAATAATGACGAGAAACCACAAACAGATAAATCTTCAAATGCAGAAATGCGAAATGATAAAGGTAAATTGCAGAAACCTCAAGTGATGAAAATTCAGCCGCGAAACACCCAAGTTATAAAACTCCCAATGCAGAATTCCCAAATGATAAAGTTAAAATTGCGGAATATTCAATTGATGAAAATAAAGACGAGACACCCAAAACAGATAAAACGTCTAACACAGAATTCCGAAATGATAAAGATAGCAATGTCGAGTCCTCAATTATGAAAGTAAAGACAAAAAACTTCAAACAGATAAAACTTCAAATGCAGAAATGCGAAATGATAAATTTAAAATTGCAGAAACCTCAAGTGATGAAAATTCAGCCGCGAAACACCCAAGTTATAAAACTTCTAAAGCAGAGATGCGAAATGATAACGATAACAATTTGGAAACCTCAAAGCTTTAAGATAAAGAAGAAAAACCCAAAAGAGATATTAAAACGTCTAATTCTGAACTCATAACTGATCAAAATGACAATACCGTATCCTCAAGGGATGAAAATAAAGACGGGAAACCCCCAAATAATAAATCTCATGCCACATAAACCCGAAATAGTATTTAGATAAATTGCAGAAACATCAAGGGATTTAGATACAGACGCGAAAACCCCAAGAGAAACTAGTTTATAAACAAACGAAATAAAACGGAACAACAAGCTGATAGCGAAACAAATGTTGGTCGCCTAGCTGATATAGAAAATCTTTAATCCTCATTTAATGGCAATAAAGGATAATAATGGAAAACTGATAAATATATAGTTCAGGAACACCGAACCAAAATTGATAACGATGTGAAAAAACATAATGATAAAAAAAGTTATGTTGACACCCGATCTGCTTAAGATAACAATACAGCACTGTAATGAAAAAAAAAATATACGGTAAACCAAATAATCATTTGGACATCCGAACTGACAAGAAAAATAATACAGAGATCCAAACTGACCGAAAAAATGGTGTGTAAAACCGAAGCACAATTCGACAATTTACCAACGGACTAACACGGAGCTTATGGCCGTGTTACGTGTAATTTTGTAACATTTTGAAGATGTCCTTGGATGCTTAAGATTTACTGGAGGAAAATGATATTGCTGGAAAAGAAGCAATAAACAAATGTACGAGGAGTTGTAACGACAGGCGTCTTTTGTACTTATGTGCATATGATCCGATTGCCTGACATATCTGAATAATGAAATAGGGAAGAATATACTCTGATTCGATTTGCTTTTTTGAAAATAAAACATTAAACCTGGCGAGAATAAGTAATGCAGAGTGTACTAAAGCCTTCAGAATGACGAGTACCGACACCCCGACCAGACAAGTACGTCAAACGTCGTTTGAGATATGCTCAAATTACTGCGAGAAACATGTTTTCTTATGAATATAATTAGACCTCATCGGCGTTTGGATTGTTTGGATTTTTCTTAAAACATTTTGTCATGAAAAATATATATAACACGTGGCCAATTCAGAAATTCGTTCAATTTATGCATACATTTGACGTCCTGAGCGTGCTACGCATTGTTCATTATTGCAAAGCTTTTTTGTCAGAAAAGACAATTAACAGAAAACATATTTTTACCAAGTACAAAAATATTCCGTGTTGTGCACGAGGCCCACCTGCACAAATACCATTTCGCATCAACCGTTACTCGCGGGTGAATTTGTACATGAATACGTAATTTCTTTCAGGAAATTAATACACTACCCACAAGTTCTAACCCGCCACCTTACATTTTTTGCCATAACTTTTTTATTAAAGTATGTACCCGCATGAAATTTTGCATACCCGAACTTGAATTCAAGATGCAGTCAATTATAAATTTATTTTGGACGGCAAACGATTATGTTCGTTGTCACAGGCGTGTTACGTAATGTGGTATTTTTTACCAATTCACAAAAATACCCAAACTATTGATGGCAGTGTGCATAAATCAACGCGTGGAAAGCACGTTTTCATAAACATTTTGGCGTAACTGATCCCTGTCCCTATACGAAAATCACGTTACATGCCGTGATTTACTCCAGACGAACTCTGCTGAAGAGTAACAATCTTCGAACAAAATGAGAAAAAAGGCTTTGTCAAAACGGTTGGTTTTGCAAAATCACGCTTGTATGTCAATATCCACAAAACTAAGTTTGTTGTTAATAAAAATCGGAGCTAACCACTTAAACTTCAAAAACAAACAAAAACATGAAATAATATTCATGTGAAATCAAAAAAATAAGGACCGCGACTCTAACCAAAGTCATAACATTTTGACAGGTCTGGCGCGTTCTCTGCTGATACAATTTGGCTTTTAATGTGTTTTTCGCGTAGGAAATTCATCCTTTTAATCAAATCCGATCGTGAGCACGTGATTTCCGTTGTTTATTTCTTACACGTGTAAACATGCTATATTACGTAACATGTCAAACATGGTAAATTCAACTGCAAGTAGGCCAAATATCAACACATATTTGAATTTAATACACATTTATACGTACGTATGTGGATGTTCATGCTAATAAATGCATTATAAAAAAATATTTAAAAAAATGAAACATTGACAGCTACGAAATGTGTTCCAGTAATTTTTCGAAATCCTGTGAGTGTTCCTATCGAGTCAATTTCATGATGTAAAGTGTTTTTCAAGATAAGCAGTCATCAATAATGCCGAATTCGTTCATGTACTCTTAAATGTTGGTGCACATGCAATGCACGTGCAAAAATACGTCATTACGCAATATGCCGAATGCACAAAGTTAAGCCACAATACCGCTAAATTAAACTAACTATCAGCTGCATCTACTAAAAACGTATCGGTATGCGAAATCTCACTTGAATATACCAATTTTTGACAATACAGGACTGAAATATCTAAGTGGCGGGTTAGCACTTTTAGGTAGTGTAGATTAGTGCTAGGGATGAACAAATAACACAGCTTTAGATTTATTGATGGACTATATCAGATTATATTATATTTTATTGGGTGGCCAATTAGAAATTCGGCCAAGTGTATAATTCATGCCATTACATTTATGGTTTGTATTGAACCATTGCTTTACTATTGATAATGTTATTTTTTCATGGTTATATTTTACCCAGACATTCTATGAGTGATGTATGTATGTTGAACATATTTTGAATACAGTTCTAAACTTGTAAAACTTTGCATTGGGTCGTTGTTGTATGGTAAAACTGATCATAGTTGAATATATTGTACTCACCTTATTTTCACTAAATGTTTTTTTTACCATGTCTCAATCGTAATTGTACTGCATTTTTGAACATGTAATGTACATGAAAACGGGCTATATAAATTTGATATAATAATAATGCATACGCCTACCGGTTTTATGTCATATGAAAGGGGGTAAAATTATTCATATAATTTTATGTTATTGTTTTGTAATGTAAAGGTAGCATCTGTCAAAAAATAACCGCTCCATGTTAATAAAATTACTTGCACTTCATGCAAATTAATTTCACGTTTATGCAAATTGATTGCACGTTTATACAAATCAATTGCATCATAAACAAGTTACCGGTCAATGGCTAATACTTTCTATGTACCCTTGTATGTTGAACAAACTATACATGTCTACATGATATTACAGATTTAGTTTTTTTTCTTATTAAGCGGTCATAAACAATGTAAGGAACTACATAATGCGTTTCCTATCAATACTTTATGGTGATTGATTTTGTTAACCGTTCTTAAACTGTATGCATTTCGTTTGCTGTTGTTTTCTGTCCAATTTGTTATATTATTTCTTTAAATGATTAAACGGAGAAAATTAAAAACCATGTGTTACTTGTTTAATTCCCCCAACTTACAAAATAATACACCTCCAAAATTATCTCGTTCCCCCACTAACGAAAATATATTTCTCCGAAATTATCTTTCTCTCACAACTTAATAAAAAATATTTCTCCGAAATTATCTTGTCCCCCCCAACTTAATAAAATATAGTGGCCTTGTCCCTTCTGTGCCACCGTACGAATGTCATTGGGAACGACAAGCCGTTTTGTAGTGTAATGCTTTTTGTGTCCATGAGCGGTTTTGTATGACTTCATTCCGAATACTAAGGAGTTTGTACAATGTTTGACCTGTATATATGTCCCCTCCTCTCCCATCTTTGAGAATGAGGTATATTTCATTGTATTTACATGTACGTAGATCCGTCTGTTTGTCCTACAGTCAATAGACCAAATGCTTTATTCCAATAACTAATCAATTCATAAACCTAGCGTCCTAAAAGTTTGCATGTCCGTTGGTCATACATCATAGGGTTTTCGTTCAATTATCTAAGAAACAGGTTGGTCAAAGATTTTTGAACACTACAGTCCAGTTAGGATAAAAATACAGTGACGCAGTGGAACAATCCGCTTTTACGGGGTAAAAACAAGTATTGTCGATTCAAAGATGTCTGTCAAAACCGCCAGAATGTTTCATTTCCAAATAACTAAATGCAGTAAGTATAACCACTACGCTATAGGACCATTAAGGTTCTAATCATGTAAGTGTATATATGATCCTGAGAAACCTGTAATAATCGACCGGGTTGAATGTTTATTAACGTGTTTGTGACAGAGATCTTTAAATCAACTGTATAAAGGTTTGTACCAACAGTTCAATAGCAAACAAAACTCTACCTATTTAAGCAATGGTTTTAATCTTTTGGTTAGACATAAACGACGATGTCACTGTCAAGATAGCCTAACTGGACTATAAATGGAGTTGTTTATAAATAAATATTTTCATTATACAGGGTGTCTCAAAATACATGTCCGATTGTTGAAGGGCCATAACTTTGCCGAATGAGTTAATTAAGCATGGCATATTCTTAATAAAAGATGCACCAAACGCCTCGAATGGACCTACTTGGTTGAATATAAAGCGATGTGGCTAGCTTATCTCCAACAGTCCAAAAATAATCATATAATGTAACTTGAAAGTATAAAATAGTACTTAATAAATTAGCAATCTTCACAAAAACGTCTTGGTAGGAGAATGGATTTGGTTATGCTACTTTTATTGAAATCAGGAAAAAGTAACCAAAACATCCTAAATATTTGTTTCTTCTTACATTATTTGAAAGTGGGATAATAGAGTTCGAGATATATAACTATATCAAAACTCAAAATACCAATTTGTGGAGAAAATTGAAATATATATCATACCCGACTCAAAAATATGTGAACGTCAAAAAATCGTCAAACGACTTTAAACACAGGTTTTCACCGAATTGGGGGTAGCTACTCAAAATGCATCCTATATCTTACGTATGCATTGTATTGGATAATTGTTTCATAATGTCTACATTGATTTGAATGCCCTTTTATCATATATATAAATCCGATATGTAAAGCAATACATTTTAGTGTGATATGTCCTCAACAAGCGGATATGTATTTTGAGACACCCTGTACACTAGCAATTCTTACACAGTCAGCAGAGTTAACTATCAGTGTATAGAATCACGTGATCAATGAATGCCGTTTCACACTCAAAACTGTTGCGATTTCGTCTGCTAACGGTGAATTTTTTCTTGATTATAACGATCGTGCATTTAATGTGGTTATATTATATAGCCTAAAGTACATCCCGTATATTCAAGAACATCTGGCAAGTACCGAGTTCGCTCTATCTTTATCTGTTTTTAATTGATACTCGACCAAATGCAGTTTCCAACCGAGTGTAATAATTTGGTCGAGCATCAGTTAATAACAGCTGAAGATAGAGCAAACTCGGTAGTTGCCGGACATTCTTACACACTGACTATGTAAACATAGAAGAAACTGCGCTGTGCATGAACTACCGATAAAACATATTCGCTCGACTAAGTCCAAGATGGCCGCCATAATTTATGAATACACCTGATAGTATGTTATGTATTGTGATTTTTTTATACATGTATTAACTGACAGTTATTAGCCCGGATATTATTCATTTGATGATGTTCATTAACTTGACATGCTGAACTGACCACTTAAAGGTCAAGGTCAATGCAATTTCAATGTCAAATTACGAAAAATAGCTGAAAAATAGATATTTCCTCTCCAACTTTCTTGTTTTAGCAAATGTATTGTATTCAAATTGGCATTAAATGTGATAAAATAGTTTGTAAACGTATAATCTTTAATAATACATATATAAAAAGTGTTAGTATCAACATTACTCGTGTCTACTCTATCATTTTCTCTAAATGAACTTAAATCCGACCGCAAGGTCAAGGTCACTTCAAGGTCAAATTATGAAAATTAGCAGGGAAATGAATATATCTCTACTTTCCTTGTTTTAGCAAATGTTTTGTATTCAAGTTGGTATTCAAAGCGATAAAAAACTCGTACCTTATAAGCAAATATTCTGTAATAATTAGTTCAATTTGTGATTCAAAATATAAAAAATGACATTATGATGCAATGACACGTTAGCGGAGATGACGTTTTTAGATAAAAGCTTCCATATTTAAAATTCTAAGTTTCAAATACATTTGTATGGTTCAAAGTTTTCATACAAGTAGCATGACAAAGGCAATGCCATTTCAAGGTCAAAATACAACCTTTGAAGTTCTTGAATATTTGATATTTTGTTGCAAGGAAATCAGGTATCTTGTAGATCTACATTGCATTTTTGTTAACGGGATAGCAGGTATATTAAGTGTAATTCATTTCATTAGAAGACACATATTTTAATAGAAATAGAAAATTAAATCAAATTTTGTGACTGAAAATTATTTAACACAGATACGTAATGTACAAAAAAAGTATCAATTGATACATTATTTATCAGCCTGGACGAACAGGGTGTGATGTTGGGCGGCCAAAATAATTACTATGACAACGGCACATATATAACATTTAAAAACAAATTCTTTGGATGAGTTACAAACTGGATCCGAATATACCATACTGACCCATTACGGCACATATCTATAATTACCAAAAAGTTGTTTTCCAACTTGTAAGTGTGGAAATATACTCGAAACAACACATACTGGTAGTTTTCCTTTTAAAATTATGAAGTATTTTGTCAGTGTATTTTGTTGCATCTTACGATAGACTAAGTGTACATACCATTGTATTAACAGTTTGAGTAATTGAATTTTATTTTCAAAATTAATTCCACAAAACAGCAGATTCAATGGATATTTCATAATGGCAATCAAACATTATTGTTTTATCTTGAGAAGTGCGAGTATGTTTTAAATTATTTCTAATTATACATACTGTAAAAAGCAATAGTAGCAAAACTGCGTAAAGCAATATCCCATAACCCTTGGGGGACAAACACAAACACATCATCCTCTCTCAAAAGGGGATTCTATACACTACAAGGTACACGTATGGGCATCCCAGACCATACTTTAAGTTCCTACTACCAATTATTTAGCAAAAATAGGTTGTAAGGTGTACTGACATCAACTAATTACAGTCGTTCCAAACCCAATATGGTATTAATCACGACGGATTACCATCTTGAATGCCTGAGTGTTCTCAAACCACTGTGTAGTGAACTCAGGCCCTATATTAACTTAACAATGACGCGTACAAAACAGAGTACTTGAACGTGTCCATTAAAACCACTACTATAGAGCTTTCAATGCCACCAGCAATATCTCAGGACCTATGGGATACTGAAAACTAGAGTACAGCCGTCATATGCAATATATGTATGAGGTACTCCCATCATTGAATTTTACATTTATAGTATTAAATTTCCCTAATTGTTTCTCAAAATAACCGAATACAGCCATACAACCATATCAGGTCATACGTGTTACTTGCCAGTACCAATCAAAGCCATATCTGCCCAGAATTATTGGCACTTAAAACCACTGAGTATGTCCATATAAGTCCGTAAGGGTTACACCATTAAATACAGTCATATTGGGTCCAGATGGGTACTTTTCGAACTGAAATGGTGCTAGCAACCACTGAGTTCAGCCATATTAGATCATACAAGGTACTCACAACTACTGAATGCAGTGAAACAATGTGGTTTGGGGCATGGTTCAATAGTACAGCCATTCAAGGCTTAACACCAGCATCAGATACAGTCATACTATACTCGTACCATTGAGTATACTAGTAATCATATTAGTACATATACCTGGCCCTGTGTGGTACATGCCAGCACCTGTAATAGATATATAATGTCCAAAGGAGTGCTTGCACAACTGACTTCAGCCATTCCAGATCATATGAGGTACTCAATGCCACCAGTTACAGCCACACCAGAATTTAGGGACAGTCATCATAGGTTCTTTTGAGTACTCACCCCCAATTAGTGGAATGTTAATGGTAGTCTCACCCTATAAATGCAGTCCTACCAGACCCTACCTGATACAATCCATTACCAAGCACAGCTATCTTAAAACCTATTAAGTACTCACAACTATTGTGCACAGCCCAATATGCCATAGGGATACTAACATACACTGAGGTAAGTCATCCAATGTCCTGTTTGTTACTTAACACTGTAAAATCCAGCCATCAAATGCCATATATAGATTCCAACTCCACACCTTTCAGCAATTCCAGGACCTAGTTGGTACCAACCATAAGCCATTACAGCCGAATACAGCCATACCAGAATTAGATAATTACCACTACTAGTTACCAAGCACAAAGGGGTACCCATTCACCACAGAGTACAGAAGTGTAAGGCCCAATACCTGTAGCCTCATCATGTCCAAGTAAAGTCACATCAGGTCTTTACTGGGTCTCGTTGATACATGCAATACTTGCCAACCCTGCTTGCGATAGTATCTCACACACAATCAGATCCAAATATATATATGTCACACCAATTCATACCATTGTGGCAATGGATAAAATCAGGAATTGGGATATTGAGAACTTGTTTCACAATCGACCCTAATAAATTAGTATAAACCTTGATCTGTGGTTTCATAAAGTTGACTGGAACAGCCATTCCTGGCTACTAGTTTACTAGTCTCTTTTTGACGGAAGTGCCCTAGTTGCTAGACGAATCGAACAGGTTTCTTTACCAGGTGTATGACCAAAACATTACTGATAGATATAGAAATATTAGCCAAGGGTCTATAACAAATGACGAACGCAGACTTGGAAGGCCGCATTCAACTTTACCGGCCGAGTACACACACAATAATCAACAGCACTTCCAGGAAATAATGTTCTGACACACTATTGTTTATAGAGTTTATGTTTCCCTTAAAGATAAACTTATTCTGATGACATAAATAACATTCAAAGTACCTGATTTCTCGTCTATAGTAAAAAGATAGATGTATATCTACACCATTTTGCTTATATGTATAATTTGCCACTAATGATCAAATCTTCAGGTACGTTTGTAAATTGACATTGAGTGACATTGGCCTTGAGTGGTTCTTTTCAAGTCAATTTAGAATATATCTAAACGTTTATAGGAATAACGTCTAAACAAACATTTAATAATACCATTACAATGAAAACTTTATGTTTGAAAACATAGAATTTTAAAAATGGAGGCATTTATGTAGAAATGTCATCTAGGCCAACGTGTCAATGCATAATAATGTCAGTTTTTTATATATTTTGAATCACAAATTGAACTAATTATTACAGAATATTTGCTTACAAAGTATTGTATCGCTTAAATACCAACTAGAATACAAAACATCTGATAAAACAAGAAGAGTGAAATATACAATTTTCATAATTTGACCTTGAAGTGACCTTGACCTTGTGGTCGGATTGTAGATCATTTAGAGAATATCATAGAGTAGATACGAGCAAGGTTTATACAAACACTTATTTATATATGTACCATAAGAATGACAACTTTTTATTAGAAAACTTAGAATTTTAAATTTCAAACGGATGCAGTTACCTAAGAATACCTTCTCAGTCAACGTCTACATGCATAACAATGTCAGATTTAAGCTTTTGAATTGAAAACCATACTAATAATTAAAGCATATATATTTACAAACTATTTTATCACATTTAATGCCCACTTGAATACAAACCATTTGCTAAAACAAGAAATTTAGAGAGGAAATATCTATTTTTCAGATAATTTTTATGATTTGACATTGAAATGGCATTGACCTTGACCTTTAAGTGGTCAGTTCAGCATATCAAGTTAATGTACATCATCAAATGAATAATATCCAGGCTACGAACTGTCAGTTAATACATAAATAAAAAAATCACATTACATAACATACTACCGTAACAACACAATCATGCAATATTTAGTGATAACTATGTATTTATAAATTATTACATTCCGTAATCAGTTGATAAAGTAGACCATTATTTGTATGTACATGTACAGAGTATTTAACATTAGGCCATACCAATCGGTATTCATGCTTTGCGTCGTCGTGCGCCTAGGCTTTTAAGTCATTGTTTTTCAACAAAAAACATTCATTCGAAAAACGATACATTTTCTCAATTTTCGTGCTGTAGAGATATTTTGGTATGGACACTTGTGTTTCGTTTGAATTTAGAAACTAACGACAACAATAATGTTGCTAAGAATGTATTTACAGACTTGTTCCACTCGGATGAGTAATGCAACTATACAAATCTATGTGAGGCACAGATCATAAATTAAATCAAAATTAATCGTTTGTCAACATCGAGTCGTCTGTCAGGTAAACTATGTTTATTGTTGATTCAAAGATGTCTGTAAAAACCGCCATAATGTTCCATTTCTGAATAGCTAATTGCAGCAAGTATAACCACTATGCTATAGGACTATTAGCTTTTTAATCATTTAGTATAGGTTATAGATCATATATTAGATTTATAAACAAATTAGAGCAAGGGAGCGCTAGCGACCCGCAGCTCTAATTTGTTTATAATTATAATATGTGATCTATAACCGGCTTATAGTTTACCCGCCCACTTTTGGTGAGCTTTCCAATGCTTTTGTATGCAAACAATAGCATGTCCATTTATTGAGAATTGAGAGTGAAAAAGTGTTAAGGTGTTTCACCGTTTTTGGGTGGAAGTTTAAAAATCGCAGTCACTTGGGTGTATTGTGAGCGTCTGACAACGAGATCAAACAATACAAAATGCTAAAAATTGATTTTTCAACATCTTCCCATGTCTTAAAATCCCGAGTGTACTGACTAGTTATTACAATTATATACTTGAAATGAAAATTAATACAGAAACACCCTTATCTCAATCCCTTCGGATGATTTAATCCAAATGATATTAAACATGTACTAGTAATCTAGCGAATTGGTTACAGCGTATTTAAAACGTAGTTCTGTGCGCCAATATCAAACTTATTTAATAGTTTTAAACAGTATCCCGAGCATTTTAGAGGACGGTTCTTTTGCATTTATTCCTGCATTTATTCCTGCAGAATATAAACTAATACATGCAGAAGTACCCAAATTAAAACTGTAAGCACCTTGAAGTAGTTCTTAAAAATAGAATGGTTGCGAAATCTGAATACAACGGATGCAAAACTTTGATTATTTTTGTTACCTCTCCTGTTTTCAGCATTTCTGAAATAACTAAAAGTGTAATAAAAATAAACTAACCGAGCAATTGTCATGAAACATTGCATAAATCAATATTTTCTCTAATTGAGGACTTGTTGCATGCATGGAAACAGTATGTCGTTCAACGATTTTTCACGTTAAACCATGGAGTTACATAGACAATAACTCAAAAACGAAAATTAACATATTTTAAAATAGTATTTAAAAAATCAAATAACTTGCACAGTATAACATAAAAATTACTGTTTGGTTCCTTATATACGAAATTTTATGTATACCAAATTTTATGAGGATTAAAGCAAAAGTTTTTCGGTAAATTACAATTATCAGTTTTTAGGGGTTGTCCCCAAAATCCAAGAATATCTTAAAAACTAGCCGAGCAAAACTGTTGGGGTTTTCCAGAATGATTGTCGTAAATGTGTTCTTTATAAATATAACAGTTTTTATATACATGGTACAGAAAAAGCCAACACCGGTGAATCACCTTAAGCAGATTATAAATTGCTGATAGAATAACAGTAAAATTATGGGAGTAGGCGGGTCTAGTTTTCCATATAAGGAAACAGCCAAATTGTCCTAATAAATGGATTTACTAAATAGTTATTATGTCCATTGCACAAATAAATGAATAAGTGGTCCCAAAATTTGAAAATCCCTGGCTTTGGATTGGACAAAGAAGTAGGGTAAACTATAAAGTGTATTATTGATGGTAAAATTTAATCCTGACACACATTTAATAAACGACCGGGGTGAATGTTTGTTAACGCGGTTGTGACAGAGATCTTTGAATCAACTATACTTAGATGCACTGTTTATACACGAGTTAACGGGTTTACATTGAATCCTAGTTAATTTAATTTAGTCCCCGTTATTCTTTCGAGTGGGATTGATCCCTCATTAATATTACTTATTGAATCGACTATAATGCTTTGGGGTTTTTTTTGTGAACAGGTAGCTAGGTGTCAGAAAGTCAGACCTGACGCTAACCATAACAGCGATTTGGTATGGCCTTACCTTCTGTAACGTATGTCAAGGTGAACACAAAAGGTGATGAACTGAACTAAGATAAGACTTACAGATTTGGTATTTCGGTGGTTTAAGTTCATTGTCTCGTTTAGTCGAGTGTTAGTCATTGTGTCGTGTTATTGTGGTATGAGGTTTGTTTATGTGTTCTTTGCTCGACTTGTTAAGTTATTTGCTGCATTTCTTGTGTGTTTTTCTATTATCTGTTCTACTGTGAACGAATGAGAAGGTCGTGAGTACAAAATCAATGTTTCGAGACAACAAGAAACAAAACTGCCTGAAAGCTACTCTTTACTTATGGAAAAAAACGACTTTTTGGACTTCAGTTTGGTCAACATGACAAGTATTGATTGTCATGAAAATAGACTCACACGAAGCATCTTGTAATGCAGATTATAAATATGCATGAGTCTTATTCTAAGCCAGTGCTATGTTTATGTTTTCTGTGCTCGGCTGGTTAATTTCATTTAAATTTCTTGTATGATTTGCTGTTATCTGTTCACATAATAGTATAGTCCAGACAACTTGTAATATTATTCAGCGACATGTTTGTGTTTTGGTTTAGATACAAGTAGAACGATATTTAGACATTATTTGTTTGAATTTATGTGTATGTGCTCCTTTAGATTTTGTTGATAAAGGTCGCTAGTTATATGAGAACTAATGCATAACTTAAATGTTATAGCACAGTATCAAAATACATCAAACAAAAAGCTGGCTTATAATGAGAACGTCGTAATGACAAAATAAATATTTTGAGAAAACAAGAAAACACTGTCAGAAAATTTCTCTTTACTTGTGGTAAAAAAACTGTTTTAACTTCTGTTTGGTCAAATAGACAAGTTCCAATTTTCATGAAAATAGGCTCATTAGAAGCGGCGTGTGATGCTTATTTTAACTACATGTATATATCAGTCTTATTGACCTTCTCATTATAAGCCAGCGAAATAGTTTTTATCTTGATTTAAACAATTGTATTTTAGCATTATAGGAATGAGTTAATATGTTGGGCGTTAGCTGTGTAACATTATTTTTCGGACTTCTGGCTGGGGTGTTAGCTGATGTTCATCTATATGTGAGTCCACACGGAGACGATGCGAATAACGGGTATGTTTAGTTTTATGTCTATCTTACTACACTTTCGCATCATTCACTCTACCATCTTGCAGCATAACGCAGATTGACAAATAAATACTACCCTAGACATTTTATTTTTTTAAAAAACGTAGCAAAATGTTTACTTGCTTACACGTTCAGCACGTAGATTGGTAGTTCCTTTAATAGTTAAACAAATGTATTGGTGCACGTACTTGAAAATTGCAGTGGCAACAATAGTCAAACTATCCAATCATTAATTATTTATTAGAAACCCTCATCAAGTTATCATGGACCACTCAAAATAGCTATTTAAGGGTTTCAATTATCCAAATGCTATTACTTGTGATACACAAAAATCCGCTAGCTTGACAAATGTTAGAAGCTTCATCAAGGGCAGATTTGGGGTAACATATTGTGTCAAAACACAATGTAGTATGAAGCCATTAACTAAGAACACCATTGACCTTGACTTATGTGTGCTGATCATCTTCTGTGGGGAGCAGTGGCCTAGAGGTAGGGCGCACGCTTCGGGATCGAGAGGTCCCGGGTTCGATCCCCTCTGGACCCCTGGTTAATTTCTCTGAGCAAGACCCACCGCTCCACTCCACCATGGTGTAAATGGTACCTGTGAGGGCAGTGTCTATTCCTAGGCGCCGCAGATCGATGTTGGCTGCCACACCACAGGAGAGAAATAGTCTCCCCTGGGAGAAACGAGTGTAGGTTTCCATATGTAGCCCAATGACCAGGGGAAGTTGAAATGTCAAAGGGTGCGGTTTAACAGCTGAAAAGAGCCCTAGAAATTTGGTAACTTAACTTTTTAACTTAACTTCTTTTTAAAGGCTAACAACGTCTGCTCCTATACTTACAATTCAACATGCGTTGTCTCTTGCAAGATCGCACGCTAACCAGAGTAAGTAAGATACAGTTTATTACATACATTTTATGTTGCTGCAGGGTTGAGGATATTAAGTTGATTTTTGAAGTCTTTCAGTCCATATGGTATCACTGAAACTAGATTAATCAACCGTCAACTGACTATGTATTATACCTTTTTGACAACTGGGACATGAATTATCGTTGTCTTGACAGCTGAAATTTGGATTTTCAGCTATTAACTTAACTTTCTCGTTCAGCTGTGTGTCGGACATTACGTCGTGTTATTCGCTGGTTTAGAATGAAAATGATACGACTGGTACATATAGAATCAGCACCACCAGACGCTTCTTAGGAGCCAAATTCTTGTCATGGTGACCAGGCTGAAGTTGAAGCAACTTGTTTTACCATAAGTAAAGAGTAATTTTCTGGCAGTTTTTTGTTTGGTTATTTAGATTGCTTTTGAAGCCTTTAAGTTCATATTGTTCCATTGAAACTAAAGCAATCAACCTGTTTATGGCTGAAACTCAGGGTATTTTACCATTTTGACAGATGGGACATAAATTGTCGATCTTGTGACAGCTGGAACTTGGACTTTAAGTGGTTATGTTAATTTGCTCTTCAGTTGTGAGGTAGGAATTGTGCTGTATAATTGTGATCTCTGTTGTGTGTTTATGAATTTTTGCTTGACAGTTGAGTGCTGTCTTCCATGTCCGATTATTGTATATTTGTAACAGATATTGTGATCGAGTTGATGGCTGGATATCATGACTTGCACAAAAGTATTGTCTTACAACAAAACAAGATTACAATACGGGCGTATAATAATCAAGAGGTTCACGTGGTAAGTGACTCATTTATAGAATCGTTCTGTGATGTTTCTGGTTTTGTACAGCTTTGTATTTTCTTTGCGCAATAATATTGTATTGGTATTATTCTTGGCACTAACAAGCCTGGTTATAATACATGTACACATTAAAGGTTAAAGAAGACAAATTCCTAATTTTTACTATTACAACAAATTTGCACAGATATTTATCTGTAAAAATGTGGCGTACTTCTAATCTATATAAACGTAATTGCAATATATATATATATATTTACAGACTGGTGGCAAACGTATTGATAGCACCCACTTCAAGCATGTAACCAACCATACAATTCTAAACCATCTATCTGCAGTAGCACGCGATCATGTAAGTACATAGTAACTGTTACTGTCATTAGGTTACACATAAGCGCACAAAATGTCTGAAAGTATGACACGCGAAAGCGAAGATGGATACACAAATGCAGAAAATCGGCTTACATTCCCTAAATGGTAACCTTTGGCTAACAAAAATGTCCTTCAATTTTTAAAGATAATGGAACGGTTAATGCACTCTACTGCCAGACACCAAGAGTAATTTTCGACTAGCAACAAAATCCTGTTAACTGGAATATGTAATATGGAATATATATTATCTAACCCACAATTGAGTCTACCATGTGCAGGACATAGTAACACCATTTGGCTTAGCACAAATTATACCAATAGATAATAAAACCTTAACTAATTCCGCACATAAACGCCTGCAATTTTAACATTTTGTCTTGTCAAAAGATTCGATACATGTATATCAAAAAAGTAATTGATGCTCGACCAAATTATTACACTCGGTTGAAAACTGCATTTGGTCGAGCATCAATTAAAAACAGCTAAAGACAGAGCGAACTCGGTACTTGCCGGGTATTCTTACATTAAACGGAATGTACTTTAGGCTATATAATATAACTATATTAAATGCACGATCGTTATAATCAAGCAGACTAAATCGCAATAGTTTTGAGCGTAAAACTGCATTCATTTGATCACGTGAGTCTACACTGTATATGAAAGTGTTGATATCATTAAAGGTACGAATAGTACACCTGCCAGATGTCGGCATCACAGATTACGGTACATTCAGTAGTTATGGCTTTGCTATGCATCGTACAGCACCTCTAGAAGTCTTCTACAACCATCAACCATTACGGTTCTCACAATGGCCCGATACAGTTTGTATTTAATTCTAAATTAGTATACTGTTTAATATGATCTAACGCATTACCATAATCAACTTGAATATGTCGGTTGTAAGGGATCGCCACACATGCATAAATTCATGAACGACCAAGATACCGGGTATTCAAAATGTGTGTCTTTCCTTTTGTTTGCTTGTTGGTTAAAACGTATACGTTTAATGTTTAGGAACTGCTACTACTTTTGCAAAATAAATTAAGTTAATTTCAAATACACAACAAGTACTCTTTCAAGATACGCAAGGTTTGATATGTTTCAGATGAATGATGTGTTGGGTGATTAGTGAAACATGTAGTGATTTGATATGTAAAAGGGATTCAAATGAATGGTGTGTGAGGTGCATCATGTAGTGGTTTAAATATTTGCAATGCTTGATCTATTTCAGGGATTCATCAATATTGTTGGAGTCCCTGACGGGGAAAATGGGACAAGATTCCGGTATAATTCTGATGTACCAAAAACATGGCTACCCGAATCTAATCCATGGGTTTATGGATACTGGTAAATTTCTCTATAACTTCGATAACACGAGTAGAATCATTCGATGACACGTCGTCTAGTGAAACTTCTGTAGGATGTTTAACATCAACGCCAGTATATCGCTGGTCTAGAATAAGAAGGTCGTAACTACTATTTACGATCTTATAAGACTAATACATCTTTAAAATTAGCAGCACAAGGCGCTTCTTATGAGCCTATTTTTATGAAAATCGGAACCTGTCATATTGACGAAACTGAAGTTGAAAGAGCTTGTTTTACCATAAATAAAGATTACTTTGCTAACAGTTCTTTCTTAGTTTCTCAAAATATCGATTTTGTAGTTATCGTCGTCTCATTCTAAGCCAACGATATATTTTGTATATCGAGGGGTACCCGCAAGACTGTAGTAACTACATATGATTAAAGAAGGACTTACTACAGTTTTGCGGGTACCCCTCGATATGCAAGTTATACAAGAAGATAATTAACCTATTTTATCTGCAAGTACCTGAAATATTTTGCCGTAACCAAACTATATGTATCTGTGTTGAGTACGACCTCAGTAAAAATTAAAGTAACCAACCATTCACGGAAAGTTTAAAGGTGGTGTTATAGATTTGGTGCTGCTCTGGACAAGTTGTACTGGTACGTAGCGTCCTTGGAGGTCAATGTGTTGGTGATATTTTATATTGCATTCCTTTCAAACTTTCTGTATATAAGGTATTGGAGCTGGGCAGATAAGGCAATGCAAGTAGCATCACTGGATACATCCAGTATGACGGTGAC
This sequence comes from Spisula subtruncata, assembly GCA_963678985.1. Classification (NCBI taxonomy): domain Eukaryota; kingdom Metazoa; phylum Mollusca; class Bivalvia; order Venerida; family Mactridae; genus Spisula; species Spisula subtruncata. Next base: position 5,987,805 of record OY787669.1, read on the forward strand.
CCTCACAAAACCTACACAATTTGGTCTACGTACAGGTATTATATAAACATTGAATATTTTTGTTCAAGTTGAAGCCCGTGCTCGGATTTGCAAGATGGTTAAATCTACTTAATTTTGTCTCCCTTGGGATTTAAAGGGCATGTTTCATGTTTAGGCGTATTGCAAAAATGAAATAACATTGTTAAATACTCGTATTCACTTCATTTGCTATAGATACATGTTTATCCCATAAACATGCACACTGATGTTAAATATATCATACATACGGTATAGAATTTAAACTACATGCACTATCATTTAAATTGCCTGAAATTCATTACCATTCGATACAAATGGATTTAAAGCGAACCTAATACGCCATAGATGTTTAGGCTGAATATCGCAAATCATCCTGAAAGGAAAATCAAACGAGTAACGCAATGAACACATGTCAATGTTGTCCAAATCTCAAATTGTGCATCATTGTGTACGTAAATAAAAGTGATGTATTTTGTAACATCTAATTTTCTGCAGACAATAATTGCGCATGTCTTTATACTGTCGTAATGAATGAAATTAAATGTAAATGGTCATGTGCCAACGAATCTGTTAATCCATTGTGATGGTTTTTTTGCAAAATTAAAGAGACAGAGTGTAGTCATTGCAGTGCATGTCAACAGGTAACTTCATCATTCATTAAAACTAAGAGAAAAATATATTTTTTTTGTAAAATTTAGATTTTTCTATAAAAGGAAGAATCAACAATTTTCGTTTTTTTTCGTTATCAATGGCACAGTTACCTATGTGTATGTCCACCAATAATCGAACATGAAACTTCACATATTTGGACTTAAAGTAGCGTTCCCTATAACTTTGATCAATTAAATCGATTCAGGAATATTATACATTAAATGAGAATCATTATTGCTTAAAATCATCAAATTTTCGATAAAAAAACTCCCAAAAATTACCGAGAAAAGAATGAAAACATATTTCTGTAATGAGCCAAAATAGTCACGAGTTGTTTCCCTTTGATTACATATAATAATAAATCGCTGGAAGCGATAAATTACTATTCGTGATTGTAAATTTACATTTTTGACATTACAGAGACATATTTGCGCACACGTTCTTCTGACAAATTATGATTATGACAGTGCTTTGTACATTTAGCTCATTTAATGTAATACTAGAGAAAAGTTTGCTAGTTATAGGGAATGCCTCTTTAAAATCTCTCGTAAAACAAAGATTGTTTCTTGGTGATAATACTACTGTATGTAAATTAATATTCTGTATCTAATCTCAACAGGTCATTGGGATGAACATCAGAATAATGCTGGGCATGCACAACAAGGCGGTTATTTCAGATTCGTCAACATATTATCAGCCCTTGATAAGCCAGTAAGCCATTACATCTTTCAACCTTATTTATTACATTATGACGACTACTACATCACAAATGACTGTATTGTTAATATATCAAAATGTACAAGAAAGAAAATAAAACAGAACTGCTATAAAAATACGACATCATACTGAAGCGACCCGATATCTGTTTTGACCTTGTGGCTGGATTAAGCGTGGGGCATTAGAGTTTACTAACTAGGTCAAGTCGCAGTAACGCCTCATTTGGTCGCTAAGGATCATCGTTTTTGTTTTGTCTTATTTCTTTATGAAACTAGGTCATTCCGCACTTGTGCAGTGGAGACTTAGGCTTTAGGTCGTTTCGTTTGGTTGTGAGTGGGCATTGCTTGTATGGTTGTGGTGTTGTTGTTTTCTGTGTTCGGCTGGGTGCTGCCATCCCTGTTCGATTTCCGCATTCCTTTTTATAGGGAGAGTATTATATGGATACAGATACCGGAAACTTGTATGTATGGATACCTAACAATGATGGGAATGTGAAACCTTCTGATGCTGTCTACGTGTCCTTACTAGAAAATTGCATTCAGTAATGTATACTGTTTTGTTAATGTCAGACAAACACCAGGGTACTGTTTTATCAAAGCATTTATGGAAATCTTTAACTTACGGTCAAGTTTAAATTCTTTATAATACTGATATAACTGTAAAATGTGGAAATTTGAGCTGTAATACTAATCAAGATTCAGTTAATGATGTCTTACAAACAATAGCTGCCCCCAATGTACAGTTGTTAAATAATTATACTGAATTTAAATGTGAACGTAAGTTTACGATTTCCGTAAGTACGTTGATAAAACAGTGCCCTTGGGCCTTATTCGCCAACATTGTAATGCCGAAACTCAGACTAAGACTTAAAATGACAACATTTATATTCACTGTCATTTCTTTGCAATTCAATTGAACCATGTGTAATTTGATCTCATTATTTGTTTTTACCCACAGAACATGCATACACTTTTAATAATGAAAGTCGGTACATTTATAACAACATGAGAGCGAATAGCAAATCGACGGTGCCGAAACAAAACCCCGTAACTCAATTTTGGCACGAAAACTTTGTTTGCAGCATCCGCATCTGCTAGACGTCCCGCGCATCTCTGTCTGGTCGCCATTTAAATAGCAAATCGCGTTACTTAGATGGCGACAAGACAGAAATGTGCGGGACGTCTAGCAGATGCGGATTGCTGCCAAAAAGGTTTCGCGCCAAAATTGAGTTACGGGGTTTTGGTTTGGCACCGTCGAAATATTTGACAATGTAAAGTCTGGGTTGTAGACTTACAGTCAGTGTTTGTGAATAATTTATAATTTCTTGTTTGATATTCTTAAATAACATGGTATAACAAAGATGTCAGTATTTTATTCATCAATGGTTTGTACTCGTCTTATGAATTAAAATCCTTTGTTGGTAAAAATTATTATTATAAAGGCCATCCGACTTTCTTAGAAAATTATGGTTTTTAACATTTTGCTTACATATATTTACTTGTAGACTTAGCCAAAATGTCACGTAGTATGTCCAGCCTGATAAACAACAAGCAATATTGTTCATTTCCAGAATTAATCAACATGTCCATGATATCGTGATAGAAGGGTTTACACTTGAAGTTTGTCGTGGATACGGCATCAGGGGATGGCAGGTGGCAGATGTACAAATAAAACAAATGGAAATTAGAAATATAGGTAATATTGATGCTGACTCTGATAGGACCATTTGTAGTGTGGGTAAAAAGGCACTTGAATTGCATTACATAAACGTGCTAAGTAGTTTTAATCATTCATTCTCAGTATTCGTCAGTTTTGAAGGACCAATTTCAGTCAGAGCTATAAATATATCGACGGTGCCAAACCAAAACCCCGTAACTGCAAAAAGACAACTTTTCTGGAGGCGAAAAAACGTACTTCCTCCGTTGAAATAATACCGACGATGACACCCTACCTGATCCTATTTGGAACCAAAATCAACTCCGACATGTACAAGAATATGTTGACTTGTACTAAATCGGAGTTTGTAATGTCATATACGGGATTTTCGACTAACATTTTTGAATCCAATAAAACTACATTATTTTGTCACCTGACTGTATTGAAGTAACGCGATTGGCTATTTTGATGGCGACTAGACAGAAATGCGCGGGAAATCTAGCAGATGTGGATGCTGCAAAAAAATGTTCGCGCCAAAATTGAGTTACGGGGTTTGGGTTTGGCACCGTTGATATAGCGTGTAGTTTTCGAACTCTGGGGTAACAGTCACTGTTGAGTGCTACATTTTAAAGCCGCTTGTGTATCCTATATTTGACAGTTACACAGTTATCATGCCTCGCTGTAATAGCTCAAATCAATAAGACTTTAGTGCACATTATCATATTTTTGTGTTTGATTTTTGGTGAAATTGTACATTACCGTCATTCACATTCACAATTGAAAGACACCTAAAATATCTGTAACCTTTCGTTTACAAACAACTACGTAATTTAAGTAAATTGAAAATACCAATAGGTTTCATTCATTATAGCGGGCAGTGAAGTCTGAAACAATAACACACTGTCCGCAAAATTTTAATGGTAGGATACTTAGTTCTGAATGATCATCGACTTGGCTAGTGTAGCTTGACCAGATTAAACTGAGACTCATCAAAGTCCGTGAGCGTGCCAAGCCATACTCGGCTCTATTAGATTCGTATGCGTATTTATTGTATACCGTTATCTCTGTTTAAGGCCAGCTATACGTGTAGGTATATGTTTTCATAACTTCATATTTTTCCGGATTTTTCCGGATTTGAACGAAATATGCAGAGTCTCATTTTAATGTGGTCAAGTCCATTGTTTACCTACAGGATCGGGAACTATACACCTTAGTGGTGATTCTAAAGGTTGTAGAGTATTTGTTACATATATGTTGAGTACCTGCTTTATCTCGAGCATTTGCCTTGTCTCGATGAAACATCGAGATAACGAAGTTTTACTGTATATCAATCTTTTACGTCCATGTTCCGGGACTATAACCTTTGATATGGATTCTAGAGGTTGCAGTGTTTATGTTACAAATATGTCGAACACCTTTCTCATCTCGAGTGCCTGGTTTATTTCGATAATTATCCCGCGATAACTGTTTAGCCATACTTTACAAACAGTTTCTGGAGCTATACTCAATAGTGGTGATTCTAATGGTTCTAGTGTATATGTTACAGATATGTAGATCAACTGGTTTACCTCGAGCAACTTGTATACCTCGAACATTGTGGGTTATTTCGAGCATTATCTCGAAATAACGATGTTTTACTGTATAACAATCTTATACGTACAGTTTCTAAATATATAAGCCTTTGTGGGGATTCAAAATGCTGCAGTGTACATGTTACATTATATCTTGAGCACCTTGCTTATCTCGAGATAACGAAGTCTTATTTTATATTCATATATAGGTTCTCGAGCTATAAGCCTGGGTGGTGATTCTAGAGGTTGCGCTGTGTCACAATGTCTCATTTATAACACAGATGGCGGGATATCTATGGGAGGTAATAGATTTTGGTCGTTTTATTAATGTCACATTATTGCTCCAACAACTTTTTTCTGATCATCCATTACATACAATAATTGTGGAACCATTCGGCTGTTTCTTTATTAATGACCAATACTCGACGATAGAATGTAAACTATATCTGTAGAAATAGTAGACCAAATATCGTATTTAGCTAATTGTATGGTGAATAAAATACTCAAAGTTGCTTCCCTTAGACTTTAAATCATGCACTCATCGTTTACAAATTGTCATTTTGTCAACGAACCATCTGAATGTTTCGTTACATGTTCTTCCATCATATGGTCTTTTCCATATTGGGAAATCAACCAAAGTGCTCAAAGAACATCGTTCTACAGAGAGATACCAAGTTATAGCTTATTCATATACCAGTTTAAGACTTAAATCTAATGTGACTTTAAAGAAATCGTTTAAGTCCATATTGAGTAGTTTGTTTTTGGTCCTCAGTTGGTTAAGTTCGATATTCTCACATCTCACATCTGTAAACCAGACGAGCATAGAACACATCATATAACATATGTACGTCATAGTAATATGCACATGCATAACCTTTCGGGAAAATGAAGTTACCAAGTCCCTCCTGTAACAAAGCTAGTTTAACTAAAGAGTCATAAAGATATGCCAACACTGTAAAGACGTTATTATTATGAAAACATGATTTATACTTAAGTACATTTTTGTAAGTACTTTTGAAAGTAAATGAAGTTTATAGTCTTCATGTTTGAAAACTAAAACAGTACAATGGCGGGGACTAATAAATGGGCAAGATCAACATGGCAAAGCCGAAAAAAAACATAACATAATTATTTATTCTACAGATTTTTTCAAATTAAACGAGAATCGTTTGTCAACATCGAGTCGTCTGTCCGGTAAACTATGGTGTATCTAGTGTAACTATATATACCTGAGTTAACGGTAAAACCCGCTATTCTTGCAAATGAGATCATTAGTATTTCTTATTGAATGTACTATAATATTTTGGTTAAATGACAATTTTGGAGCCCTATGAACTCAAGGACTTGGCGACTCGTTTGTTATGAGTTTCAGATGCGCTATATAGGAAATGGTTAATTTATAGATTCTCGAATTCTACTTGATTGTATTTAATGAAAGATATTTGATATGTGATTATTTAAATACCAAAATAAATGACAATCAAGCCCCCCCCCCCTTTCCGCCTAGAGTACTACTAAATAAGTGATGTTGTCCCTACATTGTCCCATTGTCCACCTTTTAGGAGGAAATCGTAAAACACTCGAGTCATCACTGAACACAATTGAGAACTGTGAGATATTTAACTTTAGTCGTGTGGCTTCCACCAGTGCAGACGCAATCGCGGCAAATGGTGTTGGGCATCTTATACGCAATAACCACGTGTATGACGGACAATATACTGCAATACATTACTATGTAAGTGATGCAATTTCTAATGCGCTGGCTTAATATGAGAAGGTCGTAACTACAAAATCAATATTTTGAGAAAACAAGTAAAGATTGTATGACAATCACTCTTTACTTATGGTAAAACAAGCTGTTTCTACTCCAGTTTGGTCAACATAACAACTCCCGATTTTCATGAAAAAAGCTTCATAAGAAGCACCTGGTGATGCCGATTCTAGACATCTAAAACTATTAACGTTTACGACATATTGTTTAATGTAAAACACAGGTAACTGTATCTTTGATAAAAAAAACGAAAATTATGTTTTCATTTTTCTGTCTAAAATAATTCCAGAAAAAAAAAAGTTTTACCAACACGTTTTTCATTTACCAAAGGTATGTTACCTGTGATGCAATGAATACATTTTACTAGAGTATCAAAAAGTGTTTCCAAGTTCATATTTAAGAATTTACTATGCAGTTAATCGAGAATTTCTCTACTGCTCGATATGTTCGCTGATTGTAAACGGCGCTATATGGAAAACATTATATGGCATAGTACACGCAAATCATTTTTAACTGAATCAAGTCGTCCCTAGTAGCAGAATTTGGTTGACAGATGGAAATGAGCTTTGCATTCGGTCACTGTTTGTATGTTAATGTCACCGGACATGTTTGACGCTCTAGCCGGTCATGAGAAAAAAAGTGACGTCGGTCAAAGAGTAAGATAATTACGGAGGGTTTTGACATTTTTATAACATATTTTACAAGTTTACCAGCGTAGTAAAAAGGTCACATGGTTTGTCCACCCTGATGTTCGATGCCTGAGCCAAGCGCTACCGAGCGCATTCATTCAATTACCTCCCATTCAACTAAATAAAGAATGCTTGGAAAGCGCTACGAAGCGCTTTGCTTTTAGCAACGGACACCTGATTAACTAAAACATCAAATACATACTATTATATGGCATTTTATTTGTAGGGAAATGATATAACAATGGAATATAACCTTGTCCACCATGCATGTATGAACGCTTCGGATTGTGGTGCCTTCCAAACAGGTCGGGATTGGACAACTGTATGTATATTCCTTTATTTACACATTGATTGAAATGAAAATACCGTGAATATGTTTGATACAGCGATGAGTGTAATTGTGTTGTTACTGTTTTCCTGTGCTCGGCTAGTTAATTTGGGTGCTGCCTTCCCGGTCCGCTTTCTTCATTTCTTTTTTGAAACATCGATGAGCTTGTTTACAATTTGAGTTTGTGTGCTTTAATCTTGCCATTTTGTCGTGCAAAATTAACTAATGAAAGTTCTTTTTTTATTTGTATGTGTGCCACTATCAGTTTCATTTGTAATCTCTGTGTTTGTCTTCTGTGCTCTTGTGTTTCTTTTGAACACTGTCTTACATATAAAAAAGTCACTAACTGCGTAATAAAATACAATATAAATCAACCACCTATTTATTTAATTTATTATGTCGTTACGATTTATAGTTATTGCGAATCGATGATCGAGAAGTTTGATGAAAATGTTAAACGGCTGAATGTCTGAAAATTGGCTTTTACTCGGGTAGTTTATCAATCGCATCGGTGTTTATACATAATGATTGGAATGATATATTGACTGAACCAAAAAGGAAATGTATGCGGTTTCAGGCCCCGATCTGCCGAAGCATCTCAAATAAAAATCTCAATTCAAATTGGAGGTAAATCTGAAGTTAGAACTCTTTAAAATTTACTGTTATAAACTAGGAATAGCGTTTGCTTTTTAGTTCCAATTTTGAGTCAATCCTCCTATACATATTATCCAAACGACACAAGGCAATATTTGAGATGAGATTTAGCCCAGATTAAGATGTTTCGGGAGATTGGGACCAAAATGTGATATCGACTGTGCCGAACCGAAACCCCGTAACTCAATTTTGGCGCATTTCTGTCTTGTCGCCATTTGAATAGCCAATCGCGTTACTTAGATGGCGACAAGACAGAAATGCGCGGGACGTCTAGTAGATGCGGATGTGGCAAAAAAGTTTTCTCGCCAAATTGAGTTACGGGGTTTTGGTTCGGCACTGTCGATATAAAATTATTACTTTTATTATTTTCAGAGAGGTAATGTGATCAGATATAATATAATACATGATGTACTACGGCGGGTACCTGGTGCTGACTGTCGTGGTATTATGTTGGATGATCAATCGTCCAGTACCAGCATCACACATAATGTCTTCTATGACGTACGTATGGAACAATAACAAATTAATATGTGAATGTCTTAAATCCAACTACCCTTTTTTGCTGAAACTATGTCCTTCAAGCTTAGCTTTCTACACAATCCTCGATTTGTATAAACAAATGTATGTTTATCATGTTAGGAAAAAAAATATTGTTTAATCCAATCCATATGTTATTTGGGACTATGTCATCCCTTCAATCCAGGAACGAGTTTCTTAATAAACTTAGCTTTCTACACAATCCTCGATTTGTATTAACAATTGTATGTTTATCTTGTTATAAAATAAATATTGTTTAAACCAATCCATATGTTATTTGGGACTATGTCATTCGGCCTTTCCGTAGCTATGACGTACGTATGGAACAATAACAATATTTTGTGTAGTTGAAACTATGTATTATATTATTTCATACTTTTATCAGTGGAAGTGGGTCTTTCAGATATCAGAAATTATTGTAGCTAGGTCTTTTCATATTTTTACCTATGTCAATGAACACCTTTTTATATATGAAACTATGTATTTTATACATAATGTCTTCTACGACGTACGTACGGAACAATAACACTACCACTACAATAATTACTTTTTCATCATTTGTCATACGTGTGTGCATTGCTCAGTGTAGTTGTTCTGTGGTGTTTCTGATTTTTGTACTCGGCTGATGAGGTTGAGTGCTTCCTTCCCTGTCTGATTTCCTCATACATTTTTTGCTTTTTTGTTGAAACTATGTCCTTCAGTCCATCTTTTAGTTGGAACTACATGTTTGTCATTCGGTCTTTTTATAGCTAGGACTATGACATGAAACCCGTTATTTTAGCTGAACCTAGGTATCTTAGATTTTTAACAACTTCAACTTGGAGTCTTTTAGGACGTACGTATTGAACAGTAAAAACATTTCAATGTATTATAGTCATTCAACAACTTCCTATTATAGCTGAAACTAAATCCCTCAATCCATCTTTTAGTTAGGACTATTTGATTCGGCCTTTCTGTAGCTATGACAAACGTATGGAACAATAACAATATTTTGTGTAGTTGAAACTATGTATTATATTATTTAATACTTTTATCAGTGGAAGTCGGTATTTCAGATATCATAAATTATTGAAGCTAGGTCATTTTATAATTTTATCAAGGAATCTATGTCAATGAATCCATTTTTATAGTTGAAACTAGGTATTTTAAACATATTTGTCTTCTATGACGTACGTATGGAACAATAACACTACAATAATGGCTTTTTTCAACATTCAACTTCCTGTTTTTGCTGAACCTATGTCCTTCAGTCCATCTTTAAGTTGGAACTATTTGCCCTTTCTATGGGACTTAGAAATGAAACAAAAATGTAACAATATTTCAATGTAATTTGGTCATTCAACAACTTCCTATTGTAGCTGAAACTATATCCTTCAATCCATATTGTAGTTGGGACTATGTCATTCGGCCTTTCTGTAGCTATGACATACATACATATAGAACAATATTTTGTGTAGTTGAAAATATGTATTTCATTATTTCATACTTTTATCAGTGGAAGTAAGTCTTTCAGAATTCCCATCTGAAACTTGGTATTTCATAATTTTTAAAGAGGGGACTATGTCAATAAATCCATTTTTATAGCTAAAACTAGGAAGTTTAGCGTTTTGACAGCTGAAAATTTTTATTTTTGGAGTAAATTGTAATTAGTGTTTGTGGGTTTTTCCTGTCCATTTTTTGTATTACAAAGTAAATTGTTGTTTTTAACTCTTAACTGTTTTAAATTTGTAGAATCATGTTCATACAAACATTGGTGGAGGAAGAGACAACATTATATCGTATAATGTCATGTATAACGCTACTAAAGCAAGCATCCAGGTAGATCACAGAGGCACTGGTGTATTGTGGTATGACGAAATGCAGCCACGTCTACACGTAAGTATAACATTCTTTTTTATTCAATTCTAGATAAATTCATAGATTTATTTCTACAAACACTATACAATTTACATGACAAAATATATCACAACATACAATAAACAAACATGCGTGCAATAATAATGGCATGACAATCACCATTTACATGTAAGGGATGACGCAAAAAGAACTACATTTGTACATCTAGTATATTTGCCAGTATTATGGGTATCTTTCATAAACCGTATACACCTTACGTTTAGATTCGTAATTTCGAACATAATTATATAGAAAACTGGAAAATGTGTTAGATTCTATTTGAACTAGCATATAGTTTCCACAATGAACAGAACTACTGTACTTCTATCTTGTTTCATTCACTTGAGCACGCTATATATGTTAAACATAACCGACTTTAAATAAAGATTATCTTAATGTACATGTATGTCGAATATTGACGGGTGTGAGAACTGCCAGCAACACCAATTTTCCACCAATATCATCAATTACAGAATATGCCGTACAAAAGTTCAGTGTGGACATTGAGATATCCAGTAATGGCCACACTGGATTCTCACAACTTAAACCAACCAGAAGGTACGTATGTTCAATGTTTCAAATTGCAGTAAAACTCGAATTTATTTGGCATTTCGTACATTATTTTAGAACATAGGAAGCTGCCTTAAACGGTGCTGAGCATTTTAAGACGTATTCGATTTTGTTCTTTGTTTCTCGTAGTCATGACTTGTAAAGAATAAGTCTAGTCATGTTGTTTTTATAGTAAAGTTTCGAAAATGTGACTATATTTTTAAATATAGGACGATTGCCGGAATTTGGAGGAAAATTTGGCGACCATCTTGGATTTTGGGGGGGAAAGCCACACTTAATTTTTTGCCAACAAGTGAAAATGCAAACTTTAGACATTGTTCTTTAAGAAAATGTAAAAAACAAAAATGGTATATGTTTGGCACATTTTTCTACATTACGACTAGACTAAATGTTTAAACTTTATTTCTAACTGTAGTAAGTCATTATATCCAGCCGAGTTCGCAAATACATCGTACCATTTTTAGCCTGCTATGCATTTTTATTAATAATTGGATTTACTCACCCCACCTCAGTCGTTCGTCCTACACCATCGCCCCCAGTGTCTGCAATGAGCTTTCTGGACTTCCTCAGATCATCAGCATCATTGAATTTACTGTTTGATTGGGGAAACATGTGACCAGTATTAATTCTAATTACGTATTTTCTTTCACAATCAGTATAATTAAATTAATATTTGATCGAAAACTTATTAAATAGTCCGCTTCTAAAAGCACATATAGAATAACACATTGCCTGTTTCGAATAGTTTAGATGGGACAAACTGATACAATATATGAGTCAAACAAGGCACCGTTCTCCCGAAGCACCATAAGTAATAATCTCAACTCTGATTGAGATTTTGTCCAAATCAGAGTCTGAATTTGACACAAAAATGAAGTTAGAGCTTTTTAAATTTAATGTAGAAATTGTCCAAAATGACACATGACAATATTTGACATGATACAAATGTATTTAGCTTAGAATGAGAAGTGTCGGGAGATTGGGACAGTGTTAGACACTTGAATGTTCTTTATCATTGGCTGACTGCTACACTTTCCTTTACAGGCAATCAAATCGTCAGTAACATTGTATTCAATGGTCCGAATATACCTTACGTGTACAGCTATGATCAACAATTCAGGACTCCTGCTTATTTCAATGTCACTCTAACTGGGACTGTAAGTACAATACATTATACCCGTTCAAGTCAATTAAATTAAAACATATTCCATGTATAGAATAAAATATCCTTCATTCGGTAGAATTAAATCAGGACAGTAATATAATAAAAAAAATGCTTGTGAATACAAATAGCTGACCTACGAGTACCTCGTAAATGAAGCTTAAAACATGTACATGTGTACTTGTATGAGTAGAGTTGACATTACGTCAGATGGCAAATAATAGGGTAAATCATAAACACATGGTTCAATGGATTAACTTGAAAACCTTCGCCAAGCAGCCTTTGACAAAAATTCAGGTGGAGCGATATCTGCTATGGTGTTATGTCAAGTAGTATATCTAACACTTGATGTGTACATATTTACAGTCAGTTGGAAAGCCGAACCATTACAACGTAGATGTTGGGGATCTTCGAATCAAATGTTTGGCAGCCACATGGGCCAATCAACACAATTTTCCACAAGTTGTATCACCAAATGATGTCGGACCAAAGGTTCAACCAGGACCAGTTTATGTACATAGAGGTATGGTATTCAATTGGGATAAAATACAGGTACTGAGTATCAGCGATGGGATAGCATCATTCAGTAACGCACACCAACCAGGTCCACATCTTGTGCATGAAAGTATAAACATTCCGTTTCAGTAAACATGATTATGTCCTATCGATATTCAATTGGTTCTTTGTGTTAACTCAATGTACGTTTCAATAAGCGTTTCTAGTTTCGTGCAAGATAGAAAATTCTCATTTGTGTCAGCATGTGTTAAATTGAATAACAGGCATTTTATAATAATGTATTTTTATCCACATTTGATAGCACAGTGTGGCTTAATTCAATGCATATGCAAGTTTAGAATTGCGTTTAATAATATTTGTTAGAATAACTCAAAATAGTTCTGGTGCTGCAGTTTGCTGATCAGGCATGTTTTTTGTTACCATGTCATGTAGAAAATTCCATTTAATGATAAGTGTGTTGATAATCTGAAGCCTGTATTATTTGAATAAGTGTCTGACACATTCTTGGTTGTGGTGATGAGCAGTGAATTAATGTGTCCCGTAATTGTGGTTTCACACTTTATTCATTACCACCTAATAACTCTGACTTACTTATGTGTATATTCATTGCTTTATGTGGTCGTTAATTTTCCTTATGTTATAGATTGGCGAATTTGACACGATCTTGAATATCCCATATAGCGTCTATATTTATAACCCTGTTTGTATGTTTTCATAATCGGGGAGTTTCACGAAGACGAGCGATATATGTTATACAAACTGTACAAACACAAATCTAAAATATTGCACAATTTGCTAGCGGAAATTGATATATTCAAAGGACGAACCTTGTAATATATTCATGCATTAAGGTTGAGATAAGTTCAAATTCGCCAAGCTTTACAAGAGCTTACTTTACCGACGGGACATAATTGTTGCTTTTTTCTTTCCCATGATGCCTACAACTATTCGTCTTTGGACGCTAAACGAAGAGACGATTTGGTATGGCCTAATTCTGACGCTTTACATGAACTTTTACACCCTCTTATGATACAAGATCTTACTTTACAGGCCGGACACAATTAGTCACCTTACCATCACACAATACAGCGTGTACAACAGCCGCACCATCGAGTAACTCACCAATGCCAGCATATCTACCCGATGGTAGTAGACATAATGATCTATACAATGTATCCAGTGTGGGTAGGTGTAATGACAATCTCATTTAACCTAATTTACAATAGCACAGATGGTTTATACATAGAGTTTATACTAGACTGACTTTAGTACACACATACAGGTGAATAGCTATAATATAACACGATGCACTGGAGAGGTCATTAAAATGCGACCTCTTATGTAGTATAGTCAGATCTAATTAACAGCATAAAGAATTGTAGCAAATATTAGAATCTGATTTTAATGAGATTGGTGTAATAAAATCATCTTATTTATAAAAGTACATAACAGTCTTGAACACAACATACGTATTACAAGTTAACATTTATTATTTGAGTTGAGTGCTGCTTTCCCTAGTCCGATTTCCTCATAACAACAAAACTACACGGAGCAATGCCGACACACAACCAACCAAATTATTTAAAGCCCAAGTCTCCGCCGAAAAATGGTAGTTGCGATAGCAGAGCAGTCTAATTCTTTCTGTATGTGAACACTGTATGAGCTGAATAATTATGTTACAGGTTGCTGGTTGATCTTTCCAAAGTGTACAGATCATCCTAATGCTGCTGGTACATACAGGGATACATGGGGTGAAGCCCACGAACATGCTGGTACAAATGAAACATTGTGTTTACATAGAGCTGTAGAACAATGGCGTTATTGTGGCTCACATGTAGACGAACAAGTGGTGGCAGTGTATGGACCTACAGGTAATATAGTCGCGTACAGTATACCTCAGCATATTGTGAATATCTGCTTATATTTGAATCACTAACTCTTCAACAACATGCGCTTGTACATATTTTGACGCCAGTAATGCTCAATAACGAATTGTTTGGAGACTGTCAAAACGGCATTCAAAGCATACTCGTGTTAGAAAACGTCGCATGACTGTCTCTTGCCACTTATTTGGAAATAGTTGACCAGTTCCTCGTGTGTTTATATATATCAGGCTTATGGTGTACCATCAACCTTCTTTTTATATGATAAACTATGTTGCATTCACAATTCAAAGCCAATGTTACATGTTTGTTCACAATCGTTTGAATATTTGTATCTGGAAGTTGGTATTGAATCTCATATTTACATCAAGTACTGTCTTCATTGATGAATTTAGGGGCGACAATACTTGCCGGCGATGGTTGTTTTATGGCGATATACGGTTGCCCTAGGCACGGTGGTCCAGCTGATGGTCATGTTATACATGGTCAGATCTATAGGGATACATATGCTGAAAACGCATTGAACGCTAAACATAATGAGACAGCTTGTCTCTCTCGGGCGCATACGCAATGGACATGGTGTGGCTCTAATAGAAACCATCCTGTGACTTCAATATATCGACCGACAGGTACGGTACTATTTTTTTGCAATAGTGCGAAGATATTTTGTTTGTTGTTTTAAATTCGCTGAATGTAAATCATGTTACAATGTGTATCTCTCTAGCATCGATCCATTACAGTTATTTGACTTCGTATGTGTAAACTAATTACACATGCATTATAATGATTCAGTCTAGTATGAATGAAAGAACACAAAGATTAGCTATATGCTTGTGGGGTCAAATGTTTTAACTTATACTTGCAATACTTGTTTCCGCTATTCATTTGCTTAGAAACATATTTATGAACCCGACTTATTGCAATATATTTTTGATAAGGTACGTCCGGCTTTTTATTTCCTCAGACCTTAAAATAAAGGATACAAAGGGAAATTAGAATTAGCATTATAATTGTATTTTGCAAACAACATTCAATTTTGTAAACGTAGAATACACTTATGTACTTTATGTATGAAACTGTTTGCCATTCCGAGTGCACTGACGTATATAATGTAAAGGGATATATTTTTAGTCGTGTAAAACCCCTATGGATTTGTATGGTACATACATCACCAATCTTACAGACTGAAATACATGCAGTATAATATATTATACATGTATTCTTGCAGGAGCCGTTCTAACTATCGGTGCTGGGTGTTGGATTCACGTACAAAAATGTCCCAGTCATCCACAGACCAAATCTATGTTCTATGATGCGTGGGGAGATACTAATTACCATACTGGTTTAATAACATTATTCCATCCATTGTTAAATATTTACAACAACTTCAATGTGCAGTATTTTAGCAGGTTTGGGAACGCACGAGTACACATATTTTGTACTTGCAAATGAAATTGTATGCCAATCAAAAGTGTGATTCCATTAACGTCTTGCCCTTAGGACTTTTTTGAAAACGCATTAAATATGAACTGGTTGGACTCCCAGGAATATAGCATAACGTGTTTCGAAACTTCGCACGTGTGGTAATTTGGAAAGACTCCGTAAAATGTATGACAGTAAGACCCGTTGTGTTCAATAGCAAACCTACAAAATGTACAACATTTTGGTGTTTGCATGAATGAGCATTTGTGGTATCTAGTTATAATTCACACTACACATGTGCATGTGGTATAATTCTCCAATATCATAATTCTCCAATATTACACTTAGTATTTTTATCGTAACTTAAGCTACGACCGTATGAAAAATGAGGTTTGTACAGTCCAGTTAGGGTAAAAATACGGTGACGCAGTGGAACAATGCACTATTACGGTGTAAAACAAGTATAAATGCTTATACCAACAGTTTATTACCAAACTAAACTACCTATTTAAGCAGTGGTTTTAATCTTTTGGTAAACATAAACGATGACGTCACTGTCATCATATCCTAACTGGACTATGCACTTGTATAGTGTATATTGTTATTATTATAATTTACAGATGACAGTCAGTACGCGTGTCTTCATCAAGCCGAGTATTACTGGACATATTGTGGATCAGATTCAACATATCCAGTCACAGCTACCTATAGACCGACCGGTCAGAGTAAAACGTATCCTTAAAGTGTACATTATGACTATAAAATGGTCGATTTCCATCTTTCGTTAAACGAAATTAAAGTAAAGCATAACCTGACTCAACGATTTTATTTATTAACATCCTATGGACAGAACGTACACATGCAATGACAAGAGTACAATGGTTATACAAAGTGTAGTTGGAGTTGGGGTATGTATCGACCCTGGTCACTCATTCACTAAACTAAGAATACAGGGAAACAACTTCGTGTCGAGATCGCATAACCACTATTTTTACTATTAACAGTCCTGTAACTTTTATTAAATAGAAGATGACTTCACATGCTGTTTTCTTCATCAGCAAGCTTATACATAATATCTTCAAGTCAATCTGTCAAACTATATCGTACTCTAGCAGTTATAAATGCATACACATCGAAAATACAAACAGTTTTGCATTTCTCGACACGAACAACCACATGCGCTGACCATACTAAAACGTTCTTCATGCGAGAGTGACAATCAAAACAATGACATAGTCTGATATGGGTTCAACGACTAAAACTCTAACCAAAAACTTACACATGAAAAGTAACACGAACGCTAGTGATGTCATTTTCTTGTTTTCAATGCGAGACATTTGCATCACCCTTCCATGTTTGTTAAAAAAGGTATGAGAAAATCCGACAGGGAAGGTAGCACTCAACCGAACCAGCCGAGCACAGAAAACAGAAACACCACGACACAACTACCCTGAGCAGTGCCCACAGAAACCCATGTCAAAACGACGACCAAGTGAGGCACAACAACCCGGGGCGTGACCTAGGTTAAAACACTAAGGACAGGTTGAGTGCTACCTTACCTGTCGGATTTTCTCATACCTTTTTAGCCAGCATACATGCAGAGTACCTTTTAGCAATATCATTTATTTCATGCACATATGACGCTCCACTACTTTATACTGATGTAGGAACTGATGACACTTTGCATGGGGTCATGTCGACGTGAACTTTACGTCAGCAAATCAAATCGCTTCTTTCATGAATCTAAAAGTGCAGAGAATCTCTGCTTGACTACCAAGTTGACGGTGAGGGGGTTGTTTATATATAGAGCGTTAAGATAGACTGACTTTAGTACACTTTTATATTATAATACAAGACAATAGCTATAATACAGCATGTACCAGAGAGGTCATTTGAACATGACCTCTTATGTAGTGTAATCAGATCTAACTAACAGCGTAAAGGAATGGAGCAAATGTTAAGGTCGGTCTGATTAACAATGAAATTGGCTGTTTAGGAAGTGGATATTATGTTGAAAAACATATGCAATACGACTCATACGCACAGGGCGGTTTTAATTACGTTGTTCAATAGACATTATATGCAATGAGTTATGGAAATCATTTATGTGTACGTAGATAACGCAGTAATCTTGCCCGGCGTGTAAACATGGTAGGACGTCTAACCTAGTCGTACAGGAAATTTCATAATAATTATATTATCCCATAGTTTCCGGCTTACCG
This sequence comes from Spisula subtruncata, assembly GCA_963678985.1. Lineage (NCBI taxonomy): Eukaryota > Metazoa > Mollusca > Bivalvia > Venerida > Mactridae > Spisula > Spisula subtruncata. The sequence continues at coordinate 6,006,068 of OY787669.1, forward strand.
ATTCCCGCACGACTGGAATGATTACGACGTTCATGTGTTATTAAATAATATCAATTCTAAAATGAGAAAATATTTCAATTCCTATATTAATATTAGATGATTATATAACACAGTAATCAATAGTCACTGCCAGACATAATTACACCTGTGACAGCTAGTGTCCGTTGCCTATGCAAAGCGCTATTGAGCGCCTTCATTATATTACCTCAAGTTCAGTTAAATATAGAAGGTGTGGATTATCTCCTTTGAAAAGCGCTACATAGCAATTTGCTTAGACAAAGGACACCTGACTACTATATACAGTCATAGCTTATAACAGAAATTCCTAAAAAAGTGACAGGTTTGATAGGGTTGAAAGTATAAACTGTGTGTTTTAAATTGATATGTTTTAATATCACAAAGTTACGTAACGAATTCACAGAGTATAAAACAAACCACTGCATGACTCTATATTATCGGATTACTATAAAAGTCAAATTGCATCATTGATTGCAATTGAAAGCACATGTGCAATCTGATCACTGTACTCCTTATTGCCGTACTCTAAAATTCAACGTGTACTCCTTATTGTAATTGCCTGAAATCGGCTCGTTTATACACAGTGGAATTGTGCAGCAGGATTATACCATGCTTCTGTGGACATTTGTAATGTTTCTGCCGTTTCACACATCAATGGAAATCAACATGTAAGATCTTTTATAGTACCATAATAATTTTTGTGACGTTTTATTTTCTTTCGAATTTATACGTGTATTCGATGAATTGGCGAAATGATAATAGATATATTGTCCTAATTTACTTAAACAAGAGATGTTTGTAAAACATGTATCCCCATGGCAGCCGAATAGTCGAAAATGGTTTGTGCTATTGTGACCGTGTGACATTGGGTCTATTGACCTGAAAATCAATATAGATCATCTACTGTTGTTGACCAACCCCCATGTACAGTTTTAAGATCATAAGTCAAAGCGTTCTCGAGTTATTGAACGGAAACCATTTGGTCTCCCGACCGACAGACCGACCAACAGACATGAGCAAAGCAATATACCCCATCATGAAAGATGGGGACATATCAACCATAATAAAGCACAGAATATTTTTCTGAAGTCTGAAATTCAAGAAAAACATTAGAGGGGTTGCTGTGTGAACGTGTACGACTACTTACACATATAGCTACCCGTTCATGTGCGCACACGTCGCAAACTTTTATTATTATAATATACTTTTATTTATCGTACATATGGATGAGGTGGCGAGTATAAATAAAAGCATAACTATGGTGAACACATAGTGATACATTAATATTGATTTGAAACACCGTCGCTGTGATGTTATACTTCTCTATTTCAAGGACAACCATTATAGATGATATGTTCCGACATTATGATAAGAGAATTCCACCGAGACATGATCAAGGTAATAGCTATCTACATTATATATACAAATGTGCATTGTATCGCTGACTTCGTAATTACTTCTTATGACCTTATAAGTATGTTACATATTTGAAATTTGCATTGTAAGACGCTTCATATGAGCCTATTTTCATGAAAATCGGAACTTGCATGTGGACCAAACTGATATTTAAGCAGTTTGTTTTACCATAAGTAAAGAGTAATTTTCAGACATTTTTTGTTGTTTCATCAAAATATTGATTTTGTACTTACAACCCATTCGTGCTAAGTCAGCGATACAAAGCGTATTTCATATCCATTTAGGTGAACCTGAGCTGTGTGATGGTTGCGTTAAGGTTTTTTTTTTATTTCATCTACATTTTCTTGTAAAGTGCGTTACTAGGTGCAATAGTTTCTTCACTTGTGTCAGAAAGACTGTTGTTTAGTGTGATACTAGGATAGTTAGATTTTCTCTCTATCATCATGTAATTAAATGTAAAATTCAGTCTAAAACTTTACTGAATGTCCCTCGTTTTTTTCAGTTAACAAACAAGTTGACGTACAGATAAACATACACGTGACGTCCATGTACTCTATCAGTGAAACAAATATGGTAAATATAACCCCAGTTTAATAAATAACCTCAACGATACGAACATCTCTATAAATAATACCACCTTAGCAATATAAGATACACTATGCGCATGATAATGCCATGGTATTGCAATAGCGCTATAAAATAAGTATGAACTATACTAAGGAATATCGGATCCGTGTTTTGAGATGATGATAATTTGTTTTCATAACGAGTTTAAAAATGTTCATCTCAAAGACAATGAATGACGGATTTTTTTATCGCATTGCTCAACTCAACTCAACTCAAGTTTATTGTAATACAAGGCCACCGGCCCAAAATACACACATTCTACATTTGATACATGTGAGTGACAAAATAATATTTTAAATAAAGCTTCATCGTTGTATAATAGTCAACATTTTAAGCAATACATTTACATATATGATATAAATGAACATTTCTAATTTACACAAGCTAGAAACAAAACATTCAACACAAACAATGTTAATAATTTAGAGACATACACTGATTTTATGACTGAATTGCATTTTAATTACATTTGCATGACCCGTCTATATTCCATTGCAAAGTATAAATATTTGGCTATGCTAGTGATACTACTAAACTCAGCGTCAGACATTACGTTATAAAACATTCTCTCACAAACAATACTATTTAGCCACTGTTGTTTAAAATAACACTGTCTGATGTTATTATAAAGGGGACATACAAGTAAAAAATGCATTTCGTCCTCTACCACTTGTATATTGTTCTTCAAACAGAAAGTACAATGTCTATAGTCTCTATCAACATTTTGATGCCGCCCTACCTCAACCATCAAGGAATGACCAGAGCAACGAAAGTTGGCTAATGTTCTTTTGTACTTGTAGCACATGTCCACCGACAGATACCGTTCTACATCAAGTAGAGTTTTATAATTCTTATAATGGATTGCCTTAGCACTATTGTCTATATTTGAATGCAGAGTTTGTAAAGCACAATCTTTTAATCGACCACGAAACATGGACAAAAACTTCACGTCATCACCAACGTCATTTGCTATCCAAGCATATCCAAACCCGTATTCAAATAGCACTGTCCTCACTTTTGTACACCACGTGTTGCGTTCTGACATGTCTAGATTACGTAGCATTATATAACACTGTTTTGGGTAGCGTTTTGAGTCCATTTTCAATAAAGTCAACCAATATTTAACACATTGTGACATATAGTTCACATACAATGGATATCTTCCACACTCTGACAATGCAAAAAAGTTAGCAACATTTTTGTTTAGCCCGCAAAGCCGTTTGCAAAATCTAACATGCACCCGTTCTATACATGAGTATGGTTGGTAACCCCAGACCTGAGCAGAGTAACACAAAATTGGTTGTACCATAGTATCAAATAGTTTGAATGCTTCAGATGGTGGAAAATATCCAAAATACTTTTGACATTTCAGAATATAAACAATGGATTTTGTGGCTTGTTTACACAAAACATCTAGCATATATGTCCAACTTAATTTAGACGTAAAATAAGCCCCAAGATACTTGTAACAAGGAACAACTTCAATTTTTGAGTCTTTATAAAACCATTTTTCGTACGAGCGTAATGGACCGCCATTTCTAAAAACCATTATCTTTGATTTATCAACGTTCAAACTCATTCCTGTAGCATCACAGTAGCGTTCAATATGTCTGATCTGATTTTGTAGTTTAATGGCAGTTTCTGTAACCCCCGCAACGTCATCCGCGAACATGAAACCGACCACTTCATCAATGTCGTTAGTAACATATATACCTGGCGCACATTCAGCTTTTAAGTATGCAATCAAATCATTAATGAACAATGAAAATATGATCGGTGAAGTCACACACCCTTGTCTTGTACCAATATTACACTCGAAGTATCTTGTCAAGCAGTTACCGACCTTCACACATGACTTTAGTTGTGAATACATTGATTTGAATATCCCCAGAATCTTGCTGTCAGAAGGCACCCCCTTGCGTATTAGACTGTTCCATAGATTGGTATGCGTACATGAGTCGAATGCTTTAAAGAAGTCAATATAAAACACATATACTCGACCTTTACTTTTGGATACATATTTCTGGATTACAGATTGTAAATTGAAGATATTGTCTACAGTGGAATACTTCCTACGAAAGCCTGCTTGGCTTTCATCGATTATGTTGTTTCCTTCACACCATAATCTGAGTCTATTGCTCAATATATACATGAATATTTTGCTCACACTATTTATTAGCGAAATAGCTCGAAAGTTATTAGGGTCTGTTTTGGGGCCGCGTTTGTGTACGGGTGTAATTGCACTCATGCTCCAACTCTCCGGAAATTCGCTCGATTCATAAATTCTGTTAAAGAGTAAGGTTAGATATGGTGCTATAGTGTCACTAGTTGCTTTGAACATTTCAATACACAAACCGTCTGGTCCCGGTGCACGGTTTGTGTTGAGCGATCGCATACTAGCTAAAACTTCTTCAACAGTTATATATTCGTCTAAAGTGGTAGCATCTATGTCGTTCAGCCTTATATTTTCGAACAAGTTAGTATTTTCACTATTCGGTAAACGTTCAGTATCTATATTAAATAATGTTTTGAAGTATTCAAACCATTCAGGTCCAGGTATATGTTTGGTATCGTCTTGACGTTTACTACCAGAGGCGCGTTTTATGTTTTGCCAGAATCGTTTAGGGCTATTTAAAGAGTCAATCAGCTCTAATCTTCTCACTTTCTCAGTCAGCCACCGTTTTTGTTTGCATTAATTGCAAGAGTAACCGACTCAAAACAGCGTCAAGAATAATGGAATTAAGCTGAAGATGTTGCGTTTTTGTGCCGAAAAGCTAGTGACGTCAAGCATTTGTTTTCACACCTGTAGCAAAACTATATTCTATCATTTGTTATCTCATGGAATATCGCGTTTTTTATTTGATAAAACTCGTTAACAAACTGGTGGAATATGTAAACAAAAGCAGATTATTCATCACAAGTTTTATGATGCATTATGAGCAATGCGTTTATTTTTATTCAGGATTATTCCATGGCGATGCTTATAGGACAGAAGTGGTTGGACGAACGCTTGCAGTTCAACGATACGCTGAACTTTACACGACTTGAACTCGATAGTTCATTGTTTGACCATGTATGGATACCGGATCTTTATATACTGAACGAGCATACGTCAGACTTCCATGAAGTAATGGTACCCAACAAGTTCATCCATGTATATCCTAATGGAACAGTTCATCACTTGGCAAGGTAATATAAGTCCAGTCAACCTACCAGTAAAATAGGGCTAAACTAAAATATTTGCAACAGAAATTGTAAGTATTATTATTTGTTAAGTATTATATTAGGTGTTTACTGGAACAAGTTGAAACCATTCCAATGTGCAGATTTTTAGGTATGGCCGATTTTGTTGACACACTATCTTAAAAAGATAATCAAATCATAATTGTCTTTTGCATATAGACTGCAGACCATTTTATATGTTTTCACAGAGACATTAAGGCGATCTTAAAACATGTTGTCGTCAAAAAAACTAATATGTTTTTGGTTATAGTTTAAATGATATAAAATGATATAAGTGAGTTATATCGCTAGCTTAGAATGAGACGGTCGTAAGTACTAACGAACTTATAAGACTGATACATATCTAAAATCAGCATCACAATGCGCTTCTAAATATGAGCCTATTTTCATTTTCTTGTTTTCTCAAAATATCGATTTTGTACTTACGACCTTCTCATTCTTAGCCAGCGATATAGGCATATTGTATGTACAACAACATAAAATACCTCTATACCCGATTCGTGTTGTGATTTCAGAGTAACTGGGACTTACTCCTGCCATATGTTGCTACATAAATATCCGTTCGATACCCAGTACTGCCATATAGAAGTGGGAAGTTGTAAGTATGTACTAGAATGTAAGTTTGTATCAGTAAATAATATAGATATTTATAACAAACCGTGAACTTTTCTACAGTGTTATGAACTTCGACACTTGCGGTGATTATATGCAGTGCACATTAAATATGTAAACCATTATATCATTTTCTTTTGACCCTCACTATCGCTTTTTTGTAGACTTTATGAGAGTTCCTTGTAAACTGTGTATCCAGCTAAATGTCTGTTTGAAGGTTTGGTACTTCATAAAACGTGTCTTCATGGTTTGTTTCAAACAATTTGTTATAAACGCAGCGTTCATTTGGTATGTGCTCGTCTGCAATATTGATACCCAGCGTAAGAATGTTTTGTTTTTCAAAAGTAACTGTAACTGTTTAGCGTTGCTTTGTGTGTTGTTCGGGGGTGGGGTCTATATGCTCGTCGTTTGATTCGTTCAAGACTGCCTGCTCTCTCTCTTGGTCCGGATTTCTTACACTGACTGAACCAGCTGCTGTCGGTGTGATATAATGTAGATCCGTGTAGATGTTCAGTTGGGATCACCGTTCGTTTGTTTTGTGAAATTCGGACATTCTGAATTTTTTCGGCGGGGACTTGTGTTTTTAATCATTTCTTTAGGTTGTGTGTGGGCATTGTTCCATGTAGCAGTGCTGTAGTGTTACTGTTTTGTGTGCTCGTAAGATTAACTTCAGTTCTGTTTTTCCTGTCCGATTTCCTCATATCTGTTTTCAACGTGCTCTGCTGTTTCAATTGAACGCTGTCTTGGAAGGGAATTCGTTATACAAAATGTAGTATTATCTTATTTCATATTTTTTTCAAAATGGTTTATGCAACTATGTAAAAAAAGAAATTAGCGATTATTGAAATCAGATATATTGTTGCTGTTATAATATTTTTTCAATTGGACTTTATTTGGACCTCGGCTATGTTGTAAGTATCACTATTTTAGTCATTATCATATATTCCATTGATAATATCATAAGATATAAATCAAATAATTATTATTGAAAACATCACAGACACACGGTTTCGTCGATTGTAATAAAATCGACGAATCCGTGTGCCTGTGGAAAACAACTTCAGTGTATATTGTTGTTGTTTTTATTTAGTTGGACATCGGTTGGAGAACATACGGTTTATATGGCACGAGGAATCACTGACCATGGATGAAGCTGTGGACTTCCCACAATTCTGTCTGACCAATGTACGGGAATATAACTGCGAGAGGAAGTTCCTAGGCTGTATGTATATAGAAGATAGTTGTTTAGGTTAATAATATTTCATTGCATGAATGTACACAACATTTAAATGTAAACCATGGAAACTTTCACAATGTTACATTCGTAACTACTTCTTACGACCATATAAGACTGATTCATATTCAAAATGAGCATCACAAGGCGCTTCTCACGAGCCTATTTTCATGAAAAACGGAACTTGTCATGTTGACCAAACCAAAGCTTGTTTTTCCGTAAAGAGTAATTTTCCGACAGTTTTTCCTTGTTTTCTCAAAAGATCGATCTTATCATTCTAATCCAGAGTAATGTTAAATGCAGATGTTTTCTATCGACAGCAGTGTACCCATGTATAGGACTGGAGTTCAAGTTGAAAAGAAACTATGCCTATTTTATCATTGAAATATACATACCCAGTATTCTCATAGTTGTGCTGTCCTGGCTCAGTTTTTGGATTGATTGTACAGCTGTGCCGGCTCGAGTCTCACTCGGCCTTCTGACGGTGCTGACTATGACTACACAAAGTTCCGGAAGTAAATCAGAATTTGCTCGTGTATCTTATGTTAAGGTGGGTCAAAATTATGTATTTTTTAAATGAAAAATATGAAACAATTGTACATTCTATTGCTAAAAGTTTGTGTTGGTTTTAATATTATGAGTATCGTACTTGTGTACATATTTATATATGGTATAGAGCTTTTGGTTGCTGCTATGGAGAGGAATAATTATAGCAATCTTAGTAATTTGTGCGTCATGTTATTTGCTCCGTAAAAGGCCATTCTAAAGAGGTTTTATCCTATTTCTTATAGTATTACGGTCTATGGTATTTACGAACATAATTCGTACAAACATAATTATATTTATTACTGACAGGCACTAGATGTTTACCTGACAACCTGTTTAGCTTGTGTATTCCTTGGACTGTTGGAGTTTGCGTACGTCAATGTACTAACACAGAAAGATAATAACAACATCACCAATAAAATAGCAGGAAACAACGTAAGACTAATAAAATTATTATTCCCCCATCTTTAATGAGTGTAAATTGTTTTGCGCTTGTCGGTCAGTCAGTTTGTCGGTCGATCGGTGGACCAACCGTTTCCGTTTAATAACTCAAAAACGCTTTGCATTGAGAACTTCAACCTTTACATGGACGTTGACCAGAAACAGTAGATAACCCCTATTGATTTTGTGGTCAGTATGTCAAAGGTCAGGGGCACTGTTACCTTAATCATTTCTGACTATTGAGCTATCATGTGGGTATACATGATTTACACACTCCTCTTGTTTCATAGCAGTTATTCCGGAAGGACTCTCGCCTAGATAGAGGACAAACGATCCGATTCTGTCATTTTCAGATCTTATATCGCTGACTTAGAATGAGAAGGTCCGCTTAAGACATATGAGAATCATACAATTTGAAATTTACTTTACACGGCGCTTCTTATGAGCCTATTTTCATGACAATGAGAACTTTTCATGTTGACCAAACCGAAGTCCAAAAGATTGGGGTTTTAATAAATAAAGAGTATTTTTCAGACAGTCATTACTTGTTATCTCAAAATATCGATTTTGTACTTACGGCCTTCCAGCGATATGTTATTGCTATACATATACTCTTATTGTAAGACATACTGTTGGTTGTTTCAGATGACCGGAAGTTGTTGTGCTTTAGGAAAGATAACTCTTAACTTCAAGAATAAACCTGGCATAGACCGAGCACGTTTCGTGGATAATGTTTCTAAAATCGTGTTCCCTGGTGCCTTTATTGTGTTTAATATCGTTTACTGGGTGTACTATCTACTGTTTTGAGAACGTAAACAGATTATAGTCGGACAAGAAAGGTGACAGGCGTCAGGAACAGCAGAGAACGGAATACGGAGCAGCAGCAAACATGACATTCAACTCCGGCAACCTGCCGCTGCAGACAGTTAAACAAATCCGGAGGAATAACCAGTAGACATGAACAGACAAAATGACGACCACACACAAGTCTCTTTTGCATAATGATAGGTCTCGGTGTTTACATGCGTAGTCTTTAAACTCTGGTCAGGCCTACATGTTGACTCGGCTGACAGCTTTTTCTGTTACACCATACTACATGTATCAAATGGATTGATCGCTGTGCACAGCTTACTAGAATTTCGCTCCAACTATGGTCCGACCAAATGAGCTTTATAACTATATAGCATTATTGCTTTGAATGAAATAATAAATTTCCGCGATAAAGTCTTGTCTTGTCGTACTTTTAGACCAATCATGTTGTTGTTGATAATGCACCTCCTACATATTCTACCCATCGCCTTTTGAAACAAATATAATAAATTATGCTGATTTTAGAAATTATAGGCACTACCTAAACAGATAAATTACGCTAACAGAATGATCCAGGGACCAGTTAATGCACTCGCCCTATAATTGGACATGAAATTACGCAATTATTAGTTTGGTCGCGATAAAGGGGTCAGTCATGTTTGCGACACAATCGTGCCATACAGTCAATTTCCTTATTGAAAGGAAACGTGTGTTTGTGTTATTAAATTTTATTGATGTTCAATTTTATTTATTGGATTCTTGTACTGAACGCCGTACTTATCATGCACTTAGATTCTACTAGTATTTGATAAAGACATTATTAAACCAGAATTCTGTTTATTTGTATTTGTTTTGTATTTAAATTTACCAATGCAAATACAAGCTGTAACACTAGTGATTGTTGCTGGGTATCTTATTATCCAATATGGGCAGAAAGTGCATGTTGGATATTATTATTGTGACATTTTATCTGAACAAACAATTAAATGCCCGTTGAACATTACCGTTGACACAACAGCATTCAATTTCTTTGTGTGACTCCCATCATTGCATTGCGACTTAACATGAATTTAATGTATTCTTATAATTCATACGTGTGTCAACATAGCAAAAATAAAAATTAAAAACAATACGCTTGAAAGTTGTTTGTAGATGTAATGGATTGGCAATAAGATAAGACATTGTTTGTACATGTAATGAATTAGACAATAAACTATAAATTGTTAGTACATGTAACGGATTGGACGATAAACTATAAATTGTTTGTACATGTAAATTATTTGACAATAAACTATAAATTGTTTGTACATGTAATGTGTTGGACTATGAATTGTTTGTACATGTAATGGGTTGGACTATGAATTGTTTGTACATGTAATGGGTTTGACAATAAATAAGAAATTGTCGGTACATGTAATGGACAATAAACTATAAATTCTTTGTACATGTAACGGATTGGACAATAAACTATGAATTGTTTGTACATGTAATGGGTTGGACTATGAATTGTTTGTACATGTAATGGGTTGGACTATAAATTGTTTGTACATGTAATGGGTTGGACTATAATTTTTTTGTACATGTAATGAATTAGACAATAAACTATAAATTGTTTGTACATGTAATGGGTTGGACTATGAATTGTTTGTACATGTAATGGGTTGGACTATAAATTGTCTGAACATGTTATGGACAATAAACTATCAATTGTTTGTACATGTAATGGACAATAAACTATCAATTGTTTGTACATGTAATGGACAATAAACTATCAATTGTTTGTACATGTAATGGACAATAAACTATCAATTGTTTGTACATGTAATGGACAATAAACTATCAATTGTTTGTACATGTAATGGACAATAAACTATCAATTGTTTGTACATGTAATGGACAATAAACTATACATTGTTTGTACATGTAATGGACAATAAACTATCAATTGTTTGTACATGTAATGGATTGGACAATGAAATATGAAACTGTTTGTACATGTACATGTTGTTATATTTGTATGGACAATAAAATATTAAACTAGATAATATGTTTGTACTTTGAACAGCGTAACCCCACGGCGAGCTTATTCTTACGCGATAGGACAGCTGTTGCACGGTACTCCCAGTGTGTTTTTCATCGACCACGCTGTTTAAGTATGTATCAATGTTATATCTAACTACTATTACCACATGATTACAATAGTTCTTTTTTATTTATTTTATTTTTATCAAAGAAACGTATCAATTTGATCAAATCACGAAAACTAGAACAATAATGTGAGCATGGAGTCTGAAACATGTCGCCTGTACGTTGATATCATTGACTTAGAATGAGAAGGCCGTAACTACTACTTAACAGCCTTATAGTATTAATACTGATACAGTATTTTAAATCTGCATCATAAGGCGCTTCTTATGTGCATATTTTCATGAAAATCGAAATTTTTCATGTTTCCCTAATTGTTTTTAAATTATCATAAGTAAAGAGTAGCTTTCAGACAGTTTGTTCATTGTATTCTCAAAATATCGTTGCATACTTACGACCTTCTCATTGTAAGCTAGCGATTTGAATACGAAAATCGAACAGTTTTATAAGCATAGTCATAATTATGCCGTTAGAATGGATATACATTTGAAGATTTCTTAGACTACTGGACTATTTATTTCTATATGTACGGAAAATTGTAGAAAGGTTGGCATATTTGGAGATGGAAAAGGGAAAATAACACGAGGGCAAAAGCGGTCCTAGATCATTCAGCTGCCATTACTTCTCCCGAATGCATTGTGTTACTCCGTAATCCTAACATAATAAGCTGGGGGGTTGTCAACATAGCTTATATATGTACTAGGTAGGATGAAAAAAGCAGAGGGACACATCGTAAACTCGAAGGAATCGGAAGTAACATTATATTTTGAATGAGGTCTAATTATTAAGGAAGTCCTCAATTTGACATTGGTAATGAAAGCTTGTATGCCTCCGAAAGTTCGTATAGTACCATTGGTATTAGCATTGTTAATATGGATCGTACTACATGTAGTCATAACTAACAAAGTTTATCAAGACTTTAAACACTCAAGTAAAAAGTGGATTAAATGAAATACACGTATGTGGTATGTGGTACATGTATAATGCATTCGTAGAGAACATTATACTAGTACGTTTTCTAACCTATAACAAAAAGGTAACAACAAAAGTGATGCAGGTTTTTACGAAATAAAGAAACTTAAAACTATCGGATTTCTACGTGATGATGTTGTGGATGAACTAAGTGAAAGACTCAAAATATTTACACGTGATTTCTATTTCGGATAATTTTCAAAAGAAGCAATCGGTGACACGTCGAACGTGAAAGGTGAGTCAGTCAATATATTTCCAAGTTAAGCCACGTGAATACATTGACAGGTTACAGTTGGTTTTACCCACTGCTTGAGATTCCCATTAGCTGACTATCAGAGTCAGATCTTGTCACCACATGTTTGCATCGTTTTCGATTAATTTATTTTCATGTCTGATGCATGTTTGATGGTCATCGAAACAACTGATAGTTTGACGTTAGTAGGACAAACAAATGGTCACAGGTTGTTAGATTGGAAATGTATACACATAATAAGAGCAAGAAATTAACCTGTACATGAACATTTTGTTATAAGCAAGGGATAAGACTTTGATAAGTGTTTTGCTTTGGTACAGTTCGTACAGTAGTTCAGTGATTAGTGCGCTTGCCGGGTTCGAATCCGGGTGGATGTACATATTAATTATATGTCTGCCAAATTTCAGTAGAAATAAAGCAAATGAAGGCTATGACTAATGCTCGGGGCATTTTTCAAAAACAAATTCGAACAATGAACGGTATGAAAAGATGCAGACTTGTCACCTTTTAAGGATGTTCGAGCGGTTTAGACCTCAGTCGTGATAAAATGTTGTACAAATTTCGGCTGATGGTAAAGAAATCTATTCTGACTCGAACAACGATGAAAAAAACACTTGGTCACCGAACTGTAATAGTTTTCAGAAAGTAAACTGTGATCTCGATTAGAATGTTCGTCTTTACTTGCATAAAACTTTTAAAACTTTTTTTAAAACTAATACAATTGATATAAGTTAGAAAATTATTTTGAAACATTTTTCGTTTCTAAGACATATAATGTACTATGACATATGACGCATGCACACTAAACTGCTTAAGCATCATAACTTGTATCTTACTTATATCAGGCATAATGTGAAGGCAACATGGGAGACAAAGAACATCAGCAGTGCAGTGCTGCAAAGGAAACTGTTCAATGATGCACGTATCGTGCGTGACTTCGGGAAACTTCGCGAAACATCGGGAAACATCATGAAACATCGTGAAACGTCGAGAAACATCAAGACACATCGTGAAACACGTGTAAACACTGTGAAACATCGGGAAACGTCGTGACCTAATAAAGTTTTTGTCATTAATTTAGTGTTTGTTGATTTTTCGCTGGCCTATAATGAGAATAAGTACTACTTACGACATTATAAGACTGCTACATATTTATAATCAGTATCACAAATTGCTTCTTGTGAGCCAATTTTCATGAAAATCGAAACTTGTCATGTTGACCAAACTGAAGTTAAAACAGGTTTTTTGTCATTAAGAGTCATTCTAAGCCAGTGTTGTGTTGGTGTCGTTATTTCGTATATTGGCGGACAAGAGTGGAAAAATCCTGACTACTCGTTCGTGTGCAACTAACAACTTTTCTGTCTCATAACAACATTATTCCCGAACCATGATTGACCGAGTGATATTCATGGTAACAAATACGGTTTTGCAGCCAACATCGATCTGAGGTGCCCATGAATAGACACTGTCCTACAGGTATAGCTTGGCCAATTTGACACGAGCCTGACCTTTTGATTAGCATAATTTAACATACGACAAATTGTCTACGTTTACAACACCGATCGTATGTTTTCATAATCGGGGAATATCACGAAGACGCTCGAGATGTCATACAAACACAAATCTGAAATACCGATATTGCACGATTTGCTTGCGGAAATTGATATATTCAAAGCAAGAACCGTGTAATATATTCTTGCATAAAGGCCAGGCTCATGTCAAAATAGCCAATCTATACCAATATTACACCTTGGTTGAGTGGAGCATGTTAAGCATGCACAATTTACAGAATAAAATATGTTTAAGTACAAAAAATATCGTGTGTAATGCAAGGCTCCAGTGGGGATCGAACCCACGACCTCCTGTTTACTAGACAGGCGCTCTAGCCACTGAGCTATGGAGCCGCATATTTGATAAAATCGTTGTCAGTTGTCATTTTTAGAGCATGAGTTGAATAGAATAATTTTTAAATTTTCCCATACGATACATAATATTATGTTGAATAGATAATCAAATAAGTAATCATTTTAATAAGCTTATCTGTTCTTCTCGCCGTGTGATACTCCAGTTTGACTAAAAGTCTTGTCGGTGCATTAAGGTGTCACCTCAGGGTAATCATGCTATATGTTAAAAATCGGGCCAGACCCGATGTATTTGGATGGGTTGGGAGTCTGCTGCAGATTGATAAGTAATGTACATGTACTCGTATGTACGTTCAGTGTAAAATGATCAGTTGGATCGTGGATCTTCCATATACCGTGATGCCAGTGAATGCCAACCATGGTCATATGTATTGAAGCTTTACGGTGTACGTAGCAAGGCTTAAATTGATATTCTACACACAAGCTGGTGGTTATGGTTGGTGTCCTCGTGATTGAGCAAATGTTGGACTTTATATAGTGCCATTTTGGTCTTTTTAATTTTTTGACTTTTCAAATGAATATTATACACGTATACTGAGTTATGTACATGTACCTGCTTTATGTGGTGCTGCTGGACTTATTTTACATGTAGCGAGCACGGTAGGATCCGTCATGGTATATAAAGGTCCGGCCCCGAGGAAGAAAAAGCCCGCTTGGCTCAGTCGGTAGAGCACGAGACTAGTAGTCACTACTGATCTCGGAGTTGTGGGTTCGAATCCCGGGCTGGCCAACTAAAATTACTAATAGTCTTTCGGATGAGACTTTAAACCGAGGTCCCATGTATGGTGCTTTACACTGGCATGTAAAAGAACAAGGGATGCTTCTGGAACTGGGGCATCTTCTGTATCATGCACTATCCCCCAAAAACCAAAAGTACTAAAACTCTTCTGAGGGCCTCGCCCATATGGATTATCCGGTGGCGAGGATAAATAAGACCATTACAATAAGGAAGAAAAGAATTAAAATCGTGCGTGTTCCGCTGTCATGGGACCAAAAACCTAAATTACACAGATTGGACACTCCACTGAAAATTTAGAGAAAAGGCAAAATAACAGGCAGCAGATTCAGTTCTTGTGCATAAAACTTTTTAGTCATCCAATTGTAATGGACAATGTATCATGTTGAAGAGCTTAGTTTCTTCTTCTACATAAAGTAACTCATTTTGTCTACCTCTTATAAAATAATGTAATTTAGTTCTTTGATGGGACTAATGTTCACAATGAGCTAGACATGTACATGAAACATACATGTATATTACCCAAGTTGAGCACCCATTTTTATCATTTTTTTATACATGTGTATAAGTTACCCCTTCTATTTCTTTGGTTAATTTCCCAATACAACCAGTCAACCAGTCAATTTCATCAAAATACTATTTGTATAAAATACCCCCACATGATTAGTAACCTTAAGTAACTTATCTAGTTACATAGTATAACAGTATAATAATAATCACATATAGTAACCAAAAGAAAAGAAAGGTAAGCAGAGGTAACCAAAACATAGTGTGGTTATAGCTTGGCTATTTTGACCTGAGCCTGACCTTTATGCAAGAATAAATTACACGGTTCTTGCGTTGAATATATCAATTTCCGCAAGCAAATCGTGCAATATCGGTATTTCAGATTTGTGTTTGTATTACAAGTCGAGCATCTTCGTGATACTCCCGGATTATGAAAACATACAATCGGTGTTATCAACGTAGATAATATATAGACTGTTAAATAATGCTAATCAATAGGTCAAGCTCATGTCAATGTGGGCAAGCTATACTTTCGTAAGCGTATGATTATGAAAGCAGGAGAAGACCTGTGCACATTTTGTGCCATATCTAACATGAAAGTATCGAGTCTCCGCTTGACTTTTGATCGAGAAGTACATGGTGCATCACTAAATATTTGGTCATGAAATACAGACATATATAGCGTTAATGTCGATTAAACAAAATCAATTCCAAATGTGTGAAGATTGATTCAAAGGGAGGTTATAATGTGTTAATATTGACCCGCATATTGATAATTATGCGTCGTGTCTTATTTTTACTTCGTGGTTACCTCCCTTGTATAATTCTCGCATTTGATTGGATGACAAATATTGGCGCTCTGTTCAAAACAGGAAGTGGCCGTCTACACTTTTTAGTTTTTGTTTTCTGCGTAAATTTTGGCTGAATCAAATTCCCCCGAGCTGTATTGTTTGATCCTGTACATCGATGTATGAATTGCTGTATTTTTCTTAATTATGAATTACTGTTGGTAGCATGTTTTTTCAATATTGCCGTAATAAACAACTTCAAATCTTGCACAAACACCATACCCCACCCACTTTGAGTATGAATTGTTGTGAATTTGAATAATTATGATATATAACACTCTGTGAGATGTCTTGAAGTTACTATCTTGCATCAAAACATCATATATAACATTGATTTAGTGTTTTACACCAGTAAATTATAGCCACCCCAGTCTGCAAAATTAGCACCAGTTTGCGGCGCCCCTTCAACAGGTCTAGTATTATGCTGTTTTTACGGACTGTCAGTATATTTACTGATTGTCCATATTTTTACTGATCAAAATATCCGTAAATTTACGGACAATTTAATGACAAATTTCGAAGTTTTCCTGAAAAATCTAAAATATAGCTCTTGTGAATTTCCACAACTTGTAAATCACTTCAAATGTTGCTTGTACACTAAAATGAGTAAAAAATATAGCTTTGGATGGCTGAAATTCACCTTCGAAAATATGAAAAACAGCAAATTTTCCAAATCATAGGAATTTCTCGAAACTTACTTTAATACAGTAAAATTGTATTCTGAACAAAAGTATATTTGTAATTTGTTGCCCTTTTTTTTAATCGGAAAATAATGATCATTTTCAATATAAGTCCGTAAATTTACTGATATTTTTATCAGTAAAAACATGGACTATCCATAAATTTACTGATTATCCATAAAAACAGCATAATACTAGACCTGTTCAATATAAACGTTATGCTCTTTAACGTCATAAGGGATCTACTGAAGAGTGTACTTGTCCGGGACATTGTTGGAAGTGGTGATAGGATCGTGTATACTGTGGTTTTGCACTGGGATGTATTTTGGCGTGTCAAGATGATGCAGAGAATTTTCAAGCGTCAAAATCATGAAAATGGAATATTGTGCAAAAAATACTGAACTTCCCTTTGTTATTTTCAGGTTTGTATGATAATAAGAACAGAAAGTCAGGATGGATTTTGAGTTTTTCATACCCGTATCTCGAGACGATCTTCTTAACAAGACAGGAGTGAACCAGTATGTGGTGGATGAAGTCTTGTCACGCAGAGAAATATCTGGCGCATTACAAGGTAATGTTTACCAGGCACAGGGCTCTACAAATCCTATAGTCCGACGTCCGGGACAACTCTAAATTCGTTTCGGACAACTGACTTCGTCCAAAAATTCAGTCCCGGACAACTCTAATTTCAAAGGACAATAAGATCGGACAACTGTCCAAAAAATGCGTATAATCAAATTCTACGCCCGATATTTACTCTCGGTGACAAAATATTGCGACCCCATGGGGCCTTCCGGACATTGCAATAAACAATCGATAGTTAGATAATCCGTGTCAATTACCGATAATCAAGCACCACGTGAGGTCTACGAACATGCTTGAATGCAAACTCGCGTCGAAGCTCCGCCTTCTCTAATTTGATTGGATAAAATTCGGTACAGTGACAGTCAATTTGCAACCGCGCACGTGCACAATATTGACGAGTAATTGATTAAAATCTGTCGCTAAAAGACGTATCAATAATGAAAATCATCAAATACCTGTAATGCACGTATATTCCACAATAATCATTCCTAAATAGAAATATAACAGTAATCCAACAAACTTGCAACTCGAGTAAAAAATTAGCAAGCAATCGACACCACCTGCGAAAATCTCGGTCAAGGTCTTTGAAGAAGTCGGCGCCGTTCTAAGATCTAACGACTTCAAAACGCACCGCGCAGCGACTCAGTAAAAGAGCGACGTCTTTGATGTGCAGATGTCGTAATGTATGCGATATTTGTGGGTATTTAATTTGAGTAATTGACATGATATTAATGAAAATCAGCGAGTTATTTGTCACGGCTTGCCGAGAGTAATTTACTGTACTATTTAATTGGAACTTTTGGACATTTAACTTGTTGAATATTCGTGACGCATAAAACAGGTTTGCCAAGGACGGTACGTCAGTATTCTTTCAATTTCACATCATAATTAAGTATGTAACATATCTTGATGAGTTAAGACTCATTAATTGACTGGCTCAAATCACAAATGATCGGAAATAAGACGACGAGATACACGCGAGTGACCCGATTTCAGATACGTACGCATTTTCGGACAAGTTCGTTTTTGGTTGATTATGTTTATGTTTCTTTAGTATTATTGGCTACTAGCTATCAACAATAAATTAAAATCATTTTCCATTGTTATTTAAGTACTGTAGTAAAGTGTGGCGTCTGTCAAACATATGATGCAACATGTAGAAGAATCATTTAGTGATTGATTGCACCAAAATACTAAAAAAAATTCCTTTCATAGTCATGTTGAAGTTCATGTCCTGAGTTGTTTTACTGCTCTAACCCTGCAATATCTTGCTTTGAATTGTGTAGACAACCTGCCGAACTTGATTTTTAATTCATTCAATTAGCTAGTCAAACAGAGTGTGATTAGCCACTTAGTATTTAGCACAACCACAGCTCAGTGCATACTTGCAACATCAGAACACTGACATAGACTTATATACAGAACAAACTTTACTAGGTAGTGTCAACTTGCAGTCGGAATCTGACTTGGATAAATTCAAATTCAACATATCAACTACAATATGATATTATGATTTACATTGAAAACAGTATGTAGCTTCCTGAATTGAAGAGCATATCCTTGTCTTGAGCTCACATATAGGGCTACCTATGGTGAAACGCTTTAGTAAAATAATGTGGCCTCTAGTTACGAACGCGACCCGACTACTGCTTGTTTTTATTGGGACAACTGAACTTAAATTCGGACAACTCTATTTTGTCATGGTCAGTTGTCCGGGACAACTCTACCAAGAAAAAATTTGTAGAGCCCTGAGGCACTTTCTTTAAATTTAGACTTTAAGCTATTATAATTATTATAAAACCCTCGAAGTCAGAATTTTCTTTTGGTATTTTATGACGCTGTACACACTGCCCCACAAAGAAGCGTAGCTCTTCCCCCTAAATATCAGGTAACTTCTTCAAGAACAAATTATTTTGCATCTTCTAAAAAATTGACAAATCTTAGTTAACATACGGCCATATATTTTGTTGTCCACTTAATAATTTGTGTTTTTAATTGTAGATCTGAGAACATCATTCCGTACTAAAGGGGCAGAATGTATGTTTGACTACTTTGATACCTTCTTCAGTGTTCTCTGGTAAGTCTTACAAAAATAAACACTAACTTCTGTTAATAGTATATATACCAATTCGGTCCAATTATGAAGATGAAATAACAAGTGTTATTTTCAGGCATGTATGTGCAGGGTTCCCGCTGTCGGTCGCCAATGGCGCCATTTGGCGCCAATTGCGCAAGAAAATAAAATTTGGCTCCAAAAATAATCAGTTGGCGATTTTTACTGGCGCCAATAAAAAAAACTTTACAAAAATCGTAAATTTCGTATTTTCTCACAGGCGTATAATTTTACACTTCGGGGTTTACAATGTTGAGTAGATCTAACTGGTGTCATTTCCTGGGGTCAGTTGATAAGATAATTGGCATACTGCCCCATACTTGTTAATTCAATTATGCATAATCAAGGTGTCATAAATTTCAATTAACAGTCAGTCTGTGTAACACTTACACACCACGTGACCATCGGCAGCGGTGATAAAATCAATAATTGCTCCAAGCTTCAAACACAGTTGGTAATCCTTTAATCCAATTAAATCCAAGCTAATTATGAAACACGTGTGAAAAATATCTTTATTGTCGTAGTTTTAGTAAACAAATAAGCAGACGAGATTTGATAATAGTCCGTGGAATCGAATTTTTGGATTCATATTTCTACGGAAGAAGATAAACTAGCTTTAATCACTACTAATTGACTTAATTTATTTGGTAATTGATGTTAAAACTTAGTAGAAGTAATTTCATGGCTAAAAGAACACCATTTATTGTCCAAAACAAATGTATTTTCTTTTTAACTTGAGTGGTATCCGGATAGCATGAAATTCGGATACGATTTTTTTTGTTCTTTCAACCATTCTTTTTTCCAGTAAATTATTGAAGCATCTAATATTAAACATTGTTTATGTAAGTGAGAAACCTTTAAAAAAAATAGTGGGTGTTTACATTTGGACAAACTATTCTTTTCCTCCAGGCATTTGACACACTATTTTTTCCAACTTGTCATTCGACACTATTTTTTCCTTAGTACTTTGAAATAAATTAGAGAGCAAGGTCACAACATGCTTATAACTAACCATCCTCTATAATATCTGCCTGGAAACTAACCAGTACTTTGTATGCATAACAGAAAGGTGTGTCTCATCAAACAGACAACTGGCTCCAACTTTTTCTGATCGGCGAATTTGTTTGCGCAAGCTAAAAATTACCCAGAGGAAACCCTGTATGTGTCAATTAAGCTGTCTGTACATTTAGTGATTTACTCCCCGATCAATGATTCACAAATCGACTGTCATTTTTATGTTCGAAGAAATGTTATGTTCAGTGAAACATCTCGATTTAAAATATTCTTAGGTTCTGAATCTTGAGTTGAGTTTGGTCACAATAAATTTTATTAATACAATTTGCTACACTTGTATAAATGAACACTGTTTTCTCAGCTTACAGAAAGATATTGAGCCAGAAATCAAGGAAGATGCTTGGGGACATATTGTGAAAAGTAAGTCTTGGAATAGTTGTTCAATATCTCTGTCGTCAGGGTCCATACAATTCCGGATTAATCTGGAAATCTGGAGAAAGACTTATTATATCTGTACTGCACAAAGAATAAACAAAGTTATGGTTGATTGAAGTTTTGAAGTTTCATTTAATTATCTGCATTTCAACTATAAAACAATGTAGAGTCATAAATAAGGTGTAGGAATGTGTACTAATGACACCTGAAACAGACTTGCAAATCATTTTCAGGATTGGGCCTTATGACTCAGCAGAATGGCTGAATTTACATCCTCTCCCAGCCCAAATGTCATTAACAATGTAAAAAAAAAAAAAATAACAATGTTACATTTTCATTGACAGTTTCCATGCAGCTATCTACCAAGTTAGCGAGCGTGTTAGAAGACCAGCTGGATGCTAACGGTAGAAAGAAGAATATGAACTTGGTTAAGATGACATGTTATCTACTGTGTCAGTTCATGGAAATGTTAGAAGCGGACGAGACTAAACCTAGTACCAACCAGGCCATCAGGGTAAGCAGGGGCCTTATTCACCCAACTTTTATAAGTCTAGACTTAAAATTGCCAACATTTATAATCAGTGAAATTCCTTAACCATTAAATTTAACCAAGTGAAATCCTATCTGATTATGTGTTATTAAACGCTGGACATGTGTACCAATTTATATCAAAATCGGTACATTTACAACAACTTGTAACAGCGAAAAGAACATTGGCAATATAAAGTCTGAGTTTCAAACTTACAACTTTGGTGAATAAGGCCCCTGGGCTTTCATTTGACTCTTGAATGTTCATTCTGACTCTTGGATTTGACAAAAGTGCCTATTTTGACTCTTGGAAATTTAAAGTGAAGTGTCAAATTTACTACACTATTAATACAAATTTTCTTGCAATATTTTGATAACTATTGAAAAATGAGAGTCAGGAATCATTTTGACTCTTCACTTTTCTGTTGCTAGTGAAAGCCCTTGGTAAGGCCAGTCATTGAAATAAGCTTTTAAATATTACCTGCCATTCAGGTGAGTAATCATACCTTTTATGGAAAAGGTTACTCGCTCGAACTGAAAATCAGTAAAAAGTTACTTTCCATGCCCTTCGGGCGAGCGCTAATTTCGATGACTGTAAGCCTTACCTGTAATAAATTGCAGGGATCAACAATTCCGGATTAATCTGAATTCAGTTTTTGCTACACTGGAAAGACTGAACCTTTCTGTAATAAATTCTTAGTTATTTGATAAAAATATTGACTGAGTAATTGTTCTTTGAAGTTTTATAAGCTAAATTTTTACAATATAAGATGCTCACTATGTTTGAAACAGAGTTTTGGATGTGTGCTAAATGAACCCGAAATGGATTTATGTCTGATTTTCAGGATTGAATATGGCTCCTCTGCAGAACCACTGAAATTGTCTTGCCCCAATCTTTGATGAGGTGGTATACTGCTTTTGGTTGATAATTTTGTGTCAGAATAATTTGTGGGAACCCGGACTTTGTATTCTATGTATGGTATCTCACATTTCAGGGAAAGGGAAAGAAGAAGAAGGCATCCAGTATGACATTAGATTGGTTGAGAGAGAAAGAGACAGGAATGAAAACATTACTGAATCTAGTACAACAAAATATACATCGTCTCTGGGATCCCCCAGTCGTGGATGATGAATTTGTCAGGTGAGTTTTCCTTAGACATGTACTGTAAAATCGTGATTTTGGTAAAAAAGACCATTTAGATGGGACATATATTTGTGGATTTTGCATTTCAGGTAATATTTATAAATACAAGGGTTAAAATTAATGTTTGATGGGATTAAATTTGTGGTTGAGGTGAACAGAACCACGAAATTTAATCCCCTTAAAAAATTTATGAATTTATAGTATAGGGTTCATATATATGTAGATGGAAATGGATTTTGTCCGAAAAAGTCTTGTGAAATGGACTTTGTCTGGTAAATGATCTATTTTTGTGTGTGTATAAACTATAAACAGTGTTTCATTTTGGTTTTTAAAAACCATGAGCCCGTTTTAACTCCCCACTATGTAAAGATATACAGTCGTTTCGGGTAATTCTGCGCATCGGGTAATTCTGCGCACCCTATTTTTCTATTTCCTAGAGACTTTGCTGGGTCGTTTTTCTTCGGTCCTCCAGTGTTTTTGTAGATGTGGGATACCTATGTAAAGTTTTATAATCATTTCAACAAAATCGGAAAAGTATTTCTACGAAAATTTGACCAAAATGAGTGTCAACGGCGATTTTCGTTAATTTGATATACCACGTGACACATAAATTGAATAAAAGCACTTTTGTAATGGATGATGACTTTTCCTTTTTTGTCAACATTGGCTTAATGACTTATTCTTTCGATACTGTGATAAATTTCTTGTGAAACAAATCTTTGAAACAGACTATACAAAAACACAACTCCACCTGCGCAGAATTAGCCGAAAAAAATTACGTCATGAAAACCGGAAGTCATCTTGTTTTCAGACGACATTTGACCTAGTTTAGCGAAGGTATGATGTTTTGAATTGTTAACATTTGTCAATGAAGGTTGTTTCTATCCAAACAGCACCATAATCTATTCTAAAAATCAAAAAATCTCAAATGTAGAAAGCCAATACCCGTTAGGTGCGCATAATTACCCGACAGCACTGTAGTATTTCCAAAATTTTATTAGTCAGTGAGTTTGGACACACTTAAAAATGAAACTGGATAAATGTTCAACATGTTGTCTAATATTTCAGTTTGGTGACAAACTGTTGCTATAAACTACTAGAGACACCCGAGATCACACATGTTGCCAGTAAGGACGTAAGAGAAGCTGTCTGTCATATACTGGGAGTAATGGTGAAACGATACAACCATGGTTTAGGTAAGTGATATTATAATAATTATATAAAGTTACCAAACTAACTCAAAAAGTTTTGGATATTTTAGCTGAACATATTTATTGTAACACACCCTGTCTTGCTTTGTCATTATAATGCACCAGTCAGTTGCATCTAAGGCCCCCATCCCCGGGGATGGGCAGTGGATAGCCGGGGAAACAGGCTATCTATGTTTGATTCCCATTGATGACAGGTCATACACATACATGAACACGTGACAAGACATTTGAAGACAACATTGATTTTCTTCCACATGTGGAGAAGTTTACGTGAAAAATCATTGAGAAACAATGCTATACCCAAAATGACAAACATAATTATACATTTCATAGTAACAAATATATTTGCCAATCAAAATGATGAACAATTCGAAACTAAGGAGGCAGATATTGTAAGATTTCAAGATTATGCAAAATACAACAACAGTGGGTAGAAATGTTTTCATGTTGCTAGTTAATCTTAAAAAGTAGACTGTTCATTTGAAATCTTGACTTAAATTAACAAAGAAGAAAATGACAAAAAAGTAGTAAGCAAGCATGTTCAATTAACCAGTATTTTTTCTGCCTTCTGTCTCATTTCTACACCCCTGCAACTAAGTTACTAAATAAATATTATGACTATGTTTATTTGATCAGGTGCCAGTTTGAAGATTATTCAGTTGTTACAACATTTTGAGCATCTTGTTGGTCCATTATCCAACGTGATCAGAGTCTGTGTGGAGGATTATGGGTATAAAAGTATCGTCTCAGAACTCATCAGGTATGTCGTCTTTGTTTCTCAGTTTATCACCCAGAGCTTGTTATACCCTGTCGAGGACGAAGAGGATATGGTAATAGCTGACGTTAGTAAGTCCGTCCAGCTGCCTTCTGTGTGCAACTCCTCCCACAATTCTTAATAGATTTTGACAAAACTACAAAGCTACAGCGTATATTTCAGAATGTGTGTGCATTGGTTACATTTATTGTCAGAGTCATTTTTTCAAAGACTATCAAAGGTATCCACTTGAATA
Organism: Spisula subtruncata; assembly: GCA_963678985.1. NCBI lineage: Eukaryota > Metazoa > Mollusca > Bivalvia > Venerida > Mactridae > Spisula > Spisula subtruncata. Next base: position 6,031,118 of record OY787669.1, read on the forward strand.
GTTTGGAAATCTTGTTTTGAAGAACAGTAGTATAACAAATTTTTCTGTAGAAACTAAAAGTTATTTGATAAAACATTGAAATTATTCACCGAGTTATAGTCATTGGAAATTTAAAAGTAGGACCCTGTTGCATGAAAACCTGGTTTCTGGGACATGGCAGTACTTTGGGGGTAGTTTATTGTCACTTTATTCACAAATGACAAAACCTTGAAAAATGAAGTTCTTTGATTAAGAAAGTATTTTGTGGCCTCCGTGGGCCATATTCAGCAGAAAGCAGCAAATAAAGGCTATGCTCAGCATTTCAGTTGTGTAATATGTTATTACGCTGTGTAATAATGGTATGTTATAACATGTTACAGAGAGATTGGGCGTATGGATGGAGCAGACCTATCACGTGACTCGTCAGGTACTCGTGCGTATACAGCATTCCTTGTAGAAATGACGGAGAAATGTCCAGCAGCTGTTCTCCCAAACATCAGTCTATTACTGTGCCATCTAGATGGTGAGGTAGGTCACTTGATTTGTATATAATTATATTACACCCAGGTCTACCAGGGTGGCCACAAACAAGGAAAATTTGTGAGGGAATGTAACTGGGTAATAGCCATATTTCTGAAATTCTGTTTTCCAGTTGAACTTAAAAAATATTTGAAAAAAATGATAAAAAGACATATGAATGATGAATATAAGGATCCACCATGAGCTTCTATGTAGGATAAGGATATCTCACCCGAGGGGTCGGATTTTAACCAGGGACGAGGCTTGCCGAGTTCCCTGGTTAAAATTCCGACCCCGAGGGTGAGATTTCCTTATCCTACATAGACTGTCTCATGCTGGATCATTTTTCTTCGACGCAATTCGTGAAAATATGAGTTTTTATCATTATTTAGCGTTCGTGACGTCATCATAACGTGGAATTTGCCGTACGTTCGCATTCAAAACAATCGATATCATAGCGTCGTAATGTGCCTACACAGTTATGCTCTGCCTAAGAAAATGCCCCTTAAATAGTATAGAACCTATTTTTTGTTCTTCTTGTTAGCTAAATACCAAGTTTATTTACTATGCAGACGTAGTAGAAGTAAAAGTAGACCCACTTAAAGGTTGGAATAAATTCACGTGCGGTTGCTCATGTGAGAAAGATGTTGCTAATGTGAGATAAGATTTTCTTCCATTAGCAACGCGCTTATCTTACATTAGCAACACTGAAGAATGTTATATCTCTCCACAGTCGTACCAGATGAGGAACGGTGTACTCGGTGCTATGGGGGAAATCTTGATACAAGTTCTCAGTAAGGAAAACTTAGACGAAAAGATGAAGGACACCAGAGATCAGTTCTTGGAAAAACTTGAGGTAAATATTGATTTTTTTTGTAATTATAAAAACTTGACCCTGTACTCAATAAAACTATTACTATAACATCATAACCTTATACTTATTCATTAAATAATCACCTATCTCCTAACCTGTTATAAAACTGAAAATAAATAATTTCATGTTTTTCTTGACCTTTTACTCTGAATAATCCTTCATCACAATAATAGGCTAGTTAGTTATAGTTTGTGTTCTGTTCAGGCTTTTTGGTAGATAACCATTGATAACAAGAGGTCAGTGTTAAATATTTTTACTGTTGATTATTATTTGCTAGCTTTGTATTAGTTCTCTTACAGTAGTTTCAAAATTAAATGATAATAGTTTGTAAATATCAAGTCGTCTGTCAGGTTAACAATGTTTATCTAGGTTCAGCTGTGTATACCTTAGTTAACGGTAATCCCCGCTATTCTTTCAAATGAGATAGGTCCCTCATAAGTGTTACTTATTGAATCGACTATAACTGGTTAGCAGTTTTACCTTTGTTTGCTTGCATCGTGTAACTCAAAATATTCTTTCTGTTTTCTCTAGGATCACTTGCACGATATACACGCCTTCGTTAGAAGTAAAGTTATCCAGATATGGTTGTCTATCGTCAACGAGAAATGTCTACCATTACCTCACCAGGAGAATCTACTCCAGCTTGTTATTGGTCGACTACAAGATAAGTCCAGCTCTGTCAGAAAGTATGCCATTCAGCTGATCATTGCCCTGTTGAAGAACAATCCCTTTGCTGCTAAGGTAGGTTAAGTCGAAAGTGTTTTAGCAGATATCATATTTAGCTGAATATTGCAAGTGTTCATAAAATTCTGAAAAAAAATCTCCATTTGCTGCTTTTGATCGACTCAACTTTTCTGCATCAAATGGAAATGTTATTTATATATAAAAAATAAACCAAATGTCAGACCATCTTTGCCAACATTCAAGATGCCTGGTTAAATGTGGTTTACTAACAATGTAAAATCATTAATTTTGGTGGGGGATTAAATTTTGTGGTTCATCTTCAACCACTAAATCAAATCCCATCAAACGATAATGTTGATCCCTGTGTTTATTAACATCCCATCGAAATGGTCTTTTTTACCAAAACTACGAAATTTTGTCCCATCGAAATTAAATGATTTTACAGTACACAGAGTGCAATAATTATATTAGAAATTATGTAGAAAAATTGGAGATAGTGAAACTAACTTAAACAGTGTATTATATTTATATGTGCCGTTTCGTGTTTTCCAGCTATCCGTACAGGAACTACAGTTGAGTTATGAGAAGGAGGCGGAGAAGTTGAAGGAAATGATGCCAGAAGAGGAGGAAGATAATGCTAATGGTAAAATTGACAGTAACATATCATATCTAGTTGGAGTAAGAACCCGGGTGTTTCCTCGGGGGCAGAAAGCGCTGTGGTACCCAAACGCTGTAAAGCCAGATTGACGTATCCCTAGCACATTTAAAATATTTTGGTTGGAATAGACATGGAAAAACAAATTTTGTGTAGATTTTATCTCACAAAATTAAAGAAAAATGTTAAATGGAATTGCAATTGCAATTTTTCACCTTAAAATGAAACAAAAAATTGATTGAATATTTGGTGTAAAAACAGTTGTGTTAATGAACATCAACCAGAAAAGAAGATTGAATAGTTGTGTTGTTATATTTACAGTGACATTGTTGGAACAGATAGAGGAAGAATGGAAAGTATTGATGACAGATCTACAACCTGTGTATGATGAAATACAGGAAGATAATGAGAACCGAAGTACACCGGATTCCATGATCTCTGAGGACGATACCATAGACAGGTAAGAACCGGAGTACACCGGATTCCATGATCTCTGAGGATGATACCATAGACAGGTAAGAACCGGAGTACACCGGATTCCATGATCTCTGAGGAGGATACCATAGACAGGTAAGAACCGGAGTACACAAGATTCCATGATCTCTGAGGACGATACCATAGACAGGTAAGAACCGGAGTACACCGGATTCCATGATCTCTGAGGACGATACTATAGACTGGTAAGAACCACTAAACCGGAGTACACCGGATTCCATGATCTCTGAGCACGATACTATTGACTGGTAAGAACCGGAGTACACCGGATTCCATGATCTCTGAGGACGATACTATAGACAGGTAAGAACCGGAGTACACCGGATTCCATGATCTCTGAGGACGATACCATAGACAGGTAAGAACAGGAGTACACCGGATTCCATGATCTCTGAGGACGATACTATAGACTGGTAAGAACGGGAGTACACCGGATTCCATGATCTCTGAGGACGATACTATAGACTGGTAAGAACCGGAGTACACCGGATTCCATGATCTCTGAGGACGATACTATAGACAGGTAAGAACCGGAGTACACCGGATTTTATGATCTCTGAGGACGATACTATAGACAGGTAAGAACCGGAGTACACCAGATTCCATGATCTCAGAGGACGATACTATAGACAGGTAAGAACCGGAGTACACCGGATTCCATGATCTCAGAGGACGATACCATAGACAGGTAAGAACCGGAGTACACCGGATTCCATGATCTCTGAGGACGATACCATAGACAGGTAAGAACCGGAGTACACCGGATTCCATGATCTCTGAGGACGATACCATTGATAGGTAGATATCATTAATTTCATATTTTATATACAGAGAACAGGTAATTGTATCATTGAAAAAAAGTAAAATCAGAAAAAAAGTAAAATACAGTTACTTGTGATACAAGGGTCCTACAGTTTCAAAATAATCCGGAATCTGGATTTGCTGCATTATAAAGAATTTTCAACGGCGTTGCTAATGCAAGATAAGCACGCTGCTAATTGAAGAAAATCTTATCTTACATTAGCAACATCTTTCTTACATGAGCAACCGCACTTGAATTTATTCCGACCTTTATGGGTCAACTTTTACTTCTTCTACGTCTGCATAGTAAATAAACTTGGTATTTTGCTAACAAGAACAAATATAGGTTCTATACTATTTAAGGGGCTTTTCTTAGGTAGAGTATAACAGTGTAGGCACATGCTTTATTTACCACTCTATGTTATTGATTGTTTTAAATGCGAATGTACGGCAAATGCCACGTTATGATGACATCACATTGACGCCACGAACGCTAAATAATGATAAAAACTCAAATTTTCAAGAATTATGTCGAAGAAAAATGATCCACCATAAGACAGTCTATGTAGGATAAGGAAATCTCACCCTCGGAATTTTAACCAGGGGACTCGGCAAGCCTCATTCATGTTAAAATCCAACCCCTCGGGTGAGATATCCTTATCCTACATAGAAGCTCATTTTGGATCCTTATAATCTTTTCTTTAAGTGTACGACGAAATTGTTGAAACGATTATATCCTAATCTGGAACTTGCACCAAAGTACATCATATGATTGAACATAAAGAAAATCCATTTTATTCAAATTTTCTCTTTCACAAAGGTTCCAATATGGCTGCAAATTTTCATTTGAAATTTGTAGTCAGCTAGTAGGAGAGGTGTGTGCTTGTGGTTTACAAAACAGGCTTGTGCCTTATTGTCAAGATTGAGAATTATGCCATAGAACTGACCAGTAGAAACCCTGTCTCTTGTTGTTTCAATTTGACAGCTTTTTATGGTCATGAGAATTATCAATAAGACTTCTTTGTGACTGTTTTATGAATAAACACTGAAAACATTTGTCATTGTAGCATACAAGAAAAGATCTTCACTTTACTGACAAGTAAGCAGTATAAAGATACAGTGAGTCTGATGCTTGCTGCCGTAGAATCGTTCCCCGAGATCGCCGTGGAGAAACAGGAAGTCATTGACGAGGAAAGCGATGAAAGAGACGAGATTAAATCTCCTGTAACCATGGATACCATAGCTTGTCTGAAACATATATTCCAAGGTAAGACCATTGTATAGTCAGGGTTCCTTAGTTTCCAGAAATAAGGATTCTATGCACTAGAAAAAGCCAAAAAAAAGTTATTTGATGAAAAAGTTAAATGTTTTTAGAAATTAATGTTTATTCTTTCGAATGGTATATAGTGCCCTCATTAGTATTACTAATTGAATCACCAAATATTTCCAGTATCTCGCCCTCTTTATGGTTATAAATAAATCAAACATTATTATGTTATTTATTTATTTATTTCACAGAGAAGAAGCATGCATCTCATGCACTGACTGCTACTGAAGGTATGGATACTGACTCACAGAAAGATACGAGCGCTGTCACTGAACTCTCTAAACAACAAGTCTTAGTTCAATATCTCAAGGTATGTCGTAAATCTGGTGTTACATGTTTGTATCAATTTCACAATGCGTTGATCACTGCTGACTTTAATAATAATTATAATAGATGATGAATTACCAGGGGTGTCAATTTCCAGATTTATCATTTGAAGTTGAATTCTGAAAGACTCCTGACCAAAATAAAAGTTATTTGATGAAAATATCTCAAGAAATGGCGAAGTTGTGGTATTATTCTAATATACTCTGAAGGGTTTGCTTTGGTAAAAAATAAGTTAGATATGAAAAAGAGTGTTGGTATGATTAAATCGCAATGCATAGATTAAAGTTGTTTTCAGGATTTTCCGTGTGTTTTATTTCTCCTGTGTAAAATGACAAGTTTTCATAATTTCTAACTTGCCAATGACAATGCTACATCTTCATCTTTATAAAAAAAAATTTCTCCCTGTAGGATTCCCTGGCCTTCACCATACAGATGCAGAACTCAATTCCTATAATCTCACAACTCCTAGGATCTAAGACCCTCAGTGACGTGTTGGAAGCCATCGAGTTCTTCGTGACAGGGTTCGAGTTTGGTCTCACAGCCACAATGATCGGTATACGGCGTATGTTACCATTGATCTGGTCCAAGGAGTCAGGTATCAAAGATGCGGTGGTTGCTGCATATAAAAGATTATACCTTAACCCACAAGGTGGAAATGCTAGGTAACTATATGTCATTATTATACTGTAAATCATTTAGTTTCATCATCCAAATTCAGGAAATGAAATTGCCCTTGAATATGATAGATTTTACAGTACAATATTCTGAGCATGTGCATTTAAAGACAGATGTGTGCAACAACTTGTGCTTGAGAGTTTTGCTGAAACATGTCAAATGATAGAAATTCTTTCTTTCTCTATCTTGGCCTTGGATCCCCAATCTAGGTCTGGAGGTTTGGTTCTGACCAGCAAATGACCTCTTAGGTTCTATGGCTCAGTAGGATAATTGACCAAGGTAATGTGGAGGTTGCCCCCACGAGGGCATGGTATGTTTTATAAGCGCTTTATTGTTTGGTTGGTTTTGAGTTTTGTTTTAATGTTTATTGTGAATTTTGTTTGTGTCTTTCAGAGCTAGGGCTCAAGTTATTGTGAACAACTTGTCAGCATTAACAATGGGAGCCAGTCTATGTGATGTCACGTCATTGGATGGACTGGTAAACTTTCTATACTTACTCTTTGCTTATTCCAGTGTATAGTCTACTGTCTAGTGGGTGTTCTACAGGCTTACTAAAGCAACTCATGCCTGTGACTATTACCACAAACATATAAAAAAACAGGGAAGGTAACTCTCTGCAGAATGGGCAAAGCAATGAAAGGCCCAAAAAGGAGCATGTAAAAGGAAAAAACCCTGACCTCAAGTGTATGATGCAAATATAATACCACTGACTGACCACCTCAAAGTTAAGACTACAATGTTTGGGTCAATTTTGACTGTTTATAATCTGTATTCAAATTCCGAACAACAGTCACATCAATTATGATATTTAAGATAAATTGATGTAGTTATCGCCCATTAAATAAATACATCTTTAGAGAAATTGGCAGTTGGTTTGAAATCCTAAATCAAGAAGAAAGTGACAATTTGCAAGAAACTATGTTCAAATAGCAAGGTGATTTTACTGTCTACATGTTCATTTTTACACGCCTGTACACATATGTTACTGTCTACATGTTCATTTTTACACCCCTGTACACACATGTTACTGTCTACATGTTCATTTTTACACCCCTGTACACACATGTTACTATTTGTGTTATAGATAGTAGAATTGATGAAATCTGGAGAGATAGAACAAAGCGTTATACAGATGTTATGGGAACGGTTCACCATGAAGATACCTGGTACTACAGATGATCAAAGTCGTGCTGCTGTACAACTCATTGCCATGGCTGCTGGGTAAGTTTGCTGTGTCACAATCTCATTTAAATCAGACCCATATTAGCTTCACTACTTTACACTGATATAGGATCTGACCACACTCCGTACTGGGTCATGTCAGTGTGAACAATACATCATCCAATCAAATCGTTACTTTCACAAATTTGAAAGTTCTTAGAATCTCTGCTGTGGTATACAGCAAGAGTGATGTTTAAACTTTAATAAAGTTACTCTGTTAGCCAGTACTCTCTCTATACATACAGGTCGCCATACACTAGAGAGGCCTCTTATGTACAGTTTAGTCAGATCTAACTAAAAGCGTAAAGTAAAGAAGCAAATGTTAGGATCAGACTATTTGGCTGTAATGGGGCCACACATGTTTTACAACTGTCCTTTGCTGTTTTTTGTGATGATCTGTCTGACTAACTATCATATCTTTACCCTTAAGTTGGGTCAAGAAATTTAGGTCAGATAAATATTGATTGACCCTTATTGGAAGGCGTACATTTTTGTGTAAAAAAAACTTCTAGTATAGCTTGGCTATTTTGACCTGAGTCTGACCTTTATGCAAGAATATATTACAAGGTTCTTGCTTTGAATATATCAATTTCCACAAGCAAATCGTGCAATATCGGCATTTAAGATTTGTGTTTGTATTACATCTCGAGTGTCATCGTGATACTCCCTGATAATGAAAACTTACAATCTGTGTTATAAACATAGACATTTGTTCACTGTTAAATGATGGTAATCAATAGGTCAGGCTCATGTCAATGTGACCAAGCTATGTACGATAATATTACCATTTCAGTGCTGATATGGGTGTAGTGAAGACAAATGTTGATGTTCTGGTGATGGAAGGGTTAGGTCCAAGAGCCGACACAGATCTTCTCCTTGCTAGAGATACATGTCTAGCCTTGTTGAAACTGTCAACACCTAAAACAGTAAGTATGGATCCATGTTTATCTAAAAGTCTTTATGGGAGAGGGCATAAATGTATTAATTACTGTTTATCAGTAATTCATTAAGAGGTGCCATTCATGTATCTCTATTAATTATGCACCCCATCTTTTGATAAGGGAATAATATACTGATATTGCATAGCACATGTCTGTAGGTCGGTAGACCAATGGTTTACGTTCAATAACTCAAGAACGCTTTGTCCTAGGATCTTCAAACTGCACATGGAGGTTGACCAGCAACATTAGATGACCCCTATTGATTGTGAGGTTCAGTAGGTCATAGTTCACTGTGACCTTAACCCTTTTCATCAATTTGGCTGCCATCGGGGTATATGTGTGTTACAAACATCTCTTGTTTATCTTCAGATGAAAGGTGATGTGGGCAGTGAACCTTACAGATTGTCAGAGACACATGACATGTTTACAAGTTTGTCACGTATTCTGGTGAAATCAGCGACAGATCTTGAGAATCGTTACTGGATTCCCTTGATGGAGCAAGCTGTAAATGTTATATACAAGATGGCAGAGTTTCCTGACCAGATATGTGGAGACTTGATTAAGAAAATTGCAGCTGAATGTTCGGAGATTGGTAAAATGGAGACGGACGGGGAAAATAAAGATAAGAAAGATGATGAAGTGGAGGAGGATTCAAATCCCTTAGACGGTTTGTGTTTGGACCTTGTTAGGGCAATAAGTTCTGGCCAAAATAAAAGTTATTTGATGAAAATATCTTCAGAAATGGCAAAGTTATGGTCAGTTTAATGTTTTGAAAGATTTCCTTAAGTAAACATTGAGTTAGATATAAAAACAATCTGGTTAAAGGTTCTTGGTTGGCAAGAGTGGTTGGCTACATATGATATTCCTGATTTTCAATTTGGTTCTGTTGACACCCCTGTTTAGGGATATGACCTTGATTTGGTAAATTTGGGGAAGACTTCTTGTTACACATATTTTGGTATTAATTATGGGGAATTGATTTTGTGTAGACTTTCACCTTTTGGGGAAAACTGCATAATTTTTTAGAAAGATTGTTCCTTTTGGTCATTACAATTGTGCCCCCTGACTTATTTATACCAATTTTACCAGAGTTTTGGCCCATTGCTACTTTTATTATATACCTCAATGTGTCACCCATGTTGATGGACACATTTCTAGTTTCATTTTCGCTCTTGACAGATCTGGAGAAGGAAGAAGCAGACAAGGCGACTTTTGCATCGGGTGTGTTGGCACGTCTTCTATCACTCGTCGGACATGTCGCCTTACGACAGCTCGTACATCTAGATGTTGCCGTATTTGGTGAAATGAAACGTCGTCGAGCCATACAAGAACAGAAAGATTGGATTCAGACTCCAGCCAGTAAACGAAACAACAATAAGGTAAAATAATGAAAAAGATACATAATTTCATCAGTATATAGCACGAAAATAAGTCTTGAGAATTTGTATGAAACTTAACTATGCCTAAGTATAGATGTGAATTCACATGAGAGTAATTCAATAAGGAAACATTTATAACGGAGTTAAAATTCATCTGTTTGTCAGAATCCTATGTATTATTGTGATAATTTATTTATGCTACTATAGGATGGAGAAAACATTGAAGAAGAGATGGGTCTGGCTGGTGCTGCTGCCGAGGATGCCGAGTCTGAATATATACGTAAAATCTGTGAATGTGAGGTTGTCACAGGTAATATAAACTTTCCATATAATTCATAATTACATCCCTTAAACGTATCAATGCTATCCCACCTTTGTAGAAAAAGTTCTTGTTTTCTTTTAAACTGAAGGGTTTACCTGTACATTTTAGGACGTTCAAATTTTAACCCTGTAACTGAAATTTACTTGTAAATAACCTAGCCTCTGTATAGTTTACATTGAAATTGGTCATAGAGTTGAAAATCTTAAAATGGCAAATGTTTTTGTTGACCATACCCCTAATGAATACTGTAGCTCACAGCCAATCCAAAGGCACACAGAACTACACTTGGAAAAACCTAGCAATCCATGGAAGAGTCAGACATAGAACTAACCATCAATACCTAAAACATTAATATTTCAAACAAGCCTATACACCCACCCCACAATTATTGACATACTGTGGACCGAGAATTTCATGCATAATTATTCATAAAGGGAAGTTATTATAAATGGTAACAACACTGAAATATTTGCATGTATTTCTATTGTCAGGTAACTCATTGCTTATAACCCAACAAACACTGATAAAACTTAAATACTGTTAATTTAATAATCGACAACGATTTGCCTATGTGGCATCATTAGGTGGTAAATAAACAATGTATATTTATATTGACAGGTAACACATTGCTAGCTGCGTTCGGTCCACTATTGTCAGTCATCTGTTCTAACCACCAGAAATACCCGAGCCAGGAACTACAGACAGCAGCCACGCTAGCTCTAGCCAAGTTTATGATGGTCAGCAGTGAATTCTGTGAGCAACATCTACAACTGTTGTTTACAATGTTGGAGAAGTCTACCAGTCCTATTATACGTGCTAACACTATTATAGCTATGGGAGATCTGTGCTTTAGATTTCCTAACCTGATAGAGCCGTGGACACCGCATCTTTATGCTAGGTAAGATAAATTGTGGTTACTTTACTTAAAAACATGTGTTTCTAATTTTGACAGTCCTTTGTGGTAAGGTTGTATTTAAAATCAATTTCGATGGGATGTATTTTCGTGGTTTTCGTAAAAAAGCTTAGCTATTTGTAATCAACAAGGCTACCACCGGGGCATAAGTGTTTACCTAACACAGTCTTGTCTGACTGACGATTCAATAAGTAATACATATAAGGGAACTATCCCATTGGAAAGAATAGCTCGGATTACAGTTAGATCAGTTACACCCAGTTTAACCTGGATAAACATAGATAACCTGAAGGACAAGCCAATGTTTATAACCGTTATCATTTAACTTGAACAAACTGTACAACAATGCTGTTCTATTTTTAACACTATTTTAATATTTCACCCAGAGGGCTTTTTAAAAAATTATGAATTGGACTTTATTCTGAGTTGTACTAGAAAGTTATATAGCTTGCTGAATGTGACATGTTTTGTATCAGATTGAGAGATGAGTCTACAGATGTGAGGAAGAATACAATGCAAGTATTAACCCATCTTATCCTGAATGATATGATCAAGGTGAAAGGACAGATTAGTGAGATGGCTGTATGTATTGTTGATCATGATGAGAGGATTGCAAGTCTCGCCAAATTGTTCTTCAATGAACTAGCTAAAAAGGTTTGTTACATCTTATTTTGAAAGAAACCTGACCTCCTATCTCCTGAACAGGGTTCCAACGGTCAGGGAAAAACATTTTTTTCAAGGTCAGGGAATTTTGATATTAGTCAGGGAAAATTGGAAATTGGGCAAAAGTCAGGGAAAGGTCAGGGAATTCTACATGGATGTTGAGAAGTATCATTTCCTATGACGAAAATACCCATAACAGAAAAAAATCCTCGCTCGATATGCTCGCTCGGAATAATTTCAAATAATGATTACTTTATGTCGATCAGCAGCCCTAAAAATGTTACATGAAACGTTTTGATTCCATATAAATCAAATATAACCTCCTTGTCACTGTTTCTATTGCGCTATTTTGCTGTAACAAAATAGCCAGATCGCTGGAAAAAGTCAGGGAAAAATGCTGTCTGGTCAGGGAATTTTGTCGTAGAATATTTGTGGGAACCCTGCTGAAGAGTCTCAATTTGAGCAAGATCTCATCTCAAATATTGACATGTGTCTGTTAATTTCCATGCGAGACTGGACTCAAAATAAGCATCACTAAACAAAAGGAATTTCTGAGTTCTTTTAAATTTCAGGAGCTATAAGTATAACTTCAGATTTAGCTCCAAATTTTTGGATTGAGTTATTGCAAAATCTCAATTTATGTTGAAATTTATACTTGAGATCACTTGGAGATCGGGCCAGCTCTGTGTATGATACATTTGTATGCCAAAATTACATGATTTGTATGAAATTTTAAATACAATAGGAATCACAATATATCACCTGTGAGACTGCAAGTTCATTGCTCAGTTATCCATTCAAATCTATAAATATGTATTGTCATGATTATATAAATATTTGATATTTTAGGGTAATGCTGTGTACAACATCATGCCAGATATGATCAGTAGGTTATCGGATCCAGACGTGGGTATTGATGAAGAAAACTTCAGGAGTATCATGAAGTAAGTATAAATCATTGTACCATTGGTGTCAATCTTATTTAAATCGGACCCATATTAGCTACACTACTTTACACTGGTATATGATTTTGTATGGGGTCATGTTGATGTGAACTTTATATCATCCAATCAAATTGCTTCTTTCACAAATCTGAAAGTGCAGAGAATCTCTGCTGAACTACCTAAAGTGAGAGAGATCTTTATACATAGAGAGCTAAGCGTAGACTGACTTTAGTACACTCTCTATACATACAGGTGAATAGCTATAATACAACATCTGCTAGAGAGGCAATACACACATCTTTTGTTCATTTAGTTTAACTCTTGTTTGGATATTGGTTCACAACATTACAGAACTGGCGCACTAATAGCTTCTTATAGTGTAATTCTTCTTGTGTTTCACATTACCCTGTACAGATGACTGTAAAATCATTAATATTTGTGGGGGATTTAATTTTGTGGATGACCTCATTCATAAAATTACACACCCTCCAATATTACTGATTCAATAGTATCTGACTCACAAAAATCAAGTATTTATCAATGTTATTGTTTATTTCAGGTACCTGTTTGGTTTTATACAGAAGGACAAACATTGTGAGAGTCTAGTTGAGAAATTATGTCATAGATATCGTGCCACCAGGTATGTTACATTGCACAAAGAGGTTGTCCTTCCTCCAGGGGTTGATATATTATATTATCTAATTTCAAGAAAAAGTTGACCCTTCATGCAGCATATTGAGGGTTAAAAAAATGAGATAGAAGAAGTCATTCCCCCCTTTTATATGCCTAGTTCCAAATCTAGGAAAAAACTGGCATTTTGTTATCTCTTTCATGACACTGTTACAAAGTGAACACTGAGCAACCACACTCAATGTGAACACTCCCTATTTGTGCCCCCTCAAGTGAGGAGGCATATAGATTGAACTCGTCACAAACCCTTGGACAGAATTTCTTCAAACTTTCACAGATTAACAACCTTGATGTGTAGTTGGCCGTAAAAGAAGGAATTTTTCCGACATCAACTTTTACCAGAGTTGTGGCCCTTTGTTACTTGAACTATATACCTCAATGGGGCACCTGTGTTGTTGGACTCATCTCTAATTTTCATATTATTACATTATGAATATTTTTGGTTGTTTCTCGGTGTATGCACACAAATTATGGGGATATATTTTGTTTAGAAAATTTTCTAATTTCTTGCTTTTTTCTGTGTTTCAGAGTTGACCGACAATGGAGAGATTTATCATTCTGTTTATCCATGCTATCCTACAGTGAAAAATCTATTGCTAAATTACACGAGAACTTTATGTGTTTTGCTGACAAATTGGCCGATGAAGAAGTTTATGGATGTTTCACAACAATTATTGGAAAGTCAAGAAATTTTGCCAAAACTGAAGCCAAGGTAAGCTTGTAAATCATAAATAATTATAAGTCCCTTGCACTGGTTATCAACCGGCGGAGATTATAGGTTTGCTGTCCATCAGTGTTAGCTTTAAAAAGTTTTCAAGCTAGGGTTATGAATTTTGTATGTCCATAGGTACCAATAAGGTGATTGTGCCCTTCTATTTTTATGCCCCGGCATATACTGATGCAGGAGGCATATAGTGATAGTCCTGTACGTTCGTCCATTACAAAATGTTGAATCTCAAATTTCATCAATACTTGGCATTTTTGTTTACTATCATAATCACATCAAATTATCAAAGCCATGTGCCACTATCAAACATGTCAACAGAATTATGGCCCCCCCAAATGACTATTTGTTATAGTCGAGGCTTTCCCCAGGTATAAGCGTTTACTGTACGCAGTCTTGCTTGTTAACCTCTTAAAAGGTGGTTGCCTCAACCAAATATGTCATCCATGTGTAAAAGTGTACTGTCAAGGGGGCATATGTGTTTAACAAACATCTCTTTGTTTATTTCAGACATTGATAGATGAGCTAGAGAGTCGTATAGAGAATTGTCACAAGAAAGGTTTGAATGAGGATGAGCTGGTAGAACGAGCCGGTGCTTCTCCTATCAAAAACAAAGGCAAAACACCGAAAAAATCCACAAAAACTCCAGCAGGTATGAAATACATGTATATGTACACCCATAGACAATATATTTAAGGAAATGTATAAATATAAGTCCCAAAAGACTTGTTTAAAAACCCAATTCCTATCTAAATTTACCATAAAACTAACCTGTTATAACTTGACCAGATTAAGTAGGCACTCCGGACATATTCCGTGCAAATTTGGAAAAAATTCAGTGCAAAAATAAACAAATATTTCTGATAAGTACTGACTATGCTTAAGGAAAATAATACACGCTTCCGAAGTTTATTGAGTGCCTACTAAATCTGGTCAAGCTATACTAATGTTTATGTACCTATTTTGTTCAAGAATATTGTCTATGTAACACATAATAATGCATAACTATGGAAATAAATATTGTTCAATTTTATTTCAAAGCTCAAAAGTCTAAACCTCGTCGGGGACGTAGAAGATTGGATAGTTCCGAAGAAGAAGCAGAAAACACATCGCCGACAGCGCCAAGAACTCAACAACGACGTGGAGCTAAGAAGAAACCTGCCGTAGTATTTAATGATAGTGACGACAGTGATATTGAACTGTTTGAAGTCGATAAAACGTCCAAAAAGAAAAAAGGTAATTGGTGATTAGGAAAAAATGGCTTAAGAAATATTTTTAGCTGCGCATAATATTTAAAGGTCGCCCAAACTTTTGGTCCAATTTCGTTCAATGAAACTGGTGCCAAGGCTTATTGTGCATAATGTCAGGAATTTTTGGTAATGAATATTGCTAGAGTTATGGTTCTTTGTGGTAGACATATATTCAGAACCGTACAGTTAGTTTGCTTACAGGCTCAAATATTAAATGTTGTTGGTCACTAAGCATGCTGCTTATAATCTGGTACAAATTTAGCATGAACGTCCTCAATAATTGTAATATGATACTTTGAAACATCATTCACATGAACAAGTGTATTCTTAGATTCTAGAGATGACAGAGTTGTTGCCCTTGGATTACTTAAAAAAGCAGTATTGTGGGGTATTAATTACCTAAAGTATTGTAGCTGTTATTTGTTAATACATAATTATATAAGAATGTACATAACTCTATATGGCTTTAATGCAACGTGAAAAGCTTTTTGTTGCTTTGTGATAATTAAATGCATGATTTCACCATTTTGAGCTCAATTATCTGAAGAAATCCACCTAGCTCTTTGATTCTTGTGTCTTCATTATTAGAACACTTTAATGTACTTCAGTATGACTTGTTGCTTAAACTTAATATATTCATCTGCCCATCTGTATAGCCTTTTCTTAGAGCTAGATATAAATTGTAAAAACATATGCTATACCTTAGCCATTTTACTATGACGAAAACAAAGGGAGTTTCTCTACTTCACATCAAAACCTGGATTGTGTGAAATGTCCATGTTTCTAGTTGTAATAATTCTGGATTGTCATTAAGAGACAGCTGGGGGCTTATTCATCAACATTGTATGTCTGAAACTCAGATTTAGACTTAAAAATAATAATAAGAGCGAATAGAACACTTATCATTGTAAAGTCTAGTCCAACTTACAATGTTGGTCATTTAGAGAAATCTGGCTGTAGACCAAAACATTTCTCAACTTTAACATTGGCTACCTTAATTCACTCCTGTAATTGATAAAATTTTAAAACAAGCAGTGTTTCATTTTGGTTTTGAAAACTTTGATTCCTTTCCCACTGAACTCAAATCATGAAGGTGTCAGACAGTGATTAACACTGTATATCACACCTAGCAAGAATTTCAAAGGCAATTATTTACTTGAAAATGGTCTAAATGTTAACCCAATTAGGGTTATAATAGTTCTAAATATAATTTTTAATAAAAAATAATTTTCTCGAAATCCCCAAAATATGGAAAAACATTTTTAAAACCCAATTTTAAAGGATAAAACCCTACCCTTTAAAACCCAGCTTTTAAGGGGTTTTAAAGGGCGGGTTTTATGTGCCAAGCCTGGTTCTAGGCTATTTTATGAGTCCGGGCCTCGGGATTCACTCTAAATTGAAACACTGCTATGTGATAATTTTCCTTCAGAATATTAGTTAAAATTCCAAAAAGCAATAAACCATGCTTTTTCAGTTAAAGGAAAAGCTTGTAACAAGTGTACACTTGTTAACATCTTAATGACAATGTTGAGTTGTATGCTGTAAAATCATTTAATCTCGTTGGAACAAAAATTGTGTAATTTTGGTAAAACAATACCATTTAGATGGGAAGATAATTTACATTTCAGGTAATAAATACAAGGATCAAAATTATTGTTTGATGGGATTTAATTTTGTGGTTAAACAGGGTTCTCAATAACAGCAGGCTGCCAGCCAAATTGACTGCTTAAAAACCATTTTGAGCCGGCTGAAAATGTGAAATTTATACACAAAATGAAGAAAATAGTTGCATTTAGGACCCTATCAGGTCTGTTGGTAAACCATTTTAGCCTGCTAGGTTAAAACTTATTGAGAACCCTGGGTTAAGGTTAACCACAAAATTTAATCCCCCACGGAAATTGAATGATTTTATAGTTTGTATATATGCATCTTATCTAGCATATTATTCTGCTTTAAGTATGACACACCCCCCTCACTATAACCCCCATGGTGATTGGTGAGTACTTATTACACTTTCACCTTTCTCTGGTCAATGTGACGTGAAATACTAACAGTTACTTGACCTACCATACTCTCACATGACAGATTTATCCTCCCTGAAAGAGTGATGACATCTGACCATAATAAAAGTTCCTAGATGAAAATGTCTCAAGAAATGGCGAAGTTATAGTTAATGCAATCTGCTCTGAAGGATTTTCTTCTTAAAAACTTAGCTCAATATGGATTTAGTATCATTGGAGGTCTCTTGTTTGGCAAAAATGTTCGACCACAAATATTTTTCTAGAATTTGAATTTGGGTATGTTGGCACCCCTGAAACATACAGTACAATCTTTACTTTGAGTTGGATAACATTTACAACAAATAAACATTAGCTACGTATGGCTATGGTCCAACATACATACAATGATACTGGCATTTTATATGAAATGCAGACTTGGTTTGGGGGGACCAAAGGTTATCTCCGCCCTGGAAATTAAGCAAAAAGGTGATTTTCATATTGATTTCCTGCTGAATGGCTGTCACAAACTTGTCTGTTCCATTGTTCTCTTTAGTCATTGGTCCCATTTCAATGAAACTTTACATGAATACTTTGCACCAAGTCTTATTGTGTGGATTTAGAATTTTGCCAGAGTTATATCCCTTTATGGAAGACATAATTTTTTGTGTAAAAATCCTTCATTTTTAGTACTTGATTAACAACTGACTGTTGGTCAAATGCAACTTAAACCAGTAGTAAGCGTCTACAGATTTACATCCATGGACAAGTCAAGAAACTGTTGTAATTGTTGACCTACCTGCACTTAAACCATCTCTGCATGTATATAGTATAACTCTAATCAAACTAACCTTCCTTTTGCATACATCAGGGGTTTCACTAGGAATCTTGAACAGTCGTTTTGATACTATTTAAGCCTAGGTCCCTTTGAGCATTTTTGTACTCCTGATTTTATAAATGAGCCTCAGAAGACATCAGGAAAAGGTTCATCATTGTCGACGCAAAGCTTCAGGGAAGTCATCCGAAAATTTGTGAAATCTCTGTTCCTGATGTCACCCAAAACACATATATTTAACCCAGGAATACATCACCGAAGCAAAATTTGTTCAGTGATACCTAGGCTTTAGCTCCACATTTTTAGGATCAAGTGAAGATTCCCATGGAACTCCTGATTTCTGTACGTGTAGTGCTTGATTCTAACACTCTCATTTCTTTTCCCATGTATATCCTCATACTTAGTAGAATACTAATATTGTAGCTACTATAATAATAATATTAGGCCTTACCAAATCGTATATTCGTTTAGCGTCAACCATAAGTTTGAAAACGTTTTTAGCTATCCTGAGTCGTAAAACAAACCCCTTGAAAAAAAACAAGTTATAACGACGACTATCCTCATCATTATACATGTATATTGCTAACAAATGTAGCTTTCAAGAATTGTCAATCATGATAACTTACTGAAATAACTGAACACTTATTTGTGTGAAACTTAACCCTGTGTAGGGGTTTGGGTCATGACTGAATAAATATGAAAAGTTTGGAAGCAATATCTTAATGGATTTTGAAGATTTTACAAACTTATTGACTTTTTGTTCCCAAGATGCCCAAACCTATCCGTCCTAAACGAAGAATTGATTTAGTATGGCTTTATATCATATGGTTAGATATGTTGTATATTGTGCATGCACATTGTTGAATGGATACAAGCTTGTAGTTCTATGTTGGTGTTATATGTCCTTCATCTTGTGTTATAAAGGTATTTTTGCATGTTATCAACCCTTTACCCCTTTTGGTGCTCTAACCGATAGTCTAAGCTGTACTAGTACATTAACAAGGCTTCTCTATTAAGGAAATGAAACTTCTGACTAGCATGTTGTATACATGTGTGCTGTGTCTAGTTGGTGTTGCAGGATCTGAATAAGCCGGGCATATAGACCAGAGTCATTTACTAGGTGTACTAAAACAAGATCATTTGATAAGTTGTAAAATGATTTAATATCAATGGGACAAAATTCCATGATTTTTGTCAAATAGACCATTTTGATGGGACGTTTAATTATGCTAAAGCTTAGTTATATATTGTTTAAGTTACTTAAGTTGGCAAATAAATTAATAAAAAAATAAGTTGGGCTTCATTTTATTTTCAGGACCAGTTGAAAAAGAGTTAGAAGATTCGGACAGTGAGCCGCTGACCCCGCAGCCCCGGGGAGCCCGGGGAAAAAAACATCGACTAAACTCCCTTAAATCTCCACTGAGTCTAAATAACTCGCCAATTGGTTAGATGTTTGAAGATGTTTGGTCAAACTTGTCTGTTTTAATTGCATTCAATATTGCGCTGAATTTTCATTATTTTTGTATATTTTTCAAAGTTATAAAAATGAGTCGTCTTTTCACAACTGAAATTATTTTCTATACTGTATTGTATGAAGGGTGTCTGTGGCTATGCTTAGCTTCGATGTTT
Source organism: Spisula subtruncata (assembly GCA_963678985.1). Classification (NCBI taxonomy): domain Eukaryota; kingdom Metazoa; phylum Mollusca; class Bivalvia; order Venerida; family Mactridae; genus Spisula; species Spisula subtruncata. Next base: position 6,050,962 of record OY787669.1, read on the forward strand.
TTGTCAAATGAACTGAGAACTTTATACTTTTGTGGTCAGTGGATACAAATTGTCACTGATATTTAAATTATTATATTGTAAAGATTTTTAATATTATGTGCCTCTAAGTTATGTCAGTATTGTACTATGAATGAATTCAAATGAAATCTATCAATTGATTACGCAAATAAATTGCTATGAATATTTATTGTTCTAAGAATAAAAATCAATGCGTAAACCTCAATAATGGTTAAGCAGGGTGATCCTAAAAACATGTCCCTGTAAGAAACAGTCTAACATTTGTACTATTTTGCCCCCTAAATGACATTAAAAGTAATTATCAATTTCCCTGATCATTGAATCGCAATTCTTGCTCTGAGCAATAGGGGATCAAATCCAGGACCTTTGTCTGCATTCTTTCAGGATTCTCAATAAGTTTTGACCTAGCAGACCAAATGCTTAATCAATAGGCCTGAAAACGGCCTTACTACAACTATTTTCTTAAAATTGTGTAAATTTCACATTTTCAGCTGGCCCAAAATAATCTTTAAGCAGTCAATTTGATATTAAGAACCCTGCTGTTCATTACTTGGACATGTTTTTTTGGATCACCCTGTATGTACAGGCTTTCTACTGGGTCCTACAATTCCTATGTTTCCCTACTATTTTTTCCCAGTCCTACTTTGTACTTCTTTTTTCAAAATCAGCCTTATTGTCCCTTCTTTTTCACACTGTCAAAAATGAAAGATATAGTTACTGCCAAATGTTGCTTTTGGTTGTAATTTCAGTGAAAATATATATTATTTATTTTTTAGGCTTGCATCATTCACAATAGTTAAAACTAAAATGGTTAGAAAATATTCTTTACCCCTACACTTTGTTGGCACATATTCCTACTTTGCCTTACTTTCTTAAACAAAATATACTATTATTTGCCCTACTCTTTTCTGAAGGGACAGTAGAAAGCCTGTATACGTGAATATGTAAATATTTCTAGAAGACAAGCACAACATCCTCCTCATGTATAACCTAATCAAATTTGAACAGAATGTAATAAGAAAAATGTATCTCAATAAAATTTTATGACTTATTTTTCGTTTTTATTGATTATTTATTTTAATTACTTGCTGTTTGCATCAAGACCTTCTCCAGGGACAGACGGCGCTGTGGTAACCACAGGCCTTAAAACCAGAACCAGCTTTCCCCCAGTGCCTTTAATTCTAGTGTGGTGCATTTTAGTCAGTAACAATATTTGTCTCTATGAAATGTAGGCCACGTGTGTTACTGGGTTATCTGGGGGGTTTTAAAAAACTAGGTCACTAGATCAAATCACTGAAAATAACTTGTTTACACTCTGGAGGTCACAATTTTTACTTCATTGTTATAACCACCCTCCTTGCGTCTTTGATAAGGGGGTATATTGATTGGCTCATGTTGGTTGGTCTGTCTGTAGACCAAATGATTTCCATTCTATAACTCGATACCATCTTGCCTTTGGATCTTCAAACGTTGGTCAGCAGTTGTAGACGACTCTTATTGATTTTGGTGTCAACTCTCAAGGTCACTGACCTTTACCCAATTTTTAGACCAAATGACTTCCGTTCAATAACGCAAAAACGCTTTGCCCTAGGATCTTCAAACTTTACAAGGAGATTGGTATGCAACAGAAGATGATCCATTGTGACCTTTAAGCCTCGTTCTCACTGTCCTGGTTCAGTGAAGGAAAATCGTATCTTGGGGCCCTAGCATCCACCTAACTGCGCCGGTGTTGCCTAATAGTCACTGGAGATGAAATATAAACTAGGGGAATGATACAACTAAATGCAAACGGCATCATTTATTACTAGTCTGCCAGTCACCTCCGATAACTACACGACAAAATAAGAAGCGTACTAAGAAATGCGTTCTGGTTGCGTGTGAAAAGTAAGAAACTCCACGAACTTCGTCGTCCTTAAACGGAACCGGAACTCGGCCTGTCGTAACTATGGAAGCATCGCAAATTCCCCCGTACACCCGGGGCTTAACTGGACCATACCGTTGCGCCCCCTGTCTTCACATGTTTGTCATGACAACAAACATTGTTGGAACTTCAAATAACATAATCAGGGGTTACCAGTACCATTTATTCATGAGGCATTGACACGTGGCAACACACTTGCACTGCAATGCCAATCGGAACTCCTCGGCGTTTATCGAACGAAAGTGCCTCGGACATAGGAAAGCCGCCATTATCACGGACTACTTTGCAACATGGCTCATGAGAATCAAACGATGGAATCGAAGAGACCTAAAAGGTTACTTACTCATGGGAAGGTCTCAACTCCTAAAAGCAGAACGGTTATTGAATGGCTTCTTGATAGCATTGAAAAAACTGATGATTGGCCCTTACCGAAAACCGCATAACCCTACACTTTATACGTGGCGTATTTCTCAGTAACGGAAATGCCCGAGTAGTTAGAATTGCTTCAATGCTTCACATGATTATCATAATTGGGATGGGAACCAGACTTACATGCTCACAAAAAAGTAATTTTATTTATAAGCACAAAAAGGGCCTTAACGCAATATTATGTTAAACCAATTGTTCAACCGTGGGTCACATAATGTCAACATATCAATCAATTTACGAGTATGTAGACAAATCGCTTGCTTAGAATGAGAAGACTTAAACATATTTAACATCTGCATCACAAGGCGCTTCTTATGACACCATTTCCGTCAAAATCGGAACTCGTCATGTTGACCAAACTGAAGTTGAACAGCATGATTAACCATAAGTAAAGGGTACTTTTTGGACAGTTTTTTATGATTTTATCAAAATATCATGTACTTACGACCTCATTCTAAGCCATCGGTATGTCCCATTTCACATAATTAATTTATAAGTAGGTTACTACAAAAACTACATACGTACATCATGTATGGCATATTCTTTGAATAAAAATGTTATTAAACTAAAAAATGATACATCATCATTCAGTGTGTGAACATACACGCATAACGTGGTATAAAATAACTTAATGATGTTGGTACTAATTACATTGTCTAGACTTCAAACGACCGACACAAAACTGATCATTTTAAACTGAGTAATATTGCAATAAAATATAGGTTAAACTATGCAAATTTATTATCAAAATTTCGAAAAAAAATGAAAGTTATGCCTACTCACAGAAATGGGTTTTTAAGTGTATGCAATATTTCAAGATGAATTTACCTGCTCTTTGCATTCCGCGCTTCGGCTAGGGTATAATGTGATTGTTCAAATTCGAGCTACGTATAGGCTAACCACGTGTTGATACACGATGATGCTTGGCTCGTTGTTATGCACCAGTCAGTTTCATCTACGGCTCCACCTCCGGGGATGGGTAGTGGATAGCCGGGAAACCGACCGTGTTTTACCTTTCAGCTTCCCCCGCACCGCCGGGGAAATGTTGAGATTTTTTCTCCGACCCAATACCCTGGGGACAATGTTTAGTTGTCAGGGCCCTGGGAAATACTGGCGATTTTACCATCGGCTGAATGTGTTGCATTACATAGATATCGCTATGAGATATTGACTGTGCTGTCACGTGATGTTGTGACGTAGATGACGTAGATCTCTGATGATAACTGACCCTAGAAACCTGAGGGAGGACACACTGTCTCATGCGCATATTGTCACCATGGGAGCAGCGAGTCAGCCCTGAGAAAATGGGTCAAAATCTAGTTCAAAGTAGATGCTTCCTTAGTCCATCCTTTAAATTCATTAAGTTCTTTGCATCACGAAAATATGAGGGTGACGATCCAATGTAGTCATTCGGTCCATATGTCCTTGCTTAAGTGCCGAAGAATATTCTAAAATAAAAGAGATTCCACGAGCAAGGGAGAGCATTCCGTCTTCTATATCCTGTAACAATGGCGTCAGTGATTCAAAGGGAGACCATCCTCTATATACTGTAATAATGGCGCAGGGAAGTTCAAGGGAGGCAACTCCTTCTTTCCCACACTGCAATATTGGCGCTAGTGATTCTAAGGGAGACAATATCGTCTTTTGCACACTTCAATGATGGCGCTACCAACGCAAACTGCTCCGTCTTTAACACACACTGACTGCTCCTTTTATATCATAATCACATACGTTGTTCCAAGGGAAGGCATACCGTCATTTGTACCCTGGCGCAAATAGTTACAAGGGACATCACTCTGTCTTCTGTAATCCGTAATAATGGTGCAAGTTAATCCAAGGGAGTGAACTCCGTTTTTTATCCTGTTATAATGGTGACAGCGATTCCAAACGAGACTGGACACGTGATGATGGCGGAAGCGATTCAAGGGAGGACACACTGTCTCATGCTAGAATGAAAGGCATGGAGACGAGGATGTCGCCCCGTGATTCACTCCTGTAATACTGGTAGTTTGTTGCAGTGTCTATATCCTACGTAACATCCTACGACCGATTCCGAGCATTGCCTTAATTTACCGGTCTGCTTTCCGGTCTATCGATTAACTGGAATCCATGTTTTGAGCACAGGGGATTGACACATATTTTTTTTTGGTTCAATATAGCCTTATATCAGTATATACTGATATAAGGCTATATTGAACCAAAAAAAATTATGTGTCAATCCCCTGTGGTTTTGAGGTAAATAACCGGAACATACCGGAATCGGCTTACAAAAACCACCAGGATTAGCCTGGCGTATGTTTGTCTTCTCCCATATAAGAGCCTGGTCGCCAGTTCAGATGGCATGCGCTTCGGAGGCACACCATAGCTACCTGCTACAAATAAACTGAAATAGAACGTATTGTAAAAGAGGAAATCAAAAAGGCAATGTGCTTCATTCATGACTGTCATACCGGGTATTTTCGTTGCATATTAAACACCTGCTTAATGAAAGCAATATACATATCTCCAGACCAAAACGCAGACTAATACGAGAGATGAAAACGTATACTTATACGAGGGATGAAAACGCAGACTTATACGAGGGATGTTCGAAATGTTTTGCGACAAACGCTTATAAAAGGTAAATATTTTTATCTTGTACGCTATTATAATATATCAATAGCAACATAATTAAATTCATTTGAATGCACCCAGAGTAACCCCAAATGAACAAATGCAATTTTTCATCGGCTTAAATACCGCAGGATAGAAATACTAGCAAAAATAAAATTCATGTTGTTTTGACCGGCTTAAAATATTTCTGAATATTTAGGTCCCTGATGTTCTTACATAAATTTTACCCAAATTATTGAAACACAATCTAGTGAATGTGTCATTATTTGAATACGAAATGTATTTAAAGTTCAGGTTTTGCGCAAATAGGATACGTTCCTTACTTGACTTATGCGAAAGTTTTTTGTAATTCAACCGTTTCTTCCGGTGTCCATTTCATGTATATGTACGAGTACAATATTATGTTTTGCAAACATCACAGCATCAGTAGGCTATACAGAAAGACATCAGATTGTCCGTATCACCGACTTTTACATCCAGCGTCAAAAACTGGGTAAATTGTGTTATTTTATCCGGGTATGATTTGTAGTGCACATGGTTGTTCACAATGCTTGTGACGCAAGTTTTCTTTTACATGTTTGGGTACTAGTGATTTGATAGACACGTGCCAATTTGATAGTTTAATTACCATAACAGCAGTGTAAATCAAATATAAGATGCAAAACATGTGAAAATTAATATACAGTTTTGCAGCACTGTCCCATTTTGCAACTTATACGCGCATTTGCTACTTACTGTGCCACTTAGTGACTGCGGTCCGTACGAGAGTACATAATTACATGTTTTCTGCACAATACATACCTTACATTGATTACTACAGTAAAGTTCCGCTAATAAGACCACTTTGATTATTTTGAAACAATGCAGATTTAGAACAAAACAGGTCCGCTAATAAGACCGATTCGCTATCAAGACCACCTTTTTGACTGGTCTTATTAGCGGAACTTCACTGTAGAAGTTCGATATTCACAGAATCAGTTGCCCCTGTCATTGGTGCAGCCCATGTACAATTTATTCTATGTAAGTACTTTTGTATAAATGGTCACCCATAATAAAAAAATATACAATTATGAAATGAACTTATGATAAATACATTATTTTAATATTCTAAGCCACTTGAATTTTCTACCTCGGCACAATTCGTACTCTCTTGCCACAGGGTAACCTTAAATATAAAACAAACACATCAAACATTAACTCGTATTAAGATCGACGTAATTATGACCATTCTACAGTTACATGTCAGACAGGAACTATTTTGACCAAGTTACTAGGTATGTGTATTCTTGCGCAATAACATGTGACCGGAAGTGGATTGATCGAAAATGGAACTAGAAACGCTTCTTCGAATCAATCGGGATCTAAACGGGTTGCTTCGAATATGTGACGTGTTTATGAATTTCCTATATACGATTATCTTCTTATGTAGACATATAGAGAATTGAGACTTTGGAATGTTGATACAGAGTATTCGAAGTTTTGCATAAACTGTATGTACCTAATATGTCGTTCAAAAACTACCACATGGTTAGGGGAAGGCCACATAAATGCATTTCAAAAGTATTTTAAGTTAACATTAGTCCAAGTTTGCATATACTTACTTCTGGCTGCGCTTCAACCTTTTTACAAGCTGGCCACGCCCATAAATTGTCAGTGACACACCTATTTACTGTTGATAACACGCCTCTTTATAGTTGGTACCATACTGTTTATTGTTAGTACCACGCCCTTTTACGCTTGATACCACGCCTCTTTACAGTTAGTACCACGCCCTTTTACTGTTGATACTATGCCTCTTTATTGTAGGTACCACGCCTCTTTACAGTTGGGACCACGCCTCTTAGCAGTTGCTACCACGCCCCTTTACTGTCGGTTACAAATTTGCTGAATCAGCTAAAAAGAAAGATTTACATACACACATGTATATAGACCTACTTCTATCCTTCATTTCAATGACAACCCAATACCACAATGACTTAAAGTTGACTTCTGTTTTCATACTTTAACCACAGGTGGCAGTATCAGTGTTTGGAAAAGAAAAAGAACAAATCCGTCACTGAACTAATACATTACATGGACCGTATATATATCGATTGTCTATCTAACTCCCTGTACACTGTCAGTATATTAGTTCAGTACGGACATTTTTATATATTTTTTTATTATTTTATTTAATCGTTTGCGGACCAAACACTGATACTGCCACCTGTGACTTTAACTTGATACGGACAGTGTGATTTTTATTGCTGATATTACACGGGTAGCCGGGATTTAATGTATACGGTTGTTACTTTGTTTCAGTTGCCACAGCTACCCCTAGATACCCAATCCTAAAATGGATACACATAATTTCACGCTAGTGGCTCCCAATAACTTTAACTGATACCCCAAAAATGTAAATCGCTACTCTGTTATTAAATATAGAAATGTATAACATGAATATACGAAACGTTAAATTTATGGAACGTTTTCAGATGTTTTATTTTGTAAATTGACCTAAAAGTGTTTAAAACAACCAGAGCATGCTGTAGATGGGGCTTCTACTATTACCGAGAATGAAAACCCTATAAGCATGTGATACATACCACTGCTTCGCATAAGACAAGTCGTAGATGGACAAATTATGTACTTTGTACAATACAATACAATCTTAATTTTAAGTCGGATTTCATTTACAACAAATAACATTAGCTATGTACAAATCTGAAATATATCGTTCTGTTCTGTTCTGTTCTGTTCTGTTCTGTTCTGTACTGTACTGTTCTGTTCTGTTCTGTACTGTACTGTACTGTTCAGTACTGTACTGTACTGTACTGTACTGTACTGTACTGTTCTGTACTGTACTGTACTGTTCTGTACTGTTCTGTTCTGCTCTGTTCTGGTCTGGTCTGGTCTGGTCTGGTCTGGTCTGTTCTGTTCTGTTCCCCATGTCCGCAACCAGACCATGATCATTATACTATATAGTTTTGCAAATAAGAGAAGAGAACCTGGTCTACCGAAGACAACATAATGTAGGACCATTGCGGCAGAATCATCAGAGATGACATTATCCTTAGGCAAAGCTCAGATAATTACCAAATACAACACTGAGAGGTCAAAGACAATCGAAAACATTATGCCCCACTGCGGAAGAAGAGGCTTGTGGTAAGTAAGTAAGCAAGAAAAAAGAGAAGATGCCATATTGAAATACCAACTACAGTGAAACATCGTTATCTCGAGGACTACTCGTGACTAGCCAAGTGATCAAAATAAACCGGGAGCTCGAGATAGCGGTGTGATATAAGTATAGGCCTACAACATAATTAAATTTAGCAAATTCGTCGAGTCGAATTTTGCTCGAAATAAGTCGGGTATTCGTAATATCGATGCTCGTCTTAACGAAGTTTTACTGTACATGTAGTATCTGTGAAGCATTCTAAACTGACAATCAAAGTTACGTTTAGCGTACAGACCTTAAATATAAACGTGTCCTACATCTCTCCTCTTCGTTAGCCGAACACTTAACAAATCAGACAGTACTATTTACCATGCTCAGAAAAGAGAACCTGTGTCACATCATTTGTCATGTTAGTAAATGGCTGTGAAGACAAGTCAGGGACATTATTTACCAACAGTGTAAGACTCAGACTCAGACTTTGACTTAGAATTGAAAACATTTATAATCACTCCCATTTCTTTGGATTTTTTTTTTAGATTTTTAAAACCATGTGATATTTTATCTTGTCATTTGTCGTTACCAGCTGAACATGTACGTGCACTATTTAATATCGAAATCAACACATTTAACATATCAACAACATAGCATTTGGTAATTTACATCCTAAGTTTTAGTCTTACAATGTTTTAGCATTAGACCCCAGTAACATAAGATAAGATAAGATATTGTTTATTTTCCAATTTTGGGCCCACATATGGGCATACAATTTTGTAATATACATGGCCTAAAGTTTGAAATATACATTAACAAAAAACAAATAACGATTCTTACACTACTAAACAACACTAATAACTACAACTTAGAACATATAGAACAGTAAACAAATAAATGTTAAAATCCAAAGCAACAGGAGGTATATCAATATCATTCTAATTTAAATTCAATTTTACAATCTATCGTATGTGTGTAATACAGTATACCGTACTAAAAACATTGTAGACCTTGAAGAAGTACTCTTTGGCTTCAATGGGGTACATTGGTGAAACACATTAAAAAAGGCAATTAACTCCAAACGGCACCAGCCAAGACGTACGTCCAGCTTGTCAGAGGTACCACATAAATGCCCCTCTTTTACAAATTAGAATTACATTATAAATATGCGTAATGAATATATGTACTGGTAAAGCATGCTAAAATCGTTTCTTATTTCGAGTTAATGGTCATACCAGCTGTCATTTCGATTTTCGTTGCAGAACGAAACAAATCGAAATGAATTAAGTGTTTACTTTTATAGACTGCGTTGTACCTAAAAGAAAGGTAAGCTTTAAAATAAGACCATGCAATACACGCCCGATCTCGATCCGTCGGGGGATATTAAGCTCATATGATGATAAAATATGCTAAACTTTCTAAACGCAAAATATATTTTATAAAGAAAAAGAAATAAAAAATCCTTACCTGATGGGTGTTCGTATATTCTCCATGTCGCATAGTTTGACTGAGGTTTGACACAAACCAGGCTCTCTATGTTCATTCTGTCACAGACACAAACCCCATACATTCCTCGCTTCAGCTGTCATAATATACACACATTTATGTAGCATTTTATCAAAAAAGTATGATGTAGTTTTCGCTTTTTTTGCTAAAAATTCATACATATCTCGTTTGTCACATTATTAACGTCAAAAATGACACAAGTATGCTGTACATACATGGTATATGTATTTTAAAGGTACATAGTTATACAACTTTCGATTTTCTACTGTTATTCTCAAAAACGCGAAAATAAACAAAAATATGAAAACTGAACAACTGAATAGACATTGCTTAAAATCTACATTAACACTGACCCAAGATATGACAACCAGAGCCGTCGATTATTCATGCGAGATGGTATCACATTTTTTCTACCCAAGCGTTTCGTTGACATACTCCAAGCGTGACTCGTGTCACGTGACGTTTCAACCACATCCAAGCGCCTGAGGGATGCAGCTCATTTTTCGGCGTTTTCGGTATCGTTTGGTAAACGATATACATCTTGTAAATACATTCGAGTAATTGTATTCTGATGACATTTCTGGACCCATTGTCATGTATCGTCCAACCTAACGTGTCATCACGATGTCACATACCGTCCGCAAGTTGTGTATTCGTTTCAAAAGGCTCTACAGGTGTGAGTTAATTGGCTCAGTAAACGGGTCCGCGCACCTTGTAAAATATTGCGTCAAATTTATAGAATGACATGTGGACAGTGTTAACGCGCGTGATTTATGAAATGTCTCACGTTAATGTCGGCTAGAGTAGTTATTTAGGTTGCTGCATGTCACAGGGTGTAAATTAATTGTTTTTCTTATTGAAATATAGACATGAGTTTTCTGACACAAGACGGTCAACGTCTAGACGAGTCAATTTGCTCTTTATTATTGAATTAAATCAATCAGAGAAACGATTGGATATGTCATCAATGACGTGTCGTCTGCTGTCCAATCATTCAATCGACATGACGCATTATGTGCTGAATCAGAGGACCTTGCACAGTACGTTTTTGTCAAAGTAAATTAAATAATTACGCCCCGTTTTATTGGCACTCGAAGGCCATTACATTTTAAAGAAACTAATGAAATTAGAGGTTTTAAAGGTACGGGGATTAGTTTAAGATCCTTTCCAATATGCAAACACCACCACTATAAATTGTGTAGCGCCACTTTAAGGCAAGGACACAATTCGAGTTCAGATCATAATTATATGCAGTAAAAGTAATCACTGTAACATTCGAACTGAAATGCTTCATTTTCTGAGAACATATTGATTTAAATTTTGTGTATTCGTATTATTATTTATACCAATATGCTCAATTAACAGTTGTTTGTTTAAAAATGATAGAAACTTCGCACAAAAAGGGGTCCAAACCTATGACCGCCGTAATGCAACATAGTGACTCTAGAAATGTGTATCTTAATACAGTAATAAGTCATTGACTAGACGTATAAACACAATATATAGTTTGCTCATTCTAATGTTTATTTTTGAGACATGATTTTGCATATTCATGAGTTTGCCTTTAGGAAACATTCCGGGTCGTTGTACATGTATGTAAAAGATTACACATAGATATAGTCCTGTATGCCACGACATACTGAATAGTATTTTATAAAATAAATAAGGCCATCATTAAAACCTTTACGTGGTTCTCATAATGTCCCAGACACGATCTTCCAGAAGCGCACAAAATGTATTCTACACAGCGCTTTGATTATGAGGATATAATCAGAGCAATCCGCATGATAATATGACCAATCATAAACACTCTCCAACATTGTAACAGGAGTATGCCCACTGTTGGACCAAGCTAGTTTTTTTACAAGGCTTTTTCATCGGGGTATATAGTATATTAAGCATTAATTGAACGAAGTCTTGTTTGGCTTTTGGACTCCTGGTAACAAGAATCACTCGCACGCATGGTACTGAACCGAATATAACCCAACAAATTGGACAGGAACGACACGTTTCGTTTCTTGCGTAATAAATATATGCAGGTGCCAATGTTGTCTTGTGCTTTTGAACTTTGACAGGAATTTGCTCTGTCGGGCAAATGAACTACTATTATTAAGGCGTTTTGGGTGCAAGCTATGGGTCAACAATTAATAAGTAGAATTTTGAAGCCTAAAACGAAAGAAACATCGGACCATGCATTCAAGTATTTCTCTTTTACACTGTAACATTTATGTGTAAAGTAACATGACGAAACATTGGTTTAGAATTTGCGGCTTGAATAAAGTATTTTTGGTTAGCAAGTACAAGCGGGTCCGGGAAAATGATCTGGACTTGAGCAAGTAAGATGAAGAGATTGGTCGCAGAAAACACGCATTTTAAGGTATGGCCTTTTTATGCACTATAAAATAAGTTATCAACATTAAAACGCTGTTGTAGCAAAATTTGGTTGAATGATTTTTGATAATATTTATTTCGCCAATAAAGCCGCGACATGTTTTAAATAGCTCGAACAGTACAACGCACCATTAGTTTGGTTATAGCGTTTTGCGTGAATACAATTTTTATCATAACAGAATAGATCGAGGTTGAAAATATTACTATAAAAATCGTTGCGTGGAAATATTACGACCATAAAAATATTAATGGCTACCAGTTTGCGACCAAGTTCATGCTCGAAATAATATTTCTGAAATGTTTAAACATAATATAACCGAAGTAGAAGTATTTGTGTACATGTAGTTTATTTATTGTAACACATTTGGGTAGGTTTTTATGTGTTTTCTTTTTTGACATTTGAACTGTATGATTTTATTAAATGTGAAAAATGAATGTTATTGCCTAATATGGATGGGATAGTATCTTTATGATATATAATTATGTATACATGTATAGCCACCCTTCCCTGTGACAAGTATTAAGTGTATTCTTACGATAAATACCAAGGTTCACAACCCTGTGTCATAATATTAATTAATTTGTGTAACCAAATGATATAATATGAAACCATACTACATGTTCGGATAAAAACATTTGATTTATGTACATGCATTACGATTTTATTCGGAAATATGAAATTGAAATACAACACCGTGCAATTTGTTTATAGAGACTAGAGAACCCATAATGAATGCAAAATAAAATGAAATGGCACTTGCATAATATGCTTTACATGTAATATGCATTCAAGTATAATGGAACACAAGACATATTCCAATGAATTTGTGAATTTGAATAGATTTGAAGGCTAGTGTTGTAGCCATGATATATGCATTGTAATAGAGACAATTTGACATAGACAAGCTTGCAGCTATAGAGAATGCCGTTTGAAGAACTTTGGCAATGTGCAAACATTGATTGATTTGAAGATTTCATGTTGTTGTTGTTTTTGTTGTTGTTGTTATTGATGTTGTTGGGTTTTGTTGTTGTTGTTGTTGTTGTAAACAAAAGTTCAGTCCAGTGAGAGTGGCGCAGTGGAACCATCCACTAGGACGATGTACAAACAAGTTTAGAGGCGTATACCAACAGTTCAATACTAAACTAAACTCTACATGTTTAAGCAATGGTTTTAATCTTTTAAGTACACATAAACGATTACGCCACTGTCAAAATATCCTAAATGAACTATAAACTAACGTTACTATGTTTCAAACAGTAGTAACATACTAAATGGTTCAACGTCAAATTTTAAAGTCTTGGGTTTCAGTTTTTGCCCGTGTGACTTAGAAAGCTCGTGTTGTGCCCATGTACAAATTTGATACATGATAGCAGGATGTACATGTATGCATTAACATAAAATTTACAAAAACGCGTACTGTTGTGGGTATATGGAGTATATTTCACTTAATAAAATGTTGATTACTGACGAAAGAAAGTTGATATAGAAATATATACCCCGTTACCATGGTGACTGCTATATTAGAAACCATTTTCAGTCAACGGACACCTTTATTTGATGTTGGAACGTTATATTGCCCATTTCATGCCAAGGCCATGGTTAATAAATTGTGAGTTGCTAGCACGAGGATCACGCGGATCACGAGGACCACGCTCAAGTCGATGTTATGGGCGTGCCATGGTAGCAACGAAGGTAGCTGCACCAATAACACTCGTACAAATACACCTTTCGCTATAAATACATTTAATTGACATTACGCCAGAGCAGACCAAGCTCCGCCTAATTGTTTGTCGAAGGTTAACTGGCGAAGGTTTTCAAGTTAATCCATTGAACCAATTGAAAGTGTTTATAATTTAGCATTAATAAAATTGATTTTAAGGGTATAGATTGACAACTGGCGTAATGTCAATTGTCTTAAATAGCGTCGCATGCTAGAACCCTGATACCGGGTAGAATAATTATTGTTTTTAAGTGTGGCCTCGCAAATGACAACCAGTGGTATCTCGCCATCACCTGGGGAATATTATACTTTCACGATAGCCTAGATATTCTAACCAAGTTTTTACTTCACTTTTACGTCTTTGATTTTTATTACATATATTTATATCAAGCTGAATGAATTTCTTGTATCAACAGTAACCATCAACAAGGCTGCATAAAATTTAAGACCACCGCAACATTAAGGCCACACATTTCATTATCAATAGTTTCAATTAATTTGCTTATTCAATCTCAAAATTAAAAGACCATCTCAAAAAGAAGAGATTTCCATTGCGATAGCCGAACGTTAAAAAAAGCGCATGCGGATATTTCCGCCGAAAACCGTGGGTCACCCTAAAAAGATGAGAAAGTTTGGAGTCCTATAAGGGTGGTCGCGTTTTTGAGGGTTTACAGTAACTTATTTTAATAATGGAATTATTTGGAAGGCGATTTCATCTTTGTATTTACATTTTATTGTATCTTTAACAAACTTCCTACTTTCTAGATCAACTATCTGCATTTACTACAGTTATCTAACGCGTTGCCGAGTCGTTAACAATAAATTATTATGTTTTGAAAACATTTACAAAATGTCGCATTCTATGACAAGGTAACAATGTGAGAATTATAACTAGGTTACATTCCAACACGTCGAGCGTTTCAGTAAAACACATAACTTCAAATAGTTTCTGCTTCATAGTATATGGAAATATGAAGACAGTGAACATATCGGAAGAAACTAAATGTAGGAGCTGTATAACTCCAACGCGGTCTTGGGACCTGTGCCATCTAAAGTAAACAGGTAAATCGGGTATAACAACATAAGGATATTGGAAAAGGGGATTTTCTCTTCAATGTGAACCGTAATTTTAATTTACTTGGTGAATAAAGGTGAGCAGGTTAAATCAACTTCTGCTCTCCCTAAATGGATGTAATGGTCAGTGATTTCTGTTTATATTGACATTGCAGAATATCGCGTAAGAGTTATACATTTCATGTGGTTTTGTTTTGAAAACAACAACATACTTGTGTCAATGTTCTATAACCATGGTTTGCAAGACTTTAAGCATCATTCCATATCAAAGCTAGATTCGCAGGACTGTTACCAAACTTCCAAAACCAAATTTCGCACAATGCTTCAATATTGAGTGAATGAGTGCTCATAACTTATATTGACAATAATTTTTGTCATTATAGTGGATGAGGTTCAAGGACTGTGTATATCTACATGTATGTACTACTAAATCCAAGTAACATTATAGTACTTTTAATACATGCTTAAATGGTTGTGAAAACCGATTATTGCATAAAATTTACATAATTACGCACAAAAAGTTATCACTAAACACTTAAAACGTAACTACCTGTCACAATAAAAGGTTCTGCTTGACGTCACCACTGACCACACAGTACTGATAACTAGTACCTTCCGAATAAAAAAGTGACTGGGCTGTAAATAACATTTTAGCAATTTTTGCGAGCTGTCTCTGAAACCGTGCATGATAATATCTGCGAGGTTTTGGTCATTGCCAATATTTAACATTGAAACATTCCGAGATTCTACCAGGAATTTTGTTGTTGTCTTCTAGAAAAAGAAGTGCCCCCACCCTCTCCCCAACCCATTATGACCCCAATACTACATCGGCCCCAAATCTCCTGAAGTATCTCAAGCAATAATCTCATCTCAAATTGAGATTTTGCCATATCAATGTTTGAATTTAAGATTAATTTGAAGTTATAACTCATTAAAAGTTACTGAAATAAATAAAGAATAATGTATCGTGTTTTTAATGCTAATATTGAGTCCATCCTCCCTTTGAATTTTTTCAAACGTCATATAGCAATATTTGAGATGAGATTGGTATGGGTACATAAGTACAATAGGAATGCGGTGGAGGGTACCTGGATTAATATACAAACGTACATACATCGTGTGCATCTATTTACGAAATTTTTTAAAATGTAAAATACATACTCGGCAAAGAGGAAAAATTCCAAATCCGTCTTCATGGTCTTACAATAAACGATTGCATGCCAACTGGGGAGCGTAAGTACGCCGTTAATGTATCTAATATATGACGAAATGAGCTACCTGTAATTAGGTTTTTTTATTGAAACATATACGGTATTATAGTAGGCATACTAAACATTAACTGAAAAGGACAACAATTCAGTAGGGCTGGTATAGCGTTCATATTTCACCAAACGTGACGGGCAATGTATACTTGTCAGCCGCCCTGACTTTGCATCACTTAATTCGAAACGGCGAGATTCATTTTCGCGGAGGTCACGCGATTTATGGATCCTTTGTCGGGCTTTATGTATATTTAATGTCCACATTTCAGATAGCCGACCATCTAATCGTCCATTAATACAAGTACTATAGCAGTTGATAAAACGGTTTTCGGGGGAGTTTAACAATACCGGACGAATAGGGTACCATTTGTGTACATTTTTGTAATTTATGGTTTGCCGTATTTACAAAATGTCAGTTTTGTTTTCGTTTATGGTTTAACACCGTTGTCAACAATTAAATGTATAAAAATAACCATGACACAACGGTCAGTTCATCTTATTAACAAGTTTTGCTTCTTCAAACAACTAGAAGAGAATTTGACGCAAACACGTATGTCTCAACCAAAGGGCTATAACTCCTGCAAATACCACCCGATCTTACGATCATGGCAATATGCACAAACTAGACTTTGAACCAAGTATTTTTGTACAATTATATTGAAATTCAACCTATGGTTAAGGAGAACTAACGAAGACAGACTACAATTTTTGCCTCGGCAATGTACTCTCGATATAACAAATAAGTATCGGCACTCAGGCATTGGGAAAAGGGTCATTGTGGTATGCTATTATCACATGGGAAGACTCGGGTTCTTGATCACCACTGGGCAGGTTATGTTCGTCTGAACGTTAAGCCTAGGTCCCACTGAGCAATTTGTACCTCGGCGATGAACTCCCGATGGAAATAAATATGTTTCGAAAGGCGGAATCGGGAACCGGGATTCTTCGTAGCTTCCCCTAAGACGCCACTGCGCTAACCGGGACGCCACTGAGTCTCAAAGCCACAACGCGTATGTTAATTAAAATAAGTTAAATTAAAGTTACCAATTTTCTAGGGCTCTTTCTTTCAAGCTGTTAGGTCGCTCAAGCACCAATGGGCATTTAATTTCCCCGGGTCATTGGGCTACGTATGGAAACCTTCACTCGTGTCTCCCTGGGGAGACTATTTCTCTCCTGTGGATGTGGCAGCCAACATCGATCTGCAGCGCCCAGATATAGACTGCCCTCACAGGTACTATTTTACACCATGGTGGAGTGGAGCATGTGGGTCTTAATCAGAGAAATTAACCAGTGGTCCAGAGTGGGACTGAACCCGGAACCTCTCGATCCCGAAGCGCGCGTCCGACCTCTAGGCCACCGCTCCCCACAAAATGCTATTACAATCAGTTTTACAATCGAAGTAGACATGTCTGGTCAAGTTTCCTAGTCTGACAGGTAATTTGATACGTACGTAACATTAAATGTAACATAGATATTGTATTACAAAAATGTATTTACTTAATTAAAACTGGTGAAAGTGTTACGTAAGACCGTTGATGGAAATTTGACGATAAAATCTAGCAAATTATTAACCGTTGAGTACATTATTGTTAACAAGGCGAAAGTGACATTATTCTCTAAAAGATCGCTCAACGATAAAGTAGTCCACATTAATAAATTCTTTAGCTGTCCAGTAGTTTTGCCTTAAGGCAAGACGCACATAAAATCTTGTCCTTGCTCAATTACAATGTCAACATTTCACACAGCTCGCGTTAATTGTTGTACATGTGTATATGCATGTATACGACCCCAACATTCTAACATTCTACCCTCAAAGTGATCCTGGTAGTGGTTATCAAGTTTCTAAAACAATGTTGCACATGTACCTTCAAACCTGTGGTTAAAGACCGCCAACCGCACAGACAAACGCCCCTGTCTGCAAATAACACCAAAAACCGCGACCATGGCCGAGTGGTTAGGGCGTCCACCTTTGGAGCAGACTGTCGAAGGTTCGAATTTCGCCAGAAGCTGGTTAGAAATGACGCGGTCGGTTGGTGAGCCGCCAGCTAGTTAAAAGAGTTATCATATAGGCCTATTTCTGCCAGACACCCGGCAATACGAGAAGGGATTCAGGAGGTATATTGTACGCATGAAAGATACGTGTCTCGAGAGTCAGAACTTACTACATTGATTGTTCTAGTCAAATCACATCATATTATCTCGCCTAGACATTATACATGTATCAGAAAAGATGACAAAGGTTAATATTCTACGATATAAACCAGGAACTATAGGAACACGAGCTTTGTTTATTAAAGTTATCTACTAATTGCCGTCTGCGATTATTAGAAGTATGTTTCCGAACTTTGGCGGAAATCACCGATCCTTTACATCGGAGATGTACGTTTTTTGTATCCGAGCTTTACGGAAACCAAAGCGTGGTTAGTTACGAGTTAAGTTAAATGTATGACATGTATTCGGACTTTGTCGGAAATCGTCGAACGCTTTATGATTGGGTGTATGTGCGTACCCGAACTTTGCGGAATTTGCCGAATAGTTACGACTGGAGATGTCCGTATTTATGCAGATGATTTTCTTTTTCTTTCCGTCGGAGTTAGCCGAAACTTTAACCCTTTCAACCCTGAACCAGACTTTAAACTCAGTCTCCAAAGCCGAGACGTTGTCTGAGCAAGTATGGACAAATTGCACTTTGAACGGTGACGCTATTTCAAACAGCACGATTAATAGGCCTTTGCACTGTCATTTTATCAGACTTTGAAATCGGATGAGCCCTCACCCATTACTAGAATGCGCACATCTTTACGACTTTGCATTTTGGTATATCATTAAGCGAATAGGTTAATTAAGGTATATAAACAGAGCATAGATTATACCGGCATATACAAACACACCAAACAAACAACAGAAATGGTAAACTTTATGATGCACTGTTGTTATAAAGCATTCCATGTGATAATGATAGCTCGGTACCTCTCGTGTTATCTACGAGGATATTTTGGACAATACACAGAACTACTTTCTAGTTTTACATTTTATAGAGCCTACTGATAAGCCATATAGCCTGGTTCGCATCGAGTGTTTTGTGTTGTGTTTTAGATTGTTGTTTCCACAAACTAGTGCGATATCATGAAAAGACTGCTTCATTGGCCAGTTGCTAATGTACCAGTCAGTTGCATTCACGGCCCCTATCCCCGGGAATGGGCCGCCGCCGGGATTTTTACTTTTGGGTTGTAAAAAAACCCACGCCCTCCACGGCCCTGGAAGCTGGAATGTAAAACACGGTGTGGGGGCGTGTTTGCAACTGTATGGTGCATAAACGGAAAGATGCCACTGTGGAACAACGTCACGACGCCGCTAACTCCGACACGATAAGTACATTGTATGACGTCATAGCTAAATATTCGGTCATCATATCGCTGGCTTAGAATGAGAAGGTCGTAACTACTACTTACGACCTTATAAGACCAATAAATATTTGAAATCTGCTTTACAAGGCGATTCTTATGAGCCTATTTTTTATGAAAATTGGAAATTGTCATGTTGACCAAAATGAAGTTTTAAAAACTTGTTTTTCCATAGGTAAAGAGTAAATTACAGACTGTTTTCTCTTGTTTTCTCAATATATCGATTTGGTAGTTAAGACCTTCTGGTTCTAAGCCATCGATATAATAATATGAGTGCCTACTCGGATTCGGACCCGGATCAGCAAGCACACAAACCACTGAGCTACTGATGTTATTTGTTCAATTTGAGTCACTACAATGTACATGTACAAGTATATGGTAAACAGAAATTTTACAAACACTGACATCCATTAGTTTACGCCCTTCATATATTGGACAGACAATTTGTCTTCGTCGTTACTATGATTATTTATGGCACTCTTTTCTTTACTGCATCATTTTTTTTTTGTGAAAAAATGAGAATCAACCCCGATCTCCTAAAGCATCTCAAGAAGAAATCTCATGTCAAATTGAGATTTTGCTTAATAAGAGTCTGAATTTGAAATAAATCTGAAATTTAAGCTTGTTAAATATTACTTTAAAAACTGAGAATAATGTTTTTCTCTTGTGATGTCAATTTGAGTTTAATCTCCCACTGGAATCACACAATGAAACTAAAAGATAAATGTCAATTTTGAGATGAGATTTATCTCAGATTAAGATGTTTTTGGAGATTGTGAACATTCAAATAATAATTCTATAATAATATTCAGGGCCTGAAATTACGACCAATACTTGCACTCAGCACTCAGCACTCAGCACTCAGCACTCAGCACTCAGCACTCAGCACTCAGCACTCAGCACTCAGCACTCAGCACTCAGCACTCAGCACTCAGCACTCAGCACTCAAAAATGAAAATGTTTTATATAATAAGCTACTATTTGTTCTAGATTGCAAATTTAAATAAGGATAATGTATAGAATTATTATTTGAATGTTGAAAATAGCATATGATACATTTTCTATGCAATTACATACTATTCAGTATGAGATAAAAAAAATGTAAGTACCACACTCTGCACTCCGGCTGATAAATTACACTTATGGCTTACAAATACAATTAATTTCAATTGGAAACAAACAAATGATAGCCTAATAGTTAGCACCTATTGAATATAACTTCAACTTCTCGTTCTCAAAAAATGTCGCTTTGAACCTTAAAAGAAAGAATTTCAATATTTGTGTGCTGAGTGCAATGTGTAGGTATTGGTTGTAATTATGGGCCCAGCTCTCTCCTATTAATACTCTAAAAAAACTACAATGGTCCTCTCGGTAGAACTTACACCAAATTGAGCCCTATTTTTTGTCGTTGCAACAGGGTAATCCTGCTCGACGTAATGGTATAGCTTGGCCACATTGACACGAGCCTGACCTATTGATTAGCATAATTTAACAGTCGATATATTGTCTACGTTTATAACACCGATTGTATATTTTCATACTCGGGGAGTATCACGAAGTCGCTCGACTTGTAATACAAACACAAATCTGAAATACCGATATTGCACGATTTGCTTGCGAAAATTGATATATTCAACGCAAGTACCTTAATATGTTCTTGCATAAAGGCCAGGCTCAGGTCAAAATAGCCAAGCTATACGACTAAAGTACGTCCTGAACTCGACGCACACGTGTCGGATTTACACCTTCCGACTTTCATTCTTGCCCTCAACAGACGATAGAGATAGTTTCACTTACTGCCGATCATAGCCTTTATTATCCAGTCAGCTTTCTGCTGATTATTGCAGGCATACGTGTTCTTCCGCATAGGTCGCCGGTTTAGGCGCTGATGCGCTAACCGCTGAGCTACGGAGGCCTAATTTCATCAATTTTCGTTGCAACTGTTCAGGAGCTTTGGGATCTTATTTTCTGTGCAAAGAACTGTTAGGATTTTTTTACGGCAGAGTACATGTACATGTATATCAAATAATTAAACCACAATATTGACTCACTCGGCATTTAATTATTCTAGTGATTATAATGGTTGTGCATCATGCCCCCGTAGCTCAGTGGTTAGTGCACTCGTCGTCTAATCCTGCGACTCGGGTTCAAATCCGGTTGGAGGCACAAATATGCCAGCTATATTCAACAGAAAGCTGACTGGCAAGAAAGGCTATGTTCGGCATTTTTTGCAACCAATTCTGACGATGGAACATTGTAATCACGAGTCTATACATGGAATACCAGCTTCCTACTTCTAGTGTACAGGGCATAATTAAGTAAATATAACAGCATCGCTTTAAAACTTCATTCATTAGATAGGCCTATACTCCTAATGCGAGTAAAAACAAAAGTAAATAAATGATGAGATTGTTATATGAGTGAAATACAAATTCTACCAACATACCACGGTACCTTGATAGACGTACTGTAAAACAAGAAATATTTCACGCGACTCAATTTCCGCGGCGGAGTTCACAAGCGATAGTAAAACGCCAAATTAAGTAGCCGCGAAGATGTCGCCCATGTATTGAAAATAGTAATATGAACATTGTAGGAGACTTAAAAACGCGAAAGTTTGTAGTCGCGAATATGCATATTATGATCATCAAAACGCGAAATATAAGTATTCGCGAAAGTAAATTGGTTTACAGTACTTTGATAAGCAGGCAATCCAAATTGAAAGTGAGAACAGATTGACCTACCTCGTTTTTATACTTAACAATAACAAGTCATCATGTCTTAAATGTTATCAATTACATGTATTTAAAACTCAGTTTCTGTTTTAATTTAACAACACGCATATTAAAAACAATTTGAATAGTTAACAATAATGGATGCTCCATTTTTAGATCCGATTCGTCTTTACTACACTCCGATTTATAACGACCGCATGCTTTAAATGTTACGTTAAATTAACTTATTTCTGCTTATTTTTGAAAGTTATAGAAAAATTGAGAGTGGTTATTTAAAACTAATTGATGTCGTTTAACAATTTGAAATTAATACAGTATGACACGCTACCTGTCAAATTAAAGGGGTCTTTCAGACGCATACCTAACACTGGGGGTTAAAATAGTTTAGCTAGGTGGCTGTTTCCCACTGTGAATGGCGCGTGACAAGGTCTGCAAAATAACAAAATAAGATACAGTGACCGACGAGTTGTAAGGGTATGCGCGGGTGGTCTCTATATGGAGTTTCTATTTAACATCACAAAATGATTCAGGCAAAGATTAACTATAATATATTAACCGGTAAAACATATAATTACACTGTTAACATAAATAGGCATGCTTGTTTCATCAACCGTAAATTACAAATGTTCGTTTAGGTCTATTTAATTTTAATATGACTTAGATATTTGTAAATTTCTTGATCGAAAATAAAAGATATAAAAGATGTAATATAAGAAGTGTTTTGTATGATATTTTAGTGAATACGTGGCAAACACAGTGTAAAGGCGCTTTAATAATGAAATATGTTAAATGCCACTGAAAACGACATGGATAGTAGTCTGGGTCCCGGTACCTAAATTTTACATTACATTGCAATTTAGGTCCCAAACTACAGCAAGATTTGGGACAGGGAACTAGACTACATGGAAAGTGAAACCATCTTAACGTTAATAATAGCTAATGCTTTATGTCCAACTAGTCTAAAGTATTTCCAGGATGGTTAAACCACTCGATTTTTTGCTAAGTCGACAAGTAAGTTAATCCAACCTAAGTATCTTATTCGTTGACCGATTTTCTTCTCGATATGTTCGACACGCAAGTCGACAATAAGCACTACCCATATGACCAAGTTTTACTTGCAGACTTAGTCAAAAGGCAGGTGGTTTATCCACCCTGATTTCAGCCATACAAATACCATCCAGTCATATTAGCTAGACACCGGGACAATCAGCAATTAACCAAAAACTATGACGAGGGTCAACCAATGGTGATATACAAACACAAAACAAAACATGCATGCTTACATATATAATCTTGTTAAACGATTTCAGTATACTGCGGCCATGAATCGAACCCGAAACCTCTTGTACTGAAGCGACATTTCACAAATTTTGTCTCTAAACAACGACCCAGTTTCCAAATAATACCCTAAGATATTCATGGTCGTTTAAACCAATGTTTAGTACAACCTTAAAACTACATTTTATATATATGCAAAGTACAGGTGTATTGCATAAAAATAATAATACATGAGGAAAATGCTTACCTTATTAAATGTACCAGCCTCGATATAAACAAAATAACGAACACCATATATTTCGAAGTCTCTCATCTATCACATTCAATCCAAGTTTCTGCTTTCTATTACAAAAATAGCTGCATTATTTTGCATAGTTATTACTAACTTAGTCTCTACTCGTCACCATCACTCGTTGTCCATCTTAGACCAACCGACGTCCACCGGCCGAATGTTTTGCACGTCTATAACACCTCCTGTCATCTTGCTGTGCGACCGTTCGTAACCGGGCTAACTGCTAAATAAAAACAGAAAAAAATCTAACCGAGTTTTTTTTCAACCGGAGCGAAAGCTGAGCTGAGTTTTATAAACTACCATACATCTATTATACTGACATTAACTCGCATCGAATTTCATTCCCAACATTAGAAGCTTATTTCACTTCAATCTAACACAGGTATACATTTAGCCTCCCTATGTATTTAAATCCTAATTAACGAGCGCTCTTTTTTCTGGAGGTTGCAGTTTCAATAGAAATGCACGAATCTATGTCTTTGTTTAAGGACATCGAGTTTTAATTATTCGCTATTAACGTATTTCCCTCACAGATGGGCTGATCAACTATTTCTACGACCCAGAGTATATCGTTACAACCATATAGTATCCCCATGCCTCAATGCACACCACTATAAACGCGTAGTTTCTTCTCGTATGAAAAAAACCTTCCCAACTATTTCATCTTTGTATTTTTCCTCAAACAAAAAAATCTCAAATATGTTACATAAAAATTTACTACATGTTAGAGGCAAAATTGAAAAGAGGAAGAAAAAAACTAGGTAGATTCTAATTCAAGTTTTCTTAAAAGTAAGTTAATTCATGATAGTGTGCATTGTATATTCATAGATAAAATCTCGGGTATGTCATTTATTACAACTATATACAGACTAACCTGGCTTTCCAAACCAGTAACAGTCGGTTTGAAGTTAAATGATAACGGTTGTAAACATAAGCTCGTTTGTCAGATAAACTACAAATGTATGACGTTTATCTAGGTTTAACTGGGTATACCTGAGTTAACGGTAGTCCCCGTTATTCTTTCGAATGGGATACTCCGGTAGTTCTCTCATTAGTACATGTATTACTTATTGAATTGACAGTAAAATATATAAATGCATGGGTGTTTTTAATAAAACGGCTGAAATTTTACATCAAATCTGAGCCTTACCTCTCCTAAGCAGCCCAGGCTAAGTGTCAAACGTATGGAAATCACGACTATATCGCTGGCTTAGAATGAGAACTTGAGAAGGTGGTTAATACTACTTACGACCTTATAAGACTCATACATATTTAAAATTTGCGTTATAAGGTGCTTCTTTTGATCCTATTTTTATAAAAAATGACATGCTGACCAAACTGAAGTCCAAAGAGTTGGTTTTTCCATAAGTAAAAGTAGTTTTCGGACAGTTTTTTTCTTTTTTTTCTTAAACTATTGATTTTGCACTTACGACCTTTTCATCGATATATTGTTAGAAAGACCAAAAAAATGGTCTTTTGAACAGCTTCAGACCATTGGGCGAAACATAACATCCATTAACAAAATTACAGAGATGTTAAACTAGCCGCTCCCGTCTAAATTTTGAGTTTCTTCACAAGTTTGGCTAAACTTAGACGTAAACTGTTCTTTATACAAAGTCTGCTGCTTCAAGAGAGGTTTCGTTTTACTCCAGGTGACAACTAACACAGGTTTCAATGTATGTAGTAGGTATATTATAACAGCTCATAGTAAATACAGTATTAAGTGCATTCAAACATAGTTAGATATCATACATTTATACATTTATTTACAAAACTGTAAAATCATTTACTTTCGTTGTTGACGATGTTTTGTAGATTAAGTGAATACACACACAGGTTACTGTACTGGTACTGTATCATTGATAACGAAAAAAAAAGTTTTGTAAAATTCATATTTTCTTTGAGTAATATATAAAATTTACTTTTCTTATTTGAACAGGGAGCTTTAGCGCCCTGGTCAGTGCAAGCGTTAAAAATATACTGATTAAGATTGCGAGCTAAAAATAGATGGAATTGCGCATTCCGCGGGATGACTTCGGACTTAATCGCCTACTCTTTAGCCGAGAAAGGGTTTATAATGCACTTTATTGCAGGAAGCTTGGTAAATATATCGAGACAGCGATTGTACTATGTTATGTAAGCTAGGTTACCATCCGGTCAGTGATAAACGCTCAACGTTTGAATACTGTGAGTAGTATTATGCAGTAGTGGTAATAATGTATTAACTAGATGCTGGAACATACATAATTTTATGGGGTTGGGGTGGCATATGCCCTCATATGCTTTGTGACTGGAAAAACAAATCTGTCGACAGGAACAATCCTTGTTCTTCCAGTGTCATCGGCGCTTTGATTTGTTTTAGTCTTAATCAATAGTTACCGGTGAATAAACACAGCTATTAGGTAAAGCTCCTACTATTAAGATATTATTATTACCATTTCAATTAACTTATACATTATGAGTGCAGGTCAGATAGGTCACGGACTTGAGAGGACCCGGATTATTGTGGGACTTTTGGTCGAAAAATATGTGCATTAAAAACATCTGAATCGCTGTAAGAAAACTGAAAACTTAACTATGTTTCTCGTAGGTCGATCATCGTGAAGGGTTACTTTTGTGATTTCAAGAAGCTAACCGTTAACTACCGGGTGTATAAAAAAGTCCCTCGCGAAAGGTAAAGAGTTATCAGTATTTCAATATAATATATAAGTGAATACAGGAGGTAATCCATCCCTTCTATATTTAATTGAAGGGGACATAACTGAATGTAGCGCTTTACTTAGGCCATGCATGGACACCTGACAAATCTATTAATTTTCTTGTTTAAATTCCACTGCAAAATAAATAAAAAGTAGTCCCCGCGAAACGTAACGAGTTAACAGTATTTTAGTATGCAAACAATTGCCACAAAGTAAACCCCAGGTTACATACCTATGACAACTATGTCGACCCTTCAAGTCATTTCACAACAAAAACTTTAACTGATGTATATCTTCATTATTTCATTAAGAGTTTTACTCGTTTCTTCACCTCTGAGGCATTTAACGCTACAATTATTATACATAGCTTGGCTATTTTGATCTGAGCCTGACCTTATGCAAGAATATATTACAAGGTTCTTGCGTTGAATATATCAATTTCCGCAAGTAAATCGTTCGATATCTGTATTTCAGACTTGTGTTTGTATTACATCTGGAGCGTCTTCGTGATACTCCACGATTATAAAAACATACAACCTGTGTTGTAAACGTAGGCAATATATCGACTGTTAAATTATACTTATAAAAAGGCCAGGCTCATATCAAATTGGCCAAGCTATACCGTGCGTTAAAGCTTTCTTTGCATATCTTTTGGCTAAAATGTTTGACACAAAAACTTAAACACAAACTTTAAAAAAAGAGTTAAGTTACTAATTTTCTAGGGCTCTTTTCAGTTGTTAAGCCGCTCAATCATGCTTTTTGACAATTTTA
The DNA here is from genome assembly GCA_963678985.1 of Spisula subtruncata. Taxonomy (NCBI): domain Eukaryota; kingdom Metazoa; phylum Mollusca; class Bivalvia; order Venerida; family Mactridae; genus Spisula; species Spisula subtruncata. The sequence continues at coordinate 6,078,224 of OY787669.1, forward strand.
ACTTCCCCTGGTCATTAGGCTCCCTATGGAAACCTTAGTTCGTGTCTCTATGGGAATACTATTTTTCTCCTGTAGAAGGAATTCTAACGTCCCTGTCGTCCATTATTTCTACAGGTTGCATTCAATGCGGCATTTAGTTTTTATTATTCAATTCCATGACAGCATTCGTGTCGAGCATGCTTTCGTGTACTTGTCGTTTTAGTATTAGATGGCCGCCAAAAGGTCATTTGGCAAAATGTCCCGCAAGTCCATCAACTGATTTCGGACAGCTTAGATATCAAGCTAACCGAAAATCATTGTTGGACCTGTTTACCAATTTGGTAATGGATTTCGGTCTGTCACATGGACAATATTACCAACTTAACGTGAACCACGTGCAAATCAGGGATTTCGAAAATTCGTGTTTGGTTTTGACGTCATTCGTTAATTCTGCACGTTGTTCACGCATCTTGATTTTTAAGCTTAAAGTTCTACCAACAGTTCGTGAATCACGAGTTCGCACTTGGTGACGTCAATTTGGGTTGAAGCCGGACTTTTGCATGGAATGTGAGATTCTTAAAGGACGAGAATCGTATTTGTGGCATATATTTGATCCACTACCATCATAAACACATTTAGATATAATGTCTACGCCATGTTATCCAACATTTGAGCATAATTATGGCCCCTGGTAGACCAAGACTCAGTAATAAACATATACTAGGCATCCACTGGGGCATAATGCACTAATCAATTAAAACCCCGCCCACCAACCCCGGGGAGGGCGGGGATTTTGACTTTTGCTTTTTCAAACCCCGGGTAAAATCCTTGCACCCAAGGCCATGCAGAAGGTAAAACCCCACCAAATTATTTCCGCCCTAAACCAGAGAAATATAGACTTAGTACCGACCGGCTAAATGTCCCCGCTTTTGGTACTTTTCCCACGCTATTCCTCGTCCCTCATCGTGGGGGTCAATGCTGGTGCACTACAATTTCTACACCATGTTACCCAACATTTGCGCAGAGTTATGGGCCCTGGTAGACTTGGCCAGTCATTAATATAGACTAGTCTAGGGCACCAATAGGACGTAATGCACCAGTCAATTGAAATCACGGCTAAACCCCGGTAAATGGTGGGGATTTTCTCTTTTGCATTTTGAAACCCCTGGTAAAATTCAGGGCACAAGGGATATGTATATGGTAAAATGCCGCAATTGCCCTCGTCCTTAACTAGTAAATTTAAAAGTCACAGTTATACTTCCTGCTATTTTTGGCGAGAAAGCACCGCAGTGCGAGGACCTGTCGTGAAACCTCGGCCATTTCCGTTTGTCTCCGGTAAATACATAATAGATTCTAATTGGTTGCTTTTCGCAACCGAAAGGACCAGCAGTCCTGATAGTAAGAGACATTAAGCAGCCGTTCCATCTTAGTATTATATAACTTCGGTATTCTGCTACAACAGAGTAAAGTCTCTACGAAGAGGACACTGAATCGCTTTCGCAATCAAATGTTTTCTGTATATTTATTGCGAGGTATAGCTTGTAATATATCTTTCCATAACGCCATCCGTATCGATTTACACGTTCTTCACGTTTTTGTCGTTACCAACGTTACGTGAATCACGTGTAAACCGGATATTATATTTTTGACGTCCTTTGTAATTTCTGCACGTTTTTCACGTATTTGATTTTACGGATTGAGTTCTAGAGTGCATGAATCTCGAGATCCCATTTGGTTACGAAAACCTGATTTGAAGCCAGAATTCCTCAACACTGAATGTAACACCTCTCATTTGAAACCCAACCTGAGCCCCGGAGAAGGGTGGGTTTTTGGCTTTTGCTTTTTCAAACCCCCGATATGACACCAATAAGACTTTTTTTTATTAAAGTTGCTAATGCACCAGTCAATTGCATCAACGGTCTGCATCATCGGGGATGGACATGGATTATTACTTTTAGGTTGACAACACCCGCCATTCCCCAGGCCTGCGGGGGCATTCTGTTGTAAATAAACCCCGCCCTGCGGTGGCGTTACACATTAAAAGCCTGAAATATATTCCCATGTGTCAAAACACAACATAATGTGTGTGTAAATTGCTTAATATTACTTACTTCAGTGTTTCATATCTAGTAAACACCGAAAAATTGTCATTTGGGGGATTGGTTGATGTTTCCGTCGCACACGAAAATTCCGTATTGAAAGTTTTTCCGGAAAAATACACGGTTATACTTCCCCCGCTGTTTCGGGAATACCCCCGCAGTCGCCCGCCAGTGCGCAGGAAGCTCAAAAGTAAAAACACGGCCATTTCCACGACTATCCCCTAGGATCTGCGGGTGGGTCGTGAATGCAACTGACTGGTACATCAAGCTTGATTGGTAGCGTTCAAATTGAGGTGAGATTTCTACTTTAGATGCCTTTGGAGTTTGGGACCAGAATATCGGAGAAATTCAAATATAGATTCAGTCGTTGGCTGCTACCTGACCCTGGTTTATGATTCAAGGAGATGCCATTTCACCATGTAAAATTGGCATTGAAGCTAGCTAGCACAAACATTTGTAAATTAAAAGTGTATCATTGATGTCCGGTCACTGTCCGCTCACTAGAACCAAATACCTAAACTACATTTTAAGTCTTTGCTGGGGCCTTATTCACCAACGCTGTAAGACTGAAACTCAGACTTAGACTTAAAATTGACAACATTTATAACCACTGCCATTTCTTTGATATTAGATTTAACCATGTTATCTAATTTACTTTTGTTACCCACTGAACACGTATACACATTTGTATCAATTTGGTAAATTCATAACAACATGAGAGCTATTAGAATATTTGGCAATAAAAAATCTAAGTCTGACTTTTAGACTTACAACGTTGGTGAATAAGGCCCACGGAACAGAATACTTAACGCGTGTCTTCTGTGTTTTCGTCAACTTTTGTTTCTAATCAATGTATAGTTTGTTGTACCCCTCGCTTATTTATAAGTATAGTTATAGCATTGGTTCTGTCCGTCTGTACGTAACACAAATCTAGTGTGTTGAACTCCTCACAAAGGTCATAATGACCTTGACCTCTGACCTACCAACTTCAAAATAAGTAGGGGTCATCTACTGTTGCTCGTAAGCCTTCATGTAAAATTGGAAGGTGCTAGGGCAAAGCGTTCGTGGTTTATTAAAAGGAAACCATTTTGGTCTTACGACAGGCAGATATACCCTCGCATCAAAGATTTGATGGGAGGGAGCAAAAAAAGTGCAATGTTTACGAACATAATGTAATAAATATGTATACAAATGACTGGACCGAATAATCGAGTTTTTTTTTAATTATGCTAATTTTTAAAGATAAATGCAAATAATATTATGTTATTATTTGAAAAATGCTCGCCATGTGTGTCCCACTTACATACAATTACAGATGCTTACATCGTTGGCTTAGAATGATACGGTCGTAAGTACAAAATCTCAATATTTTGAGAAAACAAGAAAAATCTGTCTGAAATTTACTCTTTATTTATGGAAAAACAAGCTTTTACAACTTCATTTCGATCAACATGACGTATAATGTATAATTATATAAGCTTCACAAAAGCATACCAACAAATACGCCGTGTGTAAATTCTTCATCGTATACTTTTCACGTATTTACATAAATAAGACGTTCTTGTAAGTGTTTCTACATTTTGCTTTACATGGGACAGCGTACTGTACATATTTTAACATGAAATACGACAATATTTAGCTATTTGATGCTTTGCCGTTTATTATTTCGCTAAGGTTGGCCCCAATGACAGGGTCACATTAATTGGCAGAGTCATGACTTGACACAATGCTAAGTTACAAACATCTCAATTGAGGAATTCTAAATATTTCGGTTGTACATAACCCCTTCATCTCCAGTTTCACTGTTATAATATACTAACATCTGTTACATCGTAATTATATATAATACTGGTATCCACGGTCACACGTGAGGAGCAATGGACTAGGGGTAAGGCGCGCGCTTCGGAATAGAGAGGTCCCGGGTTAAACCCCCAACTGGACCACTGGTTAATTTCTCTGAGCAAAAATAGCCCACATGCTCCACTCCACCATAGTGTAAATTGGTACCTCTGAGGACAGTGTCTATTCCGGGGTGCCGCAGATCGATGTTGGCTGCAACATCCACAGGAGAGAAATAGTCTCCCCAGGGAGGCACGAACGTAGGTAGCACAATGACCAGGGGAAGTAAATATGTCAAAGGGTGTTTGAGCGGTTCAGCAGCTGAAAATAGCCCTTGAAAACTTCTACTCGACTGTTGTTTGTTTTAACATTGTAACCGGGAACCATTCTACGAAACAATTAATTAATTAGCTAATTACAACTTGGTATAATTAGACGCTATTAAACATCTGTTGGTTTTTGTCGGATAATTTGCTGCGTAAAATATTATTTTAAAGGAGATATCAAATGGTGGACCAGTTTGTTTAATATGTATTAATTACACACATGTTCATATGATATGTGTTCTTAATTTTGTATAAATAGTTTAAATACGCACATTAGATACAGTTCGTGAGCGTTCGTTTCAAATTACAGATACTTTTTAATAAATTAAAGTTCCCTGTATAATTCAGAAAAAACTACTGAGGTTTTATTTGAAGTTATTACTACTGGGCTCACAATCACCTTTTAAAGAGTTGTTGAAAAAACACATATCTACGGTGTCCCATTTTAAAAGGCCATTGCGGCATTACTATAAAAAGTCGATAGTACGATAGTGAAAACTCGAAAGTACGATGGTGAAAATTCGATAGCACGATGGTGAAAAGTTGATTATACGATAGTGAAAAACCGATAGTACGAAAGAACGATAAAACGATGATGAAAGGTCGATAGTACGATAGTGATAACACGATAAGACGATGATGAAAACACGAAACAACGATGACCGACTTTTCACTATCGTGCTTTCGACTTTTCATCATCGTACTATCGATCTTTCACTATCGTACTATCGACTTTTCATTATCGAGCTATCGCGTTTTCACTTGACTTTACCCTATGGTACTTTGGACTTTTCGCTATCGTGTAATCGAGTTTTCACTATCATTAAATCGACTTTTCGCTATCGAGTTTTCACTATCGTACAATCGACCTTTCACTATCGTATTATCGAGTTTTCACCATCGTGCTATCGACTCAAGCAAAACGTGTTCTTTGTAAGTAATATGATACCGGTAGCCAATTTATGGCGAGTCGTCTATTGACACCGTGGGGAACTCACGTGACCAGACGATGATGCTAATGCACTGAGTCAAACAATAATATACACATTTTAATGCTGATCACCCCTTATAAAATGTATTCGTCTTGGCATCCCCAGTGCCATTTTCCAAGTGCTGACAAATGATGAAGCACGCAAATCACGGATTTCTCGGATTCCCCCGTTGAAATGAGCTATTGATGTGACGAGATAGTGTGTGTCTGCGTATGCGTCTCCAAAGCATGTGATTTTGCGTGTGCGTTAACGCCTGTGCTGGTAAAGTGTATTGTTGAATACTTTTCTCAAAAACTGTCAAATATATCCACTTGAACTTTGCATAGTTATTCATCATCACAAGAGGAGTCCGTGCTGACAAGGCTGATAACCATGTGACCTATAAACATTGAGTTATCTGTCCATGTTACTATAAAACAAGAGGGCCATGATGGCCCAATATCGCTCACCTGATTATAAACCCTGCACAATTTTCACCCAAAGGAATAATTTGAACATCTTGGTAGAGGACCACTAGATGATGCTACATACCAAATATCAAAGCTCTATGCAGTGTAGTTTTAGACAAGAATATTTTTATATGTTTTCCCTATATAAGTCTATGTAAAACGGTGACCACCGGGGCTGGGCCAATTTTGACCCCAGGGGCATAATTTGCACAATCATGGTTGGGGACCACTAGATGATGCTACATACCAAATATCAAAGCTCTTAGGCATTGAAGTTTTAGACAGAAAGATTTTTTTATGTTTTCCCTATATAAGTCTAAGTAAAATGGTGACCCCCAGGGTGGGGCCAATTTTGACCCGAGGGGAATAATTTGGACAATCTTTGTAGGGGACCTCTAGCTGAGTCAACATACTAAATATGAAAGCCCTGGGCCAAGCGGTTTCGGAGAAGAATATTTTTTAAGGTTTCCCCTATATAACTCTATGTAAAACTAAGGGCCCCCCGGGGCGGGGCCAATTTTGACCCCAGGGACATAATTTGAACAATCTTTGTAGAGGACCTCTTGTTGAATCTACATACCAAATATGAAAGCCCTGGGCCAAGCGGTTTCGGAGAAGAAGATTTTTAAGGTTTTCCCTATATAACTCTATGTAAAAGCTTGGCCCCCGGGGCGGGGCCAATTTTGACCCCAGGGACATAATTTGAACAATCTTTGTAGAGAACCTCTAGGTGAGTCTACATACCAAATATGAAAGCCCTGGGCCAAGCGGTTTCGGAGAAGAAGATTTTTTAAGGTTTTCCCTATATAACTCTATGTAAAACTAAGGGCCCCCGGGGCGGGGCCAATTTTTACCCCAGGGACATAATTTGAACAATCTTTGTAGAGGACCTATAGCTGAGTCTACATACTAAATATGTAAGCCTTGGGCCAAGCGGTTTCGGAGAAGAAGATTTTTTAAGGTTTCCCCAATATAACTCTATGTAAAACTAAGGGCCCCGGGGCGGGGCCAATTTTGACCCCAGGGACATAATTTGAACAATCTTTGTAGAGGACCTCTAGCTGAGTCTACATACTAAATATGAAAGCCCTGGGCCAAGCGGTTTCGGAGAAGAAGATTTTTTAAGGTTTTCCCTATATAACTCTATGTAAAACTAAGGGCCCCGGGGCGGGGCCAATTTTGACCCCAGGGACATTATTAGAACAATTTTCGTAGAGGACCCCAAGGTGATGCTACATACCAAATATGAAAGCTTTAGGCCTAATGGTTTCAGAGAAGAAGATTTTTAAAGTTTCCTTTTTGAAAATCTATTTTTAGCCTGTGTGACCTGGTTATGCGACAGACCGGAAATTTTTTAACAACTTTGGTAGAGGTCCATCCAAGGAACATTCCTGTTAAGTTTTATCAAATTTGGCCAAGCGGTTTAGGAGGAGAAGTCGTTTGAAGAAATTGTTGACGGACGCACGACGCACGACGCACGACGCACGACGGACATCTCGGTATGACAAAACCTCACCATGACCACTTTGTGGTCAGGTGAGCTAAAAATGAGAAGGTCGATCGTCCAGCACTCGTAGGCGGTGCTCTTGTTACAAATATAAAGTTCTTCATGGATTAGACGACGAAATTCAAGTTCGTTTCAAATACTCGACAAAGTCAAGCAAAAACTTAATCTGAGAAAGATACTAAAGACAAGATTATAACTTAACAATTTTGACGATGTTTTCAAACCCATAATATTAAAAAATGCCAAGTGCGACCATTTTATCGACTTCCGTTCACAATTATACGTTAAATGCACAGGGGATTGACACATATTTTTTTTTTGTTCAATATAGCCTTATATCAGTATATATAGTAAAGGGACACATCGACTGTATGTTAGTGGTCTTTTATTTCAACGCAGTACACACACTTCAACAAATAATTCGTGGAAAACCTTTCGCAGTTCGATAGAAGGATGATTTATCTGCAAGTAGCACAAATCCGTTAGACTCTAGGGTCCAAAATGAGTCAGAAATACACAAAAATGTCACAAAATTACGCCACTTTTGTAAAAATGTCTGTTGGTCCGGCCACTAGAATACAACAACAACAGACCCATCCATGCCGTTATTACATTAATTTCACAGTGTCAACACAAAATTCTTACATCAAACGTTATCCTAAGAACATAGTTGTCCGTAACATCCAGAAACTCCGTAGTATTTTGCGTATAACCGACACAATTTCAAGAAATATTCCACGGTATCCCAGCGATATACTCGGCTTCGACCATTTTGATCGGGAATGCACTGACTTCAAAGCTGCTTTGTGATTGGTCGAAAATTAATTACTCTGAGTACACTGGTAAGTAAAAAACTTTTTTTTAAAATATATTAAACATACATGTACATAACAATGTCAACAATTACTTAATTATAAACTCCAATTAAAGTGCAAATTTATTTTATTTCACTGAAATAAGAAATAAGTGAAAATGACCTTGACCTTCCATTTCAAACCAAAACATTGACAAGCCGGTAATTGAAATCTGAAAATATTTTTCCAAATCCATATTCAGGATGTCTGTCATATCTTGGTAATATCACCAATTGTGACGTTGTGGCCACAATTTACCATGTGAAAAGCGGAAAGTTGATCCGAATTCATAGGCTACGCCAAGCGCGCCATGCTGTCAGTTTTCGATACAGCGATGAAGACCGAGGCTCTCCTAACAATCTCGCGGAATTTCACGTAAACTTGACAGCCAATGAGATTGTGTTAATTATTCAACTCCGTATTATAGTGTCATGGTTGTAGGCTTCTGCTTTTTATGAAATTTTGACACAACTTTATCGAATTGTGCCGGTTATACGCAAAATACTACGGAGTTTCTGGATGTTACGGACAACTATGTTCTTAGGATAACGTTTGATGTAAGAATTTTGTGTTGACACTGTGAAATTAATGTAATAACGGCATGGATGGGTCTGTTGTTGTTGTATTCTAGTGGCCGGACCAACAGACATTTTTACAAAAGTGGCGTAATTTTGTGACATTTTTGTGTATTTCTGACTCATTTTGGACCCTAGAGTCTAACGGATTTGTGCTACTTGCAGATAAATCATCCTTCTATCGAACTGCGAAAGGTTTTCCACGAATTATTTGTTGAAGTGTGTGTACTGCGTTGAAATAAAAGACCACTAACATACAGTCGATGTGTCCCTTTACTATATATACTGATATAAGGCTATATTGAACAAAAAAAATTATGTGTCAATCCCCTGTGGTTAAATGGTATATATCGTTCGACGGTAGCTATCATAGTATAATAGTACAATGATATTGTTTTCAATATTTTGGAGTTGAAAGCTAGATATATTAAATGACGATTTTAATTCTCGTCTTCACGCAAACATAATACGAGATTTGATCTTACCAGCGATTATAACAATACGCTTTCTGACATATCAGATTATGCGATGAAACCAGAACATATCCGAATATCGCGTTTCTTGAACATTAAAAGTTTTAAACGAATTCTCGTGATTTTAAAAGCCGTATTTAAATACCCGAATTCTTTTTAATGTCGCGTCACATGAGACGAGGGACAGCATATCAGTTGAGCAGAATTTTTGAATAATTACCCCGACTACGAAATATGATAATTGTTTAGAGGCTACCCTTGCCTCATTTACACACGAATACATTTCATTAATCCAGGGCGGATGATGAAAAAAGTATGCAACTTGTTTTCATTTAAAAAGTAAAATACAAAATGTACTTTCAATGTCGATTGGCATTCCTGTCACGGATTTCATACTGTAGGGACATAATATCAAAAATGGCGTCATGCAGTTACTGCGACTTCCCAACCCGAGGTCCAAACTCCATACAGAGTTGTACGATGTATATCATCGAAGAAAAGCATTACCATAGACCTAAGAAATTATATCACAAAAACAGCGTTTGCCATTCCCAATTTTCACTCATTCATAAGAGAAAAGGATCTAATATACTATACTGAATGAATATAAATTTTGGGAAACAAAAACTATAGTTTGTGATATAACTTCTTGGGTCTGTGTTATTACCCTGTCATGTCCGGTCCTGGCCAAGAATACACTTTCAAAATGATTGCTGGTCGTGTGAGTATCAATCGCCAACTGCTACCGAAACGCCAAAAATATGTATTGAAAATTCCTGAAAATCAGGTTTGGTCTACTAGCTTACTGCTGTTTGCAAAAAAACTATACATGTTATTTATGTATTGTTCAAGGGCCATGAAGTGCGGACCAAACCTCGGTCAAACGTGTACGGTGTAACAGAACACAATGTGTTGAACCTAAAATGGGCATTTGTTAGTAAAATGCCATAAAACATAATATACAGTAAACTATGTATGATGTTATAAAATGTTACCCATCTGCCATAACCTATTATGCCTAACCTAGTCCGGAGACCGACTTAATAATACATTTGATCACTGGGCTTGTTTGAAGGTTCAAAGGGAAGTAATTGCATGCGGAACAGTAGCTCAAGAGTTGTCTCCTATTAATATACTGTAGCTATTTATTTAATTATACTTGTACAACCAAAACGATCGACTGACAGCATTTAAACTCAAAGTTTATTATTAGCGATACCCCGGACACCGACAGACGTCCGTATATCCGACGTTCATCCGATTTCTATGACACATCTCGTTGTCGCTAAGACATGCCTTGATTTTGTCCGACATAATCAGATTAGCCCAAATGTAGGCATTCACCCGGTCGGGCATCGGACGGCAATTAGTTTTTTTTTGTAACCTAGGCATAATGACACTTGGCAGTTATTACAATTTGTGGATGCCGCCCGCATCTACATCTACATGATCGATTCACCTACTGACTGGTCAGGATAAGTCGATACTGAGCTTAGTTTTCAATAATGAATTTTGCTAAAGACCTGTCCCCTGGGGTTATATCGGATGGTATGAGTTATGTTTGACGGGGCCTTTATTCCTTTTATTGTAAATTGTCACGCGAAAAAAAGACAATATGAAGTTGTTAGTTGATGGTTCATTAAATCAGTACAATTACCAGGTCTCATAAATACAACACCACGGTTCAATACTAAGTGACTGTAGATCAAAGTGAAATAATATTTTAAAAATACAATGGTTCAATGACCCAAATATTAGTGCCTTGTGAAGCAAATCAATGAGAGTAAATACAATTAAACATTGTACTAATGAGACTTTAAATTGAAGTGATATATTTCTTAATTGGTCTACAGAAAGGTCACAATGATATCATGTAATTAAGTAAATAACATGATACAATATTTACCATTTCTATTCAAATTCAGCCTACAAGTGTAAATGTTGATGGGTCTCTATTTAACGTTACCATGGGTTCTAATGGCAATACATGATGACGGTGATCATTGGCTAAATATGTATTGTTTAGAAGAACAATTATTTTGACAATAAACATTGAAACTTGAAACATAATATTTGCGGTCAGCCTAATTGATGCCCAGGGTCGTTCAATATGTATAAAAATATAATTTTATATAATCAGATTTGTAAAATATTACAGCAAAAACTACCCGCCCACCTGTTAATAGGCATTTATTAGAATTTACAGTACTTTTGACATAAAATATTGTTGTCTTCTTGAAATATGCTCTCTCCTGTTGAATATGCTTATCACATGTCACGCCACCATTATCCATGTATATCATTTCTGTATATATTTAATGAACCTCTTAAATTACTATGTATTCTTTCCTGAAAATAAAGGTTATGTTCTGTTCTGTAACATACTAATAAGTTGAATGTGTAATTTGCCTATAGTATACGTTTATTCTGAGAATAATAGTCGTGTCTTTCAAAAATGCCTACATATGCATGTTTACTGCTTCTGTGTTACTTTGAGGGTTGTTGTGGTTGTCCTTGTTATTCATTCTTGTATATTGGTTCTTTTAGATAATTACGTTCAATGCAGCAGGTAACTTCTTTTGAGCTGTTCGAACTTATTTGTTCCTCTTTAATTTATACTTGACATAATGGCTCGTATTTGTGGTCTGTGCCACAGGTAATTGTATCATTAATAACGCCTAAAACGAAAAAAAAGTCTAAAAAAATATATTTTACTACATGTATAAAGTTTACTTTTTCCGTTGTCAAATTTGACACAGTTACACGTGGTATGTTGTTGTTCTATTTTGTGTTATGTTTTAGTTTACGAGTGAACAACACACATATTGAATTCGCGAATATAGCGAAAAATCATCCCTCGCAAAAATATGTAATTGTATAGTACGTATAACCATCCACCAGAATGCTTAGCAAGACAAAAGAAGATTGCACCGAGTTGCATTAAAAAAGAAGAATATGACGGGATTCTAACAAACAGCAAGCTGCAAGCCAAATCGACTGCTTTAAAATCATTTTAGGCCAGCTGAAAATGTGAAAATTATACTCAATTTGAAGACAATAGTTGCATTAAGGACCTTATCAGGTGTGTTGGTTAAGCATTTCAGCCTGCTTTGTTAAAACTCATTGAGAGCCCTGCATACTACACCGTATATAACTGCATGATACTTGACCATTTGCCCCTACTAGGTGTAACATTTTATAACAATACCTTCAGCGAACCACATTATATATATGTACAACTCTCGAATCATTTTGATCAATCCTGACAATTCAAATCAAACACTAGCCATCGCATATCAATAATAACATCACTTAGTGGAGTACAGTGCTAGCTTTATTATAAACGAATAATTATGTAGAATACAAGCATTCAGGGGATTGTGTTGAAAGCGATATTTAGAACATGGACATTGCCAATGGACTATTAACGTTTCTGGTAGAAAATTGTTGAAAACTATTATGATTATTGTCTGAAAAATTTCGAATGGTTGAAAATCGTGACGATGCAATAATTATTGTAAACATGTACATGGAAAAGGCTTCACTCAGAACAGAAGGGGTGAAACATGTTGATTTTGTCATAATCTGTTTGGGATAACGTTAAATACTCAGAGGCTTCCTCTTGGTTAAGGAAAAACGTGCTGATTTGAGGAATACCTTGCTACGTCAGGGAAAACATATGCTTCAGGTTCTTTGTGAAGTGACTATGGTGATAATTCGTCCGCTTGAAGCATACAGCGCCCGAGTGCAAGATATTAGCGAAATATAGACAAATTCCTTCTTCGGAACTGAAATATTGAACAAGTGAGAAAACCAGTGAATTTATATAATTTTTCCATATGGATGAACCATGAAGTGTATATGTGATTAGTTTTAATTATATTGTGGGCATTACAGAACTTTGATTTAACCTGCGGAACTCGGATATTAAAACATTGACCATGGTACTGGCTACTTTGGTATGGTGTACATGGATGCTGGCTGGATATGGCTATGGTCAGGTATACGATGATGAACGTTTGCTGCTGGAGCATCTCTTCTCACCTTCCCGCTACAACAAGCATGTTCGACCAGCCCTCAATCGATCAATGCCAATAACTGTAAGTTATGCCTAGGTCCCACTGAGCATTTTTGCATCGGCGATGAATTCCCGATTTAATTAATGGGCGCAGAAAAGCATCGGGAAAAGGGCCCTTGTGGTCTAGGGGAGGCGTCAGAGAAGTCATTAGAAAATTGTTGAAATTCCTGTTCCAGATGCCTCCCGAAGTTCATTTATTTACATAGGCTGTACATCACAGAGGCAAAAAATCTCAGTGGGACCTAGGATTTAATTAATTAGAAGCGTTCAATATGTGATATTTACCGTATAAATCAATTATACAGGTTAAGTTACTTGTGTACATAACATTTCAATTTCTCTTAATATTGCTTTACTTTCAACTGCATGTTTAGCCGTTTTATCATTCTGTTATGGTTTGACGTATTCATTCACAACGGGAGACGTTTGGTGTTTGTTATATGTTAGTGCTGGTATTGTCGTACGTTGCACAACAATTGTTGAGAAATATTTATCAATACATTATATTTTGTAGGTGAATTTCTCATACCGTTTGATCGGTCTTGCCGACATGAACGTTGCGACACAAGATGTATGTGCATTTGCAATACTCCGAATGTCCTGGACAGATGAAATGTTGACATGGAATGCCTCGAATTATGGTGGAATACAAGAAATAGTACCACCGTATGACAACTTCTGGAAACCAAGTATAGATTTCTCCAGAAAACCATCAGCATGTAAAGGCAGAAAGACAGACCCAATGATGGAAAGAACAACACTACAAAACGATGGAACCGTCTATACAGTATTTTACAAATACATGGGCACTGTTTGTACTGTAAACGTCATGTTCTTTCCCTTTGACCATCATAAGTGCGTGTTTAGATTTTACGATACCACTTATGACGCTAGCCAAGTCCTTTTGGACGCACACACTTCTCCCGATAGTTATGATGTCGATAGCGAACACACAGAGTGGATTGTAAAAGACATTGTAATATCCGTACGAACCATGCCTCAGACAGATATACGATCGTCGGTATTCCGTTTAAAGTTTTACGCATACCGACGACCAGGATTTATAATTATTCACAACCTCATTCCGGCGAGTTTTATTTGTTTGTTAAACACATTTGTACCACTTATTCCACCAGACAGCGGGGAGAGGTTATCATACGCTATAACCACTTATTTAGCCACCGTGTTTATGACAGTTTCTTTCTATGACAACATTCCCAATGATTCGGTATGTACAACATTAATGTCGTATAACCTAGTCATGTATTACGCTGCTTCATCCTTGACCTTGATTTGGAGCATTGGTATGATTTGTATGTCAAGATGGTCGACAAAAGATACCAAATTTCCAGTGTGTTTGCGCCGATGTTTGAATAAATGCAAGCGTAACACCAAGAAATCAAATTCACAAACATCGATCGTCGATAACACGGTGTGCGCATACTCGGTAGAAACATCTGATCTGAAACTATACAAACGTAACATCAAGAAATCAAATTCACAATCACCGATCGTCGATAACACGGTGTGCGCATGCTCGGTAAAAACACCTGACCAAGATGACGATATTTCGGATATTCCAACAACCGGATGGTATGAACTATCCAGAAAACTTGACAAAGTTTATTTTGTATTGCAAGTGATTGGCTATGTATCTGTAATTGGATGGAATTCATACGTTATAGGTAGTGAAACATGGGGTGCTTGCGATACAATCTAAACAGGACCACGGAACACCTTTATTGCCTGACATATGTGTACAGCGCCCAACATTGATAAAACTATTAGATGGACGATGTAAATAACAGAGTAGAGTCGTTTTTATTAAATTTATTGGATATAATGCCAGGGTTTTCCTGACACCTGATCCCGTGATTATAAACATATTCTCATTCTAAAACTCCATACTCCATGCTCAACCCTGAAAAACAGCTTGCAGTGCCGTACCCAGACACGAATTTTAGCCGAGGCAGCCTTGGGGCTGTACATGACCGTAACTACGAATTTTCCAAAGGGGTGCGAAATCGGGTCTTGATTGGCTGACGGAGTATTTACAGGAGGGGACGTCCAAATTCGTTCTGTACATGCTATTTTAAATATTTACAATGTATTTTGCGAGCGAAGCGAGCCAGAAAAAGGGACTAGTTGTTGAAGCTGACACAAATTTAATTTATGGCAAATATGCACTATTTGTCCGAGCCCACACAGGTTTTTTTCCACAAGATATTATTAATGTTCATAAATTATTTGGCGAGCGAAGCGAGCCACAAAAATGCACTCTTTGTATCAGCCCACACATTTCGTTCTCTACATGTAAATGAATGGTGAAAAATTATTTGGCAAGCGAAGCGAGCCAGAAAAAAACTATTTGTACGAGCCCCCACGAAATTCGTTGTCTACATGATATTATTAATGGGCATTAGGTATTTGGCGAGCGAAGCGAGGCAGAAAAAAATGCAATATTTGTCAGCACAAACTCGCGTGGTGTGATTAATCCTTAAAGATGCATGATTAGCCCTAGATCACACAAACTCGTTCTCTAAATGGTGTGATCGATCCTCGCATTATTTACCCGAGCTGCGTGCCACATAAATTCGTTCTCTACACGAACTCATGAAGCATTGATGTTATGTGACAAGCAATGCGAGCCAAACAAATTGCACAGTCTACGTTGCATGTCATGCAAACTAGTTATCTACATGATATCTTTAACGAGTAGTTATTTGGCAAACGAAAAAAAATGATTTCTCTGAGGTTCAGGTAGCACAAACTACTCTCTACATGACATTATTAAATATGTGTTCAATTCATCTGCCGAGCTAAGCGAGCCGAATTTATTTACAAATGTAAAACATTGCACTTCTAACCAGGACTACTTAAATTGGTGTAAAAGGGCTACGTACGTTTGCGCCCGATGCAATCCTTAGTTATGGCCATGTAGTGGTCCGGTGTATTTGTTAACCTAGAACGTTTCTGAAAGTACGCAATTAAACCACCGAATACACTTTCAACATTGACAAAATCAGAAAAATAGAATAGCGAAACGAGCTAGATAAAAATTATTTATATTATTTGAACACCATGCCAAAACATATTCTGTATTTGATAGTATTCATTTATAGATTTATCTTTGTAGCCTATAGAAACTATTTTTCTAATTGATAATAGTCACTGATACAGCTGTTGTGAAGGCGAAGCCAGCTAGAACAAGCATTCTTTTCTGAAGAGCACTATTGGCGACAGGATCGTTTTTCTATTCGAGACACCTTTCATCAGCATATCCTACGAACTCGAAGGCTGCACATTTGTGTTAAGGGGAAGCTTGAACGATTTGAATGCAAGTAAATTAAGGGATCAATGTCATGCTCCACGGGAATTCAAACAAACTCGTCTGCTACATTCTCTGATCCCTTGTTTTGGTATTGAAACGGAACATCAAGAAAATTCATAGCAATTTTTAAACAAGAGCTCAAAGGAGAAAATACTTATATGCAAATGCTTATACTCTTAAATGTGTAGCCCACCTCACTATTAAATTGATTGTAAACAGTACCATGCGAGCGTAGGGAGCGAAAATTGGCATATTAACTATTTTTACTCACAGAACATTGACCTGGATTACGGCGATATTAAGGGGATGGTGTGCCGGTGCCACTTGCATTTTATATATAATAAAGGGAAAGTGTCCGGTATACTACCATTAAGGTGCAAAGCTAGTGCCTCAAGTTGCACAATGTATACTACCATTAAGGTGCAAGTCTAGTGCCTCAAGTAGCACAATGTATACTACCATTAAGGTGTAAATCTAGTGCCTCAAATTGCTCAATGTATACTATGCGACAATTTGAGACATTTTATTTTAAATGTATTCAGGGATATTTTATTACATGTATATATTAATAACAAACAAAAAATGTTTGGTCCGCAAATTTTAGGCGAGGAAACTGCCTCGCCTGGCCTCAGTGTAGTTACGGCGCTGGAGCCTTGTTTAGAATCTTATACCAAAACCTACATCAACTTGTAGAAAAATGATCGAATTAAGAGAATGACCCCCGTGTAACAGGTGTGATATGTTTACATTCAGTAATAAGGACGTTACAGCAGTTTTTGTAACATAGAGCATACTCCAATGTTTGTAATCACGGGGCCATATATAAGACTTGGTAGCCGTTTAGTGTTTTTAGATTACTCCTACATGTGTGCATATGTCCATTTGGAATTCATTATATTCTCCTCTTTGGTTTTCAAGGGCCTGACGTACCCTCCAAACGACTTACATTGTACTTGTATATATCGCTGGCTTAGAATGAGAAGATCGTAACTACAAAATCGATATATTGAGAAAACAAGAGAAAACTGTCTGTAATTTACTCTTTACCTTTGGGAAAACAGGTTTTTAAAACTTCATTTTGGTCAACACGGCAATTTCAGATTTTCATGAAATTAGACTCATAAGAAGCGCCTTATGAAGCAGATTTTAAATATGTATGAGTCATATAAGATCGTAAGTAGTTGTAACGACCTTCTCATTCTAAGCCATCGATATATTTTTGTGACCGATGTTTAGCTTGTACCATGCTTTGTATGGTAGGAAAGTTTTTCTCTTTATAGTGCTATAGTATGTATACTATGTTCCACTTGGCTGATTTGTGAATCTGTAGTGGCCTATATAAAAGTCTGTCATCTCTTGGATGGGTACATGTGGAAACTTTACATTATTTTTTACAATCTGGAATAAAGTTTATTTGAAGAAATTTCAGTGTAAGATATTAATTGAAAATATTTATTTTACGTGAATAGTGGTGACCTATTAGATATACAGACATGTCTCCAAACTTTCAACATTTGAGGTAAAATGGAGTTAGCACAGTAAAATGCTCATTTGAATTCAATTCATCCCTCTGTGAAGAGCATATTGAAAACAATATGTACAAAGTAATAGAGTAATAAGTGGTATACAATTTGGAACATGATAATAATTAAAAAATGTACATGTACATGGATAGACATTACATGCCACTAGCATGGTTATCGGTCAGCTATTTGACCGTTCAATTTACATGTTTTTCCGGCATGCCTTAGTTTTCACAATAAGTATAATATATTATGTATAAGTTCAGACAATTGTTCACATCTCGTACATATAAGATGAACAAAGGAATTCGTGCTCAGTGTCGACATCAAACACTGGTTCCATCGGAGCTCCTAGGAGTTTAAGTGAGAGCGAGATACTGTCAAGTGATTTTATTTCATTTATATCGTCTCGACTGATGTATTCAACAAAAACGTCTAAAAAGAAAGCTCTGATTGTCTCAGTGCATGTACATTCAATAATAACATGCACACGATTTCGTCGATTTCAACAACTTGACTAGTATGATGGGTTTTTTGCTACAATATACCTTCTAAAACATCCAAAGAAAATGACGGCCGCACGACCTTTGTATGTTTAAGGAGATAGATGCCGAAGGTAACACACGAATTGTAAAAATCGACGAAACCTTTTGTCTGAGGTCGGTAAACTTCCGTTTTACTATATTATGCCGTGCCTTTATATAGACGATAACGATATGCAGTTACTTTATTCGTCAGCGCTTCCTATAGGTTACTTTCTAGGACAGCAATTGAATATACAGCGAATTCCTAAATTTGGCTTTTAGTCTGAATTTGGACAGCAGTATTAATTAACGCAAAAATGTTGTCACCGAAGTCTGTGTTGATTACTGGATGTAATCGTGGACTAGGACTTGAGTTTGTGAAACAGTTTTTGAAGCTTGCTAACCCTCCAAAGCTGTTATTTGCTTGCTGCAGAACTCCGGATTCAGCAATGGTTTGGTTTAACCGTTTACATTGCTTTTTAATATTTAATTAATTAAATTTAATCGTGTACCCATATGCTGTAAACTTAATTAATCACAATCCTTGCGCTTCAATTATATGTATCATAAGTTCTAGACTATTAATCACTGGACATAGGCATGCGTATACATGTACATATCAAATTTGGATTATTGGTGCAATTTAGCCAGATATGATTCTTTGAGTGCCTCCTTTTGCAATGATGTTCAATATCATTTGAAATTATTTTCATCTCGCAATGAACATATTGTAATGAAATCGGATAAATTTGAATTTTCAAGTTAAACTGATATTTATTTATATGGCATTGTTTAACCCAATCCAAGTAAAAATGGTTGAGAAATAATGCAAAGGTAGATATTGTATTAACTGTGTTACAGTGGAGGTGTGATTAAGTGTATGCCTAGGAGTTACTATTTAGGACAGCTAATGTGTATGTGTATGTAGCGTTTTCGTAAAATCGTCTTTAAACAACAGCATTAATGAACGTCAAAATGTTAATATAGTATCACCAAAATCTGAATATCAGTGCTGATAACTGACGGTAACCGTGGGCTAGGCCTGGAGTTTCTGAAGCAGTTTTTTTAGCTTGTCCGTACTCCAAGAGTGTAGTTTGCTTGTTCTAGAAATCCTGACTCAGCACAATATTGCTTGGCTGTTTTATATAACATTCTTAAATCGTATGACATGTTCTATATATTGTACTGCAATAGTTTAGATTGTAACGAGTTATTGCACCGCGATAATATTTCGGTCGAATGGTTACATTGTACATGGCTGTGTTGCGTATAGCGTTATGGATTTTTAGCGCGGTTATGACCAAATACATTTACATTTTTCGTCTATAAATGATACACGTTGTGTATACAATGATACATGTCCGTAGCTACCCAGAGACACACTGAGACACTTCTTTGCAGTCTCTTTGAAAACAATCAATCAGGCAATTACAAATGGTCTGAAAAAAGTAGCAGACTAGCAGCTAGCTCCCGATTCAAATTATCAAGAGTTAATATTCGTTACATGTGCAACAAGTTTATCTTGATGATTAAATGCTATTTTAATATAATTTTATCAGCCCAATCAAAGGGGCACGTTTAAAGCTTTATTCAATTTTGTTTTTGTATCTGGTGGTTAGACTAACCAATTGATGTACATTTCTATTTTTAGGATCTCAATGAACTTGCGAAAAGCCATCCATCTGTAAAAGTTCTTCAATTAGGTAACCATATAATGTTTTTGATATAATGTTGAACCTGACAACCTCTACACAACACATATCATTTTCTGCTGTGCCTATGTAGGATCGTAGCCAACAAGAGCGGCTTTAATTTACTATACGCGAATTTCGTATATAAGTAAATTTCGAGGCGATGTATGTTTTTGTTCTTTGAACTTATTATATGTACAGTTTGTATTCTAAATAAATACATTGATTTTTACAGTTATAATGGATACCTAAGGCGAAATTATGCCTCCCCTTTTCAAAAGACAAGTCCTTTATTTGGATTACCCAAGTGCAAACTTATCCATTTAACCCATATGTTGTAAAGGTTGTTTCCGAAGTTTCGAACATTCTGTTTGATGTGAAAGCGAGGGCATCTGAGCTTTGTATTTTAGTACACTGCTCAATATTATAAGTTATAACTGGTAGTATAATGTTACAGATGTCACCAATCAGGACACCATAGTCAAAGCTGAAGCAGTTGTGAAGTCAATGGTTAAAGATGATGGCTTGAACCTGCTGATTAACAACAGTGGATTGTTACTTTATCCAAATGTCACTGAAACCACCCCAGACCAAATGCGACAATGTTATGAGGTTAATGCTATAGGACCACTGATGATGGCCCAGGTGGGTACAGAAGCAACTATTATTTTATGACAGATGTATACTATGCCCATTAACGATTATTTTGTTGATTTTGTTGAAAATCAAAATTGAAGTGAAATCAAACAAAAATTAAATAATAAATATATAATTTTTTATATAACATACTCGAAGTTATTATTCATGCGTTAATAAAAAGGTGCGCATAACGTACTGTTAAAACCTTCGTATCTGCCGAAAAGGGATGATGTAAGCAGACTAAATTGACAATCAAATACAATCACATTAATTTATTTTCTAATAATTAGCATTACATTTCATTTTGATAATTTTGCAGAAACAGTGAATATAATTATACAGACTTTTTAAATAATATTTTCTTAAGCTTGTACAAATATTATTTTAATACACAGACCAATGACTATTTTGCATACACATGTATAAGTGTTGCCTCTAATTCTTGGTTTTGGCATCTTCACGTTCGTATTTGTAACAAAACACAGGCATTTGACTGTCTTGTATTGATTATATTTACCACAAATATAAAAACTTTTACAATGTATTACTTCATTAGCCTATACTGACTATTCTCCAGCAACTACTGGAATGTTCATGTGTACATGTATATATTCTACAGACGTTCCTGCCATTATTGAAACAAGCTGCCAGTCAATGTCCAAACCAACCAATGTCTAGTAGTAAATCAGCAATCATTAATTTATCTACTGGTGTAGCATCGATCTCAGAAAACTCTTCTGGTGGAATGTACCCTTACAGAGCATCAAAGGTATGGTAACGCTATATTGTATTATCTAGTCACTTCCGGCAAAATCGACCGGATTACAGGGTGCCTGATAAACTTTGCTATATCACGTCATCTAAGCATTGTAAGCAAGTGACTTGTTTATCAGGTTACCTGAACACGAGATATGACGGACTATTTCTTATATCAAAGTCGCCGTTTGAAATTCAGTACTCGAGTGTGAGGTTTCCGGTCTAAAATGAGCTGAAGTTGACCGGTGATTCATCTACGACTTATAACCAGCATGAACATGACGTTTTCAAGATGTCTGACGTTGATGTTTATCGTAACGTGGAGTGAGTTTTATAAAAGTTTATCCGGACCACCCGATAAATTTCTTTGCCAGATAAACCAGTACATTGTCTATTATTTACAATCCCTTGATAAACTTACTCATCCACGGCACTAACCTATTATTGCAAACCAACCAAATGCTTTCCGGCCAATATCATTTGGATTTCCGAACTTTACAGAATGGTTGGTGATCACCTGCGGTTTGTCTCTAATGTTTTGAGATCAGGAAATCGTAGATTATTGAGGCCAATAACACGTCTGATATGGTTTGTTTGCCCCGGGTACAAGCATCTTATGTTATTTTCCAGGCTGCTATGAACATGATTACATCAAACTTGAGTATTGACCTGAAGTCAGAAGGTATTTTATGTTCAGCAATCCATCCAGGCTGGGTGAAGACAGATATGGGCGGCCCTAATGCACTCATAACTGCAGAAAAAAGTGTGAATGGAGTCATGTCTGTCATCGAAAAACTAGAAGGAGAGGAGGGCTCAGGAAAATTTTACCATGGTCAAAGAGGTGATTTGATTGGTTGGTAGAAAAGGAAATTTTACCATGGTGTAAGAGGTGATACGGTCGGCTGGTAGAAAAGGAAATTATATAACAGACAGTTCGATTGGCTGTCAGTAAAGAATTATCCATACTTCTCAATTTGATTGATTGGTTTGAAGAGACTTTTGCAAAATGTGAATTGATCGGTTGCATGTTATGGAATTAAGTTTCCTCTTTTATCCTTTAAGTAAGGGAAACTGCCAAATTTATGTTGTGTTAGAGTAAATATTATGTGGGACGGAGGAACATTTGGAAGAGACGATCTTATTTTTTATATATTTATTTTTAATTATGGAACAAGAAAAGCGATTGATTAATAGGGAGACAATGTTACCACTGGCTATGGCACAGAGAACATTCTTTAAACAGCCATGGTCTATACTCATTATTTATATCTACAAATTATAGGCTACGGCTATATATATAGTCTTCTTTGGTCACGTTCCAGTGAATTTTACCTCGTACGATGATCAGGAACAACTCGATTATAGATAAGTCGAGATATTACAATTCAATGTAAAATACATATCGAATATTGATTAGCTTTTTATAGAACATATAAGGTGTGTTGTAATATAATATTTATCATGACGTTTAAACTATTAAATAGTAATTTCTTGTTTATGTATATTTGATATTGGTGTACATGTATCTGTTATTGCTCTTTATTAATATTTACAAACATGTATTGAATACAGTATTATATACATGTATTAAATGACGAAGTAAATACAATACTAGTATTACGTGTAATACATGTCTTATGAAGATCTGTTAATACTTATTTAATAGTATCAGAATTCATAATCATGACGATGTATTGGTCAAAATGTACTATTGTGTACTGTTTTTGCACATGTATACTTGTACTGTCGATTTAAATTATGTGTAAAATTTTATTTTTTCTATTTTTGTAGCTAAATTGTATATCAAATAAATTTGAAAATCAATATTCAGCGTTCAATTGAAGTATATGTTTTGTTTACATGCGTGTGCCTTTGCCATGATTCTCGCCATATTAGGAAACTGGTGTCAATCTCCTGAAGCATCTCGGGTAGAAATCACAAATCGAATTGACACTAATGTATTTTTTTCGAACCTTAGTTTGAATTTTAGATGAATCTGAAGTTCGATCGACAAGTGTATCAAACTTTTACTGTAATAAACTTATAGTAGTGCTTTCTGTTTTGTGATACCTATTCTGAATGATGCCTCCCAAGAAAAGTATATAAGTGAAAAATGGCACTTTTTACATGAGATTTAAAAGCTCTTGTTAAGATGTTTAGGGAGATCGGAGACTTGAATACCGTCGTAAATGCAAACAGAAGGTAGTATGATTCCCCCGAGGAATCGGTAGATGACAATAAATGCGGTTCGCATGCCAGCGTTAGAGTTGAACAACTTCGCCCTATCAGAATTATTTAAAATGATAAGATCGTAACTTAATTTAAAAAAAAACATGCACGGATATTAAAAATATAATGTTCCAAAGTCGAAGATTATGTCAATGTGAAGGTCAAAATGAGATCAGGTCATATAGGTATATGAAAAGTGTTCCAATATAACATCCATACAAGTATGAAAGCAAGCCATATAGATATAAGAAGAAGCGATCAATTTACAAAAGTAGGTCAAAGAGACGGTCAAAATGAGGTCAGGTGATACCAGTTGTGTTGAGAGTGTTCTAGTACACAATCCATGCAAGTATGAAAGCTTTTAAGCAAGCCATATAATAGATGTAAGAAGAACGATGAGTTTGGGAAGGAATACGGCCCTTTAATAAGTGTAAGTCCAAAAGTAGGTCAATGTGAAGATCAAAATGAGGCTAAGTGATGAAGGTGTGTTGAGAGTGTTCTAATACAACATCTAAGACTATATATGCAAATGTGAATGATTTGTAGCAAGCCATATATTGGTATAAGGAGAAACGGTGAGTGTCTTCTTCCGATGAAGTACAAAATCCCCTCTGGGGCATCGTCGTACAATTTAGGTTAAAATGTGACGCAAATATTTACATGGGCTAAAAGCAAATAAAATCTGGGTGTCCTTCTACAGCATGTTGGCCAGTGCTCCCTTGAAGGCCTCTAGGGAGTCGACCGTGGCGATGCACTCTGGTAGGCTGTTCCACAGTAGTATGCCCGAGGGAAAGAAGGAGTGCCGGTAAATGTCTAGTCTGCAGAAAGGTACCAGGAACTTCAGAGAATGGCCTCGAGTGCTCAGGGTTGAGGGGTGGTAGTATGTACATGGGATATCGACAAGCACATGTACTATCCTGTACACCATCACCAGCTTAGAGTGGGATCGGTGCTCTTGTAGGGGTTGCCAATGGAGGTCCTTCAGCATTTGACTGGTGCTGCTGGTGGTCCTGTAATCTCCATTGACAAACCTTGCAGCATGTCTTTGAACAGCCTCAAGTTGGTTGATGTTCGCTTGGGTGTGTGGGTCCCAGACTGTACTGGCATACTCAAGTATCGGCCTCACTAGTGACTGGTAGCTCTGTGCTTTGATGTCCTTTGGGCAGCTAGCAAGGTTTCGTCTGAGGAAGGCCAGTGAGTTGTTGGCCTTTTTCGCAGTTGCCGATACATGGGTACTCCAGGACAGATCATCCGACAGGTTGACACCGAGGTATTTTCCATTTGGCACTGTTTGTAGGTCTATACCATGGATGTTGTAGGTAGACTTGATTGTTGTCTTCTTTTTGGTGATACGGATAACCTCACACTTGCTTGGGTTGAATGACATCATCCAATCGCTCTCCCACTAATGGAGCTTGTCTAGGTCTTCTTGTAAAGAAATAGCATCTGATGTAGAGCGTATCTTCTTGTACAGGAGGCTGTCGTCCGCAAACAAGCGTGAGGTGGACTTGACTTGATCGGGTAGGTCATTGATGTAGGCAAGGAAAAGCAAGGGTCCCAGGACAGATCCCTGGGGAACTCCAGAGGTAACTGCAGTGGAGTCAGACTTGCAACCTTCAACCAAGACCTGTTGTGATCTGTCGTCCAGGAAACTTCTGATCCAGCTGAGCACGTTCCCCCGGACTCCATAGTGGTGAAGCTTGGCGGCTAGTCGTTCATGTGGGACTACGTCAAACGCTTTCTGAAGTCGAGGGGCACGGCATCGACCTGTTCACCCTCGTCTAGTGCCTTGGCAAGATCTTGCAGTGTGAGGAGAAGCTGGCTGTCCGTTGAGCGTTTCTTCCTGAAACCATGTTGTGAATCACTTAGGATGGAGAACCGGTCAAAATGTTCCATGATTTGGCTGTGTATCACATGTTCCAGGAGTTTACAGCAGACGGAGGTTAGGGATATGGGCCTGTTTGGGTCAACCTCTCGAACCAAAGAGGTCCAAGAATCTTTTGGACTTCATTGCTCGAACGGACGGACGGGTCAATCACTATATTCCTCCCGATCTATCGATTTTGGGGCATTTAAAGAAGACGTGGGAATCTTTTGTTACGTTACTTTCCACTACGTCTTTTATAGACGATGACGATATGTGGTCAAATGATTCGTAAGCGCTTCCTAGAGGTCACAATCTAGGACAGTGAATGTGCAGCTAAATTGGCACTAGATCAGCATTATTAATTAACGCCAAAATGTTGTCACCAAAGTCTGTGTTGATAACTGGATGTAATCGTGGACTAGGACTTGAGTTTGTGAAACAGTTTTTGAAGCTTGCCAACCCTCCAAAGTGGATGTTCGCTTGTTGCAGAAATCCGGATTCAGCACAGGTTTGATTCTTCATTTTCTACATGTGCGGTTCAAGAGGGGTGACAGCAGGGCTGAGTCTCCCCTCATCATTTAAATGTCAAAATGTTATTACCTCATATGTATATTTACATACTAAATTAGTTCTCTGTTTGGCTAGGCGACCATGCTAACTAAGTAAAATGAATTATAATGAGAATCAAAAGTGGTTTTTAATTGAAATTTTATATTTATAATGATTATCACTGATAAAATATGATAACCATGAATTAATTGTCACTGGGCTATTTACGGTGTAGAAAATCACTGCTTAACACCTGGAAGAAGACTTATACTGAGCGTCAAAAGTTTCGCAAACGAATTAAAAATTCTTTTTTTTTTAAATTGATAACTCGAAAGAACTTTTTACTAATACTGTCTATTTGTGTACCACAATTTTATATAGTGACAGGTGACAGATCATTTAGTGGAAAATGTTGTCCCATAATTTTGGCTTACTTAGCCTAGGTATTGAATTATCTTCCATTTATTAAAAAAACTAATGATTTCCTAGGGCATAACTTATATACTTGTAATTATGTAACTTATATATGTTTAAAATACATATGTTTCAAATTTGACAAGACTACTGGGTGAACCTTGAATTATAATGATAGCAACACAGTGTAAAAGAACCATAACCTATTTTTTATTTGTTAAATTATACAAATAACCCCCCTTTATCACAGGTAACAGTATCGTTGAAAAAGAAATAAAAAAATGAAATTGAAAAAAAAATTCTCGAAATTTAGGTTTTATAATAGGTGCTATATAATACATTACATGTACCTAAATTTGGAGAATTTTTATTTTCAATTTCAATTTTTTTTTTTCAACGATACTGTTACCTGTGCCCTTTATCACACTATGTATCATATGAATAAAGTTTTCATTATTTTTTTGTATCCAGACATTATCAGACAAATGCAATCAGATGTATGTATCTCTATTTTCAGGATCTCAATGAACTTGCAAAAACCAACCCATCTGTGAAGGTTCTACAATTAGGTAACTTAAGTAACAATTAAATTAAATGTAATCAGGTAATCCTGTTTTAAATGTCACTGTCTGAACCTGTTGATAATATAGGTCAGCAGAGAATGTATACATAAACATAGCAGGCCAGTCTGATGGCTGAGTCTGTACAGTATTTATTGAAGGATCATAGGTTTGAGTACCTCCCTGTCTCACGGTCAGGCTGCCACCGTACATGATCTCACAGTCAGGCTGCCACCGTACCTGATCTCACGGTCAGGCTGCCACCGTACCTGATCTCACGGTCAGGCTGCCACCGTACATGATCTCACGGTCAGGCTGCCACCGTACATGATCTCACGGTCAGGCTGCCACCGTACATGATCTCACGGTCAGGCTGCCACCGTACATGATCTCACGGTCAGGCTGCCACCGTACATGATCTCAACATGATCTCACAGTCAGGCTGCCACCGTACATGATCTCACACAAGCTACGACATAAAATATCATCTGCTTAATAAAATACCAGTAAATGTTAAAAACTTGTCTGCAAAGGCGGTCAGTCGGTCCTTCATTATGTCAAAGGTCAAGGTCACTGACTTTTACAATAATGTTTAGACCAAATGGTTTCTGTTCAATAACTCAAAAATGCCTTGCCCTAGGACGTTCACATTGTGCAAGGAGGAGGGTCATTAACTGTTACAATAGATGACCCCTATTAATTTTGAGGTCTATACATTGTAGGTCACAGATCAAGGTCACTGTAACCTTTACCATTTCTGACTATTTGACTGTCAAGGGGGGCATAATTTATGTGTGTTATAGCTTGGCCACATAAACATGAGCCTGACCTATTGATTAGCATAATTTAACAGTCGATATATTGTCTAGGTTTACCACACCGAGTGTATGTTTTCATAATCGGGGAGAATCACGAAGACGCTCGAGATGTAATACAAACACAAATCTGAAATACCAATATTGCAAGATTTTCTTGCGGAAATTGATATATTCAAAGCAAGAACCTTGTAATATATTCTTGAATAAAGGTCAGGCTCAGGTCAAAATAGCCAAGCTATACAAACATCTCTTGTTATTACAGATGTTGCTGATCAAGATACCATAGTGAAAGCTGAGGAAGTCGTCAAATCAATGGTTAAAGATGATGGCTTAAATCTGCTTATAAACAACAGTGGTGTGGTAGACCGAGCAAATATCACCGAAGTCACGCGAGAACGCATGAGAAATTGCTATGAAGTTAACGCTATTGGACCACTAATGATGGCACAGGTGGGTATTAAAAGATGCATTTACGGCATAACTGCCAAGTACTCTTATTAAAGTGGAGTTACTCCTATTTTTGTTGTAAATTTCTGGTTTTCCAAGTTCACCTAACTTTGAACAAAGGTACATTTGATTCTATGATCTTCTATCCCATACTTGTAACCACTAGAATTAATACAATCCTTGTTTATGGATCTAAATCCTTTTTAAATCACATTTTTAAAAGTGCATCTTGTGACATGTTTTGCAATATCACTATTATTTTGAGTTTAACTAGCTTGGCATGTTTGATTTAAGGATACATGAATATTCAATTATAAACAAGTGTTGTTTATTCCCAGCAGTTTTAGCTGCTGCTAAGCTGTTGGGGTCTTTAAAATGGCATCAATATTTTCGACTTTTATTCAGTTAGAAACACAAGTATAGCAAGCCCTAGATCCCTTACTTTAGTACTGAATAGCTGTCCTAGGCAGTGTAAAACACCATAATTACAGCAAAGCACAACAGTCATCCTTCATTTCTAAATCAAATATTGAAAGGTGAGTTAAGAGTACTTTTAGTACCAAATACTGTAAAATCCTTAATATTCACAGGGGATTTAAAACATTATTTTGTGGATGACTGCAAAATTAAATCCCCCTCAAATATTAAGGATTCTATAGTATCTGACTGAGTAGGTAATGTATCCTTGAAAATATGTCCCCGCGAAACGTTTTTTTTACACAAAAACCACAAAATCTTGTCCAATTGAAATTAAATGATTTTACGGTATAACATTTGTCTATATATTACAGATGTTCCTGCCGTTATTGAAACAAGCTGCCAGTCAATCTCCAAACCAACCGATGTCATGTAGTAAATCAGCAATCATTAATTTGTCTACTGGTGTAGCATCCATCACAGAGAACTCTTCTGGAGGAAGGTACCCTTACAGATCTTCAAAGGTATGACATCGCTGTGTGTGGAACATAACTTCAATAATAAAGCCTAGGTCCCACTGAGCAGTTTTTGCCTCAGCAATTTACTCCCAATTTATTTGAATAAACTAACTTTGTGAGGCATTGGGAACAGGGATTTTACAAATTTTCTAATGACTTCCTCAAAGCTTCCCCTAGACCACGAGAAACCTTTTCCCGTTGCCCATTTATTAAATTGGGAGTTCATTGGTGAGGCAAAAACGCTCAGTGGGACCTAGGCATAATATCTATACCTCATTTACAGCTAGTATAAAATGGCAAAGAAAACATATTTTATTTTAAACACTTATTTATTCTATACCTGTTTTATACATTTTCCTCATCTAGGACAAATATTTGCTCATGTTATTAAATTCTCATACTTTAGGTTGAGTGCCAAGTGTAACTATTCATTGTAATTTCAGGCCCAAGTCTCCGATGGGCAAATCAGGAATGGCTAGATATGTTTTCATCGTATTTTCACAACTTATGTTTCAGACTTTCTTCAAACTCAAAATCTACTCACATTTCTTGCCCGACATCTACTGATGAGGCATATAGTGATCCACCTTTTCATTTGTTTGTCCGTTTGTTTGTTCGTATGTTACAAAATTTTCAAGTGGATTGACTTTACTTAGCAAGTTATTATGGACAAGGCTACCACCGGAGCATAAGTGTTTACTGAACACAATCTTGTTTTTACCAGCGTCCAATACATGGGTGCGATTAATTTTGGGGGAAATACGGTAATTCAGCATTTAAGTCTACTATTATTCTGATTTTTTAGGCTGCATTGAACATGATTACATCCAACTTGAGTATTGACCTTAAGGCAGACGGTATTTTATGTACAGCCATTCATCCAGGCTGGGTGAAGACAGACATGGGCGGCCCTAATGCACTCATTTCTGCGGAGGAAAGTTTGAGTGGAATGATGGCTGTCATAGCAAAACTGCAAGGAGAGGAGGAGTCTGGGAAATTTTATCATGGTGTAAGAGGCGATTTGATTGGTTGGTAGGAAAAGAAATGGTGTAAGAAGCAATGTGATTGGTCGACAGGAAAGTAAACTTTGTAATAGCCAATGTCATTGGTTGTTATCTATGAAATCTTGGCATAGTATAAGGATGAGTCAATTTTATTGGTTGTAAGAATGTTGAGACATTTAAGGTAAAGTTTATAGTCCAAATAAATAAACCTCGTCCTCAACCTCTACCCATGAATTATTTACAAGCGTCTTTCCCACAGTATATCAATTGCCAAAAGAAAGTTGTTTTGTACAGGTCAATAAAGATACATTTTAAGTAGACCTTGACTTGAACGTAATCGTATTATGCTTATAAATGAAAACAACAATCAAGGACAAATAAAGATAGGAAATCAACTTTTAAATTAGGATCTGGTTAATTTGTTTTCTCTATATCTTCACGGTTTTGTATTATGTTGTTGATATGCTTTTGATAACCGGACATTATATGTTGCTGAATTTAACAGGAAACTTTGTAAAAAAATCAGCTAGGTTGTTTGTGAATTTGTTAAACACAATTGTAAGTGTATGAATGTTTTGTATGTAATTTTTGGCATTATATTTGTTAATGATTTTTAAAAACAATTGTTTTTGATAAATTTATTGTTCATTTTGGCTGCACAGTATTAAAAAGAAGACCTAGTATTAAATGATGACAAACATGTATACCAGTTTTGCACACATAATGGCATTATGTTTATAATAATATTTTTTTGAAGGTTAAAATTTATTGTGGCTTTTGTTTTTCAAGTCCAGGAGGTACTTATGTTATTAGTGATTGCATGTATAGCTTGGGAGAATTTTACTTGATCTTGACCTTTATGCATGAATATAATTATATCAAGGTTCTTGCTTTGAATATATCACTATCCGCTATCCAATGGTGCAATATCGGTATTTCAAATTTGTGTTTGTATTACATCTTGAGTGTCTTCGTGATACTCCCTGAGTATGAAAACATAACATCGGGGTTATAAATATAGACAAGTTATCACCTGGTGAATTATGCTTTTTAAAAGACAAGGATCGTGTCAAATTCGCCAAGCTATATTTTATTGCTGACATAAGGTTGTACATGTATAAGAAACGGGTTGTGTTGACAGTATTGAACATTTTAAGAATTGTATTGTTTGTCGTTATATAATCAATGTGCTTTTACTTGGTGCTAAATTTATGAGAACTTATGAGGAGCTTTAATTATATATTTACATACAATATGTGCCAGTCTTTTGTGATCTTCGTACTTCATATATAATCAGTCAATAATAAACGTATAACTATGCTAGTTATGGTTATTTTTTATCACATTTTCTTTTTGCTGTGTATTTATCATCTTTCCCAGACCACATATTAGTGGAGAATACATAATAACGTTGTGTTCGGACATGTGTCAGGATGGCTGTTACGACAAGTTTGTCTGTGGTTAAGAAGAACCATGTGTGGTATTTCAATGAAACGTCACATACTGTAAAATCATTTAATTTCGTTGGGACGAAATTTCGTGGTTTTGGTAAAAGGCAATTTCATTGGGACTTGAATTCGTGGATTTTGCATTTCAGGTTATAAAACAAGGGTCAAAATTAAATGTTTGTTGGGATTAAAGTTCATGGTTGACGTGAAACACGAAATCCACGAAATTTAATCCCCCACAATGATTAATGATTTTTCAGTTTTTCAATGAAACTTCATATAAATCATGCTCTGTCAATAAACTTCCTTTGAAGTTCAATGATTGTAGTTTGTTGCATGCAACATTATAAAATATTGTTGTTTGCAACATCCCTGTCACATACAATAGCAAATATGTATAGCCAACTTCAGATCAGAATAGTTGTATTATCAACATAGTTAAGCAAACGAAAACAAACTCAAGTCAGATTTTAGAATTTATTTAAGAACGTGTAGGTTATTGACAATACAAGTTTAGTAGTTTTTACCGGTATGTCATTTAATACAAGAACATGATTCTTTAGTACTTCACATACAATAGAAACAGGTTTTTACTTCTCAGCAGGGTTCTCAATAGCGGCAGGCTGCAGACCAAATTGACAGCTTAAAAACCATTTAGGGTCGGCTGACAATGTGAAATTTAAACACAATTTGAAGAAAATACATGCATTCAGGACCTTATCAGGCCTGTTGGTTAAGCATTTCAGCCTGCTAAGTTAAAACTTATGGCGAACCCTGCTCAGCAACACGAGGAGTACCAGTAAACATGCCTTAGACCAGGAAGACGGCTCAACCTTTTTTCCCCTGATCCGAAGCATGAGAAGCATTCAAAATTGTTCAGTTCAGATTTCAAGACAGATCGGGAATGTTAACTCCACAGAAAACACATAATTTATAAATTCAGTAATTATAATTAATTGGCATGATTTTTATATGTACAGTCATTAATTGGCATTACTTTTATACATGTATACAGTAATTAATTGACATTTATGCATACAGTACTTATATATTATTTTTACAATGACATTATATCAGTTAATCATAGCACCACATAATTATTAATACTAGCTGCCTGATACCATACACAAACATTTGTATCAAACAAGAAACAAATAATTCCCTGAAAACCAGATACTCAACAAGAACCATAACTCATCTAATATGCAAAACACAAAACCCTATGTACATAATTTGTCAAAATTAAGAAGGGGATAAAGCATTGCACAGCAAACCAGATATTTAACCAAAGTATTTTAAACAAGAATCATAACTCAGCTAATATGAATGAAAAACCCCAATGTACACACATTTAAAATGGGGATAAAATGTTGCTTATGCAAATTAGATAATTAAACAAGATACTTAAACAAGGAAAATAATTCAGCTAATACGAAAAACACAAAACCCTACGTACACAATTTGTCAAAGTTCATATAGGTATGAAACATTTTACAATGCACATGCAAAATCGATACTTAAACCAGATAGTTTCACAATGATCATTACTTAACTAAAAAGAAAATCACAAAATCCTATGTGCACACATTTCACAAGGGATAAAACATTTAATTTTCAGTCATGCAGATAAAAACATAAAATTCCTGTCAAGTTACACTGAATTAGATTGAGTACAAGAACAACAGACTATAATATTTATATAGCTGTTATTTATTTGATCTGAAACATATCTATGGTGTCCATATATCGGATGACAAGTATCTTTATAAGATTGACAGCAGCTATCAGACTTAAAGAAATATTTAAGACATAATCCTTCATGACATAAACAACAAACTTAAGGAAAACATATCACACATACAACAATGTCTATAAACTACAAAACATAAAACAAACATAAACACTAAACATTCACATTGTGGTACAAAAATTGGTACAAAAAATAACAGCAATTTCATCATAATGACAACTTAAGTTAGGATAAAATTCATGTTTCCATCATAATTAGGTATAAAAATATCGAGAGAGTATAAAATATATCATGCATTTTTAAACTGTAATAAGAGATACAACAACAAATGTGCAATTTAACATGTGCTGATGGCTGCCTGGTGTGGTCATAGAGGTTACATGAAAAAAGTATATGAGATACCCAGGGTACTGTTTTATCAGTGAGCATATATAGCATTGTGTCTAGGTTAGTGGTCATCCGCAAAAAAAAATTGAACTTGACACGTACTACTGAGACATACTGTCCAATCCAGAAAATAACACACACATATCTACCAATATTCTGTGTCATACATAGTTGTATCATTAAAGCCTTGGTCCCACTGAGCATTTTTTGCCTCGGCGATGTACTGATAAAATGGAAACCTCACAGGAAACACCAGTTGTATTATTTGAATTCAAAAATGCATAGTAATAACTATAAAGATTGTGTTTAAGTTTGTGGTAAAGCAGTACTCGGAACATCCCACACTAAACTCTAAACTTTTCTTTGTATCTAGTCTATCAAAATATTAACACAAGACAGGGTTGATCATTCAAATTTGTGAATTTTTCTCAAACTCTTGAAATTCTTTCCCTTCACTCCAACACAACTTGAGACAATGTCCAATGGACACATACATAAACACATGTAACAATATACTGTAAAATCATTAATTTTCGTGGGGGATTAAATTTCGTGGATTTCGTGGTTCACCTCAACCACAAACTTTAATACCAACGAACATTGATTTTGACCCTTGGATTATTACCTGAAATGCAAATCCACGAATTCAAGTCCCAACGAAATGGTCTGTTTTACCATAACAATGAAATTTTGTCCCATCCAAATTAAATGATTTTACAGTATAGCAATAAATAGATAAAATCATTCTATGCTATAGTCGTTAGATTCATATATTTTTTTATTGTACTCAATATAAAGCATAGTACGCCCAGGATAACATGATATTTACAAACACTGGCCGGAGTTGCCTTCTGTTGAAAACTTTCATTTTTAAGTAAATATGTACTGTCAATTCTGTACTAAACTAACACTGATAAATCGTGTTCACTTGGTTAAAACACAAATTTTATACCAAACTTTCCCACCTTTCTCGTTATCATGGGTGCATTATAGAACATCAATGTGGCAATGTTTTTCAAATAAGTCAAAATATTACAAATTTCCTGATTGCATAATTCTCATTATTTACATTATGACTGATTTAGTACTTCGTTCAAAACCATTCACGTTTAACACTAGCAGTAAAATCTTGTATCAAACACCATAATTTCAAATATTTGGTTCAGCAGGATTTTTCTAGAGGTCACCATGATGTCATGATGACCCTTGACCTCCTTGTTGTCATGACGACCCTTGACCTCTATGCCGGTGACAGTATTCCATGCCGCTGGCACAGCCAAGACGACACGGAACACCAGACTTTGTAAATCCCTGACAGAGTGAGCGGTTTGTGGAAGTAGAAGCCCTGCAAATAGAGAGGAAAAAACAAAACTTTAATACACACTTATACCTTGTCCATAAAAAATAGGTAGAAGTAAGTCAATCACAACTCACTAGTGGTCAGTTACAGCTACAAAATGAAAACAATTTCTTTAAAATCCTTCAAGAGATTCAAGAGTGACAGAGCGGAAGGGAAACAAAGTCATAAGACCTTTAACCCCTAAGTGTGACCTTGACCTTAAAGCGACCCCTCCAGAACATGCGGTCTGCACGTCGTCTTGATGTGGTGAACATTTGAGTCAGGTTTCTTTAAGATTCTTCAAGAGGTTCAAGAGTGACAGAGCGGAAGGGAAATTGCTAACGACAGACGGACAGACAGACGGACACAGAGGCGATAACATAATACGGCCCTTCGGGCGTATAAAAACATTTGAGTTTCAACATTTTCAGACGAATGAATGAACAAACAGACAATCCCTATTATGAATGCCTCTTGCATCAGGTGGTGATGGGACATAACGTGTACATTTAATTTTTTCATCAGATATTTATTACCTGAAATGTAAAATCCATGAATTAACATCCCCTCGGAAATGGTCTATTTACCAAACCCATGAAATTTCATCCTATAAAAATTAAATAATTTAACAGTATTTTAAAAGATGGCATTTGTTACCTTGATGAAGGTCGTTGTGGTGTAGAATGTCTGTATCTAGGTAGGGAATGATTAAAATCATCAAAATCTTCATGTATAGAATTCTCATCTAACTGGTCCAGATATCTCCGTACCTTTGCAACATCTTCTCTCTACAACACATCAAATAAACAATCATTATTATAACAAGCAACGCAAATTGACGTCACACTAGACAATTGTGCTTAGTCACAAAGGGCACAGTTATATAGCTTGGGGAATTTACCTGATCTTGACCTTTATGCATGAATATATTACGAGGTTCTTGCTTTGAATATATCAATTTCCACAAGCAAATTGTGCAATATTGGAATTTCAAATTTGTGATTGTTTTACATGTGGTTGATCATAAAGGATGTTTAAAATTAATTAATTTCTCTGATTGTCAGGACAATATTATCATGTTCCAGTGTATACCCCCATGAATTGTCCACAAATCATAGCCAGTCAGTATTTATCGGTAAGTGTGCTAGAGTTATAACTTAGAGATCTGGGTTGGACTCCCAGTCGCAGCAGGTCACATTCTTCCAAGAAAATTTACCATGACCAACCAACATAGTCTTTGGATCCTAGGGCCAAGCATTGTCGAGTTATTGACAGGAAGTGGTTTGATCTAACGACCAACATGCAGAACGGCCAACCTTTGAACAGCAGTACACCCCTCATCAAAGATGGCATTTGGGAAATAATAATTATCAATCCAGGCATCCATATTTTAAATGTAAAATGACAAAATATAAAAGATCTACCCAGTCTACCTGAATGTAAAATTCTATTCATAGGCAGTATCCATTACCACCATTGACCATTGTTGTTCAGAAAAGGTGTGAAACTCTATAGTAAATTTATATATGATAAAAAGAGAGTAACAAATGTCTGGGTTGATTGGTCTAGTGGATAAGCTGTCTGACTGGTAAGCTGGAAGTCGTGAGTTCAACCCCCACATCAGGTAAGTTGTTTATAACATAAATTATGTATGTTAAATAAAAATTGTAATAACATAACCATGAACTACTCACACTAGCACCTGAATTATTTAACACAGAACTGAACTAACTGAGTAATGCACTAACCTGTACTAACCTAAACCAAGCACTAACAGGGTACCACACTAACCCAGCACTAACAGAGCACCTATCTAACCTGAACTAACAGAGCACCTATCTAACCTGAACTAACAGAGCACCGCACTAACCCAGCACTAACAGGGCACCGCACTAACCTGAAATAACCCTGCACTAACAGAGCACCGCACTAACCCAGCACTAACAGAGAACCGCACTAACAGAGCACCTATCTAACCTGAACTAACAGAGCACCTATCTAACCCAGCACTAACAGAGCAGCTCACTAACCTGAACTAACCTAAACCAAGCACTAACAGGGTACCACACTAACCCAGCACTAACAGAGCACCTATCTAACCTGAACTAACAAAGCACCGCACTAACCCAGCACTAACAGAGCACAGCACTAACCGAGCACTAACAGAGCACCTCACTAACTTGAACAAACCAAGTACTAACAGAGCACCGCACTAACTCAGCACTAACAGAGCACAACCCTAACCTGAAAGTACCATGTACTCACAGAGCACTGCACTAACAGAGCACTGCAATTAACCTGAACTAACTGAAGTTACTGTGCACAAACATTATGTCGCTCACATCTAGTGGTCCGCTACCAAGATTTTGGGGTCAACATTAGCCCTGGGGGTCACACATTTTATATAGGGAAAAAAATAAAATAATCAAATAATGATAATCAAATAATGCAGAACCTTGTATATTAATCAAAATTGAATTACTGCACATTTGGTATCATTTTTATGCATATCCTCCTATAAACAAAAAAACCACTTAGCATCATCTAGTGGCCCTCTACAAAGATTGTTCAAACTATGCCCCTGGGGTCAAAATTGGGGGTCTGCATTTTTCATAGATTTATAAAAATATCAAAGCCCATGGCTTTGTTGTTTCAGACTACAAGATTTTTGAAATTTGCATTTTAAAACCCCTTTAAGGGCCTCATGACCAAAATTACCAATAGACCGGAACCATTTGAACAGCTTTGGATTTGGAAGAGGACCTCCCAAGGAAGTTCCTGCAAAGATTTAGCAAATTTGGTGAAGTGGTTTAGGAGAAGAAGTAATTTGAAGATATTGTTGAAAGACGACGGACACAGAGTGATCACAAAAGTTCTAAAATACAGAAGGAAGAACTAACTTGGGCTTCATGAAAACTTTTTAGACATGTCAGTCTGCATTAGTAAGGAATTTCTTCCCTCAGAATTAATCTGGATAGAGACTATTGATTAATCTCTTTGCAAAGACTTAAAACTGAGTTTTTGCAAAGACTTAAAACTGAGTTTTTGCAAAGACTTAAAATGAGTTTTTGCACAGCCTTTTAACTGAGTTTTTAGACAGCCTTTTAACAAGTGTACAATTGCAGATATGGTATGCTGTTTATTACCAAGTGGATATTTCCCAATAAACAAAAAGTAAGCCAATTTTGAATGTCAGACATTTGGTGCCTCCATAGCTCAGTGGTTAGTGCACTTGCTGTCTAATCTGGTGGCCCGCTTTCAAATCTGGGTATAGGTACATATATATATATGCCTGCCATACTTCAACAGAAGGCTGACTGGCAAATAAAGGCTAAGCTCGGCATGCAGAAATATAAGCAATTATTGATTCTTTGAAGACAAAATTGACATATATTTAAGGGAAATGTTAGCACATTTTGTAGACGTTTTTTTGTCATTTTGCAAAGTTCACCAATATTTAAACATTGCCAACTTCAACATAACTTTTTATACTGTAAAATCATTTAATTTTGACTGGACGAAATTTCATTGATTTGGTAAAAAGACCATATCAATGGGATCTTAATTTGTTGATTTTGCATTTCAGGAAATAAATACAAGCCTCATTGAAGGGTCAAAATTATTGTATGATGGGATTAAATTTCATGGTTGTGGTGAATCATGAAATCCATGAAATTTAATCCCCACATAAATTAATGATTTTTACAGTAACCAGTACTTACTGCATTATTTGTAGAATCTGCTCTAACTTGTTCTGTTCTCCTATACGGAGTGAATGCACTAGATGTAGAAGGCCGGGGTTCAGTGTAGGAGGAACTAGCTGTCCTTGGTACACCTGAGTTATCTTTTCCTGCCAAACCACTCTCATTTACTGTAAGTGGAGAAATTATTAACATATTATAACTACAAAGGAACTGTCAATTGTCATTCCACACTTCGTTACTGGAACCACAATAGTAATTTTCTTTAAAGTTTGATGTTAACACTTAGCTGATGTAATTTGAAGTAAGCACTTAGCCATTTGGCAATAGTATGTACCTGGTGTCATTGGACACAAGTACTTAGCAGATGCCATTTGGTGCTAGCACTTAGCTGATGTCATTTGGTGCTAGCACTTAGCTGATGTCATTTGGTGCTAGCACTTAGCTGATGTCATTTGGTGCTAGCACTTAGCTGATGTCATTTGAAGTTAGCACTAAGCTGATGCCATTGGGAGTTAGCACATAGCTGATGCCAT
The DNA here is from genome assembly GCA_963678985.1 of Spisula subtruncata. NCBI lineage: Eukaryota > Metazoa > Mollusca > Bivalvia > Venerida > Mactridae > Spisula > Spisula subtruncata. The sequence goes on from OY787669.1 coordinate 6,117,843, forward strand.
TTGGAGTTAGCACTTAGCTGAAGCCATTAAATGTTAGTATGTAGCTGATACCATTTGGAGATAGGACTTAGCTGATACCATTGGGAAAAAGTACTTAGCCGATGCCATTTGGAGTTAGCACTTAGCTGATACCATTTGGAGTTAGCACTTAGCTGATACCATTGGGCAAAAGTACTTAGGTGATGCCATTTGGAGTTAGCACTTAGCTGATACCATTTGGAGTTAGGACTTAGCTGATACCATTGGGAAAAAGTACTTAGCCGATGCCATTTGGAGTTAGCACTTAACTGATGTCATTTGGAGTAAGCACTTAACTGATGTCATTTGGAGTTAGCACTAAGTTGACTTACATGATTGGTATAAACGTCCGAGTGTGGAGGTTAACTGTCTGAGTTCTACAGGTGATAGTGGTATATCAGGAGGGGTACCAGCATGTGTCGTGGTACCAGCATGTGTCGTGGTACCAGCATGTGTCGTGGTACCAGCATGGGTCGTGGTTGTATCCGGATACTGGTTCTCATCTTCTGTATCAGAATGTATATCTCTACCTGGTGCAGGCAGGGAACCATAAAACAATGGCGGGTCTGGTGTTACTGTACGTGGCTTACTCCACCACACATAGAACCAGTTAACTGTAAATAGAAAACAATGTAAAATCAAATGTGTATTTTAAGCTCAACTTCTGACCATTTTGTGTATTAACAGTGACTTTTCTTGCTATCCAGTATTTTGGGAAAGTACCAGTACCTGTCAAATTGGGAATGTTTGCACATAAAATCCTGAAATTGGGGTACTTTACAAAGAAGGGAAATAATGCTGGTTTTAAGTTAAACTTCTGACCATATTATTAATGGCTTTTTGTGACAGTATTGGCTATACATCATTAACTAGAAGGGCTTTTACACCAAACCAAAACACATGTCTCCAAAAAGGGATATTCCAAGCTAACATACAAAATTCATGTCAATTAGGCTTGATACTATAAAAATTCAAGTGAAGTTTAATTACAATATGACCAATTTTTAAAGAGAACAAGACAGAAAAACTTTGTGACATCCATCCAGACAAACATCCAGCACAAAATCGATTCCCCTTCCCTAACATAAGAAATGAAGCATTATAAATATGGTAAATTTGCCTCTTCAGCTTAAATTTTCAAGAGTTAAAATAGGCACTTTTGTCAAATTCAAGAGTTAAAATAAAGTTTCAAGAGTCAAATGAAAGCCCTGTATGGGAGATATTAAGTTAAGAGAATACTCACCAGCACACACTATGAACAGGAATAATGATATAGACACAAAGTCGAGACTGTAGTCATACTGTATCTGCATTGTAGCATTCAATGATACCAGTACAAACAATACTACACGTGTGACTGGGGGTGACTGTAGGAACGATGCCGCTAACGCGGCAAACAGGAAGTAGGTCACATGTAACACACCACACGTCAATAATGACAGCTTGTCATCTGAAACAAACAAGTACAGTATGATAATGAGTATGAATAACCATGTAACATAAAAAAAACTGTGGTCTAAACATACTAATGAATAAGAAATAACCCTTCAGAATACGAAGCCAATGGAACCCTGTGCCAAGTATGTTTGCTTATATGATTTTATTTATCCTTGCCACCGGATGATCCATATGGACGAGGCCCCCAGAAGAGTTTAGCCATTTAATGTTTCGGGAGAAAAAGTATACAGGAGGTGTACTAATTCTAAAGATACCACTGATTCTTTAACATGCTAGGTGTATAGAACCCACACATGGGACTTAGGTTAAAGTCTCATCCGAAAGACTTTTAGAAAATTTTAGTTGGTCAGCCCAAGATTTGAACCCATTACCCCAAGATCAGAAGTCCTATGCTCTACCGACTAAGCTAAGCGGGCTGACCTGTGCCAAGTACGGTTGTTGAGGATACTTGTAACATCTTATTACATTGTATGATAATATCATTGTTGAATACTATACAAAACACCTGATTTCCGCCTAAACATTTGATGTAGGTGTCAATAAGAAAACTAATACTAGTAAATTCAATTCTGTATTGATGTAAATATTGTCATTGTAAATATTTGGGCATAATTGTTTTCTTGTAAATTTGTGTATATATTTCATGTTGATGTGGACCATATTTAAAATTGGTCTAGAACCAAATATGTTATCCACTTCAATTTCTTTAAAAGAAGTCGTTATCATTATTATCATTATTATCATTATTATTATTAATATTATTATTAATAGTATTATTATTATTATAGCCCTTACCTGCCATATGTAGTAAGGTAGAGAACCAATTGATTCTCTCATCTATGTGTAACTGCATCATATTGACCGTATCTAACAGATGGTTCACAGTGACATTCATTCTCTGTATATTTGTATACATCAAGTTATAGTAGTCCAACATCTCTTTGTGATTACGTACAAAATGTTCTGCACTCTCATCTGGTGATACAAAATATTTTGAAATTCAAGCCACAAGTTTCAATGTTTGTGAAAATAGACTCATAAGAAGCGCCTTTTGATGCTGAATTTAAATATGTATCAGTCTTACAAGGTCAGTTTTTACAACCTTCTTTATCTAAGCCAGCAATATAAATAACTGAAGAAATGAGAAAATAATTGGGTGGGGTATCTTGAGCAAAAAATATACAGCCTTGTCATATCATTACTGGTACAGGTCATGCATTCAAGAATTGTTTATCTACTTTTAGTACTTAGGGAAAAATAGACTATTTTTCTTTTCTTTTTATTTTAAACCCTGATGAAGGCTTAATTGTAAACTCGAAAGGTTGGTATAAATAAGTCGGTAGATCCATATATTTATTTAATGTTATTTTTGGTAAAAACAAGACTGCGTTCAATAAACGCTTATGCCCCCGTGGAAGCCATGTCCATAAAAAGCTGTAAGTCAATCAGGGGCCATTATTCAGTTAAAATGTTTGATAGTGTTACATGGCTTTGAACTATAAGGGACTTATGATGGTAAACGAATATGCCACATTTGAAAGCAGTGCCTTGATTGACTTCATGTGTGATCTGGTGATACAGGTGTTATGGTTCTTTGTCACTGCACTTCTCCAAGTTGCCACCAATTCATATACCAAGTTTCAAGTCAATATTTTAAATACTTTTGAAGACACGCTCCAGACAAACAATTATCATGAAAATACTGAAGGGGAGATAATTCAAAATGTAAGACAGACAGAGTTATGGTTCTTGGTCCATGCACTTCTTCAAGCTACCATCTATTTATATATCAAGTTTTAAGGCAATATCTTAAACAATTTTGAAGATACACTCCGGTCAAAATTTTATTCTGAAAATACTAAAGGGGAGATAATTAAAAGTTTAAGACAGACAGAGTTATATTGCTTGGTCATTGCACTTCTCCAAGTTGCCATCTTTTTATATTCCAAGTTTCAAGTCAATATGTTAAATAGTTTTGAAGATATACTCAGAGCAAAATTTGACTATAAAAACACGAAAGGGGAGATAATTCAAAATTTAAGAGAGACAGAGTTATGGTTCTTTGTCAATGCACTTCTCCAAGTTACCATCTATTTATATATCATATTTCAAGTCAATATGTTTATTAGTTTTGAAGATACGCTCCAGACAAAATTTTATTGTGAAATACTAAAGGGGAGATAAGTCTAAGTCCAAAATTAGGTCAATGTGAAGGTCAAAATGGAGTCAAGTGATACAGGTGTGTGGAGAGTGGTCATATACAACATCCATGCAAGTATGAAAGCTTTGTAGCAAGCCATATTAATGCTAGAAGAAACGGTCAATTTGGGTTAACCAAGAATTTGGCCTTTCAATAAGTCTAAGTCCAAAAGTAGGTCAAGGTGAAGGTCAAAATGGAGTCAGGTAATACAGGGGCGTGGAAAGTGTTCATATACAACATCCATACAAGTTTGAAAGCTTTGTAGCAAGCCATATTAATGCTAGAAGAAACGGTCAATTTGGGTTAACCAGGGCGGACGGACGAACGGACGGACGGAGGAAGGACGGACGGACAGGTGCATTACTATATGCCTCCCGATCTATCGATACGGGGGCATAAAAACTATAGGGTCTATGAACAGACTGACATATTCACATTGAAAGGATTCCATATTTTCTAGTTCATATTTAATTTCCCCGTTTCGCTTTTCATTCAACCACAATTTTAAGACTATTGAAATGATTTGTTGGTTCTGAGCTCATTACTTTAAATATGAGTATATGACCAATCAAAAAGGCAGAATTCGAAGTCTGGGTAATAAAAACATCAAGTTACCTAGTTTGTTTAAAGCATCATGTGACTTTCTCTGTATGTTGTTTAAATCTGACACCACTTTCTCATGACTCTGATGTTGGGACTTTTCTTGTCGCTGTAACTGACTCGCCGCTTCATCTAAATGATAAAATATAAATGAGCCAGGCTCTGCGATTTTCACCCTTATCACATATTTTTTTTATTTTTATATTATCACATTTTACTGTTAATTCAATCCTTCCTGATCACAAAAATGTCAATTATTTAAATGAGGGATGACCAAAAAGTGGTACAATGATGATTTTAAAAATGTATGTACAAAACAATTTTTCACCAAAATGTGTATCTGACGATATAGTATAACTGTACATATATTTGATACACTTGATTACCTCCGCATTCACCTTAGCTTTGACGTCACTTACGACGTCATTTTCGGAAAATGACGTCACTTGCGATAAGGGTGAAAATCGCAGAGCCTGGCTCAAATGTTAAAACAAGACATAAAAGTCTGATTCTTAACAAGTTGTGATGAGTTTAAGAAACCAAGAACCCCAAAGACAACAAGTTGCAGATTCTTTTTATCACATAACTAAAGTTACCAAGTCAAGACAACATCAGAGATAATAAATTTATGCTGACAATGTTATGTTTTCTCACAGAAAATCTGATGATGATACTCATTTGTACTCAGGTATATTGGTGAACATTGTTCCATCATTTGTGCTCACACAGAATATCACAGTATTTATGTGATGAAATATATGATGTTATACCTTAGAAAATGATGACAAAGCTGAATGCAACTTAACAGATACATGACTGACAATAGAAATTTATGTTATGAAAATTACTTATACTCTGACATGCCCACTGGCTCCATTCAATAAGTGTACATCATTTGTGTGAGTGGAAACTTTTGTGAGCTGTAAAACTGTTTATAAAAACATTTATTAAGAAAATCACGATACAAATTGTGTGACCATTACCCAATTTGGTTTTGATATTTTCTGTGAGATCTGCCAGTTCTTTGTTTCCTGTGGCTATCATAGCTTTCTCATGTCTTAAATCCTTCATGTTGGAATGTATCTGTGTAAGTACAGAATCCTGGGCCACCTTCAATGTTTGTTGATTCCCTATCAGGTCCATCTGACTCTGGTATAAATCTCGTACAGTCTGTGTGGTTATCATGTGTAACTGTTCCTGACCTTCCTGTGAAACAAATATACAATATATAGGTACTGTATAAATTCTTAAACATTTCTTTTAACATTTTATAGGCAAAATAAAAAAATATCCACAATTTTAAGAGAAAACGAAAAATAACCCTTCAAAACAATATCATGAGAATAAAAATGTGGCTTTTTGGAAATTTCAAGTCCTGGTCAAGGGTCAAAAGACTCAAAACCTGTACACCAGTAAGTTTGCGGTGTTCGCGGATTGAAAAAATCCACGAAAGTAAATAGCCGCGAATATGTCCAGGACAAGACAAACTCGAAAGTTTCTCGTTTCTGAAGGATGTTCATCATTTTGGTACGACATTTACAAGATCGTATTAGAAGTGTTATTCTGTAAAAATATGGATTGTAAGGGTTATAGCATATTTCTGAATAAACTATCTACATCAAAACGAGTTTGAGAGGGTTTAACAAAGGTGAGAACTATAATTTTGAAGCAATTATATAAGAAGTGAGCAATGTATGTGACAGGTTATAATATCAAAAATTTTGTATATATACGACTTAGTTTTCGCGGAGTTCGCGGGAGAATTAAAAACGCAAAAGTAAATAGCCGCGAATATGCCGACGATCAGCAAAACGCGAAAGTTTGTACCAGCGAAAGTTTCTAGGTTTACAGTATGTTTACTTACCTGAAGCTGATGTAAGTACTCTAATTGTCCGTGTGCCTGAGACATCAACTGGTTCACAGTGACCTCGGCTAGTTTACGAAACTGTTGTTGTTGTGTAGCGTAACATAACGAGCGTGCACGATTGTTGACAATCTGGTAACCATTCCATGTAGTAGGGTCCATCTTCTCCGTACATTCTGCCAATGTCTAGAAAACAGTTCAAACATATGATTGATTAATCATTATTGATAATGCTGCTTATTTACATAAACAATAAGTTATTTTATTGTTTGTTTTGCTTATTCAGGTTTTAAACTCTTTCTCAATAATTATTAAGTAAGTTATATTTGTATGACAGTTATTTCATCATTCCTGAACAGTATCCAAGGGTCCTACTAAGGAATAATGCCCAATCCTGAAAATGAGTTACAAGTCAGTTTCATTATCATTTGCAAATATACACCTTAACAAGGTTTCCAACATTGTTTTATTGTCAGAATACAGATTATAAACCTTTAAACATATAGCTTTGTCAATTCTTTGAATATCTTGCCACAACTCAAATTTTTTTGAAGAAGGGTTACAAAACAACAATGATGATCAATAGACAACAGTCGTCACTGTCGTGGCAAGCTTTGAATTTGAAGTGTACATTTTTACATATAGTAAAGTGTTGTAATGAATTACTCAGGGGTGACAACAGAGCTAAATTTAATCAGGAAAATCAAATGTGGTCAACCATTTTCGACAAACAAGTGACCTTCAACCTTTGATTCAGATTCTATTAAGAACTTCAAAACATTTAGAATTTAGACGACTTCCGGTTAAAAGTAAACATGTAAAAATATCGCTCCGTGGGAAAAGGATGAAATAAGTGCTTTATATATAATAGAATGGAATAATTTGTTAGCGATAACATATATTAATGAGGTAACAACCATGAAATAAAATTGCACTTTTCTACAAATTGAATGTAAAAAGATAAATTGACAGTTAAATTATACACAAAACCACGCCAAATTATTTTTCAAACTATACTACACGAAAAAGATAACGTGGTCAAAATGAAAAAATCAGAAGAGATAGGAGAAGAAGAAAGCAAGAAGAAACAGACGAGAAGTCGAAAAGGTACTAATACAGATGATGTATCAGAAGTTCAGAGAGACAAACAAAGTAAATCTGATAATCAAATGAAAGATTTTCTAGCAGAAATGAAAAGGATGACTGCGAAATTAGATCATGTTGAAGGTTCACTTTCAAAAATAAATGAGACGCTCAAGAATGTGATGATGAAAGGAGACGGATCACTGAAAACAACCATGCAAGACCTGTTGCTTGATATGAAAGAAGATCTGCTGAAGTCTGTAATAATGAACATTGAGATCCTAGAGTGTAAACTATTTGACAAGGAGGAAGAGAATAAGACAATGAAGGAAGAAATTGGAAAGCTTCAGAAAGAGATTGACACACAAACCGCAACAAACAATAAGCTAAGGAATATGATAGAAAACAATGACAACGACAGAAAAGAGTTCGAAAATAAAACTGAACAATACAGCAGACGAAATAATATTCGAATCAGTGGCAAGAATTTGGGAGATGTCAATCCTAGAGAAACAGCTAGAGAGTCAGCCATAAAAGTAATAGAACTGTTAAAGAAACATGATGTGTTTGATCTGTCGATGAATGATATCGACATTGCACATAGAATACCAAATAAAAAGAAGACAAACAGAGAAATAATCGTTAAGCTGATCTCAAGAAATGTCAAAGAAGAGATAATGAGAAGAAGAAGAGCCATGAAGAATACCGGTATCTTCATAAATGAAGACTTGACATCACTCAACCAGCTTGTGCTTATGTGTGTCAAAAAGAAATTGAAAGATAATGTCAGCGAAGCCTGGTCAAAGAATGGAAAGATATTTTATAAAGATACACATGATGATATACATGAAGTGAAGTACAAGGAGTACGATCAGTGGCTTGATCTCCCATGGCCAGCCATAGTTAGACAGACTTAATTGTTACATGCATTATCTTTGTAGGTAACTATACCACCGACACGACTGACCGTGTTTTATTGAGTACTCTTTCCACGTGATTCCCGTTTATACGAACTACTAACTTGAAGACAAGTGTACAGATCCGTGTTGAGATGATAAACTTGCTTGACCATTATAACATTTAATAAATTGTAAATCGTTTATTTATGTGGTAAATTAGCACATTACACATCACACTTAATACATGCGTTTTGTTTATTGATGATACTATAATTGTTTATTGATGATAATACAATTGTTTTGAAACAAGTGGTGTATAAAATTGCTCGGTATAATAATATTTAATGAAAGGCCATTCAATCATTTGATTGGGTTTATAGACATGTATTCTCATACTCATTTCAGTATTTGATGTCATTTGTTTGCTTTGGTTTATATATACGTTTTGTTTCACTTGTTGACAATATTTGATGTCATGTATATGGAATGTCGCATGATTTAAACGTGGTTTATGTATGTATAATCGCATGCTTATATTTCCCGATTATTTTTGTCACAGCAATAATAAAATGTATGCTTAATTGCATGCTTACTGTTTGTTGTTTCAAATGGGTTTATATAGTATAAGCCAGTTTGAAGCGATAGACGGTAAGCATGTGATCATGTGCATGTGTCGGGTATTGCAATGTTAGATTCTTGTACATGTATATGAAATGTCGCTTGATTTAAGCGTGCGTTATGTATGTTTAATTGCATGCTTACTGTTTATTGATTTAAATGTTTACCATATCAACGAGTCATACTTAAATATATTCATTGTCATACCTAAATATATTTCCCGATTAATTTGCCATAGCATTAATACAATGTATGCTTAATTACATGCTTAATGTTTAATGAATGAAATGTTTATTGATTTAAATGTTTATTGATTTAAATGTTTTGCATATCAATGAGTCATGCTTAAATGTATTCATTGATTAATTTGTCATAGCAATACTACAGTTGTGCTTAATCACATGTTTACTGTTTACTGATTTAAATGTTTGTATACCAACGAGTCATACTTTAATATATTCATGAATTCATTTGCCATAGCAATAATACAGTTGTGTGTGCTTAATCCCTTGTTTACTGTTTATTGATTTAAATGTTTGGCATGTCAAGGAGTTATACCTATATATATTCCTCGATTAATTTGTCATAGCAATAATACACTGTATGCTTAATTGCATACTTACTGTTTATTGGTTTAAATGTTTAGCACATGGGTGAGTCATTCCTAAATATATTCCCGGATTAATTTGTCATAACAATAGTACAATTATGCGAATTAAATTATATGCTTAGTGTTAATTCATTTTAAATGTTTATCACATCAATGAGTCATACTTAAATATATTAATTGAAAGGTCCAGACTGATCTTTCTTTGGGTAAAGTGAAAGAACTCGGGTATATCTTCATGTATTGATGCAATTATTGATGATAGTTTGTGTTAAGAGTATGATTTGTCTAATCATTTATTATCGTTTATTATTGATTTTGTGCTCCAAATATGTTTAGTGTTAATAGATATATATCTTAAGTACATCAATACGTCAGATTAAAGTAGTTATTTTAAATAGATGGTTAAAAAACTGACTTTGCAAAAACAGAACTGCCTTGTAAAATGTATTCTCTGTATTACTCTATTTGCAATTGTATCTAATTGCTCTGTAATTTTCTATTTGTAAAATAATTACATGCTTTTTACTTTACTAGTTTGCATGTGTATAGTACGAGTGTACTGCGTTTGTTCATATATGAGAGAATGCTTTATGTTCCTTGTAAGTGTTTTAACATGACATGCTCCAAATATGTTTAGTGTTAATAGATATATATCTTAAGTACATCAATACGTAACATTAAATTAGTTATTTTAAATAGATGGTTAAAAAACTGACTTTGCAAAAACAGAACTGCCTTGTAAAATGTATTCTCTGTATTACTCTATTTGCAATTGTATCTAATTGCTCTGTAATTTTCTATTTGTAAAATAATTACATGCTTTTTACTTTACTAGTTTGCATGTGTATAGTATGAGTGTACTGCGTTTGTTCATATATGAGAGAATTCTTTATGTTCCTTGTAAGTGTTTCAACATGACATTGTTTAAAGGGTGTATGGCTGAATTATGGTTACACATGACTGGTGAGAAAGATAATATATTAAAGATATACCACCATAACGGTATTTCCTGACGTGTATTTATCATAAAGTATATTTTAGATCATATAAGGAAGTACTAGCAATCTTTTATAAATTGACATAAGAACTCAATATTGAATCGATTAACCAGTTATGATATTACAAATTAATCATTTTAGAAATGTATTATCTACATCTATTTTACCTCATATGCAATACTTTCCTTTTCTACAGGTTTTGTTATTTGTTCTATATAATCAAGAAGGCAATAAGGTTTCATTATAGAATCGATTAACCAACTATAATATTGCAAATTAATTAAACTACATGTATTCCTATTGAAATGATTTTTCCCACAACCATTTTCCCTTTTATTCAATCGTTTGACTTTCAACATATTTTTGTTATTTGTTAAATACTCAATCTTTGTGACAATGTTTGTTTCTGTATCTATTCTTGCCTTTCTGGTTCTGGTAGGGGTCATCTCACAAATTATTCTATACAAATCCAAATATGGGTGATATTTCTATTTTGTCTTTAAATTGTAGAGGCCTTCAAGGTACTTTAAAGAGACTCCAGGTTTTTCAGTACTTAAAAGAAGCAAATTGTGACATTTCGTGTTTACAAGACACTCATTTTAATGAGGATCAACTTAAAGACATTTATACTGAATGGGGATCGGAGTGTATTTTAAGCAGCTGCTCCTCCAACTCCAGAGGCGTCGCTATACTTTTTTCGAAACAATTAGAATATAAAATTCATAACATAAAGTGTGACAAAGATGGAAATTATGTTATACTCGATATTAATTTGGGGGAAACTAGATTGACTTTAGCGTCAATATATGGGCCTAATACTGACAAACCATCTTTTTATGAAAATATTTTTGAAGTAATTGATAGTATGGAAAATGAAACCTACATGTTATGCGGTGATTTTAATTTAGTTTTAGACCCTGAGTTGGACTACTGTAATTATAAACATATAAATAACAAACTTTCGCGTCTAGCACTATTAAATGAAATCCAGAATAGGGAACTTACAGATCCTTTTAGATATAATTATCCCGATACAAAACGATACACATGGCGAAGGACTAATCCATTACAACAGGCCAGACTCGATTTCTTTTTAATATCCCCGCTTTTATTAACGAATGTTTCTGATATACTAATTAAACCAAGTTTTCGATCAGATCATTCAATTATAATCTTGAAACTCAACTTTTCAAAGTTTAAACATAAATGCGGTCTATGGAAACATAACAACTCACTGCTAAACGATATAGACTACTTGAATGTAATCAATGAAACAATCAATGAAACTATCAGACAATATGCTCTGTCTGTCTACAATATCGATACAATTCTTGAAAATCCTCCCTTGGACATACAATTTACAATAAATGACCAACTATTTTTAGAAACTTTACTTATGGAAATACGCGGAAAGTCCATCTCTTATAGCTCGTATAAAAAGAAAAATACAAATCAAAATGAAATTAATATAAAAAAGAAAATCGAAAATCTAGAAAACCCTCTCTTAGAAAAAAATATAGACACGTTAAACCAATTAAAAACCGAACTGAAGAATATTCAGGAAAGTAAATTAAAAGGTTATATGGTGAGATCGAAAGTTGACTGGGTTATAAATGGAGAAAAACCAAGCAAATTATTCTGCAATTTAGAAAAATATAACTATACAACAAAAACTATCAACAGACTTGTTAAAGCTGACGGAACCGAGTTAACCGATCAAAAGGATATACTGAACGAAGCATCGTATTTTTATAGAGAACTATATTCTAAAAAAAAAAACGAGATAGACTCGGATATTTTTAACAATTTTATACACGATATAGATATACCTAAATTGACAAATGAAGAATCAAACTCAATAGAAGGTTTAATTACATTAAACAAATGTTCAGAAGTCTTGAAAACTATGGCTAATAATAAAAGTCCTGGAACGTCAGGATTCAGCTCTGATTTTTACAAGGTTTTCTGGAAAAGAATTGGTATTTTTGTCTGGAAGGCGCTAAATGATGCTTTCTTATCAAATTCATTAACGATCACACAAACTCAAGGAATAATAACATGTATCCCAAAAGGTGAAAAACCAAGACAATTTCTCAGTAATTGGCGTCCAATTACACTTTTAAATAGTGTTTATAAAATAGGTTCTGGGTGCATTGCGAATAGATTAAAAAAATATCTTGAAAAATTAATAAATACTGACCAAACCGGTTTTATAAAAAATAGATTTATTGGGGAAAACACGAGACTTATATACGACTTAATGAAACATACTGAAATAAATGATATACCTGGATTATTATTACTAATTGATTTTGAAAAAGCATTTGATTCTCTATCGTGGGAATTTGTACAGAAAAGTCTAACTTTGTTTAACTTTGGAAATGATATTAAAAGGTGGTTCAATGTATTGTATAAAGATAGTGTTTCAGCTATTACACAGTGTGGATTTTTATCCGACTTCTTTAAAATACAACGTGGTTGTCGTCAAGGTGACCCGTTAAGCTGTTACATCTTCATATTGTGTGCTGAAATTCTGTCCTTGAAAATTAGATCAAATAATAATATCAAAGGTATAAAAGTGAATAACGTAGAACACAAACTGTCACAATTTGCAGACGACACAACGATTATCCTTGATGGCTCTTCTGAATCTCTCAACGAAACCTTGAACATATTATCAGATTTTACATATCTCTCTGGACTCAAAGTAAATTTTGATAAAACCAAAATAGTCTGGATAGGTAAACATAAATATAGCTCTAACACCATCAAAACAAAATGGAAACTGTCTTGGAATCAAAGTAGTTTCGAGATGTTAGGAATAAAATTCCACGTAGATCTTGAAAAGATGATAGAACTTAATTATACAAATAAAATACTTAAGATGAATAAAATATTAGCAAATTGGAAGCGACGAAACCTAACTCCCATCGGGAGAATCTTAATAATTAAGACTTTAATACTATCTCTTTTCAACCACCTATTTACATCCCTTCCTAATCCTCCTTTTGAAACTATTAAAACTCTAAACGATACATTTTCTGAATTCGTTTGGCAGGGTAAAGCTAGAATAAAGAAAGAAGTTTTGAAACAACACTATTCACGAGGAGGATTGGGAATGGTGGATATATTCGCATTTATATGTTCTTTGAAAATCTCTTGGATAAGGAGAATTATACAAACCAATAGTAAATGGATAAATATAGCAAGTACGCTATTTAGCATTGACAAATTAATAAAATGTAGCACTCGTTGCCCTATACTAATAGTAAATACATTAAAAAACACATTTTGGAAAGATGTGTTTAAAGCGTTAGTTAAGTATAATGAACATCAGCCACTTAAGGAAATAGATTTATTAGCCTATCCTTTATTTTATAACCCTAAAATCTTGGTAGGGGGCAATACTATATTTTATAAAACCTGGTATGAGGCTGGAGTGCAAACAATAGGAGACCTTATGAATGAGGACGGTAACGTACTAAGTCTAGAGGAATTCAACCTGAAATTCAGTCTCCAAACTAACTTTGTTCAATATTATGGAGTAAAACTATCTGTAAATAAATGCCTATCAGAATACAAAAATAAATACAATACAATGCTTATTAAACCATTCATTCCGCCGTGTTTCAAAGACATTCTAAAATTTAAAAAAGGTACACAACCTATGTACGATATAATGACACAAACTCAAGTAATGCCACCGAGCAAATCAAAATGGATGGAAAAACTAAATATGAATTTTGATGATAAAGATTGGTTCGCAATTTTTGCTATACCGTTTGAAATTACAAGTGATTCTAACATTCAGTGGTTCCAATATAGAATAATACATAGAATCCTTGGAACTAATTCATTCTTATTCAAGATAAACATTAGGCAAAACGAACACTGTTCTTTTTGTAAAACATCATCAGAAACAATTGAACACTTATTTTGGCACTGCCCAGTAACCACACAATTTTTAAAAAATATGTGTTTGCATAATACAACTGTTACAAACTATTTAAATAGAGAAAATTTTATCCTAGGAATACGAGACAAAAACAAAACAGCCTTAAACCTCTTATTCTTCTACACCAAAAGATTCATCTATAACTGTAGATTAAAAGATACAGTTCCCACTATTAATTACGCTAAACACTATATCAAGTACCAATACAACATATTAAAAGAAGTAGCTATTAAGAATCACACCATCAACAATTTTAATGATACTTGGAATGACATAACCGGACTTTTCATATGAATCTCCAGATAACACACCTATACAAATAAACAAATAACATACCCCAAACCGGAACCAGAATATTATAAGAAAAATATAAGAATGTCACATTGTCAAAGTTGAGTCCTTACCATTTTCCCTAAAAACTGAGGAGAGAGTGTTAGTTTATATGTATCATATGCACCATCTATTACTATACATGTATTTTATATAGCAACATGTTTACAATGTGTAAAATTGTTTAATATTTCTGACATTCTGTAAATTTGACAGTGCAATTATGTGTAAACAACTATACATTATACATTGTGTCATAATTATGTACTAATCCAGGTATTCACTAACTCAGAACTTGTAAGGTGTGTACTGGGATGTCCTCGACCCAGACACACCTATTGACGAGGAAAATAAACTAATACTCCACCTCAAAAAAAAAAAAAAAAAAAAAAAAAAAAAAAAAAAAAAAGAACTTCAAAACAGACTCAATTGACCATGGATAACTTTGCCATTTCACAAGATTTTTTTCATCAAATAACTATTATTTTGGTCAGAAATCATGGTTCTTTCAGGATATGCAAGTCCGACATTGCGGATTAATCCGGAAAATTGATGCGAGTCCCTGATTACTTCAGACACCTACTACATTTACATACCATTTCATCTGTACATGTATACGTTGGTCGATTCTCTGTCTCAGACTGACAGTTAAACAACTGTACAGACAACTTGCCTAGATCTTCCTCTGATAACTCGCCACATTTCTTTCGCAGTTTGGATACAACCTGAAATAAATAAAGGTAAGACAATCAAGCCACAGATCACTAAAACTAAGGATAAAACTGGTAAAAGTAACGCTAAATGCGACTAGATAGTAGGTCTGGACTTTGTTATGACCGCATTCAAATAATGTTGATCCCATGGAAAACAGTGAAATGGACCCTTTCAAACAATCAACGGAATTGATAGTATTTCTTGCGAAATATTTTGTTTTTGGTTTATGGGTGGCAAGGTGGTCGAGTGGCAAGATGCTTGACTCCTGTAAGAGGTCCTGGGTTCGATTCTCGGCCAGGACACTTGGTCATTTCAGAAACGCTATTTAGTGTTTCCCACCCAACTAGAGATGATCCTGGTTGGTAACCCAGGGGTAGTCTTGCGTGTATCGGTGCTTTACACCGGGCACGTTAAAGAACCAAGGAATCTATTCGAAACGAGCTAGGGTATCGCACCCGGATTCCTTGTATCTCATCTCTGTCTCTAACATTTGCGATAATGCCCCAGAGTGGGCCCTGCAAATTATATGGAAGAAGAAGTATGCTGGTACAGGGTGTAGATAATTATTTTGTTGAAAACATGAGTTTTATGACAAAAGGAATGTGACCCAATCTCTGATGCCCTCCTATTGAGTTCATGATAAGAAACGTCTTTGATAATGAAATAGAATGATCATTGTCAAAGTGCTTGCCATGGACTACAGATACCTGAACCAACACATTCAATTATTCATGAGCCCAAGGCATAGCCAAGGCGCTATTGAGCACTTTTTGGAAGGGCTTTTCAATGTCTATGCAACGACATGCTATCAGGGAGCAGTGTTTGACAAAAGCATACCATTCACTTCCTAAACTTAAGAAACAAATGGCTTCCGGTCGGTAGTGCAAGGCTAAGCAAACGGTTTGCTAGCGGCAAGTGCTCTCCGGAAGCATATTAATTTTTTCCTTTGTCCGCTACATAGCGCTTTTTTTAATTGAAGCAAGCCGCTGCTTAGTCAGTCAGTGTAGTGCTACCCGACTCAACCGAGCGCCCCTTTGGTCCTTGCTTATGCAACGTGCTCCTGGTCTGTTGGTAGCATGAATTAATTTTTTATTCTAATACAACATACAATATGGTTGCACTTGTCCAGCTGTGAGAGATTTTCGATGACATCTTTCAGCATCAAGAATTTATCATCGGCAGTTTGCACTTCAAATTTCAGAGCCGAGGTTCGGACAACGCCATCATTGTGGTCCCCAGATTTCCCGAACAGCCACTCAAATATACCGTCTGATGGACTGACCGTAAGAGCAACATAAATCACAGATAAAATACAAAGTTTATGGTAAAATGATCTACGCATCACGAAGAAATAAATAAAATAAATTTTCTAAAATTTTCAAAACATTGCAACGGCTCGCGTAAGAATAACACATTTGTAAGAATCAATCTTAGGTGTCAGACTACTAAATTAATTTAAACAAGATGTTGGTGTGGCGCAAGATCGCTCACCTGTGAAATTTTCACAAAATAAGCAAAGACGTTCATACACTGGATTTGAAAGTCATCGACTTTACCGAAAATCGTGGATGATCCACAATTCACTGCGCACGCTTCGGTAATTATCGACCGTTTCCGCTAAACCTTGATTTTATCGCGTTCGGTTAACTCCGTTAATTTCCGCCGATATTGTTTACGAAAACGGCCATCTTTAATGGAGTGGGCAGGTGGTTTAAATGTCTAATATTATAATCGACGTTTATTGAGAAAAAATTGCTATTTGATAGAGTATTAACATGTTTAGGCCTATTGTCATTTGAAATGCTTTATACACCGAAACTTCGATTAAAATAGGAAATTATTATGTTTTTCAAACATTGATCACGAGCAGAAATACGAACGAAATTTGGATTTGAACGCCCGAGTAAGACTTCAATTTTACCCCCATCAACTAGAAAACGAAGTTGTTTCATTACCACAAGTATTTTCAAGACAGTCCAACGATTACAAAAATTAATATTCCATAAAAATAGCGAGTACGATTAGCTCTAAAAGAATAAAAAACAAACCGCATAATTTGTTGCGGGCCGATTTGTCGGTTCGAAAACTCCATTTCGATAACTCGCACAAATCTGAGGTTTATTTTAATATAGTGGACGTATCATACAAAATATTGTAACTTAAACATAGAATACATATTTTAGAGTCAGTAAATGCCCACATTTGTTCAATTCGACGGAGGATTAAACATTAAAACCTCTTATCTAAAACGAACAAAAATATTTTTTCATCCGAAAAATCCAAGATGGCGGATAGCGTCTTCTTCAATCGTGTGACGTAGGTAGATCACGTGACTGATAATCTCGGGTCAGCTAATCAGAAATGCTCTAAGAAATACTCTACTTTCATATCCAGTGTATGAACGTCTTTGAAATAAGGTAGTAAAATTAAATTGTATTTGAACCCAGACAACAGTATAGCTTTATTATGGTTTAAGACTTTAAGAATAAACTGTTTTCGAAGTGTTATCAATATAACATGATCCCCTGGACAAAAGAGATGCATAGTGAATTCTATCGAGTGCCCAAGTTTAGCAATTTATCTACAATGTACTGGACTGTAAAAAAAAATAAGCATTTAAAACATAGCTAGATCAGTGTGGCCATACTACGTGGTGTGTGACGTCATTTTGTGGTAAGACTGGCAGCCAAATAGTTGCGACTCGGAGCGAAAAAGTCCTGTAAGTATCTAAATATCCACTCGATTTTAGCCGATGCTAAGTGAAAAATTGGCCTTTATCCCAGGTTGTTAATACATAACCAAACAAACGTTTACCGATATCAAACATTCGAGTCAAATGCCAAACTCCAAATTGGAGAGCTTAGACCGCAAGCCAATTCACATTTCATCAAAATATTCGTTGTATCCGACATTTACCAGTGTTTTTTGCAGGAAGCCCGGTCACTAATTTTAATATATGTCGGATGAAGATATTGGGCAGAAATTTCCAAACAGTCGTATTTTATCAGTTAAGACCACAGGCCAAAATCGAAAACACGATTTCGGACATAATTGACCATGCATTGACCGGAACTAACTACTGTCAAACACTACTCAACAGCACTGCTAGGAACTGTTAATTTTGCAAGGTCGTCCTGAGTTCAATACGAGGCCAGTTCGGAAATAATAAGAGGCCCACCGTCTAAATCTCTTGGGTCGAGACACGTAATAACGTAGTCTCAGCGTCGATTCTCCGGGAGTAGGAATCGATGAGGTTGACGAATTTAAAACTGACTTTTCGGTTGAAACTTACTGTAAAATGATTATGCCACCACGACACAGAGCCGTCTTTAGCAAATTTCGATGTGGGTGGCTCCCATACGTATAGAGACTGGCAGATACGAAGACATTCCGATACATAACAGAAAATGTTCATTCTGTGACATCATTGAGGATAAGAAACATGTAATACTTAATTGTAGTTCTTACTCAGATTGGAGACACACGCTGTACACAAAAGCAACTTCAACTGATTATATTTTTTTGAATAGGTCAGATATGGATAAATTGTTTTTTTCTTTTCAATAATTCAGAGAAGATACGGATAAGTGCCAAAACCTACTACATTATTTTACAGCATCGTTCTTTTTATCTGTGTAAATAATGTCCGTATTTGATGAAATTATAATACACTGAGCGGCAATGAAAACGCAACACTTACATAATAAGGCATAACACGTTTGATAAGTAGGCAAGCATCGCAAAATTTTGTCATATAATAGATATATGCAAGTGACAAATGAATATCACTTCCAATCAGAAAAATTGTTTAGCAACATAGTTTTGTACAAGTTGTTTTGGGGTCAGTATTAAACAGAAAGTCGCATGTTTTAATATTTTATAACCACCGTCTAGAACGTGTGCATCTACGACGTATTAATCGTATAAAACATTCGTGGAACGCTATTCGGATGCTGTGGCGTTGTTGCAGAAGGGCTATGTGAAGTTCAGGTACTGTTAAGGGACCTATACACTATTTCGCGCACAACCACTAAAATAATAAGAACTTGCTCTATTATAGCCTTGGTGGATTTTCTATGGTCCAAGGGAGATAATCGTGGAGTAACAAATTGAGTAAATAATTAACTTGCAAGTTTCTTTAAAACACTGCTTCAAATTTAGTGGCTCTAAACGCATATTCGACACTGCTCGTTTTGAGATTGATATAATTGTATTACATTTGTCCAAAGGATGGTGAAAGTATCACAATTTGTTAATGGAAATAAATTGCATGAACGCTATAGGTATGCTTTTAAGACTGATTATTGCAATCATTGGAGAAAAATACGCTATTGAAGTGCGTGCTTAATTTTAAAAGCACAATTTACGACTAAATATTTATGTACATCATAACTTGAGCATGTAGACTAGTTCAGTAATATCCAGTACTAATATTTAGTGTAAAAGTTTGGTGATTAATCTTTAAAAGTGAGGATAATTATCCAAGAGTTATCGCACTTGACTTATAAACATATTTCTTGCATCCTATAATTTCTAATGTATTTTTTTCTTTCTTAAAAGGTGTATACGTGTATACATATATATATATATACACGTGTACGTATCGTATGTGTACAAACTTGTGTTAAATGAATGAAATAATGACTTCGGGAATTTAAATCAACGAAACTTTGATGTTTAGTACGGATACCACACACTGGAGCATAGCGACCGATTTTACGGAGTCTTTTATTGACATATGCACCCTGTTTTCGACTAGTTATTTTGTTTTTTCAGCTAATCCTTTCATATTCTTCAAAATGCTTGCACGATATGCGAGCAAATCTCTAGCCACCCATCAGCACGCGGGATTTAAGGCTATTCCGCTATGGACGAGTGATTCTTAAAGTATTTTCACGGACAAAGCTGAATTCTGTAGATAACATAGATCTAGTTGAGCATACAAAATTTCAATGTTATAAGTTAACGGATTACGGAAATATTCAAGTTTAAAAAGTGTTGCGTTGTCATTGCCGCTCAGTGTAGTTTAGTTCGTCTGAAGAACAGTTGTTAATCGAATTAGAACCAATCTGATTGGTCCTAAATAGATTTCGTAAGTCATTTCTTAAATATGCGCAATAGTGCGCGATAACTCTCAGTATCTTATTAAATTTCTATTTTTTAATTCATGGCGTCAATTCATGGTCTAAGGTGATGAGCCGCCTTAAACATATACTATGTTAAAATGTGTAATATCGGATTTTTACATAAGGTACATGTACCTTAATTGTGATAATTGGATATTTTTATTATAATGTACATAATGTCTCCTAAAACTCTCAATAAGAGTGGCTATATATGCTTTGTGTTTTATGTTATGTTCAATATTATGATGTTAATATATATGAGACTCTAACAAAAAAATCAATATATTTAAATGTCAATGATAACTTATGTGCACGTGGTTCACGGTCAGACATTGGTGATTTTTGTAAATGACTGGACTGTGTTCTCTGTCGATTGGCTTATATGAAAAAACGAAATCTGTTGAGAATATGAAATTTGGAGCTCACTGAATCCGTTCAGGTGCGTACACACTGTAAGTTTTGGTGTATAAGTCGAGGATGCACGCTTTGCCACGTGGACGTCATGCCCATACATTTCCCTCATACCGCTTGGTAACAACGAATGCGTACATATTGAGAAAATGTACGTCAGAGGCGTACTACACCTAAATACTAAGAATATCTTGACTTATAGGTCAAGATTTATACATCAAAACTTACTGTGACATTGATATCGAGAACGGAAATAGTACATGCCCTGCACGAGGCCCATGTGCACAAAAGCCAAGTCGTTAACTGCTCACATAGCATACAAATACAAATTTTGACATGGAAACATAGGATACATTTTTGTAACCTTACACTGTAAATTGCGTATCTAATTGGAATTAAAGGATATAAGTTAATTTCCAAAGTAGCTATACATGTATACACACAACTTAATTATAAACTACACAACATACATTGCTATCATGGCAAAGAGGGGTTCGAAAGATGGCACAATATACTAGTAGTACTCTATAAACATTTATTTGCACGTAATTGCATAGTCTTCGTCAAATTGATTTATTCAGCGTCATGACTGTGTACTTCAGTCGTTTTAGGCACTTTACTGTTCAGGGTCACTGTTAACCTAAACATACTTTGTCATGGGCGTAGGAGCGTCTTCTATATCGGAGGGGTGGCTAACATATCGCTGGCTTACAGTGAGAAGGGCGTCATCACAGCGTCGATATTTTGAGAAAACAAGATAAGCTGTTTGAAATTTACTCATTACTTATAGAAACAAGCTTTTACAATTTCACTTATATCAACATGACAATTAAGTTCCGATTTTCATGAAATTTGGCTCATAAGAAGCGCCTCATGCTGCAGATTGCAATTATGTTTCAGTCTTATAAGTTACGACCTTCTCATTCTTATCCAGAGATTTGTGGGGGACATACTAAACAGACCATGGAAAAAAGAAAGAAAGAACAGACATTATGTATTCTGAAAGTATTGTCTTTAATACAAATATACCCAGTTACCGGACGCTGATTTTCACGATTGTTAAAGTACACGCACATATTTACTAAGTCTGTTTATATTTTGTTAATACGGATTAAAAGGCCACTGACCGGGTAGTTAGACCACTTTGACCTAAGACGGATTAATCTTTAACAAGTTATTTCCGTATTTTTTCACAATTTAATCCTTCAGAAGAAGCCAAAGGTTAAATTATACTGATCGGGTTTAGGGACATATCTCAGATAAATGTACTCGACAAGTTGAAAAAATCGTGTACAGTACAACCTCTGTAGAGAAACATCCTTTGGGAACTGCAAAACGATGGCTTAGAATGAGAAGGTCGTAACTACAAAATCAATATTTAGAGAAAACAAGGAAAACAGTCTCGACAATCACTCTTTACTTATGGTAAAACAAGCTTTTAAAAAATCAGTTTGGTCAAATTGACAACTTCCGATTTTCAAGAAAATAGGCTCATAAAAAGCGCCTTATGGTGTAGATTTCAAATATGCATTATCTAAAAAGGTCGTAAGTAGTAGTTACGACCTTCTCATTCTAAGCCAGCGAAATGTTGGCTGCAGTATAAAGATGGTTGTTTTACCGAGGTTAAGTTTAGCATAAATATCTGCTTAGGGAAATTTTGAAGGGGTTCTTATAAATAGGTTATCTCTCTATAGAGAGGGACGATCGGAATAGGTTACACTTTACTATAGCTTGGCCGCATTGGCATGAGCCTGACCTATTGATTACCATAATTTAACAGTCTATATATTTTCTACGTTTACAAGACCGATTGTGTGTTTTCATAATCGGAGAGTATCACGATGACAATAATCCAATCACAAATCTTAAATGCCGATATTGCACGATTTGCTTGCGGAAATTGATATATTCAAAGCAAGTACCGTCCAATATATTCTTGCATAAAGGTCAGGCTCACGTCAAAATAGCCAAGCTATAACTTTAGTAAATACAATGTATTTAAAATAAAAAAGCTCAGGAGTTTAGAGCGCTATTTCGTCATTTTTCGTTGAACTTTACCTCTCAAGCTGCGCAGTTGTAGCGACTTTCGTTAACATTTAATTAAAATATGTGACCGTGACATCGCATCATGGATGAAAATTGCGACCTATAGTATGGCTCTAGGCTGGACATTGGTGCGTGTTGTTGAATTAGAATTACAATTGGGTGTTTTATACATTGTCACATCTACGTCGTGTATTTATGTCAGCGTCCGTAGTTCTAAAGCACTTAAACACATAATAGGCTACAAATGTATATAGAATGTGTTACTTATAGGACACCAATTTAAGATTGTTTACATACCCTTTAAAGTTACAAATAAGACCCCAGAAAGCCCGCTTTTCTTTTGGTCATAATTCGGACGGTAAACATATAAAATCCCGCTATTCATTCCACCGTAATTCGGTCAGTAAATATATATGACGTAATTGTGAACGCGAGAATAAACATACTTAAGTAATACCACAGACATTTCGCCTCAACGGTACGAGTTCAATTTGATAAAAGTACAAATAATTTTAAGATCTTCCAACGGTTATCTGTAGCAAAGCGGTTTTAGGACCTGATTCTAACGTTAATCTGATTTGAAAAGATACTGTGCGTGGTTTCATTTATACATCGTACGCAAATTATAACGTTACTTGACAAACGTTGGCTTGTGACAGTTCTTCTTCTTCCATATACTGAGTTGGGCACTTAATAGGCGTATTTAGAGTTAACGTAGCATCGCATCTCTGTTCCAGGACAAACTTTAAATTAAGGGATGCAATAGTTGTTTCTAATATTAAAGAAAGGACAAAAGAAATTGGGAGTTTATTTTTTATTATTCTTGTACGAGATATTATTAATGCGCAGGGTAATATTTCTCTAAATTCATTTGAAAGATTTAGTGTTCTCAGGCCTATTACTAGCGAAGTGGATATAAGAATGAAATCTTCTTCAAGCTACAGAAGTAAGCTTTTGTTTTTATATTGTTTTATACTTGATTTTTCCTCTTCTTGTTTTTCTCTTTTTTCCATTTTGTTTTCATCTTGTTTTTATCTTGTTTTTATCTTGTTTTATATTGTTTTTATCTTGTATATATCTTGTTGTAAAATATACCTGACAGAGGATCATAAGAATAACATAATATACTAGTAAGCCTAAAGTTGTGTTATAATTTATTATTTCTTTTAGGGGATAAAATTGAGCTCAGTACAGTTTCCTTGACTCTTTTCACCAATAAGACTCCAATTATTTGAATTTATATAGACTTAAGCACTGATTCTAATGTTCCGACGTCTGAAATTTAAAACAGTTTTTTATCGGCACGGTCGCCGATGACTATAATACAGTACCAATCAGAAGGTCCCTCGGTCGGTTATCTCGGCCGGGAGAACTGGAAATTTCTGAAACGCTTTTCAGTGTTTCGTTGTAATTATTTACACTTTACGACCATTTTCCAAATGAATGTGTTCCTGTGTTTTGATGAAAGGACAGCCAGTAAAAGAGACCGCTGTGTGATGTCAGGAATCCGAGCGCGCTGCCCTAGCTCTTTCCAAACATTATATTTATACTCCTTGATTCTTCTACACGCGAATTGTAGTGTATAGCATCGATAAACACGAGAAACCTCTGGATAGCCAACCAGTTCATATCTAGTTATTGTAGTAATTAAGGGACCACAAAAGAAAGATTTCTCTTTGGTCTCGCATGCATCGGTGTTATACACCGGGAACGTCAAAGACTAAGATGTCTCGTCGGAAAGAGCTAGGATAGCACATCCGGATTCCTTGTGTCACACACAACCGTCGGCATTCATTGTGATCACCTCGGATATTTTGCAATAAAGTATATTTTCCGGATACAAACGGAAATTACCGAACTTTTATGCTTGCGAAAACGGGGGTCATTGCCCACTCAGACAGGAAAGCCCAAATAAACACAAGTGGATGCTAACGATTGACATGTGCATTACACGTAGGCCTACAGTATTAGTGAGATTAAACATGCATGACGTGGAATAACTTTTTGCACATTTTATTTGTTGCACACAATAGGCATCGAGATCATAATTTCACATTTCAAGCCCACACAAGTCATGGTGGTCCAATAAAATTGTGCAGTTAAAGACGCATATATTGATTAACTGAATAGATTGTCATCGGTCTGGCTCTGAGAAATAAAATGCAAGTAATATTTGTTTTATTTAACGATCATGTTTGAATATACTTACCACGTATGCGTGGGTTATGTCGTCATAAATGCAGTATGGATGTGCTTAAAGAGGCTTCCCTATTTAACTTTGATAGTTTAAATCGTTTCAGGAATATTATACATTAAATGAGAATCATTATTGCTTAAACTCCTCAAATCTTCAATTAAAGCTTCCACAAATTACCGCGAAAAAATGAAAACCGTAATATGCCAAAATAGACACGAGTTGTTTCCCTTTGACCACATAATAATAAATCGCTGGAAGCGATACATTAATTATTGGTGATTTGAATATATTTTTGACATTATAGGGACATAATTTCGCACACTTTATGATAATTGATACATCTAGCTCATTTAATGTGATAGAAGAGAAAAATATGCTAGTTATAGGGAATGCCTCTTTAATACTGTTTAGTATGATCTTGTTCGATTTTCAGTTCAACGAACCTGCAATTAAAGTGACAAAAAGTTAGACACTGTGCAATAACAAAACTAGATTAATGTTAAAAATCACTGCATTAGCATTAGATGCGTTAATTAAGCGAAAAATCAATGCATTTCTAATGCATTATCATTAGTTAACTGCATTACCCAACCCTGTGATACACCCTAAAACCTGCCAGTACCAAAGAGTTGTAGGCAATCGGAACTTCTCGGCGTTTATCTAACGAAAGTGTATTCCTCAGTTACGGAAATGCCCGAGTAGTTACGATTGGAGTGTAGGGTCACGCACCGCTAAATTTAAAGTTTAATCTTACGGCTTCTTGCGGCAGTGTACACGGTTAGATTTCATAGTCGGATACGCTTACCCCAAGATGAAACCTTCTTCCAGTTATCGAAGTAAGCTACTTTATAAAAATTATATTTAACATTATAACGTTATCAAATTGAAATAAACTTTTCTAGTGTAGTGATAGAGTATCCGCTTCCCAGGCTCGATACAATGTCGCACCATATCTAATAACGCGAAGCTAAAAGGCGAAGCTCTCTCATACCCTCGCCTGGGTAGCTGGGTAGGCGCCCTGTTATCTGGAATCGAGATCTCAATAGTCACGGGTAAATATTATACTTGGCAACTTTTCTAAGTATACGTTATCATTTTCTGATAACTCAGTTATTAATCAAGAGAACGCTTCGAAAGTTCGTGTTCCTTTTTGTACACATTGCATTGTATAATCCGACTTTTTATATAGTTGTAAATAAATGCCGAGCTTGTCCTTCATTTGTTAGTAAGCTTTCTGCTGAAATAAGGCATGCATATATAATTATGTGCCTCAACCTATAGCTTGCTTAACAATCGACTTAAAATGAATTGGTTTCAATAGCTTTGAGGTTGCGGGTTCGACACCTGACCGCTTCATATCAAAGACGAAAATTCCTTCTGTACGCGATCACAGTTGATGCGTATAATCGTAGACTTATAATTATATACACATTGCCTCTACATTATCATCACAGTACAGGTTTGTTTGTAATTCCTTACTCTCCTAGCGACATAAGATACTTAGTCGTACTAAGATACTACAACCATGTTGAAAATTACCAGAAACCGTTTTTTCTAGTTTTTAAAATTTAGATCTAATGCAAATCTGAAATTGTAGACGTTGATACAAATTACATGTAAAAGCGTACTCGCACATACTGCGTATGTACAAATTATTTAATCATTTTAAACAAAACAATGCTTTACTTGCCTATGGTCAACCAGAAACTAAACTTGTAGTAGTGATGAAAAAAATAATAATGCAAATCTGGAAACATTTTAGATGGTAAACTGAAGCTGCTTATACGACATACATGTGCATGCGTACTCCTACATATTGCATGTAACATAAAAATACATTGGTAGTAATCAATTTAAACAAAACAGTGATTTGCTTGCATTGTGGGCAAAATTGAATAATATTTTGAAAAGCGGAAATGCAAGGTCAAGCTGCTAATCTGGTTATAAACGTTAATCCGTACAGTCAATGTGCTTCTCTTTAAATCGCCCATTATTGCGCTTTCAAATAATCTATATGACGAAATTGCACAAAAAGTGAAGGTCAGATAGACACTTATAAAATAAACTTCGTTTTTTTAAATTGCAAAATGCATCTACAAGTCGGTTCAAAACTTAATGCGTTGTAATGTTTTGATTGTCCGAAGATTTATTTTCGAAATTTCAGTAACGAGTCCACTAAGCTATATTGTGGTACCAATAAATACGTACTCCACTATCAAGAATATTCATTGAAAGCGCATATATTTGGCGTTTGAGTTTACACATTACTGTACATTGTGGCTTTTTAATTTAAAGTACTCAACATTAAAACATGGAACAGTCATAAATCACATAAATGTGTGAGGTGCCCCAGTTTCCACCGAAAGATATAGCTTAGGTTGCGATCTGACCGATACAGACACATTCATGTTTATCCGAAAACATTCGATGTATATCGGTCGGCTGGTATATCTTGGCTACTTTGACCTGGTCCTGACCTTTATGCAAGAATATATTACAAGGTTCTTGCTTTGCATATATCAATTTCCGCAAGCTAATCGTGCTATTTCGGTAGAATGGATTTGTGTTTGTATTACATCTCGTGCGTCTTCGTGATACTCCCCGATTATGGAAACATACAATCGGTGTTGTAAACGTAGATAATATAATATATATACTGTTAAATTATGCTAATCAATAGGTCAGACTCATGTCAAATTGGCCAAGCTATAACTTGGTAAGACCATATTTTAGCAATCTAGGAAATGGTACATTCGCCGCGCAGTATGTCCCAGTTTCGTTGATTTAAAGGCACCATAAAAGCATCAGCAATCATGAGATTTCAGAAAAACTAACAGTTTTATAGTTGGGGTGGACCGAACGTGAATTATCGCGAAAGTCCAAACCGCTGAGCCGTATTCAAGCCAATAATTGATGCTTTTGTAAATGTCTTAATGGCCAAACGGCCGTGGGGTAAAACAACAAAATATGAACCTTGAACTTGAACTTGGTTATCGTAAACCTTATAAGTCTATTAACCCATGCAGAGACCGCTTTTATGTTTTCCAGTGTCCTTTAACAGGACCAAAACAAGCCACTTAGTCCAATGAATGTACTTTAAGTAGATTCTAGTTTCTTTATTTTTTTTCATTTCAATACCCTTGTTTAGGATAGAACACGAGTAGCAGCTGTACATGTTATTTTAACCAACTTCGACATCAGCACAAGGGTCATCAAAATAAGTTCCATTTAAAAGATGAGCATAATGTTGAGTTATAGTTAAATTTATCAAAGAAAATGTATTTATAAGTATTTTGTACCTTAGATATACTTAGTACATGTGGTAATATTGTAAATAACATCGTTTTCATTTGAACAGTAATTATGGAACATTCTATATCTATCACAGGTAACAGTATTGTAGAAAAAGAACAATAATAAACTGTATGAATTTGAGTTAAAAGGTAACATACATTTTGAGAAAACATACATTTTACCAAGAATGTTGTTTGACCATTTTCAATGATGCGGTTTCCTGTGATTTCTGTAGATGCTTATCAAAAAAATGAATTACTTCAGTGCAATAAACTTCATTTTAATGCCGGGTGTTTAAAAATGCAAATGACATCATTTTAATTTGAGGTTCTTTGTTTACTGTGGTCTTCTATATAATGGACGTATTTCTTACGGTATACCTTGCCTAAGCAAAGCGCTATGTAGCGCAACCAATGTTTTCTACATTTAATTGAACGGGGGTGACTGAATAAAGGCGCTCGGAAGTTCTTGGCTTAGGCAACAGACAATGTTATGTATGTGTTCACTATCGTGCGAGGATGTGCATTTTGTGCGTATTTTTCTCAGTTACGGAAATGCCCGAGTAGTAACGATTGGTAAAGCGAATGGGGAGTGCACATCATTTCGAGAAAAAAATGTGTTTTTTTTAAAGTTTAACTTGAAATTTGATCTCCTGAATATACGCCAAAACGCACCAGTACCTTTCAAGGAATAAAAAAATCCAGCGGAGCATGCCCCCCGGACCCCCTACTTCTTTTATCTTTACCTAAGGGCCTACACATAACTAAGGTCCTAGCTACGCCCCTGGTTTTGTGATATGATTTCTTAGTCATGTGGCTTTGTGTACCGGGCAATATAATACATAGAACTGTAGTATCATAGTGCTTGAGCACTCTCTAGAAACACGTACACTAGATATTATACGACTTTTGGCCATAATGGGGACACTGTCACGATAGACCATAAAGTATTCAAGTCACGTTTTGATTACGCGAATCATGACGTAGAATATGCAATTGAACGTCCTAAAATCAAAAGTTTAACGACCGAAGCTTACCAAAGCAAAAGTTATATAACAAAACAAATAAAATAAGAACACAACCATTCAAACTTGAATTATAAGAGACTCTTAGTGAAAACTTTAAAAACAATCTGAATATAATAAATTCATCACATCATTATATACTAGTAACTGAAAAAAGGTATTGCTAGTCACAACTAATAGGTGATATATACAAAGGTAAAACTAAGAGATTGTCGTTAATACGTTGTATTAAAATAATGCTAATTCATTTGTTGTTAAGAAACTTAAAATTTGTAAATAGGCACTAATGCGGTGATTAAAAAACAATGTTAATAAATCGTTTATCACCCCGGTCAGACCGTAGATGAACTGATTAACAACAATCTCTTAGATGTCAGTAAAACTAGCAAGAATAAATAAGAAAATACAAATACATTATTTACACAGATAAAAAATGCGTCTTTGCAAAATCATAAAACAGGTTTTGGCACAAATAAATATGCCCCATGGGAACAACGAAAAAGACAAAATATATTGCGCATTCAAATGACTATATAATGGTGTATATTTACGTATTAAATCGAAATACTGTTTCAGTCAGTGTAATTTGAGCACAAGGATGAGATCGTACAATGTTGAAATTTGCGTGTAAATGCAACGTATAGGGGTGTTTGATACCTTATTTGGTATCTTAAAACATTTATAGTTCACCCTACTTCTTTGTCCAATCAAAAGCCAAGGATTTTCAAATTTTTCGACAACTTATTCATTTATTTGTGCAGGTCACACTATAACTATCAGTTTTTCATTTAGTAAATCCATTTATTAGATCAAAATGGTGGTTACCAAATAAGGTAGTCTAAGCCACGCCTACCAAATTGGGCTATTCCATTTTGATTTACAATAGTGGATTGGGGGGGGGGGGTAAACAAAGCAAACTACGGGTATGAACACTTACTTTATTGAATAAATGTACCGTTGCAAAAATGTTAATCAGCAAAAAAGCATACACACATTCATTATTTCACATTGACCACGTTATGATACACAGTAGTAAGGCAATTATCAAATTTCTAATTTAATTTTTTTCCCGTTCTTATTTATGATGACAATGTTAATGTTATTTGGTACATTTATTTCTAGTACTCCGTCCGGAAACGCCGTAGAAGGCAGAGTTTTATCCTCACTTTCCTTGGGTTGATTGTTATTCATATCACATGGTTCGGTGGATTTTGGAGCTTCCTTTTCCAGGGGCGGTTCAAGTGCGCTGCATATTTCATCATTTAGTTTGAAATCTTCCTTCTGATATACATGCACCGCGTTTGAGCAATGTTTTGATCTGCTCATCACTGATTTGTCGCTAAATTTATTATTGTATAATGTTGAGCACAATGTAACTCTACCAGAATGATTAGATATGTTTCTATTTTCCAGTGACAGTCCAGCTTCACTGAAAAACCGCTTCATCATGCCCTTTAAGTCACGCTGTGCAATATTCCCAGCACTAAATTTCATGCCACCAAGAGGCTTTCTATACAATGGTCCACATCTTGGTACTAAATTTAAGTATTTCTCAAAAATAGCATACACTGAACACTTACTTTCAGGGCGGTCATAATGTATAATAGGTGTCATTAATGCTGTCACTGTTTTCGACTGTTTTAATCCACCTTGAGCATTTTTTCGAATGCGTGGAATGAATTTTACAAAACGGCGCTCCTCCACAGGGTCATATCCCAGAGAATATTGGTCTGAAAGAACACCAATATGTTCTGCACCGCCTCTAAACCCGAATACTTTCCCATTATAGTAAAATACAGCGTTGCTCAAACCCTGCGATGATTCTAGGGAAAATACTCCAGTTTCCCAGAACTTCCGTTCTTCAACCAGACTGACTGCATCTGCACTTCGTTTCTCGATACCTACACCATTGTTGGTTAGCTCTCGCATCCTAGAGTCAAGTGCTTTTCTAAACCCAGCAAATATCGGTTCATCTGACTTAAAAAAGTTAACATGAACGTTGCGTTCGTTCCTCAAATAGCGTTGGAGTCCGGCAGATATTTGTTTCAATGTATCTGGCGGGTATGGATTACCGTCCTTGCGTCGTACCTCGTGAACGAAACGTTGCAACCAAAAATCCATGGCAGCTAGATCTTTGAAGTTCGAGATATCTTCTGGAATTGGGTACCCCTGTTCTTCGTAGGTTCCAGCTTGCAAATTTCTATATCGTGCCCATTCTTTCCATACAACCACTACCCAGTTAGTGGCATTTTGCGTCGTTTTCGGTGTTGTCGCCTTCTTCTTAGCCTCAATGTCTGAAGCTGACAATGGTGCAGCAAACCGGCATGTAGTAGTTGTTTGCTTAATACCGGTAGTATCAACTTCACCTACAATAAAACAATGTAATATTGTTTTATTCTTGCAACAATAGTTATTTTGATATATATTTATAATAATTGTTGGATACATAGCCAAACAAGGATATATTAGAGCGTCGTTTGGACCTACAAACTTTGCTCTCATGTTCAATTGAATAAAAAGGAAAACTGAAAATAGTCTTGGTCGCGTTATCAATGTTGAGGTGGTCTTATTATTGGAGTGGCCTTTAGGCGAAGGTTTACTATACATGCGTATACTCAAACATAATATGTTAAATGCCAAATGTCTTAAAGTTTACATACTGTTGCACACCCTCAAATCGAAAGTACGGTATCTGCACCTGGACATTCAGGAATAAATATGGTAATAGCAGTAAATGTATCTACCTTGTTTGCCACCATTTTCTTTGTTTTCTTTAGTCTTCTTCTCGGCCATACATTCATCTGTAATAAAATATAGAATATAACTATACTTGTCAAAGTTTGCTAAAGAGTTGAGAGAATAACATGGAAATGTGTGACTATTATCTGTTCGGAGTAAAACCAATTTTGTCTTGGAACTGTAGCCAAAAGTCACGTGGTATCGCTACACTGTACACTGCTATACATATGCGTATGTTGCTCATAAATACAGTAATGGTATTTCAATGTACAGGATATAACGAAAATTTAATTTATCAGCGGCAATATGGAGGCTTTTATTAGCTCTCAAAATTAATGCATCTAAAGAGTATAGAGAATTCTTCGGTCTATTTGTAAAACATGTTTGAAAACGGTTGTACACTTTAGTTACAGAACATATGGAGCCGCACCTGCATTTTTGTCTACTTAACTTCAACATCAAACAATGTTATTTACCTTTTTGTCCGTGACTGTCGCTAAACATCAACTGTTGGGTGTTCATGTCTAGTAGTTGGGTTAAGGATGCAGCACATGACGAATCCAGGTCGAGATCTCTAAATAATACATCGTCATCCGACAATAATGCGAAATCCAATTCACCCGACATGTTGAATGAGGAACACAATCTATTCTATCTATATTTATACTAGTTTTGCAATACCTACTGGGTGTTTTGTGAGTTCATGATGACAATAATTGTGCATTTTGTGAGTTTATTTCACTCAGAAAATCATGCATTTTTCTACCTACCCGACTAGATATAATGTAGTCATCCGTTTTCGGTACAGGCAATTATTTGCCAGTAGACCCCAGGTTTGTAACGGTTTAATAATCCATATATGGACAATCTATTGTTGGTTGTTAAGAAACCCATCGAAGGGTGCGAAAAGGGGCGGGCAAACTATAAGCCGGTTATATATCACATATTAGATTTATAAACAAATTAGAGCATCGGTCGCTAGCGCTCCCTTGCTCTAATTTGTTTATAAATCTAATATATGATCTATAACCTATACTTATAGTTCACCCTACTTCTTTGTCCAATCAAAAGCCAAGGATTTTCAAATTTTTCGACAACTTATTCATTTATTTGTGCAGGTCACACTATAACTATCAGTTTTTCATTTAGTAAATCCATTTATTAGATCAAAATGGTGGTTACCAAATAAGGTAGTCTAAGCCACGCCTACCAAATTGGGCTATTCCATTTTGATTTACAATAGTGGATTGGGGGGGGGGGGTAAACAAAGCAAACTACGGGTATGAACACTTACTTTATTGAATAAATGTACCGTTGCAAAAATGTTAATCAGCAAAAAAGCATACACACATTCATTATTTCACATTGACCACGTTATGATACACAGTAGTAAGGCAATTATCAAATTTCTAATTTAATTTTTTTCCCGTTCTTATTTATGATGACAATGTTAATGTTATTTGGTACATTTATTTCTAGTACTCCGTCCGGAAACGCCGTAGAAGGCAGAGTTTTATCCTCACTTTCCTTGGGTTGATTGTTATTCATATCACATGGTTCGGTGGATTTTGGAGCTTCCTTTTCCAGGGGCGGTTCAAGTGCGCTGCATATTTCATCATTTAGTTTGAAATCTTCCTTCTGATATACATGCACCGCGTTTGAGCAATGTTTTGATCTGCTCATCACTGATTTGTCGCTAAATTTATTATTGTATAATGTTGAGCACAATGTAACTCTACCAGAATGATTAGATATGTTTCTATTTTCCAGTGACAGTCCAGCTTCACTGAAAAACCGCTTCATCATGCCCTTTAAGTCACGCTGTGCAATATTCCCAGCACTAAATTTCATGCCACCAAGAGGCTTTCTATACAATGGTCCACATCTTGGTACTAAATTTAAGTATTTCTCAAAAATAGCATACACTGAACACTTACTTTCAGGGCGGTCATAATGTATAATAGGTGTCATTAATGCTGTCACTGTTTTCGACTGTTTTAATCCACCTTGAGCATTTTTTCGAATGCGTGGAATGAATTTTACAAAACGGCGCTCCTCCACAGGGTCATATCCCAGAGAATATTGGTCTGAAAGAAC
Organism: Spisula subtruncata; assembly: GCA_963678985.1. Taxonomy (NCBI): domain Eukaryota; kingdom Metazoa; phylum Mollusca; class Bivalvia; order Venerida; family Mactridae; genus Spisula; species Spisula subtruncata. Next base: position 6,152,124 of record OY787669.1, read on the forward strand.
ACCAATATGTTCTGCACCGCCTCTAAACCCGAATACTTTCCCATTATAGTAAAATACAGCGTTGCTCAAACCCTGCGATGATTCTAGGGAAAATACTCCAGTTTCCCAGAACTTCCGTTCTTCAACCAGACTGACTGCATCTGCACTTCGTTTCTCGATACCTACACCATTGTTGGTTAGCTCTCGCATCCTAGAGTCAAGTGCTTTTCTAAACCCAGCAAATATCGGTTCATCTGACTTAAAAAAGTTAACATGAACGTTGCGTTCGTTCCTCAAATAGCGTTGGAGTCCGGCAGATATTTGTTTCAATGTATCTGGCGGGTATGGATTACCGTCCTTGCGTCGTACCTCGTGAACGAAACGTTGCAACCAAAAATCCATGGCAGCTAGATCTTTGAAGTTCGAGATATCTTCTGGAATTGGGTACCCCTGTTCTTCGTAGGTTCCAGCTTGCAAATTTCTATATCGTGCCCATTCTTTCCATACAACCACTACCCAGTTAGTGGCATTTTGCGTCGTTTTCGGTGTTGTCGCCTTCTTCTTAGCCTCAATGTCTGAAGCTGACAATGGTGCAGCAAACCGGCATGTAGTAGTTGTTTGCTTAATACCGGTAGTATCAACTTCACCTACAATAAAACAATGTAATATTGTTTTATTCTTGCAACAATAGTTATTTTGATATATATTTATAATAATTGTTGGATACATAGCCAAACAAGGATATATTAGAGCGTCGTTTGGACCTACAAACTTTGCTCTCATGTTCAATTGAATAAAAAGGAAAACTGAAAATAGTCTTGGTCGCGTTATCAATGTTGAGGTGGTCTTATTATTGGAGTGGCCTTTAGGCGAAGGTTTACTATACATGCGTATACTCAAACATAATATGTTAAATGCCAAATGTCTTAAAGTTTACATACTGTTGCACACCCTCAAATCGAAAGTACGGTATCTGCACCTGGACATTCAGGAATAAATATGGTAATAGCAGTAAATGTATCTACCTTGTTTGCCACCATTTTCTTTGTTTTCTTTAGTCTTCTTCTCGGCCATACATTCATCTGTAATAAAATATAGAATATAACTATACTTGTCAAAGTTTGCTAAAGAGTTGAGAGAATAACATGGAAATGTGTGACTATTATCTGTTCGGAGTAAAACCAATTTTGTCTTGGAACTGTAGCCAAAAGTCACGTGGTATCGCTACACTGTACACTGCTATACATATGCGTATGTTGCTCATAAATACAGTAATGGTATTTCAATGTACAGGATATAACGAAAATTTAATTTATCAGCGGCAATATGGAGGCTTTTATTAGCTCTCAAAATTAATGCATCTAAAGAGTATAGAGAATTCTTCGGTCTATTTGTAAAACATGTTTGAAAACGGTTGTACACTTTAGTTACAGAACATATGGAGCCGCACCTGCATTTTTGTCTACTTAACTTCAACATCAAACAATGTTATTTACCTTTTTGTCCGTGACTGTCGCTAAACATCAACTGTTGGGTGTTCATGTCTAGTAGTTGGGTTAAGGATGCAGCACATGACGAATCCAGGTCGAGATCTCTAAATAATACATCGTCATCCGACAATAATGCGAAATCCAATTCACCCGACATGTTGAATGAGGAACACAATCTATTCTATCTATATTTATACTAGTTTTGCAATACCTACTGGGTGTTTTGTGAGTTCATGATGACAATAATTGTGCATTTTGTGAGTTTATTTCACTCAGAAAATCATGCATTTTTCTACCTACCCGACTAGATATAATGTAGTCATCCGTTTTCGGTACAGGCAATTATTTGCCAGTAGACCCCAGGTTTGTAACGGTTTAATAATCCATATATGGACAATCTATTGTTGGTTGTTAAGAAACCCATCGAAGGGTGCGAAAAGGGGCGGGCAAACTATAAGCCGGTTATATATCACATATTAGATTTATAAACAAATTAGAGCATCGGTCGCTAGCGCTCCCTTGCTCTAATTTGTTTATAAATCTAATATATGATCTATAACCTATACTTATAGTTCACCCTACTTCTTTGTCCAATCAAAAGCCAAGGATTTTCAAATTTTTCGACAACTTATTCATTTATTTGTGCAGGTCACACTATAACTATCAGTTTTTCATTTAGTAAATCCATTTATTAGATCAAAATGGTGGTTACCAAATAAGGTAGTCTAAGCCACGCCTACCAAATTGGGCTATTCCATTTTGATTTACAATAGTGGATTGGGGGGGGGTAAACAAAGCAAACTACGGGTATGAACACTTACTTTATTGAATAAATGTACCGTTGCAAAAATGTTAATCAGCAAAAAAGCATACACACATTCATTATTTCACATTGACCACGTTATGATACACAGTAGTAAGGCAATTATCAAATTTCTAATTTAATTTTTTTCCCGTTCTTATTTATGATGACAATGTTAATGTTATTTGGTACATTTATTTCTAGTACTCCGTCCGGAAACGCCGTAGAAGGCAGAGTTTTATCCTCACTTTCCTTGGGTTGATTGTTATTCATATCACATGGTTCGGTGGATTTTGGAGCTTCCTTTTCCAGGGGCGGTTCAAGTGCGCTGCATATTTCATCATTTAGTTTGAAATCTTCCTTCTGATATACATGCACCGCGTTTGAGCAATGTTTTGATCTGCTCATCACTGATTTGTCGCTAAATTTATTATTGTATAATGTTGAGCACAATGTAACTCTACCAGAATGATTAGATATGTTTCTATTTTCCAGTGACAGTCCAGCTTCACTGAAAAACCGCTTCATCATGCCCTTTAAGTCACGCTGTGCAATATTCCCAGCACTAAATTTCATGCCACCAAGAGGCTTTCTATACAATGGTCCACATCTTGGTACTAAATTTAAGTATTTCTCAAAAATAGCATACACTGAACACTTACTTTCAGGGCGGTCATAATGTATAATAGGTGTCATTAATGCTGTCACTGTTTTCGACTGTTTTAATCCACCTTGAGCATTTTTTCGAATGCGTGGAATGAATTTTACAAAACGGCGCTCCTCCACAGGGTCATATCCCAGAGAATATTGGTCTGAAAGAACACCAATATGTTCTGCACCGCCTCTAAACCCGAATACTTTCCCATTATAGTAAAATACAGCGTTGCTCAAACCCTGCGATGATTCTAGGGAAAATACTCCAGTTTCCCAGAACTTCCGTTCTTCAACCAGACTGACTGCATCTGCACTTCGTTTCTCGATACCTACACCATTGTTGGTTAGCTCTCGCATCCTAGAGTCAAGTGCTTTTCTAAACCCAGCAAATATCGGTTCATCTGACTTAAAAAAGTTAACATGAACGTTGCGTTCGTTCCTCAAATAGCGTTGGAGTCCGGCAGATATTTGTTTCAATGTATCTGGCGGGTATGGATTACCGTCCTTGCGTCGTACCTCGTGAACGAAACGTTGCAACCAAAAATCCATGGCAGCTAGATCTTTGAAGTTCGAGATATCTTCTGGAATTGGGTACCCCTGTTCTTCGTAGGTTCCAGCTTGCAAATTTCTATATCGTGCCCATTCTTTCCATACAACCACTACCCAGTTAGTGGCATTTTGCGTCGTTTTCGGTGTTGTCGCCTTCTTCTTAGCCTCAATGTCTGAAGCTGACAATGGTGCAGCAAACCGGCATGTAGTAGTTGTTTGCTTAATACCGGTAGTATCAACTTCACCTACAATAAAACAATGTAATATTGTTTTATTCTTGCAACAATAGTTATTTTGATATATATTTATAATAATTGTTGGATACATAGCCAAACAAGGATATATTAGAGCGTCGTTTGGACCTACAAACTTTGCTCTCATGTTCAATTGAATAAAAAGGAAAACTGAAAATAGTCTTGGTCGCGTTATCAATGTTGAGGTGGTCTTATTATTGGAGTGGCCTTTAGGCGAAGGTTTACTATACATGCGTATACTCAAACATAATATGTTAAATGCCAAATGTCTTAAAGTTTACATACTGTTGCACACCCTCAAATCGAAAGTACGGTATCTGCACCTGGACATTCAGGAATAAATATGGTAATAGCAGTAAATGTATCTACCTTGTTTGCCACCATTTTCTTTGTTTTCTTTAGTCTTCTTCTCGGCCATACATTCATCTGTAATAAAATATAGAATATAACTATACTTGTCAAAGTTTGCTAAAGAGTTGAGAGAATAACATGGAAATGTGTGACTATTATCTGTTCGGAGTAAAACCAATTTTGTCTTGGAACTGTAGCCAAAAGTCACGTGGTATCGCTACACTGTACACTGCTATACATATGCGTATGTTGCTCATAAATACAGTAATGGTATTTCAATGTACAGGATATAACGAAAATTTAATTTATCAGCGGCAATATGGAGGCTTTTATTAGCTCTCAAAATTAATGCATCTAAAGAGTATAGAGAATTCTTCGGTCTATTTGTAAAACATGTTTGAAAACGGTTGTACACTTTAGTTACAGAACATATGGAGCCGCACCTGCATTTTTGTCTACTTAACTTCAACATCAAACAATGTTATTTACCTTTTTGTCCGTGACTGTCGCTAAACATCAACTGTTGGGTGTTCATGTCTAGTAGTTGGGTTAAGGATGCAGCACATGACGAATCCAGGTCGAGATCTCTAAATAATACATCGTCATCCGACAATAATGCGAAATCCAATTCACCCGACATGTTGAATGAGGAACACAATCTATTCTATCTATATTTATACTAGTTTTGCAATACCTACTGGGTGTTTTGTGAGTTCATGATGACAATAATTGTGCATTTTGTGAGTTTATTTCACTCAGAAAATCATGCATTTTTCTACCTACCCGACTAGATATAATGTAGTCATCCGTTTTCGGTACAGGCAATTATTTGCCAGTAGACCCCAGGTTTGTAACGGTTTAATAATCCATATATGGACAATCTATTGTTGGTTGTTAAGAAACCCATCGAAGGGTGCGAAAAGGGGCGGGCAAACTATAAGCCGGTTATATATCACATATTAGATTTATAAACAAATTAGAGCATCGGTCGCTAGCGCTCCCTTGCTCTAATTTGTTTATAAATCTAATATATGATCTATAACCTATACTTATAAAACACATGGTATGACACGGTAAAGCCTGTTGAATACAAAGCCGAGTAATACTGTAACCCATGAGCCCGCTGAGGTTAACACTGAACAACAAAAATAACCGTCTGGATTTTATCTATGCCACGTGACTGTTATTACTATTGTCGGACATGATATATTGACATCATCCCTAAGGTATAGGCCTATCATGACGTCAACGTATATCAATTGCCAAATCAGGGTTGTACGGCAATTTCAATTGAGTTGAACATATTAGGAAGTAACGACGAACCAGTACTGACACCCCGCAATAGTTGAATGAGCCAAAGCAACTAAACATAGCACTAAACATAGCATCTCGGTAAATGACGTCAGGATGAATCTAGACTGGTCCCCGGTCTGAATATTCTCTAAATGTCACTTTGAGACGATAGTTCAAAGCGGACCGCGGCACCAGCCTATGATTGACGAATCAACCAACCAAAATTTATTGACGATTTCTCCAAAAATGTTTTGATAAAAAATCACCCTTACCATTACACGAAATATATTTCCTTTGTAATTTCTAATCGTAACATAATTATGTTTTCTATCTTCAGATTTGCTTCGTCGGTTTAGTGTTTTCAATGAGACGCAATCTGATGACGTCACACCAAACCGACGTATGAGTATGTCCGTCATTGGTGAGCGTCAGCACAACCAATCGGCGCACGAGCTCTGGCGCGAGGAACCACCGGCTGACAAGTCTTCACCTTTATCTATAAAACGTTCCACAAGACGAACCTCACATCCGGCTCTGATGCACGTAAATACTGATGACGTCATTTCCGGTAGGTACATTTTCCAATGCGTTGATTTTATATATAACATATCTACATGCACATTTTATGTTAACATACCGGGGCATCTCATATATGCAAAGTGACATGCAGTGAGTGGTCAGTAACTAGTTTGTATTGTTCATTCAGCCAAAAGATTACTGGTGGAACATGGATGGCGCTTTAATAACATATATCAAAGGCCTAAATTGTTAGATCTTTGCATAGGCCTATATGAATGGTTTCGTCATATTGAAATGTGTCTTTTTGGCACGTGTAGCTCGGCTATTTCCGTTGTCTCCGGTAAATACACATATTGTATTCATTGCAATGCATAACGACGGAGATGACCAGAATGGTCGATCGGCACTGATTTTTTACGGTACGTTGTTCATAATGCGGCAATAACCCTAATATTTCTAAGATATATTCTTGTATGTTATTGTTCTCTTTGTCACAGTTGAATCAAAACTTGTTTCATAACTGTTTGTGATAAGTGATAAGATTAGATAATGTTTATTTTCAAATTTTGGGCCCAGATATGGGCATACAATTTTGAAGTAAGTCTATACATGGCCTAGTTATGTGTTATGATATGATGTTCTTATACAATGTAACAAAACGTAGAGCGCTCTACAGCGTATTAATATATTGCAGCCGCTGATGAAGATGATTTGGTGTTACCAGGTTCCGGAAATGACGTTACAGACGGAAGTCACGTGAACACAATGTTCAAACCAGAACGCGAGGTTCACAGAGAATATTTTGTGTCCGCGTTCGGTACAAAAGGTAAACAGATACACGAATATCAGGACGCCAAACACATTACGTGCTTGCCTGGCGATCGTCTGCTTGTGACAGATTACATAAATAGCAGATTGCAAATCTGTTCAAATAAAGGAAGCGCCGTGACGGTGTTTTCGTCAGAATTGACGTCACAACCATGGGCGGCAGCTGTTACCAAAGACCATAATTTTGCAGTGACGGTGTGCAAGGATAGGAACGTGAAAATATTCAACCAAAATGGCGAACTGGTAAACAGTTTCGGCGACGGTTATTTCATCCGACCAACAGGAATCGCAGTAGATAAATCAGGCAATTTCATTGTCTGTGATTCCATGAATGACGAAGTTTTTATATTTGACCCCGAGGGTAAATTTATCAGTCACGTGGGTAAATCAACCAATGAAAATTGTTTCAGTAAGCCGTGTTATGTGTGCGTGTCGGTGACAGGTGACATAATCGTGTCGGATGGCGGCCATCATATGATAAAAGTATTCGATTCGAATGGAAATTTTATTCGAGCTATCGGATCGTTTGGGAAAAAAGATCGACAGTTTAAAAGTCCTTACGGTGTCTGTACTAACAAGTTCGGCGATATACTCGTCGCTGATCACTACAACAGTCGGATTTCGGTGTACACGAGGGATGGTGTGTTCAGCCGCCATCTTGTGACGTCAGAGCACGGTCTAATACATCCACAGGGACTAGCAATTAGCGCAGACAATTACCTGTACGTCACTCATGGTCATTTAAAAGCAACAGAAATCCTGGTGTTTAAACTTGGCACCAAAATGGACTACTATTCTTATGGTCATACCATATCATACGTATAACTATTAGTCTAAATAGCGCTGGCTATCCATTTCATCCATTCCAATTTATATTAACGCATTTAGGGATACTTGATACTCGTACATGTATATATCGAGGGTTGCCCGGAAGACTGTAGTAACTACATATGATTAAAGAAGACTTACTACAGTCTTGCCGGCTAACCTCGATATATACCGTCGCTGGATAGTCAAAACCTCGTACCTCAGTTTTTTAAACCGATTTTTGGACAAGGATGGTAACATAAAACTGTTTTGCACTTTAAAACCATGTCGCAGGATAAATACAAAACCTGGTAACTATTTATTATTTGTAACAATATATCGCATCTAGTAGTTTTATTACTTTTGACATTGCGTTTCGAGAAAATATGCAAACACACAGATCGTCTAAAGTACATGTATTATTAAAGAAACTGCCACACAGATGGGACGAAAAAAGTTTAAAGTTTAATTTTCTTATCAAACAAAGTACATGTCGATGGCTTAGAACCAGAAGGTCGTAACTACCTCTTACGACCTTATAAGACTCATACAAATTTGAAATCTGCTTCACAAGGCGTTTCTTATGAACCTATTTTCATGAAAATCTGAAATTGTCATGTTGACAAAAATGAAGTTTTAAAAACGTGTTTTCCCATAGGTAAAGACTAAATTACAGATAGTTTTTTCTTGTTTTCTCAATATATCGATTTGGTAGTTACGACCTTCTTGTTCTAAGCCAGCGATGTATTTATATAATAGAACGTTGCTAACCTATTACAAAATATCGATTTAAACCACTCTCAATATCGCGCACTATAAAGTGTGTTTTTCCTTTTAAAAACAGCACAGAGTTTCCTTTCAGCATGAGTTGTTTGTTATATCATACACTCGATCGATCTGTAATATAAACGAACACCAGCCTAAACATCTATTCACAGGCATCTATGTCAAAATGAAGTGAATACAAATGTATCTGACATATTTGCAATACGCCTAAACATAAGGCAGCCCCTTTAACAGCTGCAACACACTTTAATAGTATTTTTTTTTTAATAATGGACAAAACGACATTTAAGATATAAAAACAAACCTGTTTTGTCTCCCCTTTGTTCGAAATGTTGACTAAGATTACTTTATTAAACCTCTTGTAATCGTCTAAAAGAGACAATCAGCTTCATTTCATATGTTTCGTGTACAATACAAAATATAAGTGAAAACATCACAATAAAGCATAATTCACCGTTTTGGTACCTTGCTCCTATAACCCAAGAGATATAACTCTAACGCGGTATTGGGACCTGTTCCTCTTAAAGTAAACAGGCAAATCGGGTATAACAACATAAGGGTATTGGAAAAGGGATTATCTTTTCAATGTGTATAGCTTGGCTTTGACTAGAGCCTGACCTTTATGCAAGAACAAATTACAAGGTTTTTGCTTTGAATATATCAATTTCCGCAAGCAAATCGTACAATATCGGTATTTAAGATTTGTGTTTGTATTACATCTCGAGCGTCTTCGTGATACTCCCCGATTATGAAAACATACAATCGGTGTTGTAAACGTTGACAATATATCGACTGTTAAATTATGCTAATCAAAAGGTCAGGCTCATGTCAATGTGACCAAGCTATACCTAGATGTTTTACCCCATCTGCGACTACAGTATATATAATTATACGATGTTTGTATATGCATACTCATCTATATTTACTAGTTGAATCTCGTTTAAGATAAAAAATGAAAACAAGTTGTTTTAACTTTTCTTCTTTCGGGATTCCAGTTGACCCCAGTCTCAAAACGGATACCAATCGTGAAAGTTCGGCCATTTCCGTTTGTCTCCGGTATATATACATGTTGTACTTCAATCAAGTACGAACTGACTGAAATCATATAATAGTTTGATATTGTACCAGCTAACAGCGATACCAGATTACCCGTTACCATTATTATGCCTATATAGAATCAACGAATCAAATGGTTGACATTTCCACACTCAGACGAAATTTATTCGTTTTACGCATGCCCAGCAGTCAGACGCACTTTAACGAACAGAGACCAGTGCGTATTTTTTTCCACATTTTAAATCCACGACCTATCTACAGGTAACTGCATTATTGATAAAGACTAAAACGAGAAAAAATACTTTTTTTGTAAAATTTTATTCTTCTATGAATTTTACTTTTTTTTCAGTATGATCAATGATACAATTACCTGTGGGCTGCACAGGTAACAGTATCGTTGAAAAAGAAATTGAAGTTGAAAAAAAAAATCTCCAAATTTAGGTATTTTATAGAAGGTAAATTTGCCCTAAAAACACGGATTTTCAAAGTATCCAAAAACATAAAATACCTAAATTCGGAGAATAGTTTTTATAATTTCAATTTTTTAAATTTCTTTTTCAACGATACTGTTACCTATGGTGGGAATTATTACACTGTTACGACTGTGTTTTGATTTGTTATTTAAAAAGAGGTTATACGTACAATCGCTTAGGGAAGCCTGAAACCACTCAACTGAACAGCCTGGCACAGAAACAGAAAGAACACAACGGAACAATGGCACACATATGTAACTGAGTAAAAATTGACATTATACCGAAAAGTTCTGCCCGGCAAAAAAGACAAACAAAAAAGGAAAGTCCAAGATTTCAAAGTCTTGAAAATATTTATCGGACAATGAAGATAGCACACAACAGAAACAGCTCAAGAAAAACAGCAACCTGCAGCCAATTAAACATAAACATTATATTGTAAAAATGTTGGCTTTAACAGGTTTGGGTATTAAATGAGTACATGTGAACTTTTCCCAATTTGGCCCAAACGCCGCTAAAATACCCAAACCCAAAGACACGGGCTATATTCCCAAAATAGGGCGAAAAACACTGTGATCTGGCCATCTGGCCACCCATTGCCCAGCAAAAAGATGATAAAATGGTCAGGGGCTTATTAAAACACAAAAGACGACAAGGGCACACCAGAATGTCCAGTACAAGATGGTTCCGTATTTTAATTTGTATCAGTTAAATCTTTGATAGTATGATACCCCAACACCTCATGTCTTATCTGATGTCCCGTACTGTTCTACGAATCAACACTAGCATACGTGGATATGTCAGCTGCAATGAAAGGTGGTTCGCCGGGGGTAGCCTGCAACACACGTACAACCCGATGCCTCCATGGATGACGGGTAAGTAGCGACAGCAATTCTCGATTAATCTTTTTGGGGTCTGACGATTTGTGAATGGACACGAAGGTAAGGGAGAACCGAGATACAGTAAGGCATTGACCGTCTACACTTAAGGAACAGTGTCACCAATCACAGAAACATGATGTTTATATAAATAGCCCCAAAACACTATCATATAGCCCGTTACTGACAAGCACCCATATACTATTATTTATATGGATGCTTGTCAGTAACGGGGTATTGTATAGTGTTTTGGGGCTATTTATATAAATAGCAGGATCCTGTGCACAAATTAACTGTTATAGATATGACGTCCAACATAATTGCAATTGTAAATTTATACACACATGTGTAGCCTATAGTTCGCTGACTTAGCATGAGAAGGGTACAAGTTTACGTTCTTTTAAGTCTCACACACGTTTCACATCTGCATTACAAGGCGCTTCTTATGAGCCTATTTGCATAGAAATCGGAACTTGTCACATTGACCAACCTGAAGTTTTCCCATAAATAAAGAGTAGTTTTCAAGCAGTTTTTTTCTTGTTTTCTCAAAATATCGAGTTTGTACTAGCCAGATAGATTTTATGTTAGATCTACTTTCACGAATAAGTTAGATTTTACTTTTCTGTTTCATTCGTACTGAGTCCCGTCTCTTTACATAACACCATTACATCATTCTTCAGTTCTTCGTGTGTCTTTTGGTCTTGATGATTGAGTGAAACAATATATCGCTCATCTGGTGCACTGGCACCAGAACACCAAACTGTGGTTCAAATTATATGTCAAATTAAGTTTTAAGCCAACAAAATCCAAACACAAACTCAAAAACGCAAATTTATTGACAAGGCCCCGTTCATGTGACTATACAGGGTGTCTCAAAATACATGTCCGCTTGTTGAGGACGTATCACTTCGTAATGTATTGCTTTACATATCTGATTTATATGTACGATCAAGGGGCATTCAAATCAATGTAGAAATTACGAAACAATTATCCAAAACAATGCATACGAAACCTATAGAAAGCGTTTTTAGTAGCTAACCCCAATTCGGTAAAAACCTGTGTTTGACGTCGTTTGACGATTTTAATGACGTTCACATACCTTTGGGTCGGATGTGATGTTTCCATTTTCTCCACAAATTGAGTTTCGATGCAGTTACATATCTTGAACTGTATCAAATTTCAAATAGTATAACAAGAAATCAATATTTAGGATGTTTTGGTTACTTTTTCCTAATATCAATTAAAGTAGTATAACCAAAGTCATTTTCCTACCAAGGCAGTTTTCGGTGATTGATACTTCATTGAGTACTACTTTATACTTTCAAATTACATTATATGACTATGTTTGGACTGTTGGAGATAAGCTAGATATACTGCTATACATTCAGCCCAGTATGTTCATTCGAGGCGATTTGTGCATCTTTTATGAATATGATATGCCTAGAAATGTGTGAATATCAAATTTTCAGTCCTAATTGTTTTAAAATGTGTTCCTCCCTTAAATACGTCCGATTTTCCGATTTCATTTTCTAATGACCTCTGATCAGTTTCTCAGCCAGTGTGTGCGTAGTAGGGTACGACTGACTATTACTATGCCCACATATGATATAAATTTTACCCATGTTACCGTACGAACTATGTTATCTGCCTTTTCGGACATTTTAGAATGTCCGTTGCTAATGACGTTAGTATAACGTATATGACGTCATCAACTGTTCAAGTATTGACACATGATATAATTCACCTCACAATTTTCAAATTTAGCTTTCATATGAGACTATGATTATCAATTTACTAACTCATTTTGGCAAAGTTATGACCCTTCAACACAAGCGGACATGTATTTTGAGACACCCTGTATATTATATGTAATATATAGACAATAACGATCTTATTTTGATATATACTAGTAATTTGAACCACAGTTTGGTGTTCTGGGCACTGTTTTACTAACAATGCGTAAATGTCGCGTATATTTACGCATATATATCTACCTTACGCAAACTCCTAAGTGTGTTTTACTAAACGATCGCAAGTACTCGCATACATTTACGCAAAAAATATTGAAGATTGAACGTAATTCGGGACACAATATAACAAATATAACAAATATAACGGGTACCAGAAGGAATAAATATGCGTCAAGATTTGATGATTAATCACGCCTAAAACAACAAGTGACGGTCTAAAACAACAAACGACGGTCTAAAATAACGTGCGACGGTCAAAAATCATCAGCGCGTGTTAAAAACTCTTCCACTTACGTTCATATTTGCCATTTAGGGTTGCCCAGCCTTGGCGTAGAAATAAGCAAAAACTTACGACAGAATGTGAACTAAAATATCTTTGTAAAACGCATTTACGCAAATATTATCGACGTACGCAATATATATTTTAGGAAATCTTAGGTTTACGCTAGCGTAAATGATTTGATAAAACAGTGCCCTGGTGCTGGTGATCTGGGCACTGTTTTACTAACAATGCGTAAATGTCGCGTATAATCTACCTTACGCAAACTCGTAAGTGTGTTTTACTAAACGATCGCAAGTACTTGCATACATTTACGCAAAAAATATTGAAGATTGAATGTAATTCGGGACACAATATAACCAATATAACAAATATAACGGGTACCAGAAGGAATAAATATGCGTCAGGATTTGATGATTAATCAGGCTTAAAACAACAAGTGACGGTCTAAAACAACAAACGACGGTCTAAAATAACATGCGACGGTCAAAAATCATCAGTGCGTGTTAAAAACTCTTCACTTACGTTCATATTTGCCATTTAGGGTTGCCCAGCCTTGGCGTAGAAATAAGCTAAAACTTACGACAGAATGTGAACTAAAATATCTTTGTAAAACGCATTTACGCAAATATTATCGACGTACGCACTTTTTTAGGAAATCTTAGGTTTACGCTAGCGTAAATGCTTTGATAAAACAGTGCCCAGGTGTCATTATTCAAATAACATGAGTGTCATTCCATGGTGGTGTGTGTGCCGTATATACAGTATATTTATAAGTGGCAATGGTGAAGTGCAAAGCAATTGTCTATTTACTACCTTTATTTTAAATACTTCAGAAGATACGTGAGTCCGATTGAACTTGAAGGTCTAGCTGTTCTTGGGGTTTGCATACCTTTTTATCTCTCATGACCTTGTTTTTACCTCTTCAAAGATCGTATACATGTAGATCTAGTACCAATTAATATGACCAAAATTTGACGAAGATTGGAACAACTATATATTATTATGTGCATGGCCATTTCCATTTCTTTTATTTGACCTTGGCTTATTGTGGAATTTGTTGTGATATCATTAAGAACATTATTCTGACCCGGCCTCGTGATTATAAACACTGGAGAAGGTACTTCATGCACAAAGTTACACTCCTTACTCCAGTAGAAACGTGATCTCAAAAAAACTTTGCTAATAAAAATATTCTGCATCAGATAACGTTACAAAAGAGCGTATACTCATAATATTCATGAGCAAAGATGATGGACATAATTTGCATGCCTGCCAAGTACTCCTATTAAAGTGGAGTTACGCCTACTTTCGTCGTTAATAGCTGGTTTCCAAGTTTGAACTAAGGTACATTTGATTCATTTTATAAATGATCTTCTTTCCCATATTTATAACCACAAGAATTATAATTATACATTCCTTGTTTATGCATCTAGATCCCTTTTAAATCACATTTAATTAAGTGCATCATGTGACATGTTTTGCTTCATTACTGCTATTTTGAATATATATATACATGAAGGTATGTATGTGTGCCTGTCAGATAAGCTAGGAGGCCCTGGTTTCAATTTTCATGATTTATGACTTTATTGGTTACTGTTTGAAAGAACAAATACACAGCAAAGATTTTTAGAAATTTAATAATAATGTTATTAACGAGAATGATCTTCTACTACTTACCGTAATGCCCCGAATAAATGCCCCCCATCATTTTTTTTTGGAAAATTAAGACACCCTAAAATTCCCCCCTTCTGCGAAATGAATGGCCCCCAGGGCGTTTATTCGGAGGTATACAGTATATACAATCAAGTATCAAATCACTAAGCGGTTTTATTGAATATAGTCTCATAAATACAATCATCACATATAATAATATAAAAGTAAAAACTACAGAATTATATTAAAATTTTCAATAAATTTTGCAAAATCACTAAATTTTGTGACCATTCAATTCAGCTGAATTTCTGTAAAAATACCATTTCATGTTGTTGTGAGTTTGTTGTTAACAGAATACCGAACAGAAAAAGCAGTGTATTCAATAATTTGGAGGTGGATTAATCCTGCAGATATTTTTTATGGTTGATTTCAAAGACAAAATCAACAAAATTAAGCCCACAAAAAATAGTGATTTTACACGATTATATCCTTAGATATCGCAAGTGTTAATTTCAGCATATAATTATATTTTACTCTTATCATAAACTAACAAATGTATCAACTTCAATTTTAAGGTTATACATAATTAATATACTTACATTACCTTGTAAGCTTTATATGGCACATATTACACAATATATAAATCTTAAAGTGACCACCTCAATTATGAAACCATCTTAAAATTATGACCCCCATTTACAGTCCCGAATCCTTATTTTGCCTTCGATCCAACCTCAAGGTTTAAACCAACTTCAAAATGAGATCAGATTTTTAAGGGTGGCCTTATTATTGAGGTTTCATTGCATGTTTTCAATTTTTTATAAAAAGCACACTCACATAACAGGATTCATATAACAATATTAAAAATAAATTCTACAAAACTAGAAGGGTTTTTGAATAAACAACATGTCTCCTCAAAGGGCCATAACTCTGACCATATGCACAACTAGGTTTGTTGCAAAGTATTCATGTAAAGTTTCATTGATCTCTGGCCAGTGGTTAAGAAAAAACCAGGCAGAGACAAATTTTATGACATTAATTCATCCTCACAAACGCCTTGCACAAAAACAATCTAACTCCCCCATTTTAAATTACATGTGAGAGACGACTTCAATTTTTCCTGAATAATGTACATAATATCAAAAAAACTTGATATTTGTATTAAATAAGTATAAAAATAGGGCATAAAATATACAGCAAACTTAAACATAAGAAGCTATTGACAGAAATCTACACACTAAAGACATGCAAGTTTGTAGACCAATCATGATGCAAGGCCGGGGAATTTGATAATTTGATCGGGTAACTCTTATCGGCGTTTCCAATAAACCAACCAAACATTTAACAAATTAACTATGACAAACTTCTGGCTGGTAATTACATAAGCATTACGCTACATTTATCCAGCAGGTACCAGTACTCTACATGTTGTCTATGACAAACTGTATCCATTCCTACAACTCATTCATACCAAATTTGTACTTGAATTTCAATCAAAC
Source organism: Spisula subtruncata (assembly GCA_963678985.1). NCBI lineage: Eukaryota > Metazoa > Mollusca > Bivalvia > Venerida > Mactridae > Spisula > Spisula subtruncata. The sequence continues at coordinate 6,168,245 of OY787669.1, forward strand.
TTTACAGTACAACCTCTCCTGAGTGACCCTCTGTAGAGTAATAACCTCTATATAACAACACCTTCAAAATTTTTTTATGAAGTTGTTATTGACTATAAATTAAACCCCTGTAGAGCAGTAATCTCTCGATAACAATCAAAATTTGTTAAAGCTAATGCTTACATGTGTACTATAAATTTAACCCCTGAAAAGGAGAAACCTCTAAACAACCGTCAATCTTTTCAGTCACCAGAGTGCTGCTCAGCCGAGGTTGTACTGTTATATGGACAAAGGCATTTAACATGCCAATGATACCAATTATATCGTAAAACTGTATGAAATATACTGAGCGTCAAAAGTTTCGCAAACGAATTAAAAATTTAATTTTTTTTAAATTGTTAACTCCAAAGAAATTTTTACTAACACTTATCGTTTGTGTACACATAGTGTTCATGTTGAACCCATTTCAGTTGGCCTCCGTTACACTTGAATGATCACACCATCACAAATGGTAAAACGTCTATTCAAGCGCGCAAATTAAGGGCTTGTCGTGTTCGACTTAATTTCCACTTCCAATTTACTTGATACATGTCTGTGATAAGAAATACAAAAATAGTAAGTCAAATTAGTTTGCTATTTACGCTTAATTTGATGGCTTCATTACATTTTTGTAGTGCAAGGGAGATAATTTTACTTGATTATTGTCCAAAATAATCTCCCTTTGACCACAGACAGTTGTCGAAGTCGTAATAGACACTGTACGAAATGTCAGATGTTAAGAAACAGTGCACTGGTCACAAAAACGCAAAATAAAAGGTAGTGTCCCATAAATTATAATGTCAGTTAAACTACGATTACGCTCAAACAATGCCGTTGAGTTTCATGCTAACATTTTAGCAGCATTACCTGTCTAGGTAAGCGGCATTGACCCTTGACCTGATGTCACGTGATATGTTATATACATGCTCCGTCTGTTGGATATGATACAGCTGTCTTATTATGGTAGAGGCATGTAAATTTTATCCGACACAAAGTATTTTAGTGAAATGCCAGCCTCTAGACTCCTATATACAGGATTATGTTCACAATTATCGAATTTTGCCATCAAATTATGCGTACATTGCTAACTAATTTGACTAATTATTTGTGTATTTCTTATCCCAGTCATGTTGCAAGTAAATAGGAAGTAAAAATTTAGTCGAAAATGAAAACCCCTTAATTTGCGTGCTTAAATAGATGTTTCACCATTTGTGATGGTGTGATCATTCAATTGGACGGACGCCATTGGAAATGGGTTCAACATGAACACTATGGGCACACCAATAGACGGTGTCAGTAAAAAGTTTTTCCGAGTTAACAATCTAAAAAAATTAGATTTTTAATTCCTTTGCGAAACTTTTGACGCTCAGTATATAACAAAGAAAGTTAACATATGTAAAAATAATAATAATAATAGTAGAGGCTTTATTTGAAGAGGCTACTCAGTTGGACAAGCCTTCCCTGTAAGCCTCTTCAGAGCCAACAAAATGCACCAATATTTTGAGAGATATGGTCGCGGCTGTAAAACGCACCCATACACAGTAAATGGTCTACACATGGGAACTACTTGCTACATACTATGCTATAGTCTATATACTGTAAAATCATTTCATTTCAATGTGACGAAATCTCGAGGCTCTGGTAAAAAAGACCATTTCGATGAGATATTTATTTATGGATTTTGCATTCCAGGTAATAAATAAGAGGGTTAAAAGTATTGTTCGATTTGATTGCGTGGTTGAAGGTGAACCATGAAATCCACAAAATTTAATCCCCAACGAAAATTAATGATTTTACAGTATTACAAATATCTAAAACTGACAATTATAGTAAAAGCATTACAGCAATATCATACATTAATTATTATATTTGAGGAAGCTCAAATGCTGTTGATTTCAGTAAAATGAAAATTCGCAAGGACGAATATTGGCCATTTTGCAAGATGAATTGGATTTATAGCACATGTAATTTAATTGATCAGACAAAATCAACAACTTCTTGGAACTGTTTAATCAAAGTACTTACTGTAACCCTAAACTTACCTTCAAATTTAAACTTGCTATAATATTTAAACAACAGCAAATTTGGGACAGACTGATTCAGTATTGGCATTGAAGCTTCTGATCTACTGTAAAATCATTAATTTTTGGGAGGATTTAAAATTCGTGGATTTCTTGGTTCAACTTCAACCATGAAATCAAATTCCATAAAACAATAATTTCTACTTATTACCTGATATATACAAAATCCACGAATTGAAAAGGTCTTTTTTACAGAAACAACAAAATTGCGTCCAATCGAAATTAAATGATTTTACAGTATTTACCACATTTTGCAACAAAAAATTCATTTGAACATAATTTTAAGACTTTTGTAAGTGCTTTGATAAAACAGTATAACCTTATCTATAACAAATTACATTTACAATGAATTTCTATTGAACAGCAGTTAAATATTCCCTGTACATTGAGTATAGTATCTTGTAGAATTATGGTGATGGCATACACTTAAACCGTTCGAAGGCCGCCTTCTCTAAACCTTCTCTCTCCGATGGATGTGCCACTTTTATAAGTTCATATGCTCTTTGTCGGAGATTTTTACCAAACAAGTAAGCGATGCCGTATTCTGTCACAATATAATGAACATGAGCTCTAGTCGTCACCACTCCAGCACCTGCAATATAATACATACATTTATAGAAAACCTCCAAGTTAAAAAGACCACATCAATAAACCACACCTGCCAAGTACTTCTATTAAAATGGAGTAACTCCTTTATTTTCATTGTTAATTTCTGGTTTTCCAAGTTCACCTTACTTTGAACAAAGGTACATTGATTCATTTCACCATCTTCCGTCCATGTTTATAACTACTAAAAATAATTCATTCCTTGTTTATGCATCTAAATCCCTTTTAAATCACATTTAAGTACATCTTGTGACATATTTTGCTTTCAATCACTCCAATTTTGGATTTAACTAGCTTGGCAGGTATGGGTAAACCAATAAAGTCAGTTATATAACAACACTCAATATAATCACAATTTTTTATATACTGACATCATTTAATGGGGTGCAATGTTTCAAAACCCTCTTACTATCAATTCTGAATTATTCAGTATACTGACATATTTGTTACAACAACACTTTGCTAGGGAACTAACAGCAGTGTTGTATTGAGACCTAACTGCATCCCGATTTGAACCCAGGTCGCCACATACAACAGCAAGCTCACTAACTACTGAGCTACAGATTAACACACGCCAATAATATTGTTAATATTTTTTCCTAGACGCTTGCCTGACCATAAAGACACTGTCCATAGTTAAGGTAGTTGAAAACAAGTGGTTACAGTCAACCACATTAAAATCAGATCCTAACATTTGCTTCATTCCTTACGCTAGCTGTTAGTTAGATCTGACTAGACCACAAAAAGAAATTACATTCAAATGACCTCTCTAGTGCATGTTGTAGTATGGCTATTCACCTGCATGTATAGAGAGTGTACTGACTAACTAACTGTCTATGAAAAGTTTAAACATCTCTCTGGCTGTAAACTACGGCAGAGATTCTCTGCACTTTCAGATTTGTAAAAGAAGCGATTTGATTGGATGATGTAAAGTTTGCATCAACATGACACGATATGGAGAGTTGTCAGATCCTATATCAGTGTAAAGTAGTGGAGCTTATATGGGTCTGATTTAAATTAGATTTGGTTACAGGTAGCTTAGTTGCGATGTCTCACTCACACAGGTTTGATAGTGACTTACCTTCTTTTAGTGTCGGAACAATCCTCGATATACCATCATCTGTGGTAGAAGTACAGGCAATGATTGGTTTACCCTCACCATCCAGACTCAGTGCTGCACCACGAACAAAGTCAATCTGCCCACCAAAACCTGTTATATATATTTTCATATTGCATTTTAATTTTATCAAAAACAAAATGTTGCAGATACGTGAGGTGATAAAAAAGTAATGAGACATCCCACGTAAAAACAAAAAAGTTGCAGATTTAATCAAATTTGATGAGTAAGTTTAATCAATTCAAAGTGGAAAGTCACAAATATAATGTTATTCTTATTGCACTTTAGTTTTTCTGACCGAAATAGGAACTGTCTTTTAACTTTTAAAATGTATTTGAAGTTAAAAGGTTGTAAGTCTGCAATTTGGTTACGAAATATGTTCATAAGTTTTAACTGTCTCATATACAAATCTCAGAGACCAATGTTAGGGGCAAAATATGCTGCTGAAAGTGAACAAGTTTAAAGGACCGGTCCCTGAATGTCTTACCGGTATATGTGATGGTCTAAAAAACAAAAATAGTATTCATACAAAGTTCGAATGAACGAACCCTGAATTTCATACAAAGTCATGTTAGTCTTTAAATCGCCTAACAAAAATAGTGTTCATAGAAAGTTCACAGGAACGGCCCTGAACGTCCTTCGTGTTGATCTAAAAAACGAATAACGAAAATAGTGTTCATACCTGAATACATGTAGGTGCCGAGAGAGTCAGAACACACCTGACCTGTTAGATCTACCTCTAGACATGTGTTGATACTGGTTACACGAGGATTCTGACAGATGAGGGATATATTGTTGGTGAAGTCACACTCATGTAAGGCTGAAATCATACACAGAGGAAATATTTCTGAACATGTTAATTTCGGCTTGTAATCTTTTTAGAAATTTTAGTGAAAATAACCCAATTAAGTGCAAGCAAAGCCTCGTGTCATATTGTTTTGTCCACTCGTTTAATGAAATTCTTATGTAATGAGCACTCATTCAAGATCCTCTATGTCAAGTTTTTAAGATCCTAGGACAAAGTGTTCACGAGTTATTGAACAGAAACCATTTGGTCCGTCTACCAACAGACATGTGCAAAGCATTATACCCCCTCAAAATAGATTAGGGCATAATGAATAAACCTACCAACAAATGAGTTATCATCCAGGAATGAATATAACTTCTTGGTTCCCATTCCGAAACTACCAACACATTTTCCTGTTTGTATAGTCTTCTTGGCGTTAGTGAGTGCACCTTTCTCAACGAGATTAACAACCGTGTCGCTCATCATCTCCGAGTGAAAGCCTAAATCTTTGTGATTGTATAGCTTGTGTAGCACAGCATCGGGTAAATTACCGATACCTGGAACAATATCAAACATTCAAGTATCAGACATGACATTTTTTTCAAAACCCTTTGTGTGTGGTTGGCAATGGAAATGCAGTAGCTCTGAGAAAAACCCTAAATCTTTATGAGTGTATAACTTTTGTAGTACTGCATTGGGTAAATTACCGATACCTGGAAAATATCAAGCATCAGTATTAAACAGTTTGGTAGATAGGAACTGTAACAATAGTATGAAAATTATCATATCAAACTTGGTTGTGGGCATTGCTTCATGTAGTTGAACTGTGATGTTACTGTATTCAGTGCTCGGCTGGTTAAGTTAAGTGCTGCATTCCCTGTGCTTAAAACCAGTTTTATTTTCCATGTTCTAATTGGTTAAATGTTTGGAAAGTCCCATTTTTTTCTGTATTTTTATGTTACGAACTACTTAGTCTTTTATTTGTGACAATGTCCCAGAGTGAGCTCTGAAAATTAATTGGAAAAAGAAGAAGAAAAGAAGTAACGAAGAAGAAGAAGAAGAAGAAGAAGAAGAAGAAGAAAAAGAAGAGGAAGAAGAAGAAGAGAAAAAGAAGAAGAAGAAGAGAAAAAGAAGAAGAAGAAGAAGAAAAAGAAGAGGAAGAAGAAGAAGAGAAAAAGAAGAAGAAGTAATGAAAAGGTAGAAGAAGAAGAAGTATAGCTAGTTTGCGATAGAAAAAAATCGTGTTTTTTACATATTTCTCTGTAATTATTACACCTACAAGTATGAAATTTTGCAGGAATAAATGAAATTTATATACCTAATACACACTGAAATTTCAGCAAGATCAGAAATGAGTTAAAAAAGTTTTGTTCATAAGTTCTATGTAACATATTTGTAGTTTTGTATGAAATATCAAGTTAGAAGACTTGCTACTTGCAACAGCAAATTGGACGGTCACGTGATATGCATAACGGTATATTTGCGTATTTGCAACCTACTTAATTTAACACATACGAGGCCCGTCTGTGAATATGACGAAGTACATTTTATTGCTGTTTATAGGCAACACACCTAAATAAACCGATTCACAAGGGCCTCCTAAGTCTTGTCTTTATAACAGCAATCTTAATCTCGCCGATCACGGATTGTAACGGTTAAATAATTGATAGTAAATCATCAATGGAATACCAGATTACCTCCCTGCGTTAAACTGTAAATACTTATGTAATTTCAATATGTAATAAAGAATAAATGTATTTTAATTGGTGACTAAAAATTATGAAATTCAAAATGGGAGTAGGTAGGAAGTTATTGTAGTAGTGTGTAATTTTTTACCAAAATCTGATAAATAGATTTTCAGAAATCTTTAAAAAACACGATTTTTTTCTATCGCAAACTAGCTATAACAAAGAAGAAGAAGAAGAAAAAGAAGAAAGAGAGAAGAAGAAGTAGAGAAATGAAGACTTATGTGTAAGAATATAATATTATGATAAGAACTACTTACCAGTTTGTAGAGTAGCTCCATCTTCTACGAGATTATCGGCAATAAGTCGAGCTATTTCGTTGATTTCCGGTGTTCGGATCATCGGCATAATCTCAGGTAATGCTGTGTTATGTTCTACCATACAATCAATGTGAGACTGATGTATTAAACCATCTCCCAATGTACGAGGCATGTGCTCGTTAACTTGTGCTGTAATCATAAATTATCAGCAAAATATTCAATAACACCATAGCCAAAATGTGACAACATAATGAAGCCTTTCTGGACTTTGATATAAATGAAACAAATATTCAACAAGAGATGATGGTAAAACACATTGCCACCGTGGCAGCCCAATAGTCGAAAATTGGTAAAGATCATAGTGACCTTGACCTCCACTTCAAAATAAATAGGGGTCATCTATTGTAACTGATCGACCTTCAAGGAAAATGTGACGATCCTAGAGCAAAGAGTTATTCAACGGAAACCATAAAATTTTGGTCTCAAAAGTAAAATTACAAGAGCTGGAACTTCAGATTTAACTCAAATATTGTTTCAGAGTTTAGCAAAATCTCAATTTGATTCAAGATTTCTACCTGAGATGCTTCGGGAGATTGGGTCCTGGTACTTACCAATGATAAACTTAGCATGCTGGGGTGGTATTCACAAAGCATCTTAAGTGAAATCTTAAATATTTTGACTTAAGTGAAAATATTGAGTTGGGCACATTTTCCAAGAAACGAAGAATAACCCATGTTTTCTATGTGATTATCGTAGCTCATTACATAATACTTCTAAACAATATAAATACTTTTTAATTTTGATTTTCCTGTTTAGCTGATACACTTAAGGAAAATTTGAGATTTCTAGAAAATTCTAAGTTTTCACTTAAGATTCTTTGTGAATACCACCCCTGTACTGCAGCTCTAGAACAGTTGACACTAGTACCCAGTGAACAGAAGCCATGCTGATCTGGTGGCCTCGCCTATGGTACAGACAGGTAGGACTCACCTATGATATGGACAGGTAGGACTCACCTATGATATGGACAGGTAGGACTCACCTGTAGGACTCACCTATGGTACAGACAGGTAGGACTCACCTATGATACGGACAGGTAGGACTCACCTATGATACGGACGGGTAGGACTCACCTATGATATATTTAGCGTGTTGTACGGCAGCTCTAGTACAGTCTACACTAGTACCCAGTGAACAGAAACCATGTTGATCTGGTGGACTCACATGAATCAAAGCCACGTCCAATCTGAAAGAATCAGTCAATATAAAGTAACTCAAGTTAGGCCTAAAGTAAGTATCATTTGTTATCCCTTCCTCAATCATTGTTATAAAAGGTTTGAGTCTAGGTTCCATTGAGCATTTTTTGCCTTTTGTACTCAAGATTAAAATACATTGGCTCCTGGAGAAATCGAGAACAGACTTTTAACAAATTTCCTAATGACTCCACCTCTTCCGAAGCATTGCCTAGACCACATTGACCCTGTTCTCAATACCTTCTGTAGTCTATTTATTAAATGTGGAGTACATCACCCAGGCAAATATGCTCAGTGGGACCTAGGCATTAATACATGTAAGTAGGTAGGAAAAAATTTTTCACATTATTATTTTAGGCAAGTTACATAATTTCTCATGGGACCGGAAATGTGCATATGTAAAAATGGACTTAACTCATGGGTAAGCATTATTTTCATGCTAAAATGGAGATTAAAAGCAGGTGTCGGTGACCTGGCATATATCCTACTTACTTGGTAAAAGGGTAGATGATATCAACTTACTTATAAATTCCCCTTCGAAACAACAGTGGGATTTCACTGAGAAAAATGGGTACAGTATCCGCCCTTCCTGCAGCAATGGCCTCTCGACAGTTAGCACCGATAAACAAGGACTTGGATCGAAATATTCCTGAAATAAACGCAATATCATTAATGTTTCATTTGTTTATGTTATATAATAGACAGTTGTAAACTAGAGCATGCACACGGTCATGGTGTTCTGTCTCCTGCCAGATTGACAAAATATTACCTTGGTTATAAAATAAGAGACAGTAATGTTATGCGATACTTAAACTTTTTTGAACTTTCAACTATTTGACTGCAGCTGTCAAAACAAGGACTTTCAGCTTTTTGACAGCGGAAACCAGGACTTTAATGTTTTTAACGACTGAAACCAGGACTTTCATTTTTTTAACGACTGAAAAGAGGACTTTCATTTTTTAACAGCTGAAACTAGGACTTTCATTTTTTAACAACTGAAACTATGACTTTTAGCGATTAAGTTTCATTTTCTCGTTCATATTTGTGGTGTGATTATGGTCCGTGCTAACTATGTTTTCTGTGCTTGGCCATTCCTGAATAAATGCGCCCCCCCCTTGGCCTTACCTGTCCTATTTTTCATAAATATTTTAGGCCATACCAAACAGTTCTTATCATTAGCATCGTCGTGCGCCTAGGTTTTGAAGTCGATTTTCGAAATAAAAACAATTGAAAAACAATATATTTTTTCGATTTTTATGCTCTAGATGCATTTTTCTCTGGTAGAGTTGTGTTTCATTTGAATTATCAAACTAACATGCATTTACTGACTTGTTCCATTCTTAAATACCCTTTTGGGTGGGTATTGCCACTCAAATACTTTAATGCGACTGTACGGTTCCAAGTGAGGCGGTGTTTTCTTCAATAGGTAGCTAGGTTTCAGTAAACCAGACCTGACGCTTAAGATAAAGGCGATTTGGTATGGCCTTACCAATACTTACCGTCATACTCTGGTTCATTGTAAACGGCGGGACCAACAGTTGGTATATGTATGAGTTCTACATCACTTAGTCCTCCTTGTTTACCATAATTAGCTAGAGCAGATAGTAGATAGTTGGGTGTGGCAGCACATCCATGTACAAACACCTTGTTTCCTGTAATAGAAAGTCAAAAAGTCGAAAATTTGATAAATATCAACCAATTATCTATAAATGGCATACACACATGAAGCTGTTTATATCAGGAGGCAGGTGGTTGTCAAACCAAGGTTTCAAAGAAATACATGATCTGATAATGAAAGATTCACAAATTCTGTTGGAGACGTCACTTTGTGCAACAATTTGCAAGATTTGAAAGACTCAAATTCTGTTAGAGACGTCACTTTGTGCAACAATTTGCAAGATTTTGATTAAAATTAAAGAAATGATCTGAACCTGTGAACACTACTGTCTTAGATGTAAACATTGTATATGTAATAATTTCATGGCTTCAAGTACTATATATTTATGGGTTTTCCGGAAGAATTTTTTGAGATATTGAGTAATTCAAGTTATTTTTCCATGATGTAGCAGTTCAATTTTTATGCCTTCAATTCTGATTTTTGAAAAAACTTTAACTGCAGGAAAATGCATAATTTTAATTCAAAAAGTGCAAAAATTGTGGCTTGGCCAAAAATATCTGCCTGCACCCCCTCTCCAAAATGTCTGGCTCTGCGCCAGCAAAGGGCTACTTGAAAGAAGTTGTTACTCTAAATCTGGCCACTCTGGAGAGGTTGTTGCTCTAAAAAGACTGGCTATTCTGGAGAAGTTTTTACTCTACATGTGCATAGCCTGGCTGTTCTGGAGAGGTTTTTACTCTACATGTGCATAGCCTGGCTATTCTGGAGAAGTTTTTACTCTACATGTGCATAGCCTGGCTGTTCTGGAGAGGTTTTTACTCTACATGTGCATAGCCTGGCTGTTCTGGAGAGGTTTTAACTCTACATGTGCATAGCCTGGCTATTCTGGAGAGGTTTTTACTCCACATGTGCATAAGCCTGGCTGTTCTGGAGAGGTTTTAACTCTACATGTGCATAGCCTGGCTATTCCGGAGAGGTTAAATCGTTGCTCTACATTTGCATAGCCTGGCTGTTCTGGAGAGGTTAAATTGTTGCTCTACATGTGCATAGCTTGGCTATTCTGGAGAGGTTTTACACTACATGTGCATAGCCTGGCTGTTCTGGAGAGGTTTTTATTCTACTCAGTACATGTGCATAGCCTGGCTGTTCTGGAGAGGCTGTTGGTCTACATGATAGTACATGTGCATAGCCTGGCTATTCTGGAGAGGTTTTTACTCCATATGTGCATAAGCCTGACTGCTCTGGAGAGGTTGTTGCTTTACATGTGCATAGCTTAATTGGCTGTTCTGGAGAGGTTTTTACTCCACATGTGCATAAGCCTGACTGCTCTGGAGAGGTTGTTGCTCTACATGTGTATAGCTTAGCTGTTCTGGAGAGACTGTTGCTCTACATGTGCATAGCTTAGCTGTTCTGGAGAGGTTGTTGCTTTACATGTGCATAGCCTGGCTGTTCTGGAGACGTTGTTGCTTTACATGTGCATAGCCTGGCTGTTCAGGAGAGGTTGTTGCTTTACATGTGCATAGCCTGGCTGTTCTGGAGAGGTTGTTGCTCTACCTCTTAATTAAACTAAACTTTTAATATAATTGTTCATTAAAATGCATAAATTAATTTTCAGCATGTTTCAATTTTATATTTAGGATCTATAGAACATATCCTCACAATAACTACTTAAAATACACAAATGCACGAAGAGATCGCGCCCTGCAAATCACCCCTAGTTAACAGTTCAACAACGAAACAAAACAACGAAATTCTCGTGCATCACGTACCTGATTGGATCGCTTGCACGGCTTCCTCAGCCTTTTTCCATGTCGGTTCACGATCGTGTTGCGGACTGAGAGCGTCCGGTGAATAGATGAAGAATGTACGCGTGGAGTTATTGCATGCCACACGCGGAATTAGCCGCGTAACGGACTTTAAAAGAGCTGACATTTCTGCTTCTGTATCTAATTTTACTCGCACCGACCTATGCAAGGTCAAGGCCGTCAGCCAATTACGCGAAAGGTCAACAGTAGATTTTAAAGAGCGCCTGAGCGACGCAGACTGTCTTGTTCCCGGCTTCACTCTGGTTATCAGCTGTGAATTTAATCTGAGCCGGGTTCAAGCGTTACCTTAATTGACATTTGACTCAAGGACGTGTTTGTTATGCTTCATTCTACGTGAGTTTTGTGATAACCAACTAAGCGCGCAATGGCATTGCGAAGTGTTACTCGAATACTTCAGAACGCTGATAGACATGCACAAATCAAGCATTTCAGACGAGGGTACTATCTTTATTCCCCGGAGCCGATTCACCCCCTGCCAGATCGCAAACCTGACTGGAAAACTGCTGATGAGGCCCTGCAAGTCGTGCAATCAGGTACAGTGCATGTGAATTAATCATTCGATGTGTTGAGTTTATACCTGCAAAAGATTGTTTCAATCTTGACACCTTGTAATTTGTTATGCATATTAATAAATTATGGGGTTAACCTGCCAATTAAATTCACAGGGATTATAGGCTCATCTTTTAGACTCAATGAGCCTAATCCTTGTGACATGGTGATTAAATTAAGGATTGCACTGGTGCATCAGTGTGTGGGTTAGATAACTGGTCAATTAGGACTTGTAGTGGTGACAGTGTGTGAGGTAAGATAACCAAGTCAATTAGACCTGTAATACTAGATTAGTAGATGTGGGGCAATCTGCTAGGAGATTTTTTAATTTCTGACCTTTATCTCCAGTGCAGATGTGCACTAAGTTGTCATATATGTGGAAGTAGCGCCGATCAAATTTTTATCGGCACTTGAAAAGGTGAATGAAAAGTTGTAAATACCATGAAATATATAGCATGTCCACGAAGATCAACCCTTTTTCTCGTTATCTGCACCAAAAACATCCATAAAACACTCAGCGGTTCGTTTGTCCGACAATTTTAACACGACGATGTCGCACTTTTAGATTCCACTACACAGCTATTTGTTGTTGATATGCAAATCGCATTCCCCTATCGACCAATCAGAATACTCGATGGAATGAGTTTCTAGAACAATGGAGGATGCTGGGAGATCTTCGACACTATTTGGTTTTCACAGTGATGTACACTGGTACGCGTGAAACCAATTACACTGAGCTCGCTCGGGTGAAACTAAAAACGAAAAAATTAACAAAGATTTGTTGACAAATCGAGCTGATTTTTCTTGTAAACTGATAGTTAATGACTTATGAACAGAATACGATAAGTTAAATGAATTTTACTGCTCGCTTAGCGATTCGCACAACGTTAGCATATGAATTACACACGTGTTGCGCTCATCTATACGGGAGGTACGTATACGCGTACCGGATACTCACAGTTATGTTTACATTGGATTTTCGAAAATTACACGGGCTGATTTATTTATCGATTTATTGATTATAAGGACCAATATTAACAGGTATTCTGTGCCATTCGTTTATTTTTATTATATTTTACATGTTCAATGCTGAAAATGGCTCTAATTTGGCGTAAAAGACAGAATTCATGAAACTCAAAAACTGATCAGTAAAGCGCATAATGGGTCTTGACTTAGAAGTGGAGAAGTCGAGATTGTTTGACTAACTAGATTAGACAATAGGCCAATTAGCCACATAGTGAAGTAGAGCAGTTTTGATAATCTTTTCTGACCCAACCATAATTCTTCGTTTATTTCAGGTCAGAGAATATTTATTCATGGAGCGGCGGCCACACCTGTTCACCTGATAGAAGCCATGTGCAATCACGGGAAACGTGCAAATATTCGAGATGTAGAAGTCATGCATATACACACAGAGGGTCCAGGACTTTATAATAACCCTGAATATGATGGTAACAGCATAACTGATGTGCAGTCTGTATAGCTTGGCTAATTTGACACAAGCCTGACCTATTGATTAGCATAATTTAACAGTCGCTATATTGCCTACGTTTACCACACCGATAGTATGTTTTCATAATCGGGGAGTTTCACGAAGACGCTAGAGATGTAATAAAAACACAAATCTGAAATACCGATTTGCTTGCAGAAATTAATATATTCAAAGCAAGAATATTGTAATATATTCATGCATAAAGGTCAGGTTCAGGTCAAAATAGCCAAGCTATAAAACATGTACATATTGATGGCTTAGAATGAGAAGGTCATAACTACTACTTACAGCCTTAAAAGACTGATACATATTTAAAATCTGCATCTTAAGGTTTAATATTATGATCATTATGAGCCTCGAAAATCGAAACTTGTCATGTTGACCAAAATGAAGTTGTAAAAGCTTGTTTTTTCATAAGTAAAAATTAAATTTCAGACAGTTTTTCTTGTTTTCTCAAAATATTAATATTGTACTTAGAACGTTACCTTCTCATTCTAAGCCAGCGATATATTCACTGTTGTCTTGTTAATCTTCTAATTATGATTGAACTGTCATCAATAGTCAGTTGTTTTAGGGGCTTGATTATCGAAACACATTGAATTGATTTTAAGATATCAATACATGAGTATTTTAGCTCACCTGACACATAGGGACAAGGTGAGCTTTTGTTATCTCTCTGTGTCCCTCAGTCAACAATTTCTTTAAATAAGGAGTAAAAAAATATAACGCCACCCGGCTGTACTGGCCAAATACAAAATAAAACAAATTTGGTTCAAATTGGGCTTATATTAAAAAAGTTATTAAGACTCAAAAACCTGTGCAAAACTTGGCATATATTTTTATTTCACTGCATGGAAGGGTACTTTTGACCTCTTAAATTTATTTCTTGCAGTAAAGGTAAGTCTGGTGCTCGGTTAGTTCTGGTTAGTCAGGTGCTCAATTAGTTTAGGTTAGTGTGGTGTTCAGTTAGTTCATGTTAGAGCAGGGTTAGTTCAGGTTAGTGTGGTCGGTTAGTACGGTGTTCAGATAGTTCAGGCTAGTACTCAGTTGATTAAGTACAGTGTTTTGTTAGTGCGGGGTAAGTTCAGGTTAGCACCGTGCTTGGTTAGTTCAGGTCAGTGCAGGGTTAGTTCAGGTAAGTGTGGGGTTAGTACGGGGTTAGTGCGGTGCTGGGTCAGTTCAGGTTAGTGTGGTGCTTGGTTAGTTCAGTGCGGTGCTTGGTTTGTTCAGCATAGTGTGGGGTTAGTGTGGTGCCAGGTTAGTTCAGTGTTCAGTTAATTCATGTTATAGCAGGGTTAGTTCAGGTTAGTGAGGTCGGTTAGTACGGTGTTCAGATAGTTCAGGCTAGTGATTAAGTACAGTGTTTTGTTAGTGCAGGGTAAGTTCAGGTTGGCACCGTGTTTGGTTAGTTCAGGTCAGTGCAGGGTTAGTTCAGGTAAGTGTGGTGTTAGTACGGGGTTAATGCGGTGCTGGATCAGTTCAGGTTAGTGTGGTGCCAGGTTAGTTCAGGTTAGTGTGGTGTTCAGTTAATTCATGTTCGAGCGGGGTTAGTTCATGTTAGCTCCGTGCTTGGTTAGTTCAGGTTAGTGTAGGGTTAGTTCAGGTTAGTGCGGGTTAGTTCAGGGCTTGGTTAGTTCAGGTTAGTGTGGGGTTAGTGCGGTGCTTGGTTAATTCAGGTTAGTTCAGGGTTGTTCAGTAATTCAGGTTAGTATAGTGCTAGTGTAAATAGTTCATGGTTATTTTATTAGTAGTGTTACAATTTCTAGTTACAATTTTTATTTAACATACATATATTATACACAACTTACCTGATGTGGGGGTTGAACTCACGACTTCCAGCTTACCAGTCAGACACCTTATCCACTAGACCAATCATCCCCAGACATTTGTTACTCTTATTTTATCATATATAAATTTACTATAGAGTTTCACACCTTTTCTGAACAACAATGGTCAATGGTGGTAATGGATACTGTCTATAAATAAGACTTAACATTCAGGTAGACTGGATAGATCTTTTAATTTGTTTTGGCATTTTATATTTTAAATATGGATGCCTGGATTGATAATTATTATTTCCCCAATGCCATCTTTGATGAGGGTTGTATAGCTGTGCACATGCTGGCCGTTCTGCAAGCAAACCACTTCCTGTCAATAACTCAACAATGCTTGGTCCAAAGACATAAACTCCTTTAATAGAGGTCTTTGGCTTAGCCCTAAGGATCCAAAACTTCAGATGTTGGTCAGCAACAAAATGAACATGGTAAATATTTTTGCTGCGACTGAGAATCAGACCAAACCGCTGGGTTTACTCTTTAACCCTAGCGTTGTAACTTACCGGTAAATGCTGACTGGACCAAGTCCCTGGCTCTATTTTGTGGACATTTCATGAGGATATATACACTGGAACATGATAATACTGTCATCTGAAAATCAGAGAAAATTAATTTTAAACATCATTTGTCTTTCCTAAACCATTCATGTTATTTTTGTCTGTAGATATTGATATGACTGGTGGCTTTGTGTGAAACCTGTCAAAATATGCAATTTGTGATCACTCTCTGTCCGTCATCCGTCAACAATTACATCAAGTGACATCTTCTCCTTAACCACTTTGCGAAATTTGCTAAAACTTTGCAGGAATGTTCCATGGGTGGTCCTCTACCAAAGTTGCTCAAATGGCTCCGGGCTGTTGATTAATTCAATCATGAGACCCATAAAGGAGGTTTTAAATGCAAAACATCTTCTCGCCCGAAACCATAAGGTTCTTGGCTTTGATATTTGGTATGCAGCATCATCTGGTTGTCCTCTACCAAGATTGTTTAAATTATGGCCCTGCAGTCAAAATTGGCCCAACGGGGTTGGGGTCACCGTTTTATATAGACTTATGATGCCGCCGTAGCTATGTGGCTTTGGTTTGTGCACTACTATTAATATAGGGAAAACATATAAAACTCTTCTTGTCTAACACTACAATGCCTAGACCTTTGATATTTGGTATGTAGCATCATCTAACTTAAATGGTCCCCTACCAAGATTGTTCAAATTATGCCCCTGAGGTCAAAATTCGCCCTGCCCCTGGGTCACCAGTTTAACATAGACTTATATAGGGAACATATTAAAATATTCTTGTCTTGAACTACAACGCCTAGAGCTTTAATATTAGGTATGTATCATAAAATAGTCTTACTTCAATACTTGTTAGAAGGTGTAAATCATTGTTAGTTCACCATAGGTGCATTTAGAAAGGTGAGCGACCTAGGGCGCATTTGTGCATTTAGAAAGGTGAGCGACCTAGGGCCCATTTGTGCATTGAGAAAGGTGAGCGACCTAGGGCGCATTTGTGCATTGAGAAAGGTGAGCGACCTAGGGCGCATTTGTGCATTTAGAAAGGTGAGCGACCTAGGGCGCATTTGTGCATTTAGAAAGGTGAGCGACCTAGGGCCCATTTGTGCATTTAGAAAGGTGAGCGACCTAGGGCCCATTTGTGCATTGAGAAAGGTGAGCGACCTAGGGCGCATTTGTGCATTTAGAAAGGTGAGGGACCTAGGGCCCATTTGTGCATTTAGAAAGGTGAGCGACCTAGGGCCCATTTGTGCATTTAGAAAGGTGAGCGACCTAGGGCGCATTTGTGCATTGAGAAAGGTGAGCGACCTAGGGCGCATTTGTGCATTAAGAAAGGTGAACGACCTAGGGCCCATTTGTGCTTTTAGAAAGGTGAACGACCTAGGGCGCATTTGTGCATTTAGAAAGGTGAGCGACCTAGGGCGCATTTGTGCATTTAGAAAGGTGAGCGACCTAGGGCGCATTTGAGCATTTAGAAAGGTGAGCGACCAAGGGCGCATTTGTGCATTTAGAAAGGTGAGCGACCTAGGGCGCATTTGTGCATTTAGAAAGGTGAGCGACCTAGGGCCCATTTGTGCATTTAGAAAGGTGAGCGGCCTAGGGCCCATTTGAGCATTTAGAAAGGTGAACGACCTAGGGCCCATTTGTGCATTTAGAAAGGTGAACGACCTAGGGCCCATTTGTGCTTTTAGAAAGGTGAACGACCTAGGGCCCATTTGTGCTTTTAGAAAGGTGAACGACCTAGGGCCCATTTGTGCTTTAAGAAAGGTGAGCGACCTAGGGCCCATTTGTGCATTTAGAAAGGTGAGGGACCTAGGGCCCATTTGTGCATTTAGAAAGGTGAGCGACCTAGGGCCCATTTGTTCATTTAGAAAGGTGAGCGACCTAGGGCCCATTTGTGCATTTAGAAAGGTGAGCGACCTAGGGCCCATTTGTGCATTTAGAAAGGTGAGCGACCTAGGGCCCATTTGTGCTTTTAGAAAGGTGAACGACCTAGGGCCCATATGGTCCCTCTTGTTTAATAACACAAAGAATCTTCTTTAACAATATGCTGAAACACTGCTATATATACTTAAAAATTCATCAAAGTTTCAAGTAAAGAATTCCCAAATACTTATTATTAATCACTTTATTATTTGCATTAAAGTGCTTTTTGTACCCTGATACAACACTGAACAAGGTTGAATTACTGTTAAACAGTTTGCTACATTTGCTTGTAATTAATATATTATGATGCTTATTTTATAGATATATATCGGTCAAACTCACTTTTCGTTGGTGGGAATTCACGACAAGCCATCCGTGAAGGAAGAGCTGATGCTATACCAATCTTCCTCAGTGAGATTCCTCTACTGTTTCGTCGTAAGGTAAATATTGGAAGAGTGATAGCGGTTCATATAGCTTGGCCACATTGACTCGAGCTTTACCTATTATTACCATAATTTAACAGTCGACATATTGCCAACGTTTACAACACCGATTGTATGTTTTCATAATCGGGGAGTATCACGAAGACGCTCTAGATGTAATACAAACACAAATCTTAAATGCTGATATTGCACGATTTGCTTGCGGAAATTGATATATTCAAAGCAAGAACCTTGTAATATATTCTTGCATAAAGGTCAGGCTCAGGTCAAAATAGCCAAGCTATACCACATGGTAATGTGATAGGTTGTCTCCCTTGCATGTTTATACTATAGAAGGGTTACAGAAAGGGAAGAAGTTAGAACTCAAGAAAAAAACATTTATTTATGTCTAAACAACTTTCTTGTAATTGTACGTTAAATTGTAATGACTAGTGAGCACTCATGCAAGATCCTCTATGTAAAATACTGTAAAATCATTAATTTTCGTTGGGGATTAAATTTCGTGGATTTCGTGGTGTACCTCAACCACGAACTTTAATCCCAACGAACATACATTTTGACCCTTGTTTTATTACCTGAAATGCAAAATCCACGAATTCAAGTGCCTTTTTTATACCAAAACCACGAAATTTCGTCCCAACGAAATTAAATGATTTTACAGTATATTCCCTACAGTATTGCAGATTTTATGTCATTGTTTTTTTAAGATTTTCAAATTATTCCCTCTAAGCCAGAGGTCTTTGGCCAATTAGACACAGATAAAACCAAATGACCTCATACTATGACTGCTTTATTTGAACACAAAAATAAACATTTTTTAATCACAGCACTGATGTAATTATAAAAGTTTGTATTTTATTATATGTAGATATTGCACCTTGATGTTGCGTTGGTTAGTGTAAGTCCACCAGACAAGCATGGATTCTGTTCACTGGGAACCAGCGTAGATTGTACACGATCAGCTATACAGAATGCTAAATATATCATAGGTAAGTATCACCAACTTTATGCTGGTCCATTTATGCTCTTCCATCTTTAAGCTGGTCCATTTTTGCTCTCCCATCTTTATGCTGGTCCATTTGTGCTAGTCTATTTTGGCTAGTTCATTTTATGCTGATCCATTTATGCTGTTCCATTTATATATGCTAGTCCATTTATGCTGGTCTATTTATGCTCTACTATCATTTATGCCTGTACATTTTATGCTGGTCCATATATGAAGTTCTATTGGTGGGATGAAGAAGTCTGGGGGAAATAAAGACTGGGTGAAACTCACCATTACACCTGTCCTGACATAGGTCCCAATGTACTAATTTCGACCTGGAAAAAAATTAAGATAATGAGAGTTGACTGTAATTTGTTTCTATTGTAGCACAAGTGAACAAACATTTACCACGTACGTTTGGAGATGGTATAATACACGAGTCTCACGTGGATGCTATGGTACAATGGGATGAGCCATTACATGAAATGTCTATCGGTGAACTGTCCCCAGAAGAGGAGAAAATCGGAAAACTTGTTGCTGAAAATCTGGTTGAAGATGGAGCCACATTACAGATGGGTATGTCTTCTGTTGTATTTTATTTTGCATTTAACTAGTGTTTTAAACCAGATTATCCCATGGAAACAGTGTTCGGCTGGTGGCAGGCGTGCAGGCGGATAGTGGGGTGTCTGCACAGTAACTTAAGGTAACATCGTGTTGGCGTAAAATGGCAGATTCTAGAAACCTTGCGACTATGATGTCGAAAATGCTATCTCAAATTTTCGTTATCATGAAGCAAGTTGGATGGTCCCATAAAATTTGAGATACTGTAAAATCATTAATTTTTCCGTGGGGGACTAAATTTCGTTGATTTCATGGGTCACCTTTAACCACAAAATCAAATCCCATTGAAGAATAATTTTTGCCCTTGTATTTGTTACCTGAAATGCAAAATCCACGAATAAAGGTCCCATTGAAATTGTCTTTTTTACAAAGACCGCAAAATTTTGTCCCATCGAAATTAAATTATTTTAAAGTAATGAGAGTTGTCTGTTTAGTAAATCTCAGCATCTGATTAGTTGATTTTGAAAAAAAATACTTTTGAAATGGACGAATGAAAATACAAAAATGTACTTCATTTTGAACATTGTATATTTACAGGTATTGGTGCTATACCTGATGCTGTGTTGGCGCAGCTTGGAAATCATAAGAATCTCGGCGTTCACTCAGAAATGTTTTCTGATGGAGTTGTTGACCTTTGTGAGAAAGGCGCTATAACAAATGTAGAAAAAAGCATCATGACGGGAAAAATTGTTAGCAGTTTTGCTGTTGGAACTAAAAAGTTGTATGATTTTATGAATAACAACCCATACGTAGGTAGGTTAGCTAGAGTTTGTTTGTTTGGATTCTGCAGAAATAGGTGTAAGTGCCAGGGGCATTATTCACCAATGTTGTTAGACTGAAACTCATTTCTTTGCAATTAGATTTAACCATATGAAATTTTATTTGATTATTTGTTGTTACCCACTGAAAATGTATACCCATTTAATATATCAAAATTGATACACTTATAAAACCAAGAGAGCGAATAGAACATTGGAAAATTGCAAAATTTGAGACTAATGTAGTGAAGAGAAAGGTATGTTGCGTGATACAATAGCTCAAATTGCTATAACCTACTGACTTTCCTAATAAGTTTCTCGGTCTTTGAATGTGAAATAATAATCGGTCTTTCAAAATGATTTTACAGTATAATCTATCTGGGGCACCTCATCAGATTGGATGAAGGTGATAAATAAAGTAGTGTTCCAGCAAAATCAGGTTTCTTTAGAAATTCATATACGTACATCAACATATAAAAATAGATTTGTCAGGACTTAAAAACCATATTATACTGGTTGCCAGTAAAAAAACATGTTCTATATAATACTAATCAGAGACCATCACAGGAGTTTTACTATTATTGTTGAATTTCTATATTTATTCATTATAATCGTTTTGCAGAAATGTGTGACGTAGCTTTCACCAATAACACATCAGTGATCTGTCAGAATCCGAAGGTTACAGCTATCAACTCATGTATAGAGGTGGATCTTACTGGACAGATCTGTGCCGACTCTATTGGTACCCGCATATACTCAGGTACATGTTGTAATATATTCAAACATTCACATCTATGGTCGGATTTCAACAAAACTTTGAGTGACTTATCAGTTCCAAGCCTAATTTACATGTGCATACTATTGGTGCACATCCGTTAGACCCATTGTATCAGAGTTTTTTCACTTTGTTCCCATGTATGTTTTTTCTGTGCAACAAGTGGTTAGCTTTCAAGGCACTGAAGCGTGAAAAGCTCTATAAACATATCTCGGTCTATAATTGTCTTCAATGTTAGTTCTTGTTTCATCTTTGGTATGATATGCGATCATAGGAACTAAATTTTATGTTTGTTCTTATCTAAATCTATTTTTAATTTTCGTACATATGCACAGGGAAGCACAAACCATTTCAAGATAGTCTGAATGTTAATGATACAGAGTTTTACGGTACGATATTATAATTGTTGTATGTGATATGGTTACAGGATTTGGAGGACAGATTGACTTTATACGAGGTGCTGCAATCTGTTTGGATGGACGAGGTAAACCAATCATTGCCATGCCATCTGCAACACGTAGAGGAGAGACCAAAATTGTACCTACACTGAAAAAAGGTAATTCTGACTGAGCAGGAAATATATGTTTTATTAGATCATGCATAGAGCATAATCATAAACTTTATTCAGGCCAGAGTGACCATACATGCATGAAGAGAGTCAAATTGAGGCACTTGACCTTGAGAAATATTGAGAAATTAGTATTATATGAAATCCTTTTGAAAAATGCTTTTTTAATTTTTATCTATTTTCGCAAAATCTGACCTTAAACTATTTTACTTCCCTGTATCCATTGAAGTTGAGTAAAATTAAAGCAAATCACAAATTTTAGTTTATTTTCTTGTAAGATATTTAAATAGACTGTATACAGTGCATGAAATTCTATATTTTGCAGGATCTGGAGTAGTGACAACACGAGCACACGTGCATTACGTGGTTACAGAATACGGCATAGCATACCTGTTTGGGAAGAGTCTCAGAGAACGAGCTTATGAACTTATCAAGATTTCTCATCCCGACCATCGGGAAGAATTAGAGAAAGCAGCATTTGAAAGACTTAAGTGCATGCCAGCACCATTCAAATAAATTGAGAAATTATAACTATTCAATGGCATAGACTTTTAGAAGTTACCTGTTACAGTTAAGTTTTGCAAACAAGACCACCTATTTCAGTTATTTTGAAATCATGCAGCTGTTTGAAATTTTTAAATGATGTAAAGTTCTCAAATTGAGGATCTGGTAATAATGGCCTATTATCATTATACATATCAGACCCATTTGGTATAATTAATATTGAGATCACTTTTTTGTCTGCGTGGTCCAAAGACCTAAAATAGTCTCCCATCTTTGTAAGGGAGTCTTAAGGCCGTCTGTGGTGGACTCTTGACGGGACCGATGTCTTTGGCGTGGTCTTATTTACAGAACTTCACTGTTTGGCTTAGAGATTATTTTGTTTGCGGAGGGTTTAGAGATTATTTGTTAATAAAAGACATAGAGATTATTGCATATAAACTGTGTAATATTGTGCAGGTAGTAGCTCAGTAGTGTGATTTCTGTTACCAGTGAGATAAGGGAATGTGTACAGGGCCTGTCCTGCGTTCAAGGTTGAATCACGTAATAGAATGCCTCTAACATTTTCCATGTATTTTAATATAAGTACATGCATTTTTGTAAAATTTTCGTAATGTTTCATACCTGATTTTGAAAACATTACGAAAACGTTACGAACCTTCCATCATGTGATCATGTGTCATCTTGAATGTAGGGCTGATGCTTTTACTTTGTTGTAAACTTCTGTTTAAAAAAGAAAGTGTGATGACACATATATGTCAGAATAAAGACGAATGTTTGAATAAACATATAGTCCAGTTAGGGTATTCTGACAGTGACGTCATCGTTAATGTATACCCAAAAAAAGATTAAAACCATTGCTTAAACAGGTAGAGTTTAGTTTGGTATTGAACTGTTTGTAATAAGCTTTTATACTTGTTTTTTTTACACCCCACTAGTGGATTAATCCACTGCGTCACTGTATTTTTATCCTAACTGGACTGTACTATGATAATACTTATTGTGAGCATGAGGTTTGTTGCCATGACAATAATGTTGCAAATATTAAAAAAAATCATTTGTGTCCGATTTTGTACTCGTGCCTCGTGAACTTTTTGCGAGTTGAACTCATTTTACCCGGTAAGCATGAAAGTTGATTCTCTTCTTATATATCTAAATGGTCTTTACTTTATCAGGGTATATAAATCTACTATAGACTTCAAGTGTATCCATCTAATATAAAAGTTTCAGTAAAATATGAGGCTTTGAACTGTTTGAAACATTTGAAGTTTGAGCACAGCTAGAATTGAGTTGAACTTCATAAGCTTCATAATATTATGGTTTGTGTTTAATAGTTCATAGAATTGCGTGCCTCCGTAGCTCAGTGGTTAGCGCACTTGTTGCCTAATCCAACGACCGGGTTCATATCCGCTTGGAGGCACATATATGCCTGCCATATTCAGCAGAAAGCTGACTGGCAAATAAAGGCTATGCTTGGCATTCGTCATTATTCTTTGCTGATTCAATTGTGTATATTATGTAGGATTATGTTGTCTGATTATTTATGCATGAGTTATAGCCCTTTGTGGAGGACATATACATTTTTGTGTATGTCTGTTTTGTTCTTATTGTAAGATTTATATCTCTTGGTTAACTGCTGAATCATCATACATTTACATAGCACTAACAGCTGCTCATCTGTTAAAGAAACCTCCCCTTAAAACATCCCAGGGGAGACAGATTGTTTTGTGTCAGACAGTCTGTCTGTCATAAACTTTATCCATGCTTGAAGTTGTTTTCCTTCACGCCTGGTCAGATTTCAATGAAACTGCACAGTAACAGTTGTTTCCAAGTATAGTTGAGCATATTGTCTGGAAATTTGGGTTGGATGAATGATGTCGGTGTAATGGCCCTTTGTCAGAGAAATTTTTTTTGTCCAAAAACCCTTCTACCAGTAGTTGCAATGTGTTTTTGTTTTGTTTTTATTTCATATGTATATATTATACATATATTGTGAGTATATTTCATATTAATTTTCACTTTTATAGTACATGTAGTATATTTTTAGAACATTTTTTTGTATGTTTAGTCCAAATATGTTAACCTGATCGGTGTATGAATTTAGCTGGGTGTTGGTACAGGGTGTTTGTCGAATATTTATTATAACTTAAAACTGCAATGATATTAGGCAGGCTATATTTAATTTAGTTATTGGTCTTTTCATAGATGTTTAACTAAACTACTGATAGTTTCACATACTTATAACTAGCAAGATTGGAACATATGAAAATTGTGAATATCAACTTGTACATACATGTACACCAAAGACCTAATAAGTTATTGATATACCATACATTGTATGTCTTAAATTATAAATATTCTTCTTTGAATACAATAAATAAAATTGTGAAACTAATAGCAACAATTTATTTTCACCTCAAAAGTATTCTTCTCGTCGAAGAATATTCAAATACAACAATAATCAGATTTGAATTGTTACTTTTCGTAACTTTTGTAAATGTTTTGGATCGGGTTAATACTTTAGGATATTTTACATTTTATTGACCAACTGTTGTAGAGACCTATAGTACCTCATGTTTCCCAATGATTGATTGATTGATTGATTGACTGATTGATTGATTGATTGATTGATTGGTGACATAATTGAGCATGCTTGTCGATTTACCTATCTGTTTGATCATATTGCTTGCTTGCAGAAAACGTTAGTAAATAATGGCATCTCAACTGTCAACATATTTAACTGTTCATTCTTTGTACCCACACAAACAAGCTTCTTTAAAATAATGGCATCTCAAACGTCAACATATTTAACTATTGATTTTATGGACACATAATATCGCTGGCTTAGAATGGGAAGGTCTAACTACAAAATTGATATTTGGAGAAAACAAGCAAAACCTGGCCAAAAATTACTCTTCACCTATGGTAATACAAGCCGTTTCAACTTCAGTTTGGTCAACATGACAAGTTCCGATTTTCATGGAAATACGATAAGGGTCGTATGATGAAGATTTCAAATATGTTTCAGTCTTATAAGGACCTTTTCATTCTAAGCCAGCGATATAGTTCTACTTGATTTCTACGCAAGTATAGGCCTTAATTTCTGACAGGAACAATCTTGTTTCTGGGACTAATATTTAATAAACCCTATTTATAAATTTACTTACTTTGGCTGTTATTTATTTGTTGTTGTTGATACATTTATGGGAATGCATGCCATGAATTATCGTTCTTCCAGAGTCCTTGAATTATCTTTTGTCAGAATTTACCATCCTTGAATTATCTTTTGTCATTTCCTTGATGCTCAAAGTGTTGCAAGTTGATCATGAATAAGTTTGTACCAATCTCATTTAAATCAGACCCATATTAGCTTCACTACTTTACACTGATATAGAATCTGACCACACTCTGTACGGGGTCATTTCAATGTGAACTTTACATCATCCAATCAAATTTGATACTTTCACAAATCTGAAAGTGCAGAGAATCTCTGCTGTATGTTAACAATGAGAGAAATGTTTAAACTTTATACAGGTAAACTCTTTATACATACAGGTGAATAGCGCTACTACAACAATTTGAACATGGCCTCATATGTAGTATTGTCAGATCTAACTAACAATACAAAGGAATGGTGCAAATGTTAGGATCTGATTTTAATGAGGTTGAGTTTGTACAATGATTGTGCACATACTCAACTTTTACATCTAATTGACATCCAATAAAACAGCATTGTTACATAGATCTGGGTTTACTAGAAGTATTAACTTAAATTGTATTTTATAATTACGGGTATAACCTCAATGTATTGTACTTGGGTAAGTATTCACAAAGCATCTTAAGAAAAACTTAAATTTTGACTTAAGTTGAAAAATAAAGCTTCAAGTGATTTACAAGAAAGGAAGAATAACTCATGGTTTTATTTGACAGTATTGTGCCTCTTTATACATGTATAATGCTTCCTACCTACAAAAGGATTATCTTGATTTTTCTGGCTGATATACTTAAGGAAATTTTAAGAAAAGACTTACATTTTCCCTTAAGATGCTTTGTGATAGCACCCATGATCTATTTGTGACTTGTTTGTAGATATATTAACCCATTATCTTTAGACATATCGGTAAATAAGTAACGCATTAGATTCAGGTACTGTAATTAATATGTAAATTTCTACATGTCAAACAAATGGACTTCACATCTTGTAGCTTGTTGTTGCTTTAGTATCATTTAATGTACAGTCCACTCTCGTTATCTCGATGTTTTTCGGACTGAGAAAATTATATCGACACAACGAAAAATCGAGATAAAAATCGACAAAAGATCGATCATATTTACCAGTACATTAAAATGTTTTACTTTTGTTTTCTACGACGGTGTCATGATAACTACAAATCGTGATAGTTACTTGATGTGTTTGGATGTATTGATAGTGAACAGATGAACATTATTTTTTTATGTTTATTATTAAAATAAATATTAGCCCTCCTGATCCTGTTCGATCTATGTATCTATCAGTATATATTTTTCAATTTAAGTGTCGATCTTCAGAGTCGAAGTTATTTAAACCCACGATAGATCACTTATTTCTGACATTTTTGACAAACAAAAGCCATAATATTCTATGCGAGCTTGG
The DNA here is from genome assembly GCA_963678985.1 of Spisula subtruncata. Lineage (NCBI taxonomy): Eukaryota > Metazoa > Mollusca > Bivalvia > Venerida > Mactridae > Spisula > Spisula subtruncata. Next base: position 6,195,150 of record OY787669.1, read on the forward strand.
ATGTTTTAAATTAAAGGTTGTTAAGTTTTCACAAGCTGTCATTGATCACCGAAGCTGATACAAACAATTATGACATGTTTATACAACATTTTACATGACCATTATACAATGCTAATTATATCAACGGTATCGAGCGAAGGTGTGAAAAACTATCGAGATAAACATCGACTTATTGTACTTAAAATCGATATCGGGACTTTGGATTTATATCGACTTAGCGAAAATATCGATTCAATGAAAATCGAGTTAAACGGAGCTAGTTTATATAGATAATGAAGGAAAAAAGTTGGGACTTTCATTTAATATCGACACATCGAGAATATCGACTCAAGAGAAGTCGAGATAACGAGAGTGGACTGTAGTTTATATGTTCTTGAAATATCTACACTTTTATTTATCAACAATTACCTTAATAAAATAATGGCTATTTAACAGCTAGTTTGTCTTACTGTTATTGTACATAAAGGATCTATCACGAGTTGTCACTTGATATAAATTTATATTTTAAAACAAATTTTGGAAAATTTATTAATTGAGTCTCTGGCGAGCTTAATAATATTTCATGAACAAATATAATATAAACATATCAATTGTTAAGGAGTGATAGATTCTTTACATAATATGACACTAAAAACGCAAAATATGCATTGATTTACTGCAGAATGGAAGTAGGTACATGTACCCCAAGTAGGCCTATAGATTGGTGGTTTCTGACTCAGCTGAAAATGTGGCCGTCTCGCCAAAAAATATATAAATGTCAGATATTGACCTTAATCGTCACACAGATTCATACTTAAACCGACAACTAATTTAAATACCATGTTTAGGGCCACCCACTTGTTGCTTTAGTTTTTGTAGACTTTTTTTCACGGAAAAACGGTTTGCCTATCTTTTAGTCCATCCACCATGGCACCATGATTACCTCCCTTTGATTTTGTTTTCACAATACGCCATTTGCAAAAACAGGTTGAGTTGTCAAATGTTTGTTTACAGTTTATAACAGTTTGGTATCATAACATACTCCACAAATGAGGTACATGTAAATACCAACATATTATATTCACAGGTAACAGCCAGTATTATTGAAAAAGAAGTTGAAGAAAAATGAAATTGAAAAAAAATTGGGAACCTAAATCAGGGAGTGCTATGTATTTAATAGTTCTACTAGTAAAACTCAGATACTCGCGGTATGAATATGCTCCTATACTGAGTTTTATAGCTCTATTAATAGCTCTTCATAGCAAAGTGTAATTTGCAAACTAAACCACCTATTCTGTATTTAACAACTAACATGGTCATAGTAACGCTTATTTCATTCATAAAATACAAAAACATCATTAAATATACCTTAACACAACCAATATTAGATAAAACGTTTTTCTGACAGCCGCCGTGAATCAATTTCAGTTGACTCCATTTTGGTTATCTAATGTAGACGCACGTGTCTTAGACGAAATAATTAATATGTACAGAGTAGTCGTTCTTGATAATCGTTCCGGATTTTATGTTCCGGATACCGGGTTTTAGCCACTTTTTTCGTCTAATAAAAATTCGCCATATTGTTGTTTGTCAACATTCTGGAAATTTCAGTAATTTGGCAGTGGAAGTGAAACTGGATTAATTTGTGCATCAGTGAGGTTAGTGTTCTTGCAAATATTGGTATTGAACGATAGGAAAGGTATTTATGAAGGCATGTGTGGTGTGCTTTAACTGTATATTGAATTTAAATGCTCTAAATCGGTCACCAAACAGCGACAAAGAATCGTGTCGCAAAAAGCTATGCACATCTAAGAGCCACTATTTAGCACCCAAGTTTGTGAAACATAGTGTAGCATACCGTGAAGCAATCGCAGGGTCTATCATTAGGGGTGTGCCTTAAGTACGTAAAGTAGCGTAAGGTGGCGTAAGGTGGCGTAAGGTTGAATATAAGATGGTTTAAGACAATTGATTTAATTCATAATGTACTTTTTTCACATATTAAACAATTATGATCATTTATTAACGTCTGGTTTTTAGCTCACCTGACCACAATGTGGTCATGGTGAGGTTTTGTCATACCGAGATGTCCGTCGTCCGTCGTCCGTCGTGCGTCGTGCGTCGTGCGTCCGTCAACAATTTCTTCAAACGACTTCTCCTCCTGAACCGCTTGGCCAAATTTGATCAAACTTAACAGGAATGTTCCTTGGGTGGACCTCTACCAAAGTTGTTAAAAAAATTCCAGTCCATCGCATAACTAGGTCACACAGGCTAAAAATAGATTTTCAAAAAGGAAACTTCAAAAATCTTCTTCTCTGAAACCGTAAGGCCTAGAGCTTTCATATTTGGTATGTAGCATCACCTTGGGGTCCTCTACTAAGATTGTTAAAATTATGTCCCTGGGGTCAAAATTGGCCCCGCCCGGGGGCTTTTAGTTTTACATAGAGTTATATAGGGGAAACCTTAAAAAATCTTCTTCTCCGAAACCGCTTGGCCCAGGGCTTTCATATTTGGTATGTAGACTCAGCTAGAGGTCCTCTACAAAGATTGTTCAAATTATGTCCCTGGGGTCAAAATTGGCCCCGCCCCGGGAGCCCTTAGTTTTACATAGAGTTATATAGGGGAAACCTTTAAAAATCTTCTCCTCCGAAACCGCTTGGCCCAGGGCTTTCATATTTGGTATGTAGACTCAGCTAGAGGTCCTCTACAAAGATTGTTCAAATTATGCCCCTGGGGTCAAAATTGGCCCGCCCCGGGGGCCCTTAGTTTTACATAGAGTTATATAGAGAAAACCTTAAAAAATCTTCTTCTCCGAAATTGCATGGCCCAGGGCTTTCATATTTGGTATGTAGACACAACTAGAGGTCCTCTACAAAGATTGTTCAAATTATGTCCCTGGGGTCAAAATTGGCACGCCCCGGGGGCCCTTAGTTTTACATAGAGTTATAGAGGGGAAACCTTTAAAAATCTTCTTCTCCGAAACCACTTGGCCCAGGGCTTTCATATTTGGTATGTAGACTCAGCTAGAGGTCCTCTACAAAGATTGTTCAAATTATGCCCCTGGGGTCAAAATTGGCCCCGCCCCGGGGGCCCTTAGTTTTACATAGAGTTATATAGAGAAAACTTTAAAAAATCTTCTTCTCCGAAATTGCTTGGCCCAGGGCTTTCATATTTGGAATGTAGACTCAGCTAGAGGTCCTCTTCAAAGATTGTTCAAATTATTCCCCTCGGGTCAAAATTGGTCCCACCCTGGGGGTCACCATTTTACTTAGACTTATATAGGGAAAACATATGAAAATCTTCTTGTCTTAAACTACAATGCCTAAGAGCTTTCATATTTGGTATGTATATAGCATCATCTAGTGGTCCCCTACCAAGATTGTGCAAATTATGCCCCCGGGGTCAAAATTGGCCCAGCCCCGGGGGTCACCGTCTTACATAGACTTATATAGGGAAAACATATAAAAATCTTCTTGTCTAAAACTACACTGCATAGAGCTTTGATATTTGGTATGTTACTAAGCATCATCTAGTGGTCCTCTACCAAGATTTTTCAAATTATGCCCCTGGGGTCAAAATTGGCCCCACTCGGGGGGTCACCGTTTTACATAGACTTATATAGGGAAAACATATTAATATCTTCTTGCCTAAAACTAGACTGCCTAGAGTTTTGATAATTGGTATGTAGCATCATCTTGTAGTTTTCTACCAAGATGTTCAAATTATTCCTTTGGGTGAAAATTGTGCAGGGTTTATAATCAGGTGAGCGATATTGGGCCATCATGGCCCTCTTGTTTATGTAAAACACGCCGGCGTAAGGTGGATCTAGCTTTGGTCATGTACGTAGCGTAAGGTTAGAAAACGATCGACGATTGTCTTCAGACTTAATAAATACAATAATAAAGTTAAAAATGTTCATGTACATATTTCACATATTTAATCAATTATGTTGATTTATAAACCTCTGCTTATAAATGTGCATGTTTTGATGTAAAACACGCCGGCGTAAGGTGTATCTAGCTTTGGTCATGTACGTAGCGTAAGGTTAGAAAACGATCGACGATTGTCTTCAGACTTAATAAATACAGTAATAAAGTTTAAAATGTACATGTACATATTTCACATACTAGTATTTAATTAATTATGTTGATTAATTAACCTCTGGTTATAAATGTGCATGTGTTGATGTAAAACACGCCGGCGTAAGGTGGATCTAGCTTTGGTCATGTACGTAGCGTAAGGTTAGAAAACGATCGACGATTGTCTTCAGACTTAATAAATACGTTAAAAGTTAAAGATGTACATGTACGTGGGTGAATCAAAAAGTTCGTAGAATTTTGTCCTAACTTTTTTATTTTCAGAGTTATTGTCGTCATATTTATGCTGAATTAATATATTGGTATTTTCTTTATAAAAACAGAAGCAAGCGACCTGATGATAACCGTTTTAAAAATATTTATATCTTAAATAAGGGAGATTACGTAAACCGGAGCACACTGATAATTTGAAACATATTTTATTCAATTTTCTTAAATATCTCAATTGTAGGACCTCCAAAATCCGTCAAAATGTTATGCCTGATTGCATGATATAATTTATAAAGTCTGTTAAAATTTCATAAATCATCTCCGATAAATAATGTTTTAATCGACATTTACGTAATGACACTACATAGAAATAACCGCGTAAAACGGGTCTACCGGAATTGACAGAACCGCGGACTGCTATCAAAATATGCGTGAAACCGGAATAGACGTACGGCATCAGAGACAATAGAGAGGTTGCGAAATCGAACGTCAACGTGTACGTGTATGAGTGAACTACTTTTTGAGCAAATCGTCATCAAGGTATGTGTAGGGCTTACACGTTAACACCGTGTAGTGGGACTTGTAGAGGTATGTGTACCACATCACACATGTATGCGTAGGCACGGATAAATCGTTTTATCAAAAGAAACATGGACTAATCAAACTATACAAACACTCATTTCGATTCATGGGGAAATCGTGCTATAACTGTCACGCGATTTTATACATACAACGGAATTATCGCCTTCCGACAGTACTTCAGTACTTTGATTTAATTAACCAATCAAATAAAGTTATATCATTGAATTACTTCTAATTCAAACAATCAACTCGAGCTAATTTATCATTGGGTTACTTAGAAAAACTTATGTGTACAAAAAACAAATCGTTTTTTCTTAATCTCAGTAAATTTGTAACGATAATTCTACAAAATGTCAGATCCAACATTTAAATGTTACACTTAGATATTATGGTATATCATATGTTCTTTGGTAAATACTATCGTATTATATCACTTATATCTACTCTCATTCAGTAATATTTGTCGTTTCCAGTAATTGTGAAATGGCACCAAAAATTAAAAATTTGCCCAACATTGCCAAAACCTACACTATGAAGTTAAATTGGTTTTATGATATCTATGATGTTTCATTATGTGGAAGTAATGTTGAATCTTAAAGAATGTTATGATAGATTATGGTATGCTATTTCAGAAAAGGTCACAGGGATAGGGAAAAGTTTATGTTTGTCCAGCTTTGTGTGTTCGCGGCCGTTTTCATGGAAAGGCATTAGGTTTGTTATTATGGAAATACGCACATCAAAATCAATATCCAATTGACGAAATTGAAGGCTGTGGTCTATGTACGAACCGTTTCAAATCAGGTTTTCAACAAAAAAGTGTTACGTATCGTTCCTAGTGACTGGTCCAAGAACATAGTGTTTCGTCCAGATTCAGCTTCAAGTCACCATATACAACACCAAATAAAAAAAAACTCAAGAATATAACTTTGATATATATTTGATATATATTATAACCAAACAGTGGATGTCGAAGTCTTATCATGCTTTAACAATATAATTTTCCGTCAGGTTATTACTAAAACCACGATTAAAGAAGGAAAATGAAAACGTAATTATTACGAGTTTCGGACCTTCAAAACGCAAATAGCAACACCCTCTACCCTCATGTTGAGCTTGATTTAACCGTAACGTATTGGCAATTTACAATTATTATATAAACTTCTTGATACACTACTATATGCTATCGTTTGTTTATCTCCGTCAATAAAATATATATTGTTGTACTAGGCGCTTCATTAAAAATGTGTGATAATACAACCAAATTAGTAGCAATCAGAAAAAAACACATAATTATTAATGACATGCGCGTGTCACAAACATGTATTGTATTGTACGTTGAAATTATTACCCCCAACAGATATACCCCGCTGATTAATCAAAAGGTGTGATAAAATTGATAATCCTATCAAGTAATTACTGTAAGATAAAACGCATATTTAAAGCGTTTCAATGGTCGTTTCATCTCACCGAGGTATACATATTGTTATCGAATTAAGCTTTAGATGGCATGTCAAAACTGTATGCAATATGGCTAAAGGTTTTACAAACAGAACATATCCCTAGATTAAAACAAAATACTCAAACATACAATAGCAATTTGGTATGTAAAATATACAGTAGCAATTCAGTATGTAAAATATACAGTAGCAATTCGGTAAGTAAAATATACAGTAGCAATTCGGTAAGTAAAATATACAGTAGCAATTCGGTAAGTAAAATATACAATAGCAATTCGGTATGTAAAATATGCAGTAGCAATTCGGTATGTAAAATATACAGTAGCAATTCGGTAAGTAAAATATCAGTAGCAATTCGGTACGTAAAATATGCAGTAGCAATTCGGTATGTAAAATATGCAGTAGCAATTCGGTATGTAAAATATACAGTATAATATGATAACAACAGATTTTGTCAAAACTATTAAATCTCCCATCAGTATCATCTTGCCGAAACGAAATGCATGATTAAACATAGGAGACCTGGTATAAAGAAATACTTTAATACAATAAAATAGTGGTGTACAACGATTTGATTATCTGTAGGGATATTAAATTAATGTGAACCTCAACAAGGACAAGGATAACGTGAAGTCACCGCATGTCCTTAACCCTTAAAGGCATAATGTGAATAATGCACTATATTTAAATTTATATAAGCATATACATGTATATATAACATACTAAATCGTTAAAAAATTATTAATGATTTTCAGTGAGAATATGCCGAGGGCTCAGTGCAAAACTACGGTAAACGCCTAAATAAATTGATGTAGTTACAATAGTTTTGCACTGAGCCCTCGATGCGGTGTATTGGTATACGCAACTGAAACGTGAATCATTGATTTGTCCCACCTTACGCCTCGTGATAACAGCTTGCCACCTCGTCATATTATTGGTATATTTTACATCAAGCGAAGGAACATTTTCCATGTATTAGTATGTATTATTTTTAAAAAAAACTGTATATTTTATATCTAGTAAGCTTTTAATAAATATTAATTAGTTTTTATGAAACAGTAGGCAACTTGATCACACCTTACGCCAGTTTACTGAAATACATTGCATGCACTTTATTCGTATCATCTTCTTCGCATGCACTTAATTACTACTGAAATGTCCTACAATTAAGCAAATGCATATTTTGTTCCAGATATATTTAATTCTTTATAATATAAGAATTTTATATAGATCTACACGAGTAAATACTTTTTTTTATCCCACCTTGCGCTACTTAACCCTAGCTCGGGCTACCTTACGTGGCATGTTTTACATGAAAAAAGCATACATATTTAGGTCCAGATGTGAGTTAATGAACATGTTCAATATGTGAACTACGCTAATTTGTAACATTGAATCAATCGATTAACCCAACACATATGCCACCTTACGCCACCTTACGCCACCTTACTCCACCTTACGCCACTTTACGTTACTTTACGTACTTTAGGGACTCCGTATCATTAGCACTATGTATTTAAATCCTTGCCTAAATTTTTTTTTCAATTTCATTTTTCTTCAACTTCTTTTTCAATGATAATGTTACCTTAGATTATATTAACACATTGATTAAAATAATAGAAACACTAATATTATTTTTGCCAATTATCTTGAACAATCAATGATTATGAATTTGCGGATACGTCATAGATGCAATAGTGTTAATCAGTTAATATCTAGAATCCCTGAGTTATTGTATTAGGATAGCATCCGGGCCTATATTGAAAAACAGTCACGATATTGACTATGAAATTGGTAACTTTGTCTTTGAAGTTGCCTAACTTTTATTGCGTGGAAATAATTTGCAATATCGTTTCGGTTTGCGGGGTACAGCCAGGACTATCCAAGCTTCTAAGACGATGATTATTCCATTTCAGTGATTATTCCAATTCACTGACGTCAGTTAAAGATCGACGTCAGTCAATAAAAAGATCGTTTAGTTATGGTACCCAGAACTAAGCCAGGACCTTCTCTATAAATACATATATTGAAGAGCTCCTGGTACAGCTGATGGTAAAATCTCTGGTATTTCCCTGGCCCCTTACAACTAATTATTACCCGAGGTATTGCCGTAAAACACGGCCGTGTTGGTCAAACTAAGTAGACTTGGTATAGTAAAAGTCTTTTTCCTATAAGTCTGTGGCTTCCTATTGATTCTCTGGTTATGGAAATAATGCATAATGCATGATGATGTAGCGTAATTATTAGTGCAGGTCCAAACTCACAACATGACATGGTCAGATTTGTTTAAGATAATGCAACTACTACTAGTATAGCTAAAATTCCTCACTTGAGCTTTAAAACTGTTTTTGCAAACACGAAAAAAATCATGCATGTTAATTTTATGTACTTGCATGTATTCACACACACAACTGTTTATACAGACAGTAAAACGATCATTCCATTCGAAAGAAATTTGGACAAATTATGGGCTAGCCAAAACACTAAATAATTATAAAACCAAAATTAAAACTGATATAGCACCAACAAACTACATACATGTAGCAGTTGAAAACTCAAAGCTGAATCAAGAGGTCCTGAAGCTGGACCTTCTCTCAGAAAGGAGTATATGACTGTATATCCCATACCACGGAAATATGAGGCACGTCTATGATGATGGTGAATCAAGGACCAGCTATATTGCTGGCTTAGAATGAGGAGGTTGTAAGAGCCACTTACAACCTTATAAGACTAATGCATATTTGAAATCTACTTCATAAGGCGCTTCTTATGAGCCTATTTTGATGAAAATCGGAACTTGTCATGTTGACCAAACTGAAGTTGAAAAAGCTTGTTTTATTGTAAGTAAAGAGTAATTGTCAACAGATTTTCTTGTTTTCTCAAAAGATTTTGTATTACGACCTTCTCATTCTAAGCCAGCGATATATAGGCTAATTTATTTACAAGTACTGTTTTACCTTAAATTTGTTGCTGTGTGACATTTAATAAATGATTAATTATTTTGTTCTTACAGTACATACAAGTCACTAAGAAGACGATGTGTAGTTTATGATCAACATTAAACCAACAAGATGAGTGTAACACCTTCCAGCCTCTTGAACACTAATTGTTCCGATACAACATACACCTGTGGTACATGTAAGAGCCACCTTCCTTCTCTAATGCTGCTACATCAACATCTGTTAAATCACGGAAGCTCCTATCAATATAATGATGTTATAAAGGTAGCATTTACTGTACACAATTCAATGTGTAAAGCCACGCAGACTGATGACAATACATTCCCTGAAACTGATTTTGGAAACAGTGTTGACGAAACACCTGTACAGAATGCTAAACATGTAAGAGAGTCTTTCCATTGGGAAGAAAATGACAAGGTCATCACCGAACTATCTGGTAGCCAGCATTTATTGAAACGTTCCAGTAACTCAGACATATTAAGTATAACAAACATTGCTGACATGGAAGCTGAAAATGATGACCCTGTGTCAGATGTATGCTCTAATGAATCTGGTAGTGCAGTTGATCTACAGGTAATTTGTGAAGATGTAAAAAATGTGTCTGAAATGGTTGAAACTTCAAATACAGGGGAAATGGTTGAAACTTCAAATACAGGGGAAATGATTGAAACTTCAAATACAGGGGAAATGGTTGAAACTTCAAATATAGGGGAAATGGTTGAAACTTCAAATATAGGGGAAATGGTTGAAACTTCAAATATAGGGGAAATGGTTGAAACTTCAAGTAGTGGGAATACATTTGAAACTGTCTATAAAAGGAATACAGTTATAACCAAAACTGAAGAAGTCCATGTTGACAGTAAACATGATACTGAAGAACAAAATACATTATTTTATGGGAAAATTTCTTTTAACAACTACATTGTCCAACGTGATAAACCAAGGGGTGAGTTTAACTTCGGTGAAAGGGATGAACTTATGAGAGTTAACGCCTGTAAAACTTGGGTTCCTTGTAGCTTGACTACACAGGATGATAACGGAAAAGGTGTAGGAGGAAGACATGTTCATTATAAGAATTATAAACATTCTACGAGTAAACAATCCACAAACTTAAGTGAGGAAATTGCAAGTTTTCCTGACATAGGCAAAGGGGATATAAGTGTTCCTGGCATAGGGGATACATTTGGAAATTCAAATGCTGTAAATGAAAAACTTGATACCGGTATTGTTGAATGTAATCTGAATGAAGGCAACATTGATAGTAGAAATACCAGTGTATCTGATGGTATTCCAATAAATGCCCCACAAAGGTCGAGTAAAACATTGGTTTCTTCCAGACCATTTTTAAAACAACATTTCTGCTGTAACAAATGTGGTAAATCATATCGTAATAAGTCATCATTGGAATATCATATGAATAACCATCTAGGAAAGAAGCCTTATCTCTGCCAAGGCTGTGGTCGTACATTCTCGAGTAAGAAGACGTTAAGTATTCACTGGTTGCATCATCATGTTGAGAAACAATTTGAATGTAAGGTGTGTCGTATCAAGCTGCCATCAGCGGCCAGACTGAGAGAACATGCTAGTACCCATGCTGGTATGCAGGATTATACGTTTACGTGTCCCGTGTGCAACAAGATGTATAAATCAGCGAGGTATCTTCGGCAGCATGTTCAATATTCTCACAAAATGGACAAAAAAGAGTGTAAAATTTGCTGTAAAGTGTTCTCAAGTTTTAAAGAATATTCAAAACACAAGACTAACTGCAGTCGTACACCGTTTGTTTGCGAGGTCTGTAAGAAATCATTCTCAAGTTACGGAAGTCTACGTCGTCATGGTGCTATTCATACAAATCATAGACCACATGAATGTCATGTTTGCTATCGTAAATTTTTACAGAAGGGTCCATATTGGATTCATATGCTGAAGCATCATGATCTAACAAAAGAAGACTTGATTCAGTTATTCCCGGATAGACATGCAGACAGACACATTCCCGGTGTTGCAGAGAAAGTCAGTACATCACCGGTACCCAAATATGCAGATAAAAATTATGAATATGCGTAAAATGTATGAATGCTCAACAAAAAATAAATTACAAGTTGTTTGAATGCTTGCAATAAATCAGACATTTTGATTTTTAGGAGTATCACATTTATTGTATGTATTGCTGGCTTAGAATGAGAAGGTTGTTAGTAAAAACGCTACATGTATTTTGAGAAAACAAGAAAAAATGTCTGAAAACTGTACTGCAACAAGTTTTTTTTCAACTTCAGCTTCGTCAACACGACCTGTTTTAATTTTCATGAAAATAGGCTAAAACACCTGTTGATTTCAAATATGTATGAATCTCATACATTTGTACATGTAAGAGGCACTAATAACTTCTCATTCTAAGCCATGTATAAATGTTGGGAGCCTTGAGTAGATCCTGTAAATCCAATTTAAAGGAGTAGTATCTGTTGCAGTGCCTGCATTATAACGTAAATCAGGAATATCATTTGTACATGTATTTATATACAAGTAAAAATATGTAAACAAAAAATTAAAACAGCCATAAGTTTGTATCGTATTTGTTGACCAATTTTCATGAGATATGTTCAACATTTCAGTCGAGTATGAGCACTACCTATGCAACTTATTTTGTTTCAACAGATGGTCACAGTTTTTGCCCGAAGCCGGCATCAAATTTATATTTTACTGCATTAGTCATGCAATAGATTTAATATGGATAAAAGGTTATAAACCGACGTTATGTGATTATTTTTCTTCTAGATGAATAAGTCCATATTCATTTATAAATGTATAAGGTCAGTCAAGCCAAAAAATGTGATTTTAAGATAACTTTTGGTAAATTTTGCAATTTACCAACTGGAGTTGTAACACACTATGTATTATGTGTGGTCATGTAGACATTCAATATACATGTGTGTTTATGTAATGATAAACAGTATGTTTGTTAATGTATGAGCATAAGATATGTGCGTTTATGTTAATACATTATAACATATAATATTGTGGGTTTGTATCAAGACATTCAATATGTATCAGTGTGCTTATATAAAGACATGTGGGTTCTAAATAATTCTAAATACCCAGACTGAATTGAAGTTGCGCTTTGTTGGTATTTCTTGCTCATAGAATTTAAGCAGTGGGACAGACCAGAAAAAAATCAAGACTTCTGGTTTCTGAAAACATGTACCGTACCTCTAGGCCATTGCTTAACAATATGCCTTTCACACAACAGCAAAGATACTTAGTAATCTGATGATTTTAAGTAATCAGGCTTTCAACGAAGTCTATTAAAACATACCGGTACTTTCATTTCTGTGTGACAAGACAATTTTTTGAAGGTTGAGGGCACACGCATGGATGGACAGATGAAGAAAGATCTCAAAAGGATAATGAAGAAAAAAGCATAATATTTATATAAAATTTATTGTCTAACAAGAAAAAAATATCTGTGCAAATCTACAAAAATAACAAAAAAGAACATTGTAAAAATTGCTAAATATTTTGTTGAATTTAACATAAATACATATAAATAATTCTACTATACAGTACAACCTCTCCATAATGGCCATCCACAGAGCTACAACCTCATTTTAGCAAAATAACTACTTTAATCTAGAAGTAATCATTAATTTGATATTAAAACAGAAGCTCTGTATAATGACCAAACACGGATGTCACTCTAGAGAGATCGTTCTGTATGTAATATATTGTGCAAGTAAAGTAAACTGAAATGGCTTCACTGAAAAAGTGTCAGATTGCTAGGCTAAGGGTCAATTATATTACGGAACAATAAATATATAGAATATGTTTCTAACATTTGACAAACATTATGCATACACATTCTGACTAGAATAAAACAACAGTCAATACTATAAGAGCACTATTGCAAATCACTATATATATTTATAAGCATGATTTCAAATTTCAATAACAGCTACTGTAAAATCATTTAATTGCATTAGTTAGAAAGTAACTACTAACTAGAAAGCATTTTCATATATATACATTGCAAGAAAAGAGGCCTTTAGTTATAGCACAGGAAAAGAACTAAAGCTTAAAACAAAAAAGGAGATCGATTTAAAAACAAGAGGGTCCAAATGGCCCTGGGTCGCTCACCTGTTTGGCCTAGTGACCTAGATTTTGGCCCAAATGACACAGTATCTAACTTGACCTAGATTTTATAGAGATAAACATTGTGACCAAGTTTCATAAAGATAGAGTCAAAATTGTGACCTCTAGTGTGTTCACAAGATTTTTCAATGATTTGGCCTCGTGACCTAGTTTTTGACCCCAGATGACCCAATATCGAACTTGACCTAAATTTTATAATGATGATCATTGTGATCAAGTTTCATAAAGATAAGGTCAAAATTGTGACCTCTAGTGTGTTCACAAGCTTTTTCAATGATTTGGCCTCGTGACCTAGTTTTTGACTCCGGATGACCCAATATCGAACTTGACCAAAATTTTATAGTGATGATCAGTGTGATCAAGTTTCATAAAGATTAGGCTCAAATTGTGACCTCTAGTGTGTTCACAAGCTTTTTCAATGATTTGGCCTTCAAAGGCTTGTGACCTAGTTTTTGACCCCGGATGACCCAATATCGAACTTGACCAAAATTTTATAGTGATGATCAGTGTGATCAAGTTTCATAAAGATTAGGCTCAAATTGTGACCTCTAGTGTGTTCACAAGCTTTTCAATGATTTGGCCTTGTGACCTAGTTTTTGACCCCAGATGACCCAATATCAAACTTGACCTAGATTTTATAGAGATGATCATTGTGATCAATTTTCATAAAGATTAGTCACAAATTGTGACCTCTAATGTGTTCACAAGGTTTTCCTTTGATTTGACCTAGTGACCTAGTTTTTGACCCCAGATGACCCAATATCGAACTTGACCTAGATTTTACAGAGATGATCATTGTGATCAAGTTTCATAAAGATTAGGCTCAAATTGTGACCTCTAATGTGTTCACAAGGTTTTCCTTTGATTTGACCTAGTGACCAAGTTTTTGACCCCAGATGACCCAATATCGAACTTGACCTAGATTTTATGGAGATGATCATTGTGATCAAGTTTCATAATGATCAGGCTAAATTTGTGACCTCTAGTGTGTTCACAAGCAATTGTGAACGGACGGACGGATGACGGACGAAGAGCGATCACAAAAGTTCACCTTGTCACTTTGTGACAGGTGAGCTAATAAAAACATCAGCATGTTTCATGTAAAATAATATATGGTAACAGTACAATTGAAATATCTTGAGTCATTGACTAGAAAAGTGTAAAAAATGATGGTAATTAATAAAATAAAGAAATGTATAGAAGTAACTAGTTAGTAATGTTTGTAAAACATGTAGATCTATGCCCCACTCCTTTACTTAGGGTGGCAAGGTGGTCGAGCGGATAGCCTGCTTGATTACTGATTGAGATATCTCTGGTTCAATCCTCTGTCGGGGCACTTAGTAATTTCTAAAACGATTTTCAGTGTGTCCATTCAACTAGAGATGAGCTTGTCAGTGGCCCAGAGGTAGTTTCGCGTGTATCAGTGCTGTACACTGCGCATGTTAGATAACCAAGGTGTATAGTCGGAACGAGCAAGGGCAGCGCACCCGGATACCTTGTATCACCCTCAATACCTTTACTTGCTGTTACTTCATCAAAAACACAGGACCCCATTGGAAATAAGTGCTTGCACTTTTGTAGGTTATCCTTGACCATTTCTAAGGCTCAGTGCAAAACTATGATAACAACATGAATGTATAGAGGCATGTACAATAGTTTTGTACTTATGCTCCTGATTTGGTCTACATAGCTAATTGGAACTAAGGCCTGACTGACATGTGCAAAGCATAACATGCAACATCTTTAACAGAGGGCATGATAAACATATGTATCATTAACATGAAACATAAACAGAAATGGTAAATGCATACAAAGTAGGTTCTGGAACAAGATATGTAAATAATATGATGTGATATAAAATGCAATACTGTAGATGGGTACATGTTTCATCAATGTAAATTCTTTCTTCAAAAATAAAATTATACGAATCGAAGTAACGCTGTTACACAAAAGCAAAAGAATCTCATCTCACTGAGGTTTCATGAATCTAACATTTAAAGGGGAATATTAAGGCGTGGAGGTATTATGTAAAATGATAAATCTTAATAAGTAGTTATTTTTTTCAAGTAGGAAAATTGTATACTCATAGATGTTATTTTTAAAATAAATACATCATGAATCTAACAAAGGGAGACTATAGGTACAGTATGCCGAAAGAGTTGTTTCCCTTTGTTTAAAGTCTGCTGATAATTTAAACATTTACATTCGTTGCAACATCATTTAATCATCGTAACAAACATGTCAATTCATTATAATTGCATACAAACCATCAATACATAAAGCATATATTCAATACTAAGTTAGAATCATGAAACCAGATTAGATTCATGAAAAAATATTTTGACCCTCAAAGTAAACAGTTCACAAATGATGGATACATAAAAATGACATTAACACATAGCATTACCTAAAATCAATGAACTTGTCTATAAGACAAATACACGTATATGGATATAAATGATAGCACAACCCAACTCGTAATAAAAATAGCCGCTAAAATCATCTTTAGCGTATCAATTAAGTTGCTCAAGTTCAAATTTGGAACAACCATGTCAATTATTTTATCCAATGAAATCACATATTTGTGTCCAATTTTTTATCCAATGAAAACTTGAAATCTTTAACATATGACACTAATATCCAATAAATAAAATGCTGATACTGTTATAGTGTGCCCAGTATAACAATAAAGGTGGGAACATTTGGATAAGCCACATAGGTAGAAAAATCAAGCATGATCGATTAATCAGTGTTATTTTAGTATATAATTGACAGAATGTGTTTATTCAACTTGACAAGGTACCAATTTCGCAATAGTTGACCAATCCAATCAATGTTTGTAAAAATCACCGTATCCTGGGCACACTATACATCTGGGTATAATATCATACCAGGTAAGTGCCAAGTTATTTAAATCCAAAATAGGAGTGATAACGCAAAATATGTCACAAGATGCACTTAAATGTGATTTAAAATGAGATTTAGATGCATAAACAAGGAATATATTAATTCGATGGTTATAAATATGGGACAGAAGATCATAAAATGAACCAAATGTACTTTTTGTGCAAGGTAGGTGAACTTGGAAACCAGAATTTTTTCAACGAAAAGAGGAGTAACTCCACTTTAATAGGAGTACTTGGCAGGTATGATGATTTGATTCATGGTTATGATGATGAATACAAGTTTCTGTAGACGATTCCTGAGACGAGAAGCAGTAATACTGTATGGATACTAGGACACTGTACGTCCGTCGCTGCATCAAATACTGTAGGGTCATACTTAAAGCAGTATTTACTATTCACAACTTCAAAATTCTGAGCTTCACAGAAAGCCGTCCCGTTACCATACTTCTCACCTGAAAATTATAAAGATGATTACAATTGTAGCCATATGACATGACTGTGGTTATGTTGGTGATCCAATATTAAAAGAAAACTCTCCACCCAGGTATCATTTTCCTGTTTATTTTTAGCTCACCTGTCACATGGTGACAAGGTGAGCTTTTGTGATCACTCTTCTTCCGTCCGTCAACAATTTGTTTGTGTACACTTTAGATTCAATCTTCATGAAACTTGGTCAAAATATTGTTCTCCATGAAATCTAGGCCTAGTTCGAAACTGAGTCATGTGAGGTCAAAAACTATGTTACTAGGTCAAATCTTAGAAAAACCTTGTGTTCACTCCAGAGGTCACAGTTTTGATAAAATCTTCATGAAATATGGTTAGAATGTAAGTTGTACTGATACCTAGAACAATGTGCAACAGGTGAGCGACCTAGGGCCCTTTTGCCTTATAACTGGATGAATTATCATGAAACAAAGACAAGGGCCTTCTCCTAAGCAAGATACACATTGTGCAGTATATCTTTTCATTATCAAATAATTTCGTCAGTAAGTACAACTGCTATTTCGAAAAGTGAAAGCGTAAGCTGTGTTGGTAAGCCAAACAAAAACATGCCAAAATTTATTTGAAGTTATTTGCTATTTCTGTGATTCTATGGACAAACTATCTTGCGATGCATTGTATTTTATTATAACATTCAGCCACAAGGTATTATGAGGCACTGAGATAATGTACAGTAAAACCTGAATAGTGAGGCCGTTTTTCATCCAATAGCTGTCATTTTGAAGAAAAAGCATTCTTTCTAAAGTTGCATTTTTTAATCCAGATTTTTTTCCTAAAGCAATGTCTCACTGTGATACTTTACATATGGAAGACTCATAATATATTAATGATATTATTTTTAATATAAACTAGTCCTTACCAAGTCTTGTTCCATTGTAAATGGCCTCATTACATGTTGAATATACAGATCTACAAAATGTCTCGCACACATGAACCTTGTCCCTGAAAGGAAAATGTTGGTATTAAAGTAAAGTCTTGATTTTACGTGGCTAACACTTACAGCAACACAATCAGTTCCATAGGAACATCAAAGAAAACAAACTTGTACAGTAAGACCCCTGGGACTCTAAAAAACCGCAGCAAAATTAATATGGGCTGTTATTTAGAGGTTGTTGCACTACAGAGGTAAATGCAACAGTGAATACATTTTTTTGTATTGACTTAGTGGAGCTTTGAATTTTTGTAATAGAAAGGTTGTTACTCCACAAGGGACCACTCTGGGGAGGTTGTAGTGTACTGTACAGCAAAACTACTTGGCATTTAACAAATGTTGAGGTGTCAGAGGGCCATTCCAAGGGGTCAATAAAATCCCAGCATACTTACTCATTATACCAGAGATATTGGTCCGGACTACAGAAGAAGCACATCATGTAGTTGATTTGATTCTTACAATCCTGGGAAGCCTCGTACAACGGTAGCATGTTGGATGAGAACACGGAGGTCACCTCGGTTCTTTTACAACACGATCTATGTGCGTACCATGAACAGTTCACCAGACCACCCTCATATTCAGCAAACCTTGTACTCTCTGTAAGTGTAAAACAAGTTTATTCCATAATCACAAAATGTATGGCCATGTCCATAATGAATCAAACAATCCATATGTCATCCAATCAAAGAGCTACTTTCACAAATCTGACAGTGCAGTCTTTACTCTACCTTCTTCTTAGAATAAAATCATTCCTAAATAAACACACAAGAATCCTCTTCTTCAATGCATACATCTTGCCCCATATTGACTATTGCTGCACCATTTGGGGAAATTGTAATAATGAGCTTCTCAATACTCTGTACAAATTTCAGAAAAGAGCTGCTCGTATAATATTAGACAAGGACATAGACACTCCATCACATGATCTCTTTCAAGAACTCAAGTGGATGACTATACATGAAAGAATCTATTTCAAAAAAGCCATTTTTGTATACAAATCTATTAACAATCTTTTTCCTGACTACATGTCAAACTTATTCACATTCTCAAATAATATTTCACTAAGATCCCACTCTCAACAATCCCTTAAGGTTCCAAAACCAAGACTAGAATTTTTTAGGAAAACTCTTGCTTATTCAGGTCCCAAGCTCTGGAACACTTTACCACTACACATAAAACAATCAGAAAGCTTGGGTGTATTTAAAACATCATACCTCAAATGGTGGTTCACTGGTGGAAAAAACTTGATAAACTTGTAAAATACTGTGTATCTATGATCTTTATTCTTATATCACATACATGTAGTATATAAATGTAATTTTGTTCTTTGTTTTATGGATCAACTTCAAATAGTATATAAATGTAAATTTGTTCTTTGCTTTATAGATCAACTTCTCTCAACTGTACCTTATATTGTTGGTCTACTTTTCATTTGATATGTTTTAGTAGATTAATTAATCCACTACTGTTAAATTTCATGTAAATATCTTTCTGTAAATGTTATATTTGTTTCCATTTGTTGTAAATTGTATGTACATAGCTATTGAGGCTCACAGGTAAGACTGGCTTTGCCAACTGTGTTGCCTCATTAAATAAAGTCTTTATTATTATTATTATTATTATTTATTATTATACACTGAGAGAAATGTTTAAACTTTATACATCAGAGTTATATATACTCTATACATACAGATGAATAGCAATACTACAACATGCATTAGAGGTCATTTGAGCGTGACTTCTTATGTAGTGTCGTCAGGAGGCTGTTGCATTTAAGCAAGGTGCTATTTGGTCAAAGCTTCTTAGACGATGCTTATTCCATTTCAGTGATTTTTCCAATTCATCGACGTCAGTACGCTATTTAGCGCTACACTAAGAAACGGCTTGCTTCAAAACGCTTCGTAATGGACGAAGCGAAAGATTTATATGCTACCAGCGAGCGCTCGCAGCTATCATACCCTTGCGTAGCAAAGCGCTACCGAGCAGAACCAAAGCGATTTGTTGCATAAGAAAGCGATCAATAGCAAAGTGTTAAGAAACGGTATGCTACTATCGGCAAACATATTCGCTGGTAGTATGTCGTTTCGTTGACATGGTAAAGCGCTACAAAAAAATGCTTGATAGCGCCATGGCTATGCAACGGGCTCCAGATCTAAATAACAGCGTAAGGGAATGAAGCAAATGTTAATGATTTTAATGGGCTTGGTATAAATAAAAGACAATTTAGTTATGACATATCCAGAACAAGCTCCTAGGTAAATGGGGGGGATACTATACAATATCTATTGATAAGAGTACATAATTTAAACATACACAACCTAGTAAATCTATATAAATTTTACCAATTAGCAGTAGATCTACTGTATAATTAATTTACTTAGAGGGCCTAAATCTCAAAAAAGAGACCAAAAATTACCAAAATATGTGCATGGCTTTTTGTCTTCATGATACTCAATCACTGTATCCTTACAAATGATGACATTGACGCACAAACAGAAAATTGCAAACCAAAATGCAAATTCTTTCCACCCAGCCATTCTCGTTTGTTTACTATTGATTATTGTGAATATCACGGAAAAGTAAGTTTCACGCAACACGGAAGTGAATTTGCCACGTGACGTACAAAATGGCAGCCTCCGTGAAAAAACAGATGTGGAGAAAATTTAGAAGAAACTTTAATCCTATGTCGATTTTTCGATATGCATTTGATCCAAATTTATGTGTTCCTGTTATGTTTTTGCTTTTCATCGCTGAGAGCATCGTGTCAATCATCGTCATCAATAAAATCAAATGTAAGCAGCTTTTTATTCTAAAAATAATGAAACTGAAAGTTGCATGTCAAATGAGCAGATGAGTGCTGTATTCAAACAATGATAGACAAAATAACACTGAGGCAAATGGTTTTTATTGGGTAGTTGAGGCATTTTTTTCAAAAGACATACTTTTTGAGGGTGTCCCAAATTTTCCAAGAGACAAGACTTAGTGTCGCTGCGTGGCTACGGGCCTGCAATTTGCAGTGTAATACAGGCGCGTCGCGAGGTACCGAACAATGGGGCGACGGGGTGGGTTAAGGGAGGGGTGAATGAGAATCCTTTGAATGAGAATAATTTATAAAATTAAATCGTAAATGGTGCTATTTCCGATACCTTTATTGTATATTCTTCTGGGTAAGTTTTTATTGTTATACAGGATGTTAGTCATTATTCTAACTCACTATGGCAGAAAGTGTTCATTTATATTTGCCGATGTTGCAGTATTTTGCGGTTGCTATTCGTTTGAGAGATAATGTAAGCTTAATTATATAAATGCATGTGAGTTGCGGGTAACCGGTAAGGTGTGGAAAGTTTGACTAGTGTTACAATCAAATGCGCCTGAAACCCGTTTTCCTACGTAGTACAAGCGATTATTCGCCTACGCTAGTCATTGCCTTGTAATCGCGTTCATTGCGTCGGATACCGGTTGGCCTCTGTTGGAAAAATTTGTGCACAAAATCCACCTAAACCATCAGCGTCTTGGAAGACGTTTGCCAGCTGAACCAACTTAAGCAAACTCAGAACAACTTAATCCTGTGTTTAGGAACGTTTACAAATGGCACACAACGCACCAATCTACGTAACGTTATTTCAAATGTCGACAAAGTTTTTGCATGTTGAAAAATAACGAACTCAAACGTTTTCAGCGTAACTTTTTCTTGCGGAATTGGACGTTTCCCTAAACGACAGTTAACGTTGAACCAACATCGTGGAGCGAAGTTTAACCAATCTTTAATAATAATCAGTTACTACATCTTGAGGAGTATACCGTTGATGTATTAATATCCAGGACTAAAATATTTAAAGCGCATTTTATTTTAAGGTGATCGAAATATGAGTACTTTTTTCTTTATCAATTCAGTATTTATAAAATAAACCGTACCCTTTAGATACAAAGGATATACAGCTGTTTTTTGACCACATGAACTGTAATTTACAATTGGCAGGGTCAGTTAGTTATTCAGCTAACAAGTGTCAAGTGTCGATTTGATAATATATGACATATTTTCACACTTCAAGGCTTGACTTATATAACTTTAACAAGGTGTTATCAGTCGCCGTTTTTGCCTCCCCAATGCATAGCTGTTAACTGAAATATTCATCTCGAAAATTATTTTGTTACATATTTTCAAAAAATCATGCCTTTGCTCGCCGAAATATTGGGGCGGCGACCGCCGCTCCTGCCGCCCCACTCGCGACGCCTCTGTAATGGGCATGGATCGAACTAAGTTAGAATTCTTAAATAGAAGTTTACATTTTATGTGTTTACAACATCATTACGATAATTGAAGGTTACTTTTTCAACAGCATGATTACCTCTAAGTCTAACCTCTGTCCAAAGACCTAAATTAGTAATTTAGGTCTTTGCTCTTCAGATTCAGAATGGGTTACAACATGCCTCTTCTAAAGGAGGTTGGTCAACAGATGTCTACCATCCCTGTTTTCATACTCAGTATTTCATGCTATTGAGATCAGTAAGTTAGTGACAAATAAGACAGAACTTTCTGGATTGAAACATTCTCGAGTATTTTTCATCGGAAATATAGAATAGAAACTTGACTACCCACTGATTTTTAGGATGGATTGAAGCTGCTCTGTTGCAACCCAAAATCACTGCATTGTATTTGTTAGACAAAAAATAACATGATCTAAATACAAGCGCTTGGGACTAATTCTACATTTTGGAATATTTTTATCACTTATAGAAATATTCTCTAAGAATTAGTTCCAGAGCTCTTGAACATTGTGCAATTCAACTATTGCATACTGTAAATGTATCACTATGGTTTTTTTGTGTATTACAGATACAGAAATAGATTGGGTGGCTTATATGCAGGAAGTGGAAGGGGTAATCAATGGAACCTATGATTATTTTCAACTTAAAGGAGATACAGGACCACTAGTGTAAGTGTATACATTTTACCTAGCATTTAAACATATGTTGACATGAGCTTATAATATCCAGATGCCTCCTTACAGACTGATATGTCGTTATAAGGGGTAGACACTTACTACTTTGTTCACTGGTCAGACAGTAGAGAAGTATTACATTTGTATAGAAAACAGCTACTGGTCCTACCGGTGTTAGTGTCGACCCCTGTGTTATAAATTAAAGATAGTACCGGGTATACGGGTAATGTGAATGATACAAATTACCCACAGACTTTGCAAAATATCAGTAGAAATTATAAAAATGCTTGCCAGTACAAGGTTACCTTTACAAGTGAATGTCTGTCAGGTATAAAAAGTTGACTTAACATAACATATTTTTGAGATACATTCACAATCTTTAATTTGGTTCTAGCAAGTTTAAATAAAAAAATAATGTACATTAATTCTTTACAAGAACTTTCTCATTTATAATTTCAGATATCCGGCTGGTTTTGTGTATATATTCTCAGGCTTGTACTATGTGACAGACCATGGAACAAATATCAGACTGGCACAGTTTATATTTGCTGCAATCTACCTTCTTTCTCTATTAGTCATATTTGATATATACAGAAGAGTCAAAAAGGTCAGTTTAATTCAAATTTACAGTCTTATCGCGATTATTCAAAGTTAATTTGGAGACACAAAAAGCTTTAAAAAATCATGAAATTTAAAATTACTTATATTGAGGAAAACAAGTGAAATGCCCTTTAGGTTATTTTCGTCCGGTGTCTAAATAATATCACAAGATTTTTTTTAATTCAAGATTCTAATACCCCACCGTTGAGCCAACAATTAAATGAGGTGAAAACACTTCAAGTGTTTTACCCTTAATTGACTTATTGGCAGTCACTATTGACATTTGTGCGTATTCTAATTATAAATATGCCTGTATCGGTGCTGTAATAAAATAAAAAAGATTTGTTTATTTGCCCACCACACTTAAAATTTTTATTTTCATTCTATATTTGCAGGTTCCACCATTCGTATTTTTCTTCATGTGTTGTGCATCATATCGTATACATTCTATTTACATATTACGTATGTTCAATGATCCAGTAGCCATGCTGTTGTTGTATATAGCAATAGATCTATTCCTCATCAATAAATGGTCAGTTGGCTGTCTGTTCTTCAGGTAAGTTCTTATTGTATACTGTAAAAGCTTTATCATTTAATTTCAATGGTACGCAATTTTGTAGTTTAAGTAAACAAGACAATTTTGATGGGACTAAGTCGTGTATTTAGCATTTCAGGTAATTAATACAAGGGTCCAAATTATTGTTTAATGGGATTAAATTTCGTGGTTGAAGGTGAACCATGAAATTTAATTCCACACAAAAATTAATGATTTTACGGTACATCTGTGTTAAAGTCCAGAGAATTTGACACAAGCCCTACCTTTCATTATCATGAAGAAACTCGAGGTGTAATATTAACACGAAACTAAAATACCGAGATTGTACCATTTGCTTGCGGAAATTGACATATTCTTAGCAAGAAAATTATAATATTATATTCATGCATAAAAGTAGAGTCAGGTCAAATTCTCCAAGCTGCTGTAAAATCATTTAATTTCAATGGGACAAAATTTCGTGGTTTTGTCTTTTGGTAAAAAATACCATTTTTTGGGGACGTAATTCAAGGATATCTTATCCACTAAGTCATATACTATAGAAACTATAAATATTTGTGGGGATTTAATTTCGTGGTTGAGATCATCCACAAAATCCACTAAATTAAAACCATCTAGAATATTAATGATTTTACATTATGCACATTGTTTATTTCAGTCTTGGTGTATCTGTAAAGATGAATATACTGTTGTTTGCTCCGGCACTTCTCTATCTGTTATTGGTGACGCAGGGTGTACCAGGGACCATCAAGCACCTTACTATATGTGCAGTACCACAGGTATATAAACTGTAAAATTATTTTATTTCGATGGGATAAAATTTCATTGTTTTGGTAAAAAATATCATTTCGACAGGATGTTAATTCGTGGATTTTGCATTTTAGGTAATAAATACAAGGGTCGAAATTTTTGTTCAATGGGAATTGATGTATTGGTTGAAGGTGAACCACGAAATCCACTAAATTTAATCCCCCACAAAAATGAATGATTTTACAGTATTTTTCATTAATATTCATTGGTAATTTACATGCAACCTTTTTGATTGGCTGACAGCGAATCACATGACAAACAGGTATACATCATTGTCACTGTACCTCATTAATATTCATGTACAGGTAATTAAACTGTTTTGATTAGCGGAGAGTGAATCACATGACAAAACTAAATGTTCACTAAGAATCAAATTACATTAGAAATTTCTTAGGGTGATATTATTCATGTCAGTAAACTGCTACAGTTGGCTTTCGTTTTATAAATCGACGGTGCCGAACCAAAACCCCGTAACTCAATTTTGGCAATTTCTAGCAAACTTTGTTTGCAGCATCCGTATCTGCTAGACGTCATGCGCATTTCTGTCTTGTCGCCATTAAAATAGCCAATCGCATTACTTATATGGAGTCAAGACAGAAATGCGCGGGACGTCTAGCAGATGCGGATGCTGCAAAAAATGTTTTTGCGCCAAAATTGAGTTACGGGGTTTTGGTTCGGCACCGTCGAAATATCAAATTTTCAGTTATGTCAGGGCCTGGTTATGTCCTAATGTTTGAAAGTCAAGGTGTTCCTTATTAATTTTGTTTGTTTATATTAAATGTTGTTGGTTATATCAACATTAAAATTATCTCAATTTTCTCCATGTCCTGATGAGCTAATTTTTAGCAATTAGCTTTAATTGATTGTTTTACTTGAAGTCTGACTGCATCCGACCAGCATTGGATGTGTTCACACCTTGCCCCGATCTCCCGAAGCATCTCAACTATAAATATCATCTCAATTTTAAATTGAGATTTTTCCGTGTCTATATTTGGGATCAATCTGAAGTTCAAGCTCGTCACATTTTACTGTAATAAACAAAGAATTGTGCTTTCTGTATTATGATGTTATTTTTGACTTCTAAGGAAATTATCCAAATTGCCATGTCAAAATTTGAGATGAGATTAAACTCAGAATGAGTTAGCTCAGAATGAGATGCTTAGAGAGAATGGGGCCTATGATGTATGAAATCTGTGATTAACCAGTTTCATTTATTTCAGATTGTGTTAGCTGTACCCTTCCTGCTAGAGAATCCATGGGCATATATCAAAATGTCGTTCAATTTGGGTCGACAATTCTTCTACAAATGGACGGTGAATTGGAGAATGATATCGGAGGATTTGTTCCTCAATAAATACTTTCAGTTATCACTACTGACGGCACATATTGTGGTGCTGGTACTATTTGTAGCATTTAGATGGAAAAGGTTTGTAGTAGTCACATTACAATTATATATATTATATTTAAATTGAAAGCATCAGAAAATAGCTAGTCTGGGAACTCGATTTATCACATAACCAGCTGTCTTGGAGTGCTGGAAAGCCGTGCCAGATATATCATTCTGCGCTCCCAGACTGCTACATAAATATATTAAAATTACCTTGACGTAATGTAAGCCTATCCAAAAGCCCTGTGTCATTTTATTTTGTCCATTCATGCACAATCCTCTATTAACCACTATGTATGATGATGGTAAAAATAAAAATTCAGTTACCCGTTAATATAATTTTCAACCGGCTAAAATATCAACTTTAAAATAAACAGTGTATTTTTATTTAAACAGATTTTTATTTCTTAATTAACCACTGATGTATGATGATGGTAGAAATAAAAATTCATTTAATTTAATTTTCAATCGCTAAAATATCAACTTTAAAATCAACAGTGTATTTAGTATACGCATTATTGCAGAGAGATTTGACTGTTTGATGTAAGAACTGTTACCAACTTACAGGTACAGTAAATCTTCGTAAAGACGAGCATCGATTTAACGAGCACCTGGCTTATTTCGAGCAAATTTCAAATTCTTGGTGAATAAGCTAAATATATGTAGTATCATTATATCATACCGCTATGTCGAGCTCACGGTTTATTTCAATCATATGGCTTGTCCCGATTAGTCCTCGAGATAACGAAGTTTTACTGTACATCAGGGCCGTACCCAGAGTCAAAATAACACGGAGGCCAATCTTGTCTAGGGTCTATTTGAGTTTTTTAAGTCATCTTTATCCAAAAATGCATGCTTATTTTTGTAATTTCTCGAATTTTCGTGGCTACAGGCCTGTATATTGTATTAATATTTCAGGTATTTACCAAAGATAGAATTCAAGAAACCATCAATACAGTTATCAGCAGATCATATCCTTTCATTGGTTACTCAATTAATTATCTTATCTATACAGGAAATTTGTTGAAAAACCATACAACCTAGTATATAGTTAGCCCAGGATATTAAATGTCACAGTGATGTTTACAAACATTGAGTGATGACCAGATATGTCTACTGTTGCAAAATTGGTTACTTCAATAAACACATACCTGCCAATTATTATATAAAGCTTGGCGAATTTGACACGAAACCGACCTTTTTATAAGCATAGTTTAACAGTCAATATCTTGACTGTATATATTACCCCAGTTGTATCTTGTCATAGCTGGGGAGTATCACATAGATGCACAAGATGTAATACAAACACAAATTTGAAATACTGATATTGCACGATTTGCTTGCAGAAGTTGATATATTCAAAGCAAGAACCTTGTAATATATTCATGCATAAAGGTTAAGATCAGTTCAAAATCGCCAAGCTATACTTAAATAACACTGATAATCATGCATGCTTGATTTTTCCACCATAATGGCTTATTCCAAATTTTCCCCCATTTCTTGTTATGCTGAGCACACTATAGTATGATACTCTAGGTAACTTTCAGGAGCTACCAGATTGAGTAAAAATAGAATGTATTAAATGTAGCCATGGAGTGAGACGAAGGACCTCCTGCACTCAATCTTTGAGAGTCATTCAATAAATTCAAAGACTGTAATACAAAGTGACACAGAGAAAAACAAAACTGCATCACACAAAACTACACCCTTTTGGACATTAGTTCAGAAAATATTGCACCAAACAGTGCATTCTAAATAATATTACTAAATCGAACTAGACTTTCTGGGCAATGCTATGTGGAGATGACTAATGCCTACATTTATCTATGAGGATTATTCCTTCACTTTATATACAGATATTATTACCATTATTTACTGCCAACTATATTGGGATGTGTTTTAGCCGGTCGTTACATTACCAATTCTATGTCTGGTATTTTCATACTCTACATTATTTATTGTGGTCAACAAATTTACCAGTGGTAATCAGGTAAGCTTCGCACCTTGATGTTTGTTATTGTACTTTACTATATCACATGACTTTCCTTGTGTCCAGGTTAGTGTAGCAAGTACGTAAAATCTTATGCCTAACACATGTATTATAAAGTTTAAATACATGGGCGAGTTTTTCCATCGTGTCATATGATTTAAAGAAACTATCGCTCATTGTCAATTGATATATTTCTATTGAAGTCGTTCAAGAAATATATATTTAAGCTCACCAGAGGATCGCTTAATAAAATTTCCAATACTTGTTTAATATAAATTTATATCAATTGACAACTCGTGATAGATCCTATGAATAAGTACATTCTGTCTGTTCAAAGTTAAATGAGAATTATTATAAACATTAGTTAGTCCTTGAGGTATGTTTATCTAGGTTTCACTTGGTGTACCTGAGTTAACTGTAACCCCTGCTATTCTTATGAATGTGACAGTTCCCTCATTACTATTACTTATTGAATCAGCAGTAGTTAAGTTCAGGTTATTATCTAATCATACCAACATTTTCTTCAACCGTTCAGTAGGGGTTCTACTTAGGCATAATGCCCAATCTTTAAAACAAGTTGCCATTGGTCCACATCCCTACTCCTCATCTAGGTTTCAAACTCTGTGTTTCCTTGTTAAAATTTTATATTATCAAACTTCAAATGACCATAACTTTGTCAATTTTTTTATATTTATTACCAAATAACTTGAGGTGGTCCTAGGAATGGACTTATGGGAGTATTGTTGATGTGCCTATGATTTCTTAGAATGTTCTGAATATTAACATATCTTTGATTTCTGTTTTCATATGGCTCTGACGGAACTGAAAACCGACGTAACGCTCTGACGGAACTCAGGATACATGACATTTGAGTTCCGTCCGTGCGTTTCATCAGTTTTGAGTTCCGTCTGAGCCATATGTAAAGTTAAACAGAACAATTATCTGACGGAACTGAGAAGTTGTGTTACACGATTCATACTGTGTGGGTATTGCTTGGTAAGTACTTGAATTTCTTTAGAGAATTTCTGTATGAACCATGTTTCTTGTAAATCTTAACATGTCTTTGATTTCTGTATTTCCAGGGTATTACTTCTAGGTGTTATAGAGTTATGTTGGAACACATACCCATCCACCATGTTCAGTAGTTTTATGTTACATGTATGTCATGTATTAACTTTATCTGGTTTGTGGTTCTCACCGAGTACGATGCCACGGAAACCTGCCAGTATTACTGTACAGAAGATGGACTGATCTCTTGATGTTGTGATGCTTGGATGACAAATAAGTATACCTGCCAAGTTAGTTAAATCCAAAATAGGAGTGATAAAGCAAAACATGTCACAAGATGCACTTAAATGTGATTTAAAAGGGATTTAGATGCATAAACAAGGACTGTATTAATTCTAGTGGTTATAAATATGGGACAGGAGATCATAAAATGAATCAAATGTACCTTTGTTCAAAGTTTGGTGAACTTTGAAAACCAGGAATTAACAAAGAAAATAGGAGTAACTCCATGTGAATAGGAGTACTTGGCAGGTATTCAAATAAGTGCAATAGTGGATTCCTTCGGAATATATAAGTTAATGATATATGGTGCAGATTTTTAAAACAATGTTGTAGTTAGTGAATCTTAGAGATACATCTACAAAGTTATTACTTCAAATTCATATAATTTATTTACGAGATAACAAAAACCTCACATGATGGGTGGGATCAAACTGAAGTGACCTCAACTATACCGATTGCAGCACCAAAACAACTGAAAATGTCACTCAAATGACACAGAAATTGTCTGCAGTACATCACTTCAGTGCTAGGTGCCATGCTGTCATGGGTTTCCTCAACTCAATCGTTTGTCTTGTGTTTCGAACCTAACTACAGTGTATTTAATAGATAGATAATATGATCTCAGACATTGATATTACAAAGCCTAGTTATTTATCTGTCTAAGTTCAAGTTTATCTATTTAATGTGGTGCTTCCACTTGTAGGCAATGTTAGTCTAGATAAAGCCCATTGTATACAATGTATGTTTATTGTAACAATCGGATACAGATTTTAGCAGGTTTCAGCGATGAGAGCGTTTAAGCATGCTCTTGTGTAACACTTGCCCCTTACATTCACTGGGGTAATCCGTATTTGCCAATTGTGTTTTTGTCAATATGTTGTATTGTGAGTGCACCTTAAGATTGTGAAAATATTTCCCTGACCAAATAATAGTTTCCCACAAATTTTTAAAGTGATGGAGCAATCAAAATGTTTTGTTTTCACAAAGTATGACAAATAAATACAGAATAGGAAGCTATGTTTGCTAACGGTTTGTAGTGCCATAGTTTGGAGACTGACATAAACTTGTGATAATTCAGAATTGTTTTGATTGATGTGATAATTGTAATGATTTCTCATCACGTTTTGTATTTAACTTGTAGAGAGGGGTTCAGGCATTAGTTTCATCGTATAAAAATGTTTATAAATCAACAAACAATTGAGCATTCTCCGAAAACAAGTCTTATGTTCACGAAATCACAGGAAAGCAGGCTATATATTACTTATCTACACAATCTCCTGAAGCATCTCAATCTTTGTTAAATCTCATTTCCAATATTTTCATGTGTCTTTGTGTAAGTTTCTATGGGAGGCTCAACTCAAAATTGGCAGCCCAAATTAAAAAAAAAAAACAAATAATATTCAAGTTTATTTTTACAGTATTTTGTTTTTAATTCGAGCGAAGATTTCTACTGAAGATACTTGAAAGAATTTTTGTGCAGCTTTCCTGTTGTTTTTTTTTTAAATTCCCGACACTGAAATTTTTTTTCCCCGGACTGCCCTAACCCTGTGCACCATGCCAATAGTATTATCGACCCTTTTTATTTCCACGAGTGTGGTATGTTTTTATCCTGGATTGTTTGTTATAATGATTACCTGGCCCAGTGATTATTAACATTTCTCATACTCAAACTCCATGCTACAACTTGAAAAACAGCTTTTTTAGATTTTTTTTCATAAAGACCAACATCAACTTGTAGCAAATGATCTAACTAAGAAAATGATCCCCCATTTCATATGTTTCCATTCAGCAGTTTTTGTAACTAAGAAATGTTCCAATTGGAGTACGGAGTATGAGTTGGAGCATGGAGTATGTTCTCCAATGTTTATAATCACTGGGCCTGACCTCATGATTATAAAGCTTTTTTCATGGTCAACACAGTTTCTAGCTCAAACTTAAATGTTCCAAACAGTAATGTGTCTCATATTTTACTGAAACAGCTATAGATGTATCTCTGACTTGAAATGTGAAGATGGTATATACTGCTTACGACCTTATAAGACCGATTCATAATCATCTTCATAATGGGGGCTTCGTGTGAGCCTATTTTCATGAAAATCAGAAATTAATTAAAACTGAAGTTGATACAGCTTGTTTTAACATACCGTAAGTAAAGAGTAATTTTCAGACAGTTTTTTTCTTGTTTTCTCAAAATATTGATTTTGTACTTACAAAGTTCTCATTCTAAGCCAGCGATATGTAATAATATTATAAAGATAGCCAAACACAGAGTAATATTTCTGGTATAGAAGAGATTATTTAACTGCTGGACTTTTCAGGAGCTCATTACATACTTGCTCAAGATTAGTTGAGCATGAAAAAAGCTTTATAATCCAGGGAGCTGCTTGTTCTGTGACATTATTTCTATACCCCCTATCTTCTATGAGGGGTTATATTGCTTTGTACAGGTCCCTCGGTTGGTCAGCCTAGTGTTGGTAGACCAAAATGGTTTCGGTTCAATAAATCAAGAACGCTTGGCTCGGTGATCTTCAAACTTTACATAATTCTTGGTCAGTACAGTAAGTAGATGACACCTATTGATTTTGAGGTCAAAAGTCATAGTCACTGGTAACCTTCATTATTTTCGACTATTTGGCTGCCATGGGTGCATATGTGTTTTACGAACATCTCTTCTTTCCTTTATGCAACAGTCAATATTATGCCTGCCCGGGGGAGCGGCATGGATACAGGGGGAATTAGACAGACAAAATCTTCCCAACAAGCAGGATTCTGACAACTCTATTAACTCTTGAGTCCCGGGGAATAGACTTTGAACCGGTTCGAAGACTCAGGAATTACTATGTGATTATGTTACCTGACCCCGGGGATTTAGACTGTAATTATTGTTTCCGGGGTGGGGATTTAGACATCAAAACAATAAAAATGTCTCATTCCCCCTAGGTCGCCTGCCACTCCCCTGGGCGGGCAAAATATTGACTGGTGCATTAGAACCAGTACCATATCATGTTTTATGTTAGGAATCTCTAGATGAGTGATTTAAAAAAAATAAACAAGAAACAACTTTTAGAAATGTTGGTTTTGTATTATATTTTGTATATTGCTTAAAAAGACGCTTATCAAATATATTTCCTGCAACTTTACTGACATCAATTTTAAGACTGACACCCAAGTCCCCTTACTCTTCATCCATAGAACCCTTCCCTTATAATCTATGGCCAATAAGGTCCATTTGTCAAACTTTAATGAAACTTCACATGAATACATGTGGTACCAAGCCTAGTTGCCATGTGCATATTGAATACCGACCTAAGGCACATTGTTTTGCCCTTTTGAATAATAATAATAATAAAGACTTTATTTATAGAGGCAACATAGTTAGGCATTTGCCCAATCTTCCCTACGAGCCTCTGAAATTAAACAAATTTACATAATTAAACAACAACAATAAATACATCAATTGGCAAAAATGAGAAATAAAAGCAATTCAATCATGATAAGAATAAACACAGTGCAATATAAAAACAGTAATGTCACCTTAAAATATATATAGATCTACAACAATCAGCCGGACGTGAATGTACTTTTAACATTGGAGTAATCCCAGTTAAAGGGGTGTATTTACCCATAAAGCATGCATTTAGAATTGTCTTATCAAGTTGTGCGCATAGCGCAGTCGGCTAAGCTACTATGAATACGAGTACTTCAAAACGGATGGAATGAGTTCGAATCACATTCTGCTATATAAATATTTATCTTTTTAATTTTGCTCAGCAAACATGTTTCGTGCTTTTGTGGCCTAAAATTGCATTTTCTCTTATTCTTACTTTGAAAATCATTTCAAATGACAATATATGGTTTACTTCCAAGTGAAAAGATCATGTGATTGTAACAAGTATCTAACATCCAAGTTTCACACAGTAGGAACTTGAATGCCCAAGTGAACATTGCTCACCATACATATTTAATCAGGGTCTTCTCTTACTTCAGCGAAGGGAGGGTAAATATGAATATTTTGGCAACACAGGGACTTGTTCTATTGAGACAAATTCCTCCAGGAATGCCACCTTACAAGGGTCTTAACATTAAAAACCCTGTTAATGCCGAGCATAACCTTTATTTGCCGGTCAGATTTCTGCTGAAATATGGCAGGCATATATTATATATATATATATGTGCCTCCACCCGAATTTGAACCTGGGTGCCAGGTTAGACAGCAACCACACTAACCACTGAGCTACAGGGTTCTCAATCAGTTTTAACCTGGCAGGCACTTAATGCAACTATTTTCTTTAAATTATGTATAAATTTCACATTTTCAGCCAACCAAAAATGTTTTTTAAGCAGTCAATTTGGCCTAAAGCCTGCTGCTATTGAGAATCCTGAGCTGAAGTTAATGTATGCCTGGATTGGCTGATTAAGGCAGGATAAATTGTCCACGTGTACATCACATTGCATCTATATCACTAAGACAGACATAATCAGCCAGTATATTGGGAAGGCTCAACGTGTTAGCTTGTTTCATGATATTACCGGACATGTTTGACCGTATCACAGCTCTACACGATTGTTTCAAGGATGTCGGATTTGCCAAACACTCGGTCAGCATTTGATGCATTGGTGGATAAGCTGTTTCAAGGAAAGCTAGGATATTCGGCTCCGAGGCTAGTTCATGGTACCGTACACCAGCAGCACATAATGTCCCCACACTCCTAAGATCACATCTAGACATAGCAATATACAGCGGGAGCAACGATGAATTGTCAGCAGAAAGATTCTCATGAAAATGAAACACTGTCCCTAATTCCGTATTTTGTTGGTTTCCTTCTAGCGCACAGTTACGTTTCAGTAAATATTTCACAGCTGGTAGGTTATTTGACCTTACAGCGTAGATAAGAGCAGAGTTCCCGTACACGTCACCTTTATTGATATCTAGTCCACCATCCAAGCAAATGTCTATACATTTGTTGATGTCCTCTACCGTAGCAAATCTTCCTTTCCAGAATACGCGTTCTTTGTCCACCAGAATATGTAAACATGTAACCCCTAAATGATAATCCCGACTTTCTATGTTGCATCCAGCATCAATTAGAATTTTCATAGACCTCCAGTCACGAAGTCTCGCAGACCACAGCAAGGGGCTGTAACCACTACAGTCTTGAATATTTAAATCCACGCCTTTCTGTCCGGCTAGAATCTTCAGACTGTCATATTTTCCATTTTCTACTGCAACATGTAAAGCTGTAGAGCCGTTCTCACTCTGGTGATTTACACCAAGTCCACAGGACAACAGGCATTCTAACATCTCATTATGACCATATCTGTAATTAATTCAAGTAAAATAAGTAATAAATTCTAATTAAAAATATTGTAAGTCACAGTGTTTTTAGTTGCTTCATTAGGAAAGGGGGAAGTTACAAATTGTGAAAATTTACCCAAATTGGACTTTTTTCATTAATTGGGAATTCTTAAAATCCAATGACATGTTGACGATTGAAATGCAATACTGCATTAAATTTGGAGATTTTACCAACTTTAAGACTGGGAATGCACCTTTTATGAGCACCAAACAAGAAGGAACTAGAAATGTATCCATTAGGTTATAAAACCGTATATATATGGTAAGGCCATACCAAATTGTTTCTTCGTTAAGCGTCCAAGGACGGATAGGTTTCGGCATCTTAGGAAAGAAAAATTGTTTTCATACCCATCATACTTATTCACCATCATGACCCCAACCCCTATACAGCAGTTGCTTCTACACAAACACCTTTTAAGTTATTTCAGTAAGTTATTATGATTGACAATGCTTGATAGCTATATGTATTAGCCATATGCCTACGTCATGTATAAAGAGGATGATACAATGTAGAAGTTTTTTTCGTGTGTTTTTTTTTGCCTCAGGATAGCTAGATAGGTTTTCGAACTTAGGGCGGACACTAAACTAAAATACAATCTGGTATGGCCTAAGAGTTACAAAGAAAAAATCCATCCTTTACGGTCAACTACACATCCAGGTTGTTAATCTTGCCCAACGGTTTGTGAGGAGTTCAACACACAAAATAACTTGCGCTACATACCTGACAGCGTGCATGATACCGTTCTCTTCAAACAGACTGTCAGTGGCATGAATATCTACACCATACTTCAACAGTATCCTCACTAACTGTACGTTATTCAACAACACAACTTGTACAAACGCCAGCGAGACTTTATCCTGTTCCTCGAGATAAGCAACAAATCTCTCATTCTGCATCTTGTTTTCCACATGACTAACGTCTCCTGCCTTTATTGCTTGAAAAAATCTAAAATAAAGCAAGAGATGTTTGTAAAACATGTATGCCTCCATAAAATATTCCTTTTTTCAAAAATGAATGGGTGAAAATTCGGAGATGTCAAAATTCTGTTTTTTGTGATATACTGTTAAATCATTTAATTTCATGGGGACGAAATTTCGTGGTTTTGGTAAAAAAGACAGTTTCGTTGGGACTTGAATTCGTTGATTTTGCATTTCAGATAAAATTTAAGGGTCAAACTAAATGTTCGTTGGGATTAAAGTTTGTGGTTGAAATGAACCACGAAATCCACGAAATTAAATCCCCCACGAAAATTAATGATTTTACAGCACATTTTTTGTAATTTCTTAGGAATTTCTTTAAAGCAGGAAACCTCCAACAAAATGATGCAGACATATGAAGATGATTGGGTTATCTGATGTAAACATTATTGTTGCTGACAGACAGTCAATATTATGCTCCGCCCGGGGATACAGGGAGAATTAGACAAACAAATCTTCCTAAAAGATGGGAATTTGACAACCTTATCAAGTCCTGGGGAATAGACTTCGGTCTGGGAATTAGTAACTATGTGATAATGTGTCCCCACCCCAGGGATTTCGACAGTAAGTATAGTTTCCTGGGTATTGATTTAGACATATAAAAAAACCCAGATAGCCAAAATATTGACTGCATGGCGCATTTTTGTTGCCAACAGAAAGAGATGGGATCCCTAGATACGAAGGGTAGTGACTGATAGAATGATGAAACATAAGGGTAATGTCAGAAATAATGAAGCCAAGAATGACATGGAGTGAAAATTTTCAAAATGAAATGAGTCAATAATTTTTTGTTCCAAGCAAATGGATAGTATTTGTAGTTTATGTACGATAATATGGTTTTGTTATAAACCCGTACGTTTTTAATAATTTTCAATTTACTTTAAACTAATTCATAAAAAATGCGAAATATCCTGAAACAATGTAATGAAGTTAATTACTTGGTCAAAGCCAGTTATTATGTATTTATGGTGTATTTTAACTAAAATAGTATTAAGGTTGCTAAAAAAAATTTTTTTACATCGATTTAAGTTATTGTTTGAGGGAAAAAATGGAATTTCGTGTCTTTTATGACCCTGATATTTTGTTTATACTCCCAAACTTTTTCTCTGAAGACACATTTTTCATACAAAATTATTAAAAACTTGTAACAACCTTTATTGATGATAACTGAACAGGTTTTGAAATTTTCTAAATACTGCTAGTTTTCAAACGAAAATGACAGCGAGTCAAAATTAATCTTAAGGTTTAAAAGAAATGTTACACTCATGACACAATAAAGTTGAACTTAAGATTTTTCGAAAACTTATATAAACTACTGTCATTGACCATCGTTTAGTTGTAAAACATCATCACAAATATCAAATAAGTATAATAATTGATTTACATAGCCAAATTGTCATTTTATAACAAATAAGAAACATAAAATATATGCACTTCGTTATTTCAAATTACCAGGGTAACAATTAAATATATGATATGAATAAATAATTGGATATAACCTTATCGTTCTTTCCTACATGTATTTACAGCTTTTAAACTGATGTTTAATATACAACGTTAAAAATAATTTAACTACATGTATTTATAAACTTTTAAACTTAATAAGCATGTAACTGTTACACTCATGACACTCCAAATATGAAATATTATGCAAAAATTGTATTTTTGGAATTATTTGCAAACCAAACATGTAAAATACATCATTTACTGTAATCAAACATTTTAATTTGATTTCCTACATTTTGTACTGGAATCTTTACATGCATAATTTGTTAAAATATAATATATGCCCAATCTAAATATTGTTGGCATTTAATCATATTTTGATAAACACAAAGTATTAATGCATACATGTTTTAATGCAAAGCTCATAAGAACACTAAACATTGTAGGATGTGTTCATATGCTTAGCGTGAATAAAAATGTCTAGCAAAAAACTGTATGTAATTATGATTGTTTCATTCTAACTTTTTAACTTGAGTTTATGATATACTGTTATGTTTACTGTTCTTTCCGAAGTTCTAGTTTATTGCATTTAGACCATAAGTTGTGTTTTGTCAACACCAATTCATTTTGTGGAGTCATAAATTGCCTACCAGATAGGTCATAAATTGCAGTTGTGATGTCATCAATGACACAATGTCATCAATGACATGATGTCATCAACACTTTAAAAACACTTGTGTGTCCGTTGAGTTCTGGGTCAAAATATGTTGGTAGATGCTGTAACTTTTATGGCTTGGTTTTTATTAGCTCACCTGACCACAAAGTGGTCAAGGTGAGGTTTTGTCATACCGAGATGTCCGTCGTCCATCGTGCGTCGTGCATCCGTCAACAATTTCTTCAAACGACTTCTCCTCCTAAACCGCTTGGCCAAATTTGATAAAACTTAATAGGAATGTTCCTTGGGTGGACTTCTACCAAAGTTGTTATAAAATTTCCGGTCCGTAGCATAACTAGGTCACACAGGCTAAAAATAGATTTTCAAAAAGGAAACTTCAAAAATCTTCTTCTCTGAAACCGTAAAGCATAGAGCTTTCATATTTGGTATGTAGCATCACCTTGGGGTCCTCTACAAAGATTGTTCAAATTATGTCCCTGGGTTCAAAATTGGCCTCGCCCCGGGGCCCTTAGTTTTACATAGAGTTATATAGGGAAAACCTTAAAAAATCTTCTCCTCCGAAATCGCTTGACCCAGGGCTTTCATATTTGGTATGCAGACTCAGCTAGAGGTCCTCTACAAAGACTGTTCAAATTATTCCCCTCTGATCAAAATTGGCCCCGCCCTGGGGTCACCATTTTACTTAGACTTATATAGGGAAAACATATAAAAATCTTCTTGTCTAAAACTACAGTGCCTAGAGCTTTGATATTTGGTATGTAGCATCATCTAGTGGTCCCCTACCAAGATTGTGCAAATTATGCCCCTGGGGTCAAAATTGGCCCAGCCCCGGGGTCACCGTTTTACATAGACTTATATAGGGAAAACATATAAAATCTTCTTGTCTAAAAGTACACTGCATAGAGCTTTGATATTTGGTATGTAGCATCATCTATCTAGTGGTCCTCTACCAAGATTTTACAAATTATGCCCCTGTGGTCAAAATTGGCCCTACCCGGGGGTCAACATTTTACATCTATAGACTAATATAGGGAAAACATATTAATATCTTCTTGCCTAAAACTACACTGCCTAGAGTGTTGTTAATTGGTATGTAGCATCATCTTGTGGTTTTCTACCAAGATTATGCAAATAATTAATTATTCCTTTGGGTGAAAACTGTGCAGGGTTTCATGTATAACCAGCCTCAGGTGAGCGATATTGGGCCATCACGGCCCTCTTGTTATAAATGCAGTTATGGTTTTGTATGTAAAGTTCCTTTATGGTATTTCAAAGAAAGTGCTACTCTTAATTAACGTGGTTAAAATGACACTGATAGGTTATTTAGATATCTATTTTGGGCTAGTGTATTAGAAAGTGTGATTTGTTTGGTAAATGTCGACGATTTTATAGTCATCCAGGCATGCATTCAACAATTTGGCTATTGGTGATCGCCCTGCTGATAAAATTAAAATGAATATTTAGTTGTTGGTTCTGGTACATTGTCAGGGTTGCCACTTTCTCGGAAAAAAATCTACAAGTGTGATTACTATTTTATGCCCACATAAATGTACTGCTTTGCTCTTGTCTGACGGTCTGTCTGTCTGTTTCTAACTGTATGTCAATAAATGGTTTCCGTTCAATATCTCAAGACTGATTTGCCCTAGGATATTCAAACTTTCCATGGAGGTTGGCTAGCAACACTAGATGACCGCTATTTATTTTTAGGCTAGTAGGTCAAAGGTCAAGGTCTATTAGACCTATACCATATTTAGACCAATTGTTTTTTATCAATAACTCAAGAACGCTTTGTCCTAGAATCATTAAACTTCACAGAGAGTGTGGTCAGCAAGAGGATGATCCCTATGTATTTTGAGGTCAGTAGATCAAAGGTCAAGGTCATTGTGACATTTACTATTTTAGACTAATTGGGCTGCCATGGGGCATACTTGTATGAGTTTCATAAAACTCTCTGCCATTGGAAAATCTGGTCAACAAATTCCATTCAGAAAAACATTGTACAATTTTAAAATTGGGCAAAAATCAGGGAATTGTCAGGGAATTTTATAAAAATTCAAAGAACATGATTATGTGTCTACTGGTAGCTTCTTCTCACGCAATTATAGAATAGATATTTCTTCAAATTACTATGAGCAACATGTATGAATGGTTAGATACATACCAATAACCCAATATTGAGTTTTGTAATGAAGGTACGGTCGTAAGGCGAGGTCGAATGTCATATTTTCAGGTGTATCTTAGTTACGAACACCTTGACTAGTCCGGAGAAATTCCCTTTCAGTGGGAGAAAAATCACGGAATCATCGGTGAATTTCATTTTCTGTTATCTTTAGATTAAAGATTTGATTTGTTATTTGCGGTTGTGTTAAATATAGAGGTTCAATTGTTAGTGAATATTTAATAAGTAATTAGATGTGGTTGATGGGAGCAGTGTTACACTTTCATATCTATAGAAGTTTGGCTATTGGTGATATTTTGACTTTAAATTAGCGGAAAGAGTATATCTTACTTCAACCGTCCTGTTGTAGTCTTAAATGTTAAAATTTGCAGCCTTAAACAAGTTTAAATTTGAGCAAACACAGAAATTATAAAACAATGTCATGAGTGTAACACTTCTGGATAAACTAAGAAATGACACAATGACTGCAAAAAAGAGTAACACTTTCAGTTTCCATGTGCGTTTTTATGTACACTGAACATCATTTTAACAATCCAGTTACAACAATTGGAAATCTTTTTGAAAATTTCTCATTTTTTGTCTGTTTTTTGTTGAGATAATGGACCTTTTTATTTTACAGTGCCAAATAAAATAATAATATATCACTTAAGCGTGTTTTTATCATGAATTAATTAAATTCCCATATCTCTCCTGATAGAAAATGCAGAAAATCAATTGCTGATCAAAAAAGTATAAACGGTAGACAGGAATAAAGAAACAACACAAAACTTCAAATTCAGCGTTTCACTCATGACATAACATAAGTCCATGTTAAAAAAATATATACTGGGTAAAAGCATGAATTATTGTTACTGATAGCATATCTGTGATACAAACTACTATGTCAGAAAGCTAAAAGTTGTATAAAGAGTTGTCTGATTTCAACATAGTCTGTTAAACTCAAAATGTTACACTCATGACACATTCGTGTACAGTTTTGTTATTAGTCCCCTACTCTACAACGATAGTCCAACATAAAAAATATTAACGTTTTTATATAGAAGATACATCAAAGAAATGGTTTGAAACATGCAAAGCGTTAACTTGTACGTATATTAGAAGAAATTGCGATAGTAGTAAAAATGCAAAGTAAAATTTAGGTGTTTTTCCTGAAGCAGCAACTTTATAATCATGTCGGTTAAATCTCATTTATCACTATCTAAACACGGAAAAGGATATCTAGTTAAAGCCAACATATTCCACAATGCAAAACTATTGCAATTTTTATGAGTGAAGACCTTGAATTTTCTTAGTTAGGAATACAAAACAAGGTTTTTAAAAAATGTCACGAAAATTTGTTACATTCATGACATTTTTTACCTCCTTTTTTGTCATAACTTTTTTTGTTCTGATTCAAATTTCATAAAACTTGGCAATTTTCTTCACATTTACTAAATGAATCTTGTGGACACATTTATCAGGAAATTTAAGAGTATATATTGAACGGGGAATGGTTAAAAGGTAAAGCTTCATTATTTCTGACATTACCCATAATACCTTGTCTCTGCCTCTTTAAAAGTTTCCCTTATAGCGACAGCATGCTTCTTTTCTTTGGACTTGAACATCTTTAATCATCAGACAACCTACCTAAACAGAGCAATTCAGAACACAATAAGTAACTTGTCCTGTAATATGTGACACTTGCATAAAACATTCTGAACTTCATTAATGAAGCTTTATATACATACAAAACTTTTTTACAGTAGATACTAATTAAATGAAAGTGTCCTCAATTCAAAATCAAAGTCAATTTGCAGTAATTAACAGTGTTTCTTGAATATTTTTTATAGACCTTCTAAAATTAATCAATGTTATTTAAAATCATCATTTATGTCCTTTAAAGGAAATATTATGATTATATAATTATGATAAACTGATGTGCAGACTGCAGTATAATATGGGTCACATTATGGGGCTCCTACTGCAGGGAAACCAATTCCCTGGGGACAATAGTTGTCAGGGGTCGGGAAATACTGGAGATTTTACCATCAGCTCACCTCAGGCTGTGGAGGGACGGGGTTTTGACAACCCATCAGTAACAATCCAGGCCCACTCCCAGGGTAGGGGGCGTGCATGCAACTGAATGGACCAATTTAAGGGATTGAAATATGGGGTGTGTTCGTAACGCTGTTCTCTATGTTCCAGAACAGCGTTACCAACAATCCGGAACAGTGTTCTAGACATGTTCCAGTAGAAAAGGTGGTGCAGGCAGAACAAGTCACATGATTTCAACAACAACAAGACAACCGGAAACTTCTCGAAGCGTATTATTCTGATCACCTTTGCAATAGTATGTTGAATGACCAAATTTTTACAATGGGAAATTTTCCAGTGGCATTTATTTTTCTTCCACAAAAAAACGGCTGCAACTAACAATATCGGCCAGCTTAAAAGTTTTATTTATTTTACATTATTTTTGTCGAGCCCGCTGGCGGTGAGCTCGATATAGTTGTCACAATGGCTGTTCAGGGTATGTGCGTCCGTGCGTGCGTCCGATTTTGTCCGGGCTGTTTCTTCATCATTCAATGGGTGATTTTGAAATACATTGGCACAAATGTTCCCCGTGTCGAGGCGGCGTGTCGCGCCCAAGACCAGTTCCCCTAGCTTGAAGGTCAAGGTCACTCTTGGAGGTCAAAGGTCCAAAATGGGCATAATACTACTTGTCCGCACCATATGTTCTTCATTTGTTGGGTGATTTTGAAATACATTGGCACCAATGTTCACCGTGTTGAGGCGGCGTGTCGCGCCCAAGACCAGTACCCCTAGCTTGAAGGTCAAGGTCACTCTTTGAGGTCAAAGGTCCAAAATGGGCATAATACTGCTTGTCTGGACCGTATGTTCTTCATTTGTTGGGTGATTTTGTTAAAATAACTTTGCATAATTGTTAAACAGCATGAGGCGGTGTGCAGTGCGCAATATGCAGGTCTCTAGCTCACATATTAGTCTGGCCACCCGGCTAGAGTAGATAATAGCTAGTTTATCAAATGGCAGTGGCTAGGATTACGGTACCCTAATCCTAGACCCACAGGCTAGGATTATTGAAGTTCCGTAATCCTAGCGAGTCCTAGCTAGGGCTGTCTAGAATTACGGAAGTTTTTATACTGAGTGCAATTAAGCGTTAAATTGAACAAATATTGGTATATTTATTGACAAATAAATAGAAATATCAGAATATCATGCTTCGAATTTTACTTCGCTAATATTTTGTCTTTGCAGGGGACGAAAATAGAGGCAGTCCGAATGTTTATAAATTAATTAATGTACGTGGTCGAATACACAAATGTAGTTCCATTGAACTTGATTGTCATGATCGAAACAAATTGTGTTGCTAATTTTGGAAGTAGATCTGATATGTTTGTTCGCCATTGGGTCCTCGAAATAAACATCAAGTAGCTAAATCGTTTGTTCATTCACAATTTACATAGCCTAATACTGGATCTACGTTGTGACTGCGCGTAGTGATACTAATTCCAAATATGGTCATATTTAGTTTCTTAATTATTTATTTTAATTTGTAACTGATTACGCTTTGCATGTCATGAGGAATCTCATAAAATTCGAATTATGTAAAGAATCGATCCTGTATGCGTTTTTAAAATTTAATTTAAAGGTCATGCAAGGTTTTTTTGCTCCACGAACGTATATACCTTCGTGTATATATATTCGTGTCTGCTCTGATCACACGAGCGGCATTCGCGATAAATGTTGAAGTTTTCTTGTTCAACCCTGCTATTATCTGTTATCTCAATATATTTTTCGTTTATTAATAACTTTATAAATTTATGCGTAGATAAAAGTACATGCTTTATAATACAGTATCAAAAGTATTTGCATTTAGATATTTTCCGCCGTTTAATATCTTTACCATACTCTATATCTTTACCATAACCAAAACT
This sequence comes from Spisula subtruncata, assembly GCA_963678985.1. NCBI lineage: Eukaryota > Metazoa > Mollusca > Bivalvia > Venerida > Mactridae > Spisula > Spisula subtruncata. The sequence continues at coordinate 6,239,059 of OY787669.1, forward strand.
GATTACTCGAAGGTCAATACACCAATACTTGTATAAATTCATCGAATATAAATGTCAACATGCAATATAATTCGACCTGCACGCTTAATTGCACTCGGTATTAAAACTTCCGTAATTCTAGACAGCCCTAGCTAGGACTCGCTAGGATTACGGAACTTCCGTAATCCTAGCCTGTGGGTCTAGGATTACGGTACCGTAATCCTAGCCACTGCCTTATCAAATAGCATAACCGTTTTAAAGTTTAGCTAAATTCAATTCTGGGCTTAATTATCTTTGTTTGAGGATGCAAAGGGAAATTATTTCATGAGAAAAGAGTTGATTGAGAGGTTGAACAGTCAGAACAGTGTTCAGCACAACACTTACGAACACACCCATGGTCACTCAACGAATGAATGGAATGTAAAATTGGAGATTTTCATAAAGATCTCAAAAAACTAGAATGATGTCATATTTATATGACCAGTCAAGTTTTTACAGACATATCGGTTACCAACCTAGATGACGTAGACTACTTTCTCAGACGTTCCATTTCTTAGATATCAATAAGTTTACATTATCATAATTTTATTTGTTTTGTTTTATCCCGTTACGAAAACGCTTGATATGGCAAACTTTCAAATAACACTGATCGGGTTGATACTAGATTCCAGTCGAGTACGGTTTCGTGGTCTGGGTTATCTCCCATATTAGTCTGGCCAACCGGCTAGAGTAGATATAATAGTTTATCAATCAAATAGCATAACTGTTTTAAAGTTTAGCTAGACTCAATTCTGGGCTTGATAATTTTTGTTTGAGGGTGCAAAGAGAAATTATTTCATGAGAAAAGAGTTGATTGAGGAGTTGTCTTTATAAACATAATATATGGTATATATATTTAGTTTATTAATGTCTATATGGTTGCATTCATGAACAGCCAGTCTCCAGGAGAACCTGCTATTTAGACAAACATATTATTGTTGAGATAGTTCAAGAATAATGTTAATGAAGCAAAACGCAAAATATTGAAAAATATCTTTAAATAACTTTAAGATAGTTACAGCCTTATACACCAACGTCGTAAGTCTAAAATTCAGACTTTGACTTTAAATCGCGAAATTTTCTATTCGCTCTCATTATGTTACAAATGTGCAGATTTTGATAATAATCAGTATACATATTCAGTGGGTAACAGCAAATAATCTGATAAATTTTCACATGGTTGAATCTAATAGCAAAGAAATGACAGTGATTTTAAATCTTGTCAATTTTAAGTCTGAGTTTGAGACTTACAACGTTGGTGAATAACCACCCCCCCCCTTTTTTTGAAGAGTCCATAATCAAACGTTATTTGGCGTTATTCTAAAGTATTTAGAAATTACACAATTTTATCAATTATTGAAATAAACTATACAGCATTTGGAATGATGCCTTTTAAAAAAAAATGTATAAAAATTGAATTTGTTTGCATTACGAGACGGGCTAGGACTGTTTTAATCCGAGTACCTTTCTAAAATTGATCATCTATTCTCATTTTAATGAATTTTCAAGTTTATCAGAAAATACCCTATTGGTCTCATTCAAACCCTAATGTTCTGTATTTTATAAGAGGTACATGTAGACAAAAACGATTTACCCCATGCAGTAGAAGACAATTAGCTCTTCAACATGATGCATTGTCCATTAAAATTGGATGACTAAAGACGTTTTATGCAAAATAGATGAATCTGATGCGTAGTATTTTTTGTTTTCTCTATATCTTCAATTGAGTGTCCAATCTGTGTAATTTAGATCTTTTGTAAGAAACAAGCTGCTTCAATTTCAGTTTGTTCAACGTGACACTTGCCGATTTTCATGTAAATAGGCTCATTAGAAGCGCCCTGTAATGCTGATTTTAAATATGTATCTGTCTTATAAGGTCGCAAGTAGTACTTACTGACTTCAAATAAAGGTTATCATATTTATTTCAAATATGTATCAGTATTCTCATTCTTAGCCAGCGATTTATAGATAAGTTACGTATTCTTTTGTCTCATATAGTTGTGAATTGTGAATTTTATCAGGAATTGTCTATTTTAATTGATATATATCAATTAATGTCCAATTCCAATATCAATTATAATATCAAAGCAAAACACAAATTAAGTCAAAAGTCGTGATTAAGTTTAAAACATATTGGTAAAAAATGTATAAAACAAAATATCGAATAAGTGACCATAGACTGCAGCTAGAATATTATCCAAGGTTAAGAATGCGAAATGAATTCAAGATGAAATATTTTTCAGACAGGAATGTCATAAGCATGATAAGCATATCAACAGACAAGAAGAGTAGAGGTCTAACGGCAGATAACAAGATACATATCCAGGGATTATTTATAACAATACATGGTCAAGCGAGGAAGGTACATGTACGTTGCCATGTAACAATTTACAACTACCTCCACTCAGTGCTAGGCGAAAAGAAAAAATCGACTTATATTCTTCTACAATATTGTCAAGGGACAGGTCCCAGCTTTTAATTCCCAAGTATGTAACATACTTACCATATTAACACAAACCAGGCGTATCAAACATAAACGTCACTCACGCTTTGAAATTAAAAACGTAATGGAAAACCATATCCGAAACATAACATAGTGTTTTAAAGTTGTGCATATATAGTAATTCGTACTTTTCTTAGACCATAGTGGATTGGAGCCACCAGGAGGACAGTATAGTGTGCGCCAAATCAGAGAAGATATTTAGAACAGCTTTATCCTGCAGCGAAAAACACTAACTCTCTCCCCGACGAGGATATGCTGAAATATACATTCAGATTCAAATGTTAAAACAAGATTTCTTGAGAAAAATACAAGCCAAATGCAAAAATTGAAATTTTATCTGACGAACATAAATATATAATTCTTCTGAGTAAGGCGTGTGACCTAGTGATAAATAGTATTGCTGAATTAATTGATATATGTTATACATATTGATCGACTTATTGAAATAACACTGTGTAAGATAAATCTGGACAGGAACTATCGAAGGTTCCTGATCTGGATTACTGTTTGATTAATATTAATGTATCTTTGTTGATAATGTCTGGGGCTGATTCAAACAGTGGATATGACTTTCGGTCCTATAATATATTATATAACTTATAAATTGAGTCTAATATACACCTTTACGTCATACAATACTGCTAATTTTGACTTAAAATAATACAGGCACCACGCTTAATATACATTGTACACTTTTTGACAGATACAGAATTATAATTGGTTAAAATATTGAATATCTGTTTATCTGACATCAACAAGCATAGTAATTCCCGACACTACAGTAAATAAACAAGTAAAAATGGGATAGAAATAATGAAAAAATTGTTTTATATTAAAAAATAACCATGGGGTCCAAGGGGCTGCATTTTCCGTCTTTTCCAGACCAAGTTGCCTTTCAACGCAGGCAAAGAAACTTAATATTTTACATCTAGGGTAGCAGTGAATATATTGTCTTTACACTTGATCAACGAAAAAATATTCATTATCTTCTCTGTTCAGCAACAATACTTACTTTTGGTGGGCACTGTGTATATAATGTACATTGAAGTTATTACCAAAAGCACACAATAAACAACAACAGGAAAAACAATTATATGACGTTTTTTGTATTATATTATATTAGTATTAGTATCACTTTTACCAAGGATTTAAATACATATTTACTGATCAAGGATTTAAATACATATACTGATATTTACTGATATACCTCCCTGTTCATTTCAAAATCAACAATCGAACAAAATGTCCACTTTATGTTACTTCAACGGTATTTGGAATAACTTGTGGCCCGATCCTTTTGTAATGAATATAACATTGTTTAAAGTTTCAATGGTTTACATTTATGATGTACTTCTATTTGCTACAATTAAGTGTATGTTTCTGATATTGTAGACTTTAATTTGAAGCACGTTTGTAAATTAATCTTTAATTCTACCGCTCAGTTTAACTCTCTTCAGTAGAGGCCCTCATCATTATAGTTGAGAAGGGAGATCACTGCGTAGGAGCTTCCGTTTCCGGATAACGGATGTTTGGACTTTAGTGCAATCATAAATGGTCCAATCAAAATCGTTGTTACATTTACACCGGCCAATCAGAAGGCAGTTTTTATTTAGTGATTGCACACGAAAACGAAAGCACAGAGTGCCGGCGAAATTTTAAAGCACATTTTTGCACTGGAATTTTTACCTTATAATTCTTACTTTCAACTTGTGTCATACAATTAATGTACGTATTAAAGTTCACATGATCCGATGTCAATTGACAACAACATGCGGAACAACAGACACCTAAATAGATCGACGGTTGGTGACGGTCGAATTTCTCAATCTCATCTCTCGCCTTCTTCACCTTTGGCGATGGGGATAGGCGCCAGGCAGCGTAGGAGTTTGAATCGTTCAGGTTTAATGACAACCCAGCAAAGATACGACGGTACCCCAGAAAAGCGACATGCAGCAAACACTAGTGTCATTGGTGGCTCTGGGCCATTGCTGTCATCCCCATTCATGCCTCAAATTAAAAGGGCGCTTGGTTTAGAACCAAATTTGCAACAGAAATATGGGTGAGTTAAATAAGATGTTGGTTTAAACCGTTTCTAATCATTAATGTACCAGTAATTTGCATCCACCACCCCCACTCCCGGGATGGGCGGTTGATAGCTTGGGAAGCGGCCGTTTTTACCTTCCAGATTCGCCCACACTGCAGGGGCGTAGCTGGGCATATTTTCAGTGTACGCACATGCCATTCTCGTTCAACCAGCGTGTTTTCATAGTCTAGAGACTTGACTATAAACTGATTCATGAGAATGGCACATGATGAATCCAGAATTGTTAGGGGGTCCGGGGGCATGCTCCCCGGGAATTATTTCTACAAAGCCGTGCGTTCATTCTTGCGTAGTTTCAGACCATATTATAACGCAATATATGGAATGATAAACTCTGGTTCTATTTTTTAAATTAGAACTTATGATTTTGTTTTATACTCGAATAGGACTTGTTTGCTTTGGTATATCATTTTCATGCATAAGAAAGCTTGATACTGCTTGACATTAAATAGGTCACTAATGGACTTTTCTTGATTAAAGTGGCTAAAGCTTAATTTGTAGCGTTAAAATGCAAATAAAACGTTATAATGCTTCAGTCAGTTGCATCAACGTCACCCACATCCCCGAGATTTTTTACTTTTACATCGACAGCCTGTGGAAAAACCTGATGGTAAAATCTCCGGTATTTCCCAGCACCTGACAACTTTATATTGTCCCCGGGATATTGGGTCGCAGAAAAAATCCCAACAATAATTGGTTCGCAGAAAAACTCAACATTTCCTTGGCCCTTTTGGGGAAGCTGGAAGGTAAAATCACAACCGTCTCATCGGCTACCCCCATGGATCCCCGGGGGTGGTGTCGTGGATGCAACTGACTTGCATAAAAATTACACGTGGGTATTTTCTCATCACAGCGATATTTACACCAACTACACTCTAGTCACTATCATGAACATCTTATCTCGTCTTTTGACATTAGATACGAACAATTTTGCGACCAATGTGGACATTAAGTTCGTTATTATATCTGCATTGACTAACCGGAGTGGTCCGTACCTTGTCGTGCCCGGGGACATGCGTCAGACTCCGGTATATTAACGAGCATGACGGCAGAGGTAGCATTGCAAAAAATGTCAGACCTCGCGCGGCTATTACACACTGGCACATACTGTGTGGACCCGAGATATCCCTGTATCTCGTCCGAATTATTCCGATACTCTGAAGTGCCTTTCCGGGTCATTCCTTGGGTCATCCCAATTCGAGCCTTGTAGATTGTGTGTTCTTATTGTTTTTTCTGCAAATTCTTGCCCGTGTTGCGTTGTCATCATCGCATCCTCGGTCGCAAAGGTGAAGGAGATGAAAGGGTTAAGTCGAGAAGGCATTTAGAGCCATCCATACTTCCAACGGACGATGTGACTCAGTGCTCACAGAGTACATGTATGGTAAAAACACAATATACATGAGGGGCTTAGCACACACAAAATTTAAAACGTTAACACTAAATACTATGTCATGTAGTGAGAAGCTTTGCTGGCTCATCTTCATGTATCCATACACACACATGTAATATGATGATGTATGTCCATGGCATGATTTATTACACGAAATTAATCTATACTCGATATTGTACGGCAATAAATGCATTGTGCGAGCGAAGCGAGCAACAAAAAATGCATTATTTACATATGCTTTTGATAATTTCCTATATAAATCAAATTTTATCACATGGAAAATATGCCTCACCCGGGTTAGGCATTGCATTTTATTGCATTTTTATATCACTTAAATTTTGTCCGTTTTTCAAACAGCGTACGCACGTGCGTATTTGCGTATGGCCAGCTACGTCCCTGCACTGCCATGGAATTGTTGGGAATTTTTTCTCCGAACAATATTCAGTCATCAGGGCCATGGCAATACCGGTGATTTTACCATCATCTGTCCCCCACAAACAGGGCCATGGAAGGGCAAGGTTTTGACTCCTCAAAAGTAAAAAACATGGTCCATCCCTTGGGGAGGGGGCCATAGATACAACTGACTCAGTGACTGGTGCATAAGCGATTACTTAATTGAGATAGTAACCCTGTGCGCTTCTGTTGTGATGCAGACATTGCTAGTATAAATCATTGTGTTCATGCCGTTGTAAGGATTTTAGACCATAACTTAATGATGGCGCCTTACTGTTAGGAGAAAAGTATATAGGGTGGGGGAATAATGGCCTTAGGGAATGGCTGTTGGTCTTCGATCTTTTGTGGACTTGAACATTTGGTGCTCATCGAATAGAAAATTAGTTGGTTGAGGTTCAATTTTTTTTTGTTGTCTGTCACAGTGAGAAATATGAGGGTGATAGTCAACTAACTAGAACTTTTTTTGCTATCACTTAAAACAGATGACTAAAAGAAACTCATTGAACAAAGAACCAGGTTAGTATTAGAACCCACACCTTCATTAATTATTGTCATTTGTATTTAATTGATTAATGCATATTTCAGTGAACAAAGACGACACAGTTATAATCTTACATCACCGACGGTCACATCACCTTCTTTACCGCATGTTAAACTAAGTAAAACACGACGATTGTCACTGACAGAGAGGAACACTTCTATGATGAACAGATCGAGTACAGTGAAGATAGCTCCCCCTGTGATGGGCAAGGTGGCTAGTCCGAGGTAATATAGTACGCCTTTTGTAAACAATTACTGTAAAATCATTAATTTTTGTGTGGGGATTGAATTTCGTGGATTTCGTGGTTCATCATCTACCATGAAATTTAATCCCATCGAACAATAATTTTGACCTTCATATTTATTACCTGAAATGCAAATCCAACAAATAATGTCCCATCGAAAAGGTCTTTTTTTCCAAAACCACAAATTTTGTCCCATTGAAATTAAATGATTTCACAGTAATAAGTACATTTCTTGTGTAAAGGTCTGGCTTAAGTTAGTTTTGTCAATACTATACCTTCCATATGGCTTATTTAGTCAGTCTTTGATTTAATTCTATCTACAATAACAATGTTACATAAATGCTTTAATGTGCTCTAAAATATGAACAGTCAGTGCTTATTTAGATCTTCAAAAGACCTGTTAATGATTTGCAGCTGATGTTAAAAAATGTATATAGGGTTGTGGATGACCTCAACCACAAAATTAAATTCCCCATGAATAATAGAAAAATAAGGATTCTATATTATCTGACTTAGTGGATGATGTATACTTGAAATTATGTCCCCACAAAATGGTCTTTTTCACAATTTTGTCCCATTGAATTGAATGATTTAGCAGTAAATCACTGATGCTTCTATGCTTTCAGTTTATACCATCTCAGATGTAACACAACCACGATTGAGAGTCGAGGAACACCAGACACATATGCAGTGATCTCAGCTCTTAAAGATAGAAGGTAAATTTGCTTCATGCTTTTATCAGAAATTATCCGGGTCCCAGGATACTGTTTTATCACAGCTTTTACAAAAATCTCAAATATGGGTACAAGTTTTCATGTATTTACCAGACTTACAGTATTTTAGCGTGCCAAATTTAATATACAGAATTTAAGGCATTTCAATATTTCCAACTTGCACCCTTGTAGTCAGCTTTGAATTCTCTTTAATTATTTGACAGCTACAGCAGTGTCTGGTTGTTTGATATTAATTTTGATTGAGTAAACAAAATCATACATGTACATATCGCTGGCTTAGAACAAGAAGGTCGTAACTACCAAATTGATATATTGAGAAAATAAGAGAAAACTGTCTGTAATTTACTCTTTACCTATGAGAAAACACGTTTTTAAAACTTAATTTTGGTCAACATGAAAATTTCTGATTTTCATGAAAATATGCTCATAAGAACACCTTGTGAAGCAAATTTCAAATATGTATGTGTCTTATAAGGTCGTAAGAGGTAGTTACGACCTTCTGGTTCTAAGCCATCGAAATATAGAACAACTATGTAATAATTTCATTGTTCGATAGCAATATTGTGTATGCAATAGAGGATATTTGTTGAGTTTGGTCTAAGATCGAATTTCAACCAATGAAAATATAATTTTCTTTGATCAGAAGTAAAGTAAAAAAAAATCTTTCACAAAAAATCAACAAATTTTTTGTTTATTATTTGCTTCATTTTCTCATAAAATGGTACAGTAATTGACTAAATTGGAAAAATTATGTTGAAATTAGAACATAGCGACATGATAAATATGACATCATAATGACATAGCGTGTAAACTGAAGCATGTCCCTGTTGATGTAGCATTTCTTTTTCTGCATGATACTGGAACCAGCGCTTAAACAGTGAAAATAACAAAATGATAATTTCATTGTGATTTGTCACTGTTATTTTCACTGAAACTCACTGTAATCCATTGAAAGAAAACAATAGACCTCATTATGACTTCTATTTAACAATTTCCTTGTTTAATATCAATATTGTGAATCATGAATACTGATTCCATCCATGTCATTATTGCGGCCACATCTTCGCTTTGTTGTAAGGCACCCAGTGTATCTGAATCACCTAAAACTTCTCTCGCTTTCTGGACATCTCTCAAACTAATAGCTGCCTTGTCAAGTTTATCCAGACGCAGTTTCACACTTTGTGGTCCAATTGTTTTCAACATGGTGCGCATGCTGTCCCATTCCTTCAAGTTGTCCATAGGCTCCCCGAGGAGTATAAACATTGCCCTAATAGCGCATACTACATCTTGTTTCGGATGGACGTAACCTTTAATGTTGAAAATGATATGGTTGTCAATATCAGCTATGCGTCTCAATGCTTTTTTAAGGTTGATTAGTCGTCTTCGAAGTTTTGTAGCAAAGTAGTACCTTTCTAACACAAGGCTATGGGCTTTGTAAGAATTGGTAGCTTTCAGAGCATTTGTCAATTGTACGACTTCTTTTGCCTCGATGGCTGTGTCTAACACAGCTCTGGCTTCCATTGCTAGTGCCATCTCAATCTCTTTCGGGTCTTTCTCGGCTACGATTCGATAATGAATTACTTCGCCTTTGTGGGTCTCGTTTAATATTGCCGATAAACGTATGACATAGGTGCCCTTAGTTTTTATAAGAACTTTGACGTTTATAACATTATCTTTGTTTGGTGTGAAAAATTCTTTATCCAACACATGTGTGAAATCTGCAGCTGTATTGTCTCTGTCAACGCCTGGCCCGTCTGTTTCATCGCCCGGCCCGTCTGTTTCATCCAGTTTCTCGTCTGTTTCAACGGCTGATGTTCGTTCCAATTCATATCGTAATTTGATGTCCTTTGTCATGGCATTTGGAAGTATTTTGAACTTTATCTGAAGCCATCTCGGAATATAGCAGTTAATCTCCCCCTTTTTGTGACTCACCGCTTCTAGTCCACATTTTCTAAGGTATTGGTTTGGACCCCATCCTGTGATTGGCTCGCTAGGAAAGTAGACAGACCAGTCAGGCAACGGGGGCAGGACATTCACATAATAAATCGCTACAAAGTCATAGTCTGTATACTTGTCAGGTCTTCCGATTATTTCCATTTTATAGTATCCGACCTCGGGGAAGCGAACTTTGACATAAACATGCGAATACATCGTCTCTTGTGCACTTGTAGAGTCAACCTTAGCCGAGGTGGACTGATTTGTTGCTTTATCCTGTGACCAGACTTTAGTTTTTTCCCTCTTCAGTGTCTCGATGACATTCCTACTTCTGTCTAGACATTCATCATCGTCATCTTCATCTTCAAATAAAGTTTCCAAGTTTTCCACCTCCTCTTCTTCATCATTTCCATCAATGTAAGTTTTTGTTTGAATGAAATCAAACTGACCGGTAGATTTAGGTAACTTCTTAAACTCCCATTGCTTTTCTGCATTACGTTGGCTGATTGCGCATAGAAAACGTTGCTTATAATAAGTGTTTGAGTTCAGACGAAATGCAACCGCCTGTTCGCCATTTTCACATCGGATCTCTGCATACTTGTTTGATAGTAACTCCATGTTCATGGTAAAGAAGCGATGTTTAAGTATTGGTTGTTTCATGAACTCTAACGGTGTTAATGGCTGTTGAAGAAGTTGCCATGCATTAGATATAGGAAGATGAGTGAACTTCAACGACTCCGGGTCGGGAAAAAGATAAAACGGCTCCGGGGTTAAGATGTTTCCTGAGTAAACTCGTCCCCAAAATGTGTCGACAAACTTCCACCGGCCGTCAACCAGGACAGCGTTCCATTCACGGATTAGATCATCGTCCAAGTATTTATCAGCATCGTACCGGACACCCTTAACATGCCCTTGTATTATGACACAAGGTATGTTGGCATAGGAACACAGCAACGCGAAGAATGAGGCGTAGGAGTTTTTCATATCCTTCAGTTTTTGTAACTGATATTTCACTGTTTCAAAATCATTGGTCAGCTTGTATGTGGTATGTTTGACATCCTGATTGGTCAGCCAGTGGTACAGGATGGTCACTTTATCAGATTGACTGAGTACTGTGTTGGCACGGGAGGGCTGATTTTGTTGAAATAGTTTGTTCACCAAATCCTTGACCGTAATGTTCTCGTCGGTGATTTTGATTTTCAGTTTATTTGTGACGGCACTTTCGATAAACCCTGACTCGGTACTTTCGATACACACCGAGTCTGTTGCAGTTGGTATCACTGAGAGAGTGTTCATACGCTGCGAATCGTTTGAGTAAACTTGGAATTTTTCATAAAACTTGAATGTCTTGTAGTAAGGGTCAGGTTTATATGTGACCATTATCCACGGAATTTCTTCCTCTGTCACATACATGGACGCGATCTTGTTGAATTTGTTGCCCATATTTGTAATGAATTCTTGGCTTCCTGTAGCGGATGATATTTGATGAAAGTTTTAATCTGGTGAAGGTCATTTATCTGGTGCAGGTCGTTTATTTGTAACGTTGAAGGTCGTTTAATTTGGTGTTTATCATTTATCTGGTGAAGGTTGTTTATCTGGTGAAGGTCATTTACCTTGTGAAGGTCGTTTATCTGGTGAAGGTCATTTACCTGGTGAAGGTCATTTATCTGGTGAAGGTCGTTTATCTGGTGAAGATTGTTTCACTGGTGAAGGTCGTTGAATTGCTGGAATGCATCCTTTGTTCATATGTTGCATGCATATCCTGCATACATTAGTTCACTAAATCTCAGGCAGTGTGGATTTTGCCTCATCTCTTTAAAAATATTTGTTGCCAAGTTCACTGAAAAATGTGAAAAAAATAATTTAATGTTTGATATTTGTTGCAGGAAACAGCCTATAGGGGCCCACTGTAAAATGATAGGGTGTGTTCGTAAGACCTGTGCAGAACATTGTCCAAACTGTTCTTGTTCCAAGTATTTACGAACAGAATAAAACTGTTCAGAACAGTGTTCCTCTCCAAACGACTTACGAACAAAACGGAACAGGAACAGCACAGGAAGTAACAATAATAAAAATAATTTTAAAGAAATAATATTAAGAAATTAAACTTTTAAGGTGGCTGATATTGTTAGTTTCAGCCGTTATATTGGTGGAAGAAAAATGCCACTAGAAAATTTCCCATTGTAAAAGTTCGGTCATTTCCGTTTTGTCACGTTGACATACTATTGCCAAGGTGATCAGAATAACACATTTCGTGAAGTTTCCGGTTGTCTTGTTGTTGTTGTAATCACGTGACCTGTTCTGGCTGCACCACCTTTTATTTGGGAACAGATAGAACAGTTCCGGAACACTGTTCCGAAGTGTTCGTAACGCTGTTCTATGTTCTGGAACACAGAACAGTGCGTTACGAACACACCCCTAATGTATATTCAGAGCTACAGATAAGCTGTGTATTGGGGTAATTACTGTACGGTACCCAATTAATTTTCTTAAAAAAACCCAATAGATTTTAGAGGAGGAAGTTAGAAAAAGCAATGACAATCTGAAATACCCAAAAAGAAAAGGTTGATATAGTGAAAAACAGTTCGTAAAGGATCATTTATCCTATGCGTTCGATTAAGGTCACAAACCACCAAATAGAGTTGTTCTTTAACTCAATGTAAAGTGACCTAGGTCAGCCAAAAAATATGTCAACTTTTTGTCCATGGGGCCCTCTCAAAATCTTTTAATCAATAGAAATAGCATCCAGCTTGAAGAAAATGAAAAAAAAGTAGGGGGTCATGTATCATATAAGAAAAATTTGGTTCGTCAAACGCGGTGAACAGATTTTCTCACTGACTTGACATTGTGGGGTTTTCTTTTGTTCATCCTTTTGTTTGTAAAACCCCATAAGCAACATTTTGCACCCCGTAAGCAACGGAATGAATAGAATCTAAATATAGCCTATTGTTCCACACCTCACAACTACAAGTGGGTGAGTACGGATTTACTCACTGTCCGTTAGCCCCAACCTTACTTTCACTTTCATATTTAAGCCAGAAAACAAATTATTTCTGAATAAAACCGTTTCACTACATCACATACATGCATACAAAGCATTTAACACCAATTTCATGATTCTGATGCTGATTTGTCAAGACATACCCCCATTTCCAGTCGCTTCAAAGTTTTTTAACGGACTATTTGACTGTATCTGAATTTGGTCCGCGTAGGCATTTAGTGGTTATTTACCTTAAATACCCAAATATAATTTGTCAAAACCCAATCAAAATCGAAACTGGTGGGATATCTGATAAAATAGCCAATGCACTAAAACCTTATCTGTAGCTCTGAATTGTATAGACACACGATGTTTAATGGTAGAAATGTAACGACAACTTCAAAAATTTCTGCCGCTGATATTTACTATAGATTTAACCTCTGTTGAGCAACAATATATATCGATGGCTTAGAACCAGAAGGTCGTAACTACCTCTTACAACCTTATAAGACTCATACATATTTGAAATCTGCTTCACAAGGCGCTTCTTATGTGCATATTTTCATGAAAATCTGAAATTGTCATGTTGACCAAAATGAAGTTTTAAAAACGTGTTTTCCCATAGGTAAAGAGTAAATTACAGACAGTTTTCTCTTGTTTTCTCAGTATATCGATTTGGTAGTTACAACCTTCGTGTTCTAAGCCAGCGATGTGTACAAAGGCTAATATTTGTAGCTACTTGAGGATATTGCTCTACAGAGGTTTTATATACTAGTTTCATGAACCACACTGAAACAAAAAATATTTTTTACAAAAATGAAATATGAAAAACAAATTATTACCTTTATTTTAAATTTTTGATGAATTTATTTTGATAACATAATTCTTCCTCATAAAACTGTTCTAAATTAGTGTTAAAGTATTGCACAGTAAAAACATGCTGCTAACTGTTTCATGTCGTATTTGATATTGATCCAAGCTGAACAAATATTGGTTAGGCCACAGGTTTATATTCTTAGGTTTTCGGGATTAATTTTCAAACAACATTTTGATGTTGGGTTCAAAGATTGGAAATATAGTACAACTTCTCCTGGGTGGCCCTCTATATAGCAGCATCCTCTCCTGAGTGGCCCTCTATATAGCAATAACCTCTCCTGAGTGGCCCTCTATATAGCAATAACCTCTCCTGAGTGGCCCTTTATATAGCAATAACCTTATCTTGAATGGCCCTCTATATAGCAATAACCTCATCTGAATGGCCCTCTATATAGCAATAACCTCTCCTGAGCAACCCTCTGTATAGCAACAACCTCTCCTGAGTGACCCCCTGTATAGCAACAACCTCTCCTGAGTGACCCTCTGTATAGCAACAACCTCTCCTGAGTGGCCCTATGTATAGCAACAACCTCTCCTGAGAGACCCCCTGTATATCAACAACCTCTCCTGAGAGACCCCCTGTATAGCAACAACCTCTCCTGAGTGACCCTATGTATAGCAACAACCTCTCCTGAGTGACCTTCTGTATAGCTACAACCTCTCCTGAGCGACCCTCTATATAGTTACAACCTCTCCTGAGTGACCCTCTGTATAGCTACAACCTCTCCTGAGTGACCCTCTATATAGCTACAACCTCTCCTGAGTGATCCTCTATATAGCAACAACCTCTCCTGAGTGGCCCTCTATATAGCAACAACCTCTCCTGAGTGATCCTCTATATAGCAACAACCTCTCCTGAGTGGCCCTCTATATAGCAACAACCTCTCCTGAGTGACCCTCTATATAGCTACAACCTCTCCTGAGTGACCCTCTGTATAGCAAAAACCTCTCCTCAGTGACCCTATGTATAGCAACAACCTCTCCTCAGTGACCCTCTGTATAGCAACAACCTCTCCTCAGTGACCCTCTGTATAGCGACAACCTTTCCTGAGCGACTATGTTAACAACAACCTCTCCTAAGTGATCCTATGTATAGCAACAACCTCTCCTAAGTGATCCTATGTATAGCAACAACCTCTCCTGAGTGACCCTCTGTATAGCTACAACCTCTCCTGAGTGACCCTCTGTATAGCAACAACCTCTCATGAGTGACCCTCTGTATAGCAACATCCTCTCATGAGTGACCCCCTGCATAGCAACCACCTCTCCTGGACAAACCCCCGCATAGCAACAACCTCTCCTGAGCAACCCCCTGCATAGCAACAACCTCTCCTGAGCAACCCCCTGCATAGCAACAACCTCTCCTGAGCAACCCCTTGCATAGCAACAACCTCTCCTGACCAACCTCCTGCATAGCAACAACCTCTCCTGACCAACCCCCTGCATAGCAACAACCTCTCCTGACCAACCCCCTGCATAGCAACAACCTCTCCTGGGCTACCCTCTGTGTAGCAACAACCTCTCCTGGGCTACCCTCTGTGTAGCAACAACCTTACTGCAGTTGTCCCATTTATAGCAACAACCTCTCCTGAGCAATCCCCCTGCATAGCAACAACCTCGCCTGACCAACCCCCTGTATAGCAACAACCTCTCCTTACCCACCCCCTGCATAGCAACAACCTCTCCTGAGCAACCCCCTGCATAGCAACAACCTCTCCTAGGCAACCCCCTGTATAGCAACAACCTCTCCTAGGCAACCCCCTGCATAGCAACAACCTCTCCTGACCAACCCCCTGCATAGCAACAACCTCTCCTGAGCAATCCCCCTGCATAGCAACAACCTCGCCTGAGCAACCGTTTGTAGCAGCAACCAATTTACTAGTGATCTTTCGAGTCCTTTGACAGATTTCCTTTTCCTCCTAACCACAAAATTTCAAATTGCTGAAAATTTAAAAATATTTAAACTTTGGCCTTATAGAACTACCTACAACCCACAAGTCTTTACAAAACATATCTGTTTATCGATCTAACAGTTTGAATGTATCAGTTGAAATACGATACTTAACTACCTGGTTATCAATTATAATTCTGTTTAGGCTGTGGTAAATAAAATTCCTATTCTATTTAAAATTTCATCATAATGGCTTAATTTTTGTGCCCCACACTTATAAATATGCAAGGGGGGCACGAAAATTAAGTAAGGGGCGGCTGTCCGTTTGAAAATTATATCTTTTTGTATGGACTTCTTTCTCACTAATAAATTTGGTACCTATTTTAAATTTAAGAGTTTAAGAATTATAGCTAAATCTTAATATTTGAATGTTTTGATCAATAACTATCATTCAGAAATAGTTCCAAATAAAACAAATATTTATCCTACCTATAACTCTTAAAAAACACGATATTCTGCAATGTCAATATAAACAGAAATCACTGACCATTACATCAATTCAGGGAGAGCAGAAGTTACCTGCTCACTTTTATTCACCAAGTAAATTAAAATTACGTTACACATTGAAAAGATAATCACTTTTCCAATATCCTTATGTTGTTATACCTGATTTACCTGTTTACTTTAGGCGGCACAGGTCCAAATACTGCGTTGGAGTTATACCTGTTCTCGATATGCTTGGGTAGGGAAGGGTCAACAAAGATAACTTTAAGTTCGGCCTTACTTAATTAAATAGCATTGGCCTAGTTGAACATATTTTCAGGATTTTAAGGTTGGATCATAATTTTTGCCAGAGTTACTGCCCTTGGTGGGAAATTTACATTATTGCTCCAAATCTTTCTGGTTTAATAGTCTTCAGATGGGCATGATCATTCTGTTCTTTTTGTCTTATGTTATGTTTGCCCTCCATCTGTCAATAAATCTGGATCCGGTCATAACTCAACCTGTTTTCAGGGCTAGGCACTTACTATTTTTGTAACTTGTCCGACAGAAAAGAAGTGTAACATTTGTAAGCATAACAGGTACTGGTCTTTCAACACTTTCACTGATTTTCAACACTGATTTTCAAAACTTTCACTGATTTTCAACACTTTCACTGATTTTCAACACTGATTTTCAAAACTGTCACTGATTTTCAACACTTTCACTGATTTTCAACACTGATTTTCAAAACTTTCACTGATTTTCAACACTTTCACTGATTTTCACTGGCCTGAGGTCAGTGGACTAGTGTAAGTGTCGAGAACTTGTTTTCAAGCAACTTAGTATGTGGATTGGGACCAATAAGGAGATAATGCACAAATTGTTGTTGTCATGGCAACATAAACATTAGAAATTGGTTTCGGGTCATCTGTATTGCTTACAATTCCTAATTGCTTGTATAATCTTATTTCTACAGGAAGAGATCGGTGGCTGTGATGGAAGAGACAACAGACACAATTACACAACAAGCAAAAAGAAGGTTAGTGTGCAAAACCCTCCATTCACCCAGGGGCCATATTCTAAATCAGTGGTCATTTCTGGATTTACTACAGTAGGAAGGGCTATTCTATCTGTACAAAATAAAAGTTATCTGATGAAAATATTTAAAGAATTGACAAAGTTGTAGTTATTTGAAGTTCCATGCAATGTCACTCTATTTTGATAATTAAACAATGTTTGAAACCTTGTTAAGGTGTAGGGATGTTCCCAAGCAGACTTACGACTCCTTTTCAGGATTAGGCATCTTTCCTCAGTAGAATCCCTGATTCATCAATATTGTAAGTCTAAACCTCTAACTTGGACTATATTTTGCAAAATGTATATTCGCTCTCAATGTTGTTATAAATGTACCAATTTTGCAATAAACATATTGTTTGGTGAGTGGGTAACTACAAATAACCAGATATGATTTCTCGTGCTTTAATTTAATTGCAAAGAAATGGCAGTAATGTTGTCAATTTTAAGTCTGTGTTTCAGTCTTACAATGTTGGTGAAAAAGGCTCCAGTATTTCTCTATGATATTTAGATGACATTTAATTGGTTGTAGCCATTGAAGGTTTCCAAAATATCAGTTCTATAAGTCAATATTTCTCTAACGGGAATGACCTCCACCAGTAAATGTGTCCACTATTTTGTTTGGTCAACATTTTTCAAAATGTGATTTCATGGACTGACACTATTAAATGTGTCCACTATTTTGATTGGTCAACATTTTTCAAAACATGATTTCATTGGCTGACACCATTAAATGTGTCCACTCTTTTGATTGGTCAATATTTTTAAAACCTGATTTCATTGGCTGAAATATATTGTATTTTCTACAGGAGACAAGAAAGTCAACATTCTAATGCTTCTACCTCCTCTATGCCTTCAATGCCAGAACATTTCCCGGAACTGACTGGTGGTGATTTCAGCATGCGTCTAGAGACACCCGGTATTAAAAGACCTTCTAGGTAAGTTGTCCGGTACCATTATATTGTGTTGTGATTCTGACAAGTAACTTCAGAATTCAGACAAGTAACTTTAGCATTCGGACAAGTAACTTCAGCATTCGGACAAGTAACTTCAGCATTCAGACAAGTAACTTCAGCATTCGGACAAGTAACTTCAGCATTTGGACAAGTAACTTTAGCATTTGGACAATTAACTTCAGAATTTGGACAAGTAACTATAGCATTCAGACAAGTAACTACAGCATTTGGACAATTAACTTCAGAATTTGGACAAGTAACTATAGCATTCAGACAAGTAACTACAGCATTTGGACAAGAAACTGCAGCATTTGGACAAGTAATTTCAGCAGTAATTATGTGTATTTAATTATAACTATTTACTTTCAACGATTTGGGCAAGTTATATAGTTCCAAATCCTAAATTTTCAGACTGATTTAAGTCATATGCTTGCTCTGCCCTTATTAAATAATTAAGAATTTACTTAGTATGTCTAACTATTATATTGTTCAGACCAAGCCAAGCTGATGATGAAGACTGGAATCAGGGAGAGGAATTGAAGAGACAGAAATGTCTGAACAAGAACAACTCAATACTAAGCAGTCTTAGTTCTAGTCAACGGTTTATCGAACATCAGGTAGGACACGCCCCTATTTGCAACTTTCTGGAAAATGTCCCCTTAAGGTTTATTTTTGGTGTAAAATGTCGCTGAAGATAAGTTTTTGTGTCAAAAAACCCATTCTTATTTTACTTTTTAATGACTGTGAAATAAATATGCTATTAAGTATTTAAACACTTAATCGGCCTTGAGGGAGTGAATTTTAAACATCTTAAACCAACTCCTTTAAATGCTGAAAATAATTAATTTTCGTGGAGTTTAATTTCTTGGGTTTTGTGGTTCACCTTCAACCACGTAATCAAATCCCATTGATCAATAATTTTGACCCTTGTAATCCTCGAGATAACGTCCCATCGAAATGGTCTTTTTTACCAAAACCCCCAAAAAAATTTCCCATCGATATAAAATGATTTTACAGTAGTTGACTACAATTCAACAATTAATTATTTGATGCACCAGAAACTGTATATATATATATATATATATATATATATATATATATATATATAATGACATTTTACCTTTGTTTTCAGAAAAGAAAAACAGATTCAAGTTTTACTGAGAAAGAGAACACGTCAGGATACGGTGTGAAATTACCACGTGGTGAGCCACCAAGGTTAACACACCTTGACGTATCCATTGATACAAGTACTAGGTAAATACTGTCAAACTTTTTATACTGGGCATGGATCTACTGATGCAGGAGGCATTTAGTGATTTCCCATCCATTCGTTACAAAATGTTGAAACTCAAATATTTTTAAGTTAAGTCAATCAATGTATTGCTTTCAAACGTGGCATACATGTTTGTATAAATATCGGACAGAAGATCATAAAATGAATCAAATGTAACTTTCTTCAAAGTTAGGTGAACTTGGAAAACCAGAAATTAACAATGAAAATGGGATTAACTCCACTTTAATAGGCGTACTTGGTAGGTTATGTTTGTAGTTACAAGCCCCACCTACTTTGTAAGGTCTCTCATTTTGTACCTCAACTGCCATGGTTAGTGGTTGTGGTACATGTATTTCCCTTCTTAGATAATTTATTATAAGTAAATACTACAGTTTTACAATACTTATTGTTCATGTATTGTATTAACAGAGCGCTGCCTATATCTACCACCAGCGCAGCAGACCGTACCACATGTGAGAGTGTATCAGCTGTTAGTAAGAACACAGACATACTATTACAGCAGGTAAGTTCTGATTTCATATTGCCTACAACCTAACGTTCGCTAAATCAAAGCATCTCAGACCTGGGTTGCAACTCACTCGGAAAATCAATGCATACCAGTTTCTAATAACCTGGTTCGTAAAACACCCTGAAAACAGACCAAGTCTGAGTATCTAACGTCTGAGTATCCAATATGTACCTTATGTCTAGGCATCATGTACGCACTGGCTAGAGGCTTGTCAATGAGTAGCATTGAAACTTTCATTTGATACCTTAAAACTCGCCAGACTCCTTTTGACACCCAACAACTCCCTGTTGAAGGACTGATACATCAATCTAGCCCTTTGTCTGATTAGCCAAAAAGTAGGCCAGCAGATAAGTTGGACTGGTGTATAGTTAAACATCTTGTTTGGAGGTGAAAATCTTTGCAGGCAGATGGTCCTTTGAAATCCTATTTTAGAGTATTTTGACCAGAAATGTCTGTTGGATACTTGCTCCAATGCCTAGTTGTTCATATGGTCAGGAAGGTTAAGTTTGATTAGAATTTGCTACAGTTTTGCCAGAGTTATGGCCCTTTTTTTTGCTATGTAACATATCTTTAGTGAAAAATTCTTGTGAACGTCATTCTTCTTTTAATTTTTGCCAGAATTTCTTCAAACTTTTACGTATGAACCACCTGAAAAAGTAGAAGTGCATGATGAAAGGAAATTATGTTGAAATAATTTTTGTCAGAATTATAGCCCTTAATGGGAGACATTCGTTTTTGTGTCAAAAACCATTCTAGTTAACTATTTTTCAGTCACGTGAAAGTGTGGAATCATCACCTGTGGTAACCAAACTACCTTCGATGAAGAAGACGGCCAGTATGTATGCAGGGCTAGGTTCACCCGCATCGTTTAAAAAGGTAAGTTGTCAATCCTGTGTATTATATTTTAGAATTATTTTTTCAAATGCTAAAGAAAAAAAGGGAAAAGGTTATACTTGAAATTCTTCTTATAATTCCTTGGTATGTTGGATATAATTTAGAATTTTGAAAGCTACAATAATAATTATTATGCGCCCCCAAAGCTCACGTATATTGCTCCGTAGACCAAATGGTTTCTGTTAAATAACTCAAGAATGCTTTGCCCTAGAATCTTCAAACTTTACATGGAGGATGGTCAGAAACAGTAGATGACCCCTCTTGATTTTGAGGTCAGTAGGTCAAATGTCAAGGTCACTGTGACATTTACCATTTTCGACTATTTGGCTGCCATGGTGGCACATGTTTTACAAACATCTCTTGTTACACTATAATTAATTATCTGATTTCTATCTAGGTACAATATGCTAATGTTGTTGCTACACTGGATGACTATGAGAGTGATAGAGAGGTGGAACAACAGAGGGTCAAACAAATGCTCAAAGATCTCGACGATTCATTCAATACAAAACAAGGTAATAAACAAACTGTTATCCCTTGACTGTTTTAACCAATAGGAAAAAAAATAAGTGCTTACAAAATGAAGTTAATAGATTTTATTGAGTTAGGCCACACCTCCAACCACCTAAGGTAGCTTTCATGCAAGAACAATATTTCATTGGTTGGTAGGATGAGGGGAACAAACAATATGTTCCCCCCCAATGGCCCGCATCTTTGATGAGGGTATATTGCACTACTCATGTCTGTCTGTCAGTCAGTAGACTAAATGGTTTACTTTAAATAACTCAAGTACGTATTGCACTAGGATGATCAAAACAGAGGTTGGTCAGCAACAGTAGAAGAATCCGATTGTATTGGAAATCATAGGTCAAGGTCACTGTGACCTTAACCACTTTATAGACAAAATGGTTTCTCTTTAATAACTCAAGAAGGCTTCACAAAAAGATCTTCAAACTTCACATGGAGGTTGGTCAGCAACAACAGATGACCCCTATTGATTTGGAGGTCAAAGGTCAATATCAGTTTGACCTTTTCATTTTTTTGACCTAATGGTTTCTGTTCAATAACTCAAGAACGCTTTGCCATAGGATCAGTACCATTTTCGACTATTGGGCTGCCATGGGACATACATTATTCTAGGCCTGATATCTGTGACTATGTATTTTGTTGTTTCAGCAAAACCTGAGGAAACAAAGAAGACTGAATCATCCCTGGCGACATCATCCCTGGCGACATCTTCCCTGGCTACATCTTCCCTGGCAACATCTTCCCTGGCTTCCATAGTAACTACATCTATTGCCATAGCAACCACATCCACTGTGACAACAACCAGTACAACATCTGTCTTATCTGCTTTAGAGAAATTATCCAAATCTCCGGTACAGGAAACTGGAGGTATGTTTGTATTGAACACTCAGGGGTTCAGTCAGGGGCCTGATAGTTAAATCATATTTTATTGCATTAATTTTTCCAACATCTACAAAGGGTTTGTATATAAACAATAAATTACAACAAATAAAGCATGTCATAAATGTAAACCATTGAAACTTTTACAATGTTATATTCATCACCAAAGGATTGGGCTACAAGTTATTTCAACATTAGATATCGGCCCTCTCTAAAATAGTTCTAATAGTTGAGGTCTGTGTTTCTGTGTGACTATGGATTATCTAAGACTCTGATCTACAGTATTCGAATTCATGACTCACTCACTTCATGAATTCACTACTTTCAGCTCTTGGTGGTAACAGTGTACTTAATGCTGCGTCTACTAAACCTGGTGCTACAGTACAACCCACTCTAGGAAGCTCACTATTAGCAGGTAAATCAAGCAGGTGTCCTACTGAGGCATTATGCCATATCCTGAAAAGAGTCACTAGTCTTTACTGGTGCCATTAGAACTTATCCCTAGACCTTAATCAGGCTTCAAACATTATTTTATGGTTAAAATTAGAGTCAAGGAACTTCAAATGACCATAACTTTGTCAATTCTTTGATGTTTTTCTTCAAACAACATTTATTTTGTGCAAAAATATCATCCTTCTAATGCAGCTAATCCGGAAATCTGGATTATTCCAGAATTGTCATTGGCATTGGCTTAGTTTGGAAAAGGCTCTCGCTCTAAGTCACTTGTACTTAAGCGTTTACTGAATGCAGTACTGTTGTTTCTATATACCGGTAGGCCTTTTGGCTACACAATAGCAGAGTTAAGTAAAATAATTCAACTTTACCCCAAAGTGAAACCAGTGATTTTATTGTTTCAGGTAGTTTGGGTGGCCTGGGAGCAGGTTCAGTATCGACCACAGTCAGTAGTACCCAGTCTGTATCATCTTCGGCAGGCTTGACTGGTTCTAATACAGCAGCACCTGGAGGCTTCACATTGAATACCAGTAAACCTGTGCAATCACTGAGTGCTTTACTGAATACTACAACTAGTACAACTGTAACTGTCTCAAGGTAGGTCCTGTTTGTTTGTTATTAATTAAAATGTAAAATAAAATACACATACGATCAGTATAAATATGATATCTATAAAAGAAGGCAAACTCATAATGTATGCTCAAATGTAAAACAAAATTCCCGCTAAACGTAAAACCCACTACTCATTTTTGTCATAGTGGATAAAATCCTCATCATTGGGTGGACGAAATCCCCATTATGCATTATGTAAAGTTTGTTCATTGGTGCTATACTAATTTATCTATTTATCAACAAAACTACCTTATATTGCCTTAATTTTAGCAATAACATGAAAAGACAAGCATAAATATGTGATTTTATTAAGATCCAAGCAAAATGATTGATGGAAATTTTGTCTGTCAGATTAAATGTTAATGTTTTGGCAAACAAGAATAGTATATATTCACGCTGTGGTATAGATCTACAACAAGCACTCGGGCGTAACTGTACTTTTAACATTGGAGTTAACCAGGTTATAGGGGTGTATTTACCCATTTAGCATGCATTAAGAATGATCTTATCAAGTAGTGCGCATAGCGCAGTCGGCTAAGCTACTATAAATACGAGTACATGCTCTTCATAACTGAACGAATGAGTTCGAATCGCATTCTGCTATATATATTTTTTAAATTTTGCTCAGCAAATATGTTTCGTGCTTGTCTAATTATACAGAGATGCATAATTATAAAACGTTTCAGTGTGTAAAAAGCACATAAGATATTTGTCATAGTTAGTACATAGATTAAGCGTCCACGCGAAAAATCTCATCGAGAAAGTACATAGGTTTTGAATGGAGGAGAAGGAAATAGGACTGTTTTCGCTTGTCAGTGTGTGGGAGGGTTGCCCGACTGACAAGAGCTAGCTTATAAGCACATAAGGTTGCCTCAGCGTCGTAACTTGTAACTCAATTGATGCTCACACTGGTTTTGACACATTGTATAATTGATATGAATTCATATAGCATTACATTTAAGCATAGGTTTATTAAATATAAAAAAGAAATGTTCGTAAGTGGAAAGAAACAAAAAAGCAATTGAAAGCGATGTACACCACACAAACCACTGACAAGATAAATCATTTATCTTATTCTGACGTTTCTACAGAACGTTCTTAAAATGTTGATTGCAACGAAGCCAATGACTCGAGTTATTTGTAATTGAAACCAATTATATATCACCAGAGCATGAAGATGAAAATGAGCAATAAATACAATATCCAGACTAAATCAATGTAAAGGAAACAAATAATTTTTTATTAGTTATAAAACGTGAATTTATCAAAAATTAAGAATTAAAGTATGTTTCTGACAAGAGAACAGTTTATCCACTGAGCCACGCTGCCAACTAGAAGTAAAGTGAGCTTTATTCAACCGATCCATATTGTTTCATAAAATAACGGTAAATATCGTTTCAACCTTGGCATATGGACTCGTCCAGGGGTCATATTTCGAAGGTCGTTGTAGATCTATACTTACCAGTAAATATTTAGTTTCAGTCGTGAATTTATTACATATTTTCTACTTTCAGTTTGGGATCAGCACCTACTGCACGTAAGTTATCACTTTCTGTTTGTCAATATAATTATCTTCCCTCGAAGTCATGAGGTCCTTGGCCATCTGGTAGGGAAAATACATTGACTTATTGCTGTTGAGCATGCCGAGCATAGCCTTTATTTGCCCGTTAGCTTTCTGCTGAAATATGGCAGGCATATATATATATGTGCCTCCACCCGAATTTGAACCCAGGTCGCCAGATTACTAAGATGCTTTGTGAATAGTATCCCTGATCTTCTAGCTATCATCTACTGTAAGATCAGTAATTTTCATGAGGGATTAATTTTTTCTATTTTCTCGAAATAATTACCCCAAGAAATGGTGAATTTGAAAAATGGCCCACATTAAACCTTGCAAACTACATTAGAAGACTGTAAAATCATTTAATTTCGATTGAACAAAATATTTCATGGTTTTCGTAAAAAGACCATGATTTCTATGGTGCCTTTAAAAAATAGGTCATGGATCTTGCATTTCAGGTAATAAGTGCAAGGGCCAAATTAAGTGTTCGTTGGGATTTGGTGTTGTGGTTGAAGTTTAATCTCAATTAATGATTTTACGGTACAAATTGTGCTCAGTGTTTGTTGTTGACTTCTTGTTTTCTTTAACTTTACAGAAACTGTTAGTGCTGGTGGCTTCAACTTTGGTTCTGTGTCATCGTCAGCTCCAGCATCAACCCCAGCCTCTGGATTAACCAATCAGACACCAGCATTTGGTTCAACCAATCTTGCGCCTCCAGCTTATAGTTCAACCAATCAGACGCCAGCATTCGGTTCAACCAATCTGCCTCCAGCTTATGGTGCAGCCAATCAGCCACCCGCATTTGGTTCAACTAATCCGCCTCCAGCATTTGGTTCAACCAATCAAACGCCAGCAACGGTTCCTGCGGCGTCTACAACTACTGCTACAGCATTTGGTGTTCCAGCAGTTTCAAGTACTAATCCCACAGCAGTTGGAGGGTTTAACTTTAGTTCCAATGGATTAGGGGCCACAGGGGCTTCAGTCGCACCAGCTGCTCCCACCCCTGGGTTCAGTTTTGGGACATCTACTGCTCAATCAACTCCCTTTAGTTCCGGTTTGTCAGCAGTATCTACTTCCAGTGTAACTGGTTTTAGCGTTGCTGGCCCAACTTCAACAGGGTTGTCGACTGGAGGTTTCTCGTTTGGTTCGAGCACCGGAGTGTCAGCAGCAGCTGCTCCACAACCTTCCACACAACCACCATCAGTAGTGTCAGGCTTCAGTTTCGGGGCCGCAACTAATACAGGTAATCTAGTATACTGTTTTATGTGGGGTTTTACATCTCCTATCCCTATGTAAATGCCTCTGCTAAGATCCTCAATTTTTAAGTTATAAAGCTTGCTAATATTACAACTGTTAAAACTTCTTAATGTTTAAGGACCCCCTCCCACATATGGATGGGCGGATAGTTGGCTGTCTGCACTTGTTCTGATTCACTAGCGATCAGATTTCAATGAAACTTCTCATGAATACTTGGTAATAAGGCTAGATTTGCATGTTGTTATAAATTTTAGGTCAGATGATTTTTGCCAGAGTTACTGTGTCATGTGGGAGTCATTATGTTTTCAAATTGTTTTTTATCGAAAACCCTTCTTGTATTTACCTATTGCTCTATATACAGGTGTATCTACCAATGCTGTACAGAATATGGCCGCGCCTGTAGCTACACAGTCTGCTGCGGGAAATACTGGTAGCCCCTTCAACTTTGGTGCTCCTAGTTCAACAGCTGCTAGCTCAACATTTTCATTCAATACAGGTACTGCCCCCCCTACTAATGTCAACATTTGGTACATAGGCAATTTAGCCACATATGATTCTGATATGAAAGGATCTGCATATGATACTCATATGTTTCTCTCATGAAAATGGGATCATTTGAAAGGTTTCATATGATTCTTATTTGCTTTTTAGCTCACCTGTCACAAAGTGACAAGGTGAGCTTTTGTGATCGCTCTTCGTCTGTCGTCCGTCCGTCGTCCGTTCACAATTGCTTGTGAACACACTAGAGGTCACAAATTTAGCCTGATCATTATGAAACTTGATCACAATGATCATCTCCATAAAATCTAGGTCAAGTTCGATATTGGGTCATCTGGAGTCAAAAAATAGGTCACTAGGTCAAATCAAAGGAAAACCTTGTGAACACATTAGAGGTCACAATTTGAGCCTAATCTTTATGAAACTTGATCACAATGATCATCTCTGTAAAATCTAGGTCAAGTTCGATATTGGGTCATCTGGGGTCAAAAACTAGGTCACTATGCCAAATCATTGAAAAACCTTGTGAACACATTAGAGGTCACAATTTGTGACTTATCTTTATGAAAATTGATCACAATGATCATCTCTATAAAATCTAGGTCAAGTTCGATATTGGGTCATCTGGGGTCAAAAACTAGGTCACAAGGCCAAATCATTGAAAAAGCTTGTGAACACACTAGAGGTCACAATTTGAGACTAATCTTTATGAAAATTGATCACAATGATCATCTTCATAAAATCTAGGTCAAGTTCGATATTGGGTCATCCGGGGTCAAAAACTAGGTCACTAGGTCAAATCAAAGGAAAACCTTGTGAACACATTAGAGGTCACAATTTGAGCCTAATCTTTATGAAACTTGATCACAATGATCATCTCTGTAAAATCTAGGTCAAGTTCGATATTGGGTCATCTGGGGTCAAAAACTAGGTCACTAGGCCAAATCATTGAAAAACCTTGTGAACACATTAGAGGTCACAATTTGTGACTAATCTTAATGAAAATTGATCACAATGATCATCTCTATAAAATCTAGGTCAAGTTCGATATTGGGTCATCTGGGGTCGAAAACTAGGTCACAAGGCCAAATCATTGAAAAAGCTTGTGAACACACTAGAGGTCACAATTTGAGACTTATCTTTATGAAAATTGATCACAATGATCATCTCCATAAAATCTAGGTCAAGTTCGATATTGGGTCATCCGGGGTCAAAAACTAGGTCACTACGTCAAATCAAAGGAAAATCTTGTGAACACATTAGAGGTCACAATTTGAGCCTAATATTTATGAAACTTGATCACAATGATCATCTCTGTAAAATCTAGGTCAAGTTCGATATTGGGTCATCTGGGGTCAAAAACTAGGTCACTAGGCCAAATCATTGAAAAACCTTGTGAACACATTAGAGGTCACAATTTGTGACTAATCTTTATGAAAATTGATCACAATGATCATCTCTATAAAATCTAGGTCAAGTTCGATATTGGGTCATCTGGGGTCAAAAACTAGGTCACAAGGCCAAATCATTGAAAAAGCTTGTGAACACACTAGAGGTCACAATTTGAGACTAATCTTAATGAAAATTGATCACAATGATCATCTCTATAAAATCTACGTCAAGTTCGATATTGGGTCATCCGGGGTCAAAAACTAGGTCACAAGCCTTTGAAGGCCAAATCATTGAAAAAGCTTGTGAACACACTAGAGGTCACAATTTGAGCCTTGTCTTTATGAAACTTGATCACACTGATCATCACTATAAAATCTAGGTCAAGTTCGATATTGGGTCATCCGGAGTAAAAAACTAGGTCCAGGGATTTCCCCAGCCCAAATTAGTGTCCGGCACCCGTGCGCTTAGATTTCAAAATCAAGTCCCCCGTAGCGCTTAAAATATAAATTGCGCTTAAAAATCGTACCCGTGCGTTTAAATTTCTGCTAAACAATTCATCAATTTCGTTGTTTTCTAATAATTTCTGACCTTCTAACATGTTGTTTAGTCCTATTTATCACACCCTAAGGCGTCAAGTTATCAATATGCAACCGACGTTGTTTGTTCACACCTGCAGACGTGTTAGGCAAGCTGATTATCGATGTGCAGTGCTAAAAATAGATTATCACCCTGGGATTTTTCCACTTTGTCATGTGATTTTATAACACCCGACTACGATTGGTGCGCAGTATTTGGCATTTCGGCAATTGGTTTCGTGTTGTAGTGATCGTAACGATTCGTATCACACATTTCAGTAATATGACACCGATATCCATTGATTCCCACTCGATGTTAGTCTTAAAAACAAGTAATTTTACGCGTTTTATGAGTGAACATTCGACCTCGGCCGTTTTCGACCCCCCGATAAAAAATACGTAATTTTTTGATAAATTTCATTTTTTTTTTTTTATTTTAGTTACCTAACATCTGAATTAATATTGATGCATTTGGTTTACGCTAAAATAATATTAAAAGTAAACGCAACGCATATTTGACGTGTTGGTAGATTACAGGCGAAAATATGCCGACATGTATACACGTCACGTGACGAGCCCGAGTTCTGCAAATATGCCGTGTAGTGTTATAACGAATGTAAACAATTCTTCCGATGACAACACTGGTATTCTATAAACTTTTAAGAAATGCTGAAGGTATTTAACGAATCTTCAACGGTTTTACACATTAATAACAACAACTGGTCGTATTTACGAAGGCAGTTATACCGTGAGTGGTGCAATTTCGGATACACGTAATTTCGGATACGATTGTTTAGAATCAATATTGGTTACCCTCTTCCAAGCTAGCACAACACAAGTTCCTGAGATTATTAAACCAAACCATTTAATTTGTTTTAAATAAGTAATAGCATATCTGATTAGCCCCCCCCCCCTATATATGACATAGACTGTGTGATTCAAATGAGTGCACTGCCTGTTGAGAATAATAATTTGTTGACAATATAAAAAAACTTAATTAATTATGTTATTTCTTAGCATGTCTTCTTTTATGATGCATGTTTGAAATACAATAGGGCTAGTGCAGGCCTCCATGAAGTATGCACCTTTTGAACATAAAAAATAATAAATTAGTAGCGCCAATTTGCACCATTTCATCCTGAGTTTGATTTTTTCCCGAAACACGGAAAGGGACACCCCTCCCGTACCCACACCTGTTGCGCTTACAAAATTTTCTGGGGAAATCCCTGAGGTCACGAGGCCAAATCATTGAAAAAGCTTGTGAACACACTAGAGGTCACAATTTTGACCTTATCTTTATGAAACTTGATCACAATGATCACAATGATCATCAATATAAAATTTAGGTCAAGTTCGATATTGGGTCATCTGGGGTCAAAAACTAGGTCACGAGGCCAAATCATTGAAAAATCTTGTGAACACACTAGAGGTCACAATTTTGACTCTATCTTTATGAAACTTGGTCACAATGTTTATCTCTATAAAATCTAGGTCAAGTTAGATACTGTGTCATTTGGGCCAAAATCTAGGTCACTAGGCCAAACAGGTGAGCGACCAGGGCCCTTTGGACCCTCTTGTCATATGAAAGGGACTTAACAGATCATATGATTCTCATTTTCCCCAAGTTTCATATCATTCTCATATGGAAGGAATCCTATGAGAATCATATATGTTGCTAAATTGCCTGTGTAAAAACAATGTAGAAGTGTTCATCCCAGATAATCCAAAAGGTCCTTAGTTATATAATGTGCCTCCATAGACTCAGTGGTAAGCATGCTAGCTGCCTTTTATGGCAACCCATGTTCAAATCCAGGGGAGGCACTTAAATGCCTGCCATATTCAGTAGAAAACTACAGGATTTTCGTCAAACTTTAACATATGAGCAACTAAACAATGCAGACAATAACCTTAATATGTAGAATCAAGATGAGCATTTTTCCCAGTGCTATGGCCCTTTGTTTTTAGGCGCATGCCAGTTTTCAATCAGAGGGACTATAGGTTTGCCCTCCGGCCGTCCTGCCATCAGTCATGTTATGTTTGTCTTATTATGTTTTGATTCGGACAATAATTGTGGTAACCATGGAAACTGAAACATTGACAACCTGGAAACCAGGTAGGGGACTACTGTATTGCTTGCAATTCCTAATTACTTGTTTAATTTGCTATGTAATATAGAGTAAACAATTCTTGAGGATGCTACTCCTTTTACAGGTTTGGCTGAAATTTCTTCAAACTTTTATATGTGAATCATCTTAACATGTAGATGTTCATGAAGGACAGAACTTAATTGAGCTGCAAATATTTTAGCCAGAATTATGGACCTTTGCCAACAGGGGGTATATTAGTCTACCAAATGCAACATTTCCATTGTTGTTACTGAATATAGTTGATATTTTTCTAACATATCTTCAGGGGTCAAAACAACACAGCAAAGTACAACTCCTGCATTTGGATCGACCAATCAAGCACCTGCATTTGGTTCAGCCAATCCAACACCTGCATTTGGATCAGCCAATCCAACACCTGCATTTGGATCAGCCAATCCAACACCTGCATTTGGATCAACCAATCCAGCGCCTGCATTTGGATCGACCAATCCAGCGCCTGCATTTGGTTCAACCAATCCTGCACCAACGTTTGGAACAGCCAACACAACACCAGCTTTTGGTTCAGCCAAGCCAACTCCAGCCTTTGGCTCAGTCAATCCGACGCCTGCTTTTGGTTCAACCAATCCAGCACCTGCTTTTGGATCGACCAATGCAGCGTCTGCATTTGGTTCAACCAATCCAGCGTCTGCATTTGGATCGACCAATCCGACGCCAGCATTTGGAACAGCCAATCCAACGCCAGCATTTGGAACAGCCAATCCAACGCCAGCATTTGGAACAGCAAATCCGACGCCAGCGTTTGGAGCAGTCAATCCGACACCAGCATTTGGAACAGCCAATCCGACGCCAGCATTTGGAGCTGCCAATCCGACGCCAGCATTTGGAGTTGCAACGTCCCAGAAGTCAAATACCCCTGTATTTGGGTCTACTACAAACACTTCAAGTGGTTCAGCATTTGGCGCAACTACAGGGTTTGGAAAGTCCCAGTCTATGCCAGTGTTTGGAACACCCAGCAATGATAACAGTAATAACGCAAGTAAGTGTACATTTTGAAATTGTTAGTGTAAAAGAATTAAAAAGTAATCAAATAAAGATATTTATTGTACCCCCTCACTCGTAACCCAAATCTTGTGTGTTGAACTCCTCACAAACTGTTATGTGGAATTTCTTCGAACTTTCAAAGATGAACAACCTTGATAGGTTGTTGGCCTTAAAAAGATGATTTTTTTGCTTCGGCAATTTTTGTCAGAGTTATGGCCCTTCTTTACTTTTACTATGTACCCCAATGGTCGCACCCATGTCGATGGACACATTTCTAGTTGATAGCTGCTGTGATACAACAGTACTCAGATCTTGAGCTTCTGTATAAATGTGTATTCACTGTGGGTGCTTTACGCTTGTAAGGAGATAATTTAGTCTACCGACGTCTCAAAAGTTTGTCTGCCCTAGATCTCCTTAACCACTGGGCGGATTGCAATGAAACTAAGCATGAATACTGGGTACTAAGCGTTGTTGTTAATGCTGTCAGGAATTTAAGATGGCGTGATTTCACTGATTTGCCAGTGTAAGGCCATTTGTGGCAAACAAATTTGTGTCGAAAACACTTCTAAACATTCAATATTACTCGGATCTTTCAGTACAATGCCAAATTAACAGACACGATTAACAGAGTGTGAATACACAAACAACCACCAGCTGTGTAAACAATGTCCCAAAGCTATTTTTATTACACACGGCATCGAAAATGTCGAAGACGGGAGTTTTAAGCTCCCCGTCGTGAGAATTGGGTTTACTCTTTAGAATCGTGAAAAACCAGTTTCAGTTGGGTCATTTGACAAGTGTGCATTTAGTTACAAGTGTGGCTTCACTTTAGAGTGTTGTTGTTTTGTTTTCAGACACATTTAATTTCGGAGCACCTGCTCCCAATGTGAATCCATTCGGTCAAGGTCAGACAACTCCTGCTAAACAGACTGGTTCAGCGTTCGGACAGGTTGCTACAGACAGTACACCGAGAGCACAGACTGGTGCACTATTTCAATTCGGACAGTCTACCAATAACAGTACTGCTGCTAAAGGTTTTGACTTCAGTAATTCTAGTGGAGCGAATGCTGGAAATACTGCAGCTGCCGGAGGAGGAGGATATAACTTCAGTAAGTTGACTTTTAAAACTTCCCAGATGACACACTATTCTGGCCCCGATCTCCCGAAACAAGTTGAAATAGTCCGCTGTGCATGTGTACATAGTTTTAAACAAATTGTGAGTATGCTCTGAAGATGATGATGTACGTGTCAATCTGAGCTAAATCTTATCTTATATATTACCATGTGCCATTGAGATAATGTATCCATGGGGGATAGAATCAAATTAGTCACAAAACCAGTAAACAATATTCTTAGTTTATTACTACGAATTTTAAGAAGTTCAAATTTCAGATTTATCTCAAATTTAGACTCTAATTTGGGCAAAATCTCAATTTGAGTTGAGATTTCTGCTTGAGATACTGTGGAAGATCGGGCCTGGTGTCCATGACAGTGTGTTGTCCCTTTGGCTCTTTTACCCCTCTATAGAGTGTATAATAAGATATGACCTTGTTGCACCAAACTGACAATGTGTCAAGTAAAACTAATCACTTGTGATCACAGAAAATTACATTTTCACTCGTTGCTATGCCACTCATGAATATATTGATTTCTATAATCACTTGTTGAAATAAAATTGAATCTTACACCAAAATCAACAAATAACCTCTATAAATATATTATAAGCAAGAACATTGTAATGTACTCATACATAAAGGTTAAGATCTGGGCAGGTATTTATAAAGCATCTTAGTTGAAAACTTAAAATTTTCTTAAACATTGAAATTAACTTATTAATAAATGTTTTAGTTAAAAAAGACAACAAAAAGTATTGATTGTGTACAATGTACAAGCATTGTGTAGATAGCTACCATAATCACTACGCAAACATGGGAAGCTATGAGCATCTCAAATTTTAAACTTAAGTCAAAGTATTTAAGTTATCCTCTAAGATGCTTTATAAATCTCTTGCTTCATACTAGTGTTAAAGTGATCATGTGTTTGTGTGTATCTGTTAAATATTGTACCTGTAGATGAATGTACGAGGGTATATCCAAAAGTAATGTCACTCCTCTCGTGGTTTATTTGTTTATTGGCCGATATGCATAAATATGATATCAAAATGTTCAGCAATTCAATTCTGATTAATAAACAACGTGCCCCATTATTCCATTTTCATAATTGGATTATATGTACATTTGAAAAATACCTATGACGTCAGATCGCCGCACACGAAAATTACGATATTTTTTCATTATCATAACGATTTTCTTTTATGCGTTTTTATAAAAAATAATTCTCGAAAGCAGACGATACTTTCGTGACGTGATGAAACCAATGTGTTGCGCCTGTTGCTAAAAAACCATGGACGTCATTCTATTTTGAAACTCGCAATATATTTTCAACGCACTGATTACTTAACAAAAGCACGGCATATTTATGACAAAAAGACGCTGCGCGTACTAATGATCTTATCCTAAAAGTTTTGGTAGTCACCTACTGAAACTTTAGTTACACACGGCGGCAACATAGTCTCGTGTACTTGTAGTATAAGCTTTTAAGGGGGCATGGATCAACAAACCATTATCGATAGAGAGTCATATGAACGGTTTGTAGTAGATCCGAAAAGAACACCAAGAGTATTTTAACGCCGTCAATTCAATTCGACGTTCAAAACTGCGATCATTATGTGGTGAGTTAATTTTTTGGCTGTGGGACTATCTAGGGGACACTTAAAAATTATTTGATTTCGCAGAGAGTAAGTGTCGGGTGGGTTGCACATTTTTTAAGGTCGTGAAAATGACTGCATGTTTTATGAGTCGTTAGAAATTACTAGGTATGAACTCTTGCTGGATGAGTAGGTGCCAACAATTAACGTCATTGTGACGTCGTTGACGTCGGACTTGCGGCGATGTTCGAAAGTATGTCTCATATAAATATTCATATCTCAAGAACTATTCTGTGCATTGTTGTGAAATTTAGTCATCATATTCAAATTAGACTGAAGTTACGGTGTGAAAAAAGTCGTGGTTTTACTTGCATTATACACGATTTTACAGCATCAGTGACATTACTTTTGGATATACCCACGTATGTAAGGATTATTATCGTATTTTTAGTGGCGTCCAGCTCAGTCCCTGTATTTAACTTCGGGACATCGGGTATGAAGTGATGAAGGCATATTAAGAAACTTGTGTGATATTCAGTAATAATGATTGACAGTAACAACCCTAATAACATACTGTAAACCAATTAAATTTCGCGTATATTAGCTTTGACGTTTTAACGATCGTCAGCAAATTCCTGACTAAAAACTTGACACAATGTCAATATATTATAGTTTTAGCACTTTCGCAGGTCCTTAATTTCGTAAATTTTTACCACTTGCGAAGTTCGCGAAATTAAATCACATGATATTATTTCTTGATAATTTCTTGGTTTGCAGTAACAAAGCTTTGGTTGACAATTAATACAAGAGACAAAAAGTGTCAGTAAAACTCCAGAGACAAAACTGCACCAATCCAATTATTTTCTTGGGTTTATTTTATGCATTTTTTCCTTAAAAACATGTTATTTTGATAATTTCTCAAATTTGCAATAATGTTGGTTGTGCCTCAGCGCGACTACGGGCCTAATAAAACATACTGAACATCACACATGCTTCTTATATTCTTGGATTTGCAGAAAATATAAAGGCTGGCTTGCTTGTATTCTTCATTTATGCCTCATTATAATGCATTATTATTATTCTCCCCATTTTGTTATGTCTGTCAGGGAGTAAGTTGCTAGTCACAGATGTCCTACAAATCTGGATATCCCGATTTACTGTATGCAAACCAATTTTACTGTCATTTAATGGCTTATTTATCCTGGTTTGAAATTCTATCAACAGAAAAAGGTTTGAAAAAAGTTTAGACCTGTGTAAACCGTGTTTGGATGTTTGCTAATGGCACCTGTAGATACTCGCGTCTTACGGTTATAAACAGTAAAACTTGTCTGGAGCCAGTTGTCTAACCAATAGTGAATACCGCTTCGGGATAGCTCTTATTATAATAAGGCATTTTCATACATGTATGCTAGGGCTTTCAATTGACTCTTTAAACTACATTTTAACTTATGAATTAGAATATTTAAGTCTCTATTTTTACTCTTGAAAATTTAAAGTGTATTGAGCTATATCTAACGGTCATTTAATGTCAAAATAATTACTTGCATTGTTTTTTAGCATGATACTAGAGTATTATACCGTAGTTACAAATTAAAACTTTGGGTGAAAAAAATGATCTAATGGATATGAAAGCATAATTGTTTTTCAGTTTTTTAAAATAATATCGTCAGATATAGCTAAATACACTTTAAACTTTTGACTCTTGAAAATTAAGTCAGGAGTCATTTTGACTCTTCATTTTCGGAGACTAGTGAAAGCCCTGTATGCTGCGACACTCTACTGGCAAGCAATGCTCAAAGTTGCAGTGATCTTCTGCATGAATCATTGAATGACTCCCACAATTGTTTTAATTGATTTGGACTTCAAATACTGTGTTACTTTCATTCCGGTGTGTTTGTATCTTTCTGATATCATCATGCTGTATTTCTATCCTTCTTAGGCCAAAATAATTACTTGTTTCTGCTACATGCTTTGAAAAAAAGGGTCTGTAGGTGGGGAATAAAATTTTTTTTTTTAGAAAAAAATCCTAGAAAAAAATACTGAGTTGACCTTTTTAAAATATACACTTTTATGGTTAGAAGACTCACAGACACCTTCCATAATAAAGCATACAGAATGAACCAAAACGCTCTGAAGGAATATTCTAAATTTTGTCCAAAAAACACTACAGTAGGGGGGGAGGTTCTCAGTAGGGATAGCAGAAACAAGCAGTTTTTTTGGCCTTAGACTTTAGTTTATTCCATGCATAACAATCTCTATAAATACAATACAGTTTTTAAATTCTCATTTACACAACACTGTAAAACCATCATGGTGGGTTAAATTTTCGTTGATTTTCAGGTAAAGTTGGATTGAATGCATGAAATTAAAGTCACATTATTGCTTCCACAACTTTTTTTCGATCATCCATTAAATACAATGAATTATGGACCCATAATGCTGTTTCTTAACAAATGACCTATACTCGACGATAGAATGTTAACTATATCTGTCGAAATAGTAGACCACATACTGTATTGAGTAAAATGCATGGTGAACAAAATACTCATTTTGCAAGAGTTGCTCCCCTTATACTTTAAATCATGCATTTATTGTTTATAAATTGTCATTTTGTCAACAAACCATCTGGATGTTTAATTACATTTCTCCCATGTTATGGTGTTTTCTACATCAACTAAGATGCTCAAATTGCATCATTCTGCCGAGAGGTTACCAAGTTATGGCTTATTAAAATAGCATTTTAAGATTTAATGTGACTTTAAACACCCGCTAGCAAATGATATTAGCTTCCTCTTGTGATACCTCAGCCTTAGACTATATTTTATGGCTCGGCATGACCATCTCATGGTATAAGATATGATTTTGCATTTCATGCTTGTAATATATCCATGCATATAGGGGCAGTCTGTGAATTCTGGATTTTACACTGCTAGTAAAACTTGTGTCCATTGCCTAAGCAAAGTGCTACATATGTAGCACTTTCCATGGGTGATAATCCATACATTTTATATTTCATTGAATCGGAGGTGCTCAGTGGCACTTTTCTAAGGCAATGGACACCTGACTTGTTTTCCAATATACTCTATATTATATAGATGCAGAATTTCTACTAACAGGTTACTTGCTCAAATCAACAATTACTTGTCCCCAACAATCGTACAAGTGCTTATTTTGTAGACAGCAGCAGACGAACAGATTGGATCAAATTTACATTGTATTTAAATAGCAACTCGGATAACTTCATATATTTGGCCTTATTTGGAACATTGGTGTGCCCCTCATTTATCTATAAGTGGGGGGAATATAACATTGGTGCTGTCCGTCCGTACGTAACACAAATTTTATGTTGAACCCCTCACAAACAGTTGGGTGGAATTTCTTCAAAATTTCACAGATAAACAACTTGAATGTGAAGTTGACTGTAAAGGAAGAAGTTTTTGCTGCAATATTTTATAAGAGTTATGGCCCTTTGTTACTTTTACTATAGACATCAATGCCGGCACCTGTGTTGATGGACACATTTCTAGTTGATATCAATGTTACTGTAACATTTCATTTTTCTTTGCAGATACGCCTACACAAGCACCTGGGTTTGGGACACCGGGAAATACACCAGGATTTTCATTAGGGGCAGGGGACACAGCCCCACGTCCTAATCGTCCCAGAGCTCGAGGACGACGAACAGCTAGAAAATAAGAAGATCTGGTACTATTTCTGTGAAGGATGTTTGTTGGACAACTTATGATACTACTTGTTGTATGGATACATGGTGTTTGACTAATTACTGATAACGGTACCAATGATAAACATCAATATGCACGCCAATTCTAAAATGGCAGACAAGTGTCTTAACCCTGTTGCAGAAATGTAGTTCTTATATTACACTAGTATAGTTTGGCAAATTTGACACGAGCCTGACCTATTGATTAGCATAATTTAACAGTCAATATATTGCCTAGGTTTACAACACCGATTGTATGTTTTCATAATCGGGAGTATCACGAAGACGCTCGAGATGTAATACAAACACAAGTCTGAAATTCCAAAATTGCACAATTTGTTGCGGAAATTGATAAATTCAAAGCAAGAACCTTGTAATATATTCTTGCATAAAGGTCAGGCTCAGGTCAAAATAGCCAAGCTATATGTCAAGAACAAAAGTGTGGTCAGACCCCCTGTGCAAAACTGTTGTTCGGACCCCCTGAGAAGAAACTACTGTAAAATCATAAATTTCGTGGGGGATTAAATTTCATGGATTTAGTGGTTTACCTCAACCACAAACTTAAATTCCATCGAACACTAATTTTGACCCTTGTTTTATTACCTGAAATGCAAAATCCACGAATTCAAGTCCCAACGAAATTGTCTTTTTTACCAGAACCACGAAATTTCGTCCCAACAAAATTCAATGATTTAACAGTATCTAGTTGCCACTCCTCTCCCTTAGAAAAATAGATTGATCTGCATATGTATAAATATCGTAATGATGCTTTGATAGCATTTCCAGAA
Organism: Spisula subtruncata; assembly: GCA_963678985.1. Taxonomy (NCBI): domain Eukaryota; kingdom Metazoa; phylum Mollusca; class Bivalvia; order Venerida; family Mactridae; genus Spisula; species Spisula subtruncata. The sequence goes on from OY787669.1 coordinate 6,278,054, forward strand.
TATAGGGGCTGATAATATTGTACAGGCCCCAATCTCCAGAAACATCTCAATTTGAGATAAATCTCATCTCAAATATTGCCATGTGTTGTTTGAATAATTTCCTAGGGAGGATGGACTCAAAATTAGCATAAAAACAGCAAATGCTTTTCTTTGTTTTGTCCAGTAATTTATAATGAGTTCCGGAGATCGGGGCCAGGTTGTATGTCTGTTTGAATGTACTAAGTTATGGTATCAAGGTAATACCTTCAAGGTGGAATGTACAGATACCTTTAAGTTTACGTGCCATGGTTGCAGTCAGTACAGAATATAGAATAAGGCTTGCACATTACCAGTCAATATACAAAGGTACCGTATACACTCGAATAAATGCCCCAGGGGCATGCCTTTTGCTAAAGGGGGTCGGGGCTTTTATTTGGGGATCTTAATTTTCAAAAGAAAAAAATGAAAAAATCAAAACAAATGTCTATGTTATTGATACAGCAATAACAAACTATTGATAACTATCATTTAAAACACCAATAATTTGATGGCTTAGAATAAGAAGGTCGTAACTACAAAATCGATATATTGAGAAAACAAGAGAAAACTTGTCTGTAATTTACTCTTTACGTATGGGAAAACAACTTTTTAAAACTTCATTTTGGTCAACATGACAATTTCAGATTTTCATGAAAATAAGCTCATAAGAAGCACCTTGTGAAGCAGATTTCAAATATGTATGAGTCTTATAAGGTCGTAAGTAGTAGTTACGACCTTCTCATTCTAAGCCATCGAATTATATGATATTTAAAGGGGGGGGGCGTTTATTTGGGGTAATACGGTATTATTATAATAGTCATTCTTATACTACTGAAAACTTACGGTATAGTTGCATGAATTGTTGATTATGTTCTTCATTGTAAAAATCGTAAGTTTGAACATGAACATTTCCTGTACATTTTGCTTGGTAAGATACTTTTTATTTGTACAATTTGTGTGCTAATTACTCATTCCTGTATATTCATTTTTATTTATACTGTGTTATTAAAGGTTTTGGGGTTGGAAAATGATATTTTATTATGTCACCAAAATTTTATTTATACTCAAGTTTGGGAGAATAAATATTCATGATTTGTAAACTTATCACCTCCTGTATGGTTTTGGAGAGGGATGGCTGACCAATTGTGTTCATGTTAACCGTTTTATGTTCATAACTATCACAAAAATCCAGCTTGGACTAAGTATAATTTCAAATTGACAAGATTTGAGCCCAAACATTTAGTTAAAAAACGATTTCGTTCCAGGACCCTATAAATACTTATGCATAGTATACAAGCAGTTATTCTAACCTATCCAAACATTATCAAGGTTTAATGAAGAAAACATGCGAGGTTTTTTTAGTTCCATGTAAAAAATCTTGCACAATATCATGTAGCCGTTCGTTATTAATCACTGATCAATGTTTTCAGTAATATAAACATTCTGATGTGTAAAAAAACAGTAGATGGTTTACCCACAAGGCCTTGATAATGTTTAATCGCTAATCATATGACAAGTTACAAAACTAAGTATTGTTTTGTAATGCTTGCTTCTTAAATGTAGAAAAAAGTTGTGTAATTGCAGAATTCAGTTTTTTTTAAAAGATCCATATTTTGTGCTTTAACACGGCAATCTACTTACCTATCCGTATAACATTAATAGAATGTTTATGCCCTCGTATATTGTATTTGGTGTATCTGTTTGTTTGTCTATCCAAAAACTTTTAGCATTGCTTATAAAATGAAAACGCTTTGGCCTAGGTTCTTCAAACTTCATGTGTGCACGCATCTTATTGAGACCCACAATCTCCGCATGTTTTGCGGTTACTAGGTCAAAGTCACAAGGGGCATAATTGTTTATGGAACACATCTTGGTTTTCTATGGCATTATTTTTTGGATCGCATATTAGCAGATATTAAAATCACTACATGATACATAAACTTTAAAGTTACTATCACTATTTACTTCTATTTGTTACGTGTACTTGACATTCTATAAATGTCAAACTTTTGATGTCTCATTCATGAATTATTGACCAGACACCACTGTATAGAATACCCCACCCATTTATTCATCAATGTTCTTGTCTTAGGTTATCAAGCAATAATATGCAATATTTTAAAAACCAAAATTGCGTCCTTCAACTTCGTATCTACACAATTTTCTGTTGATGTCAACATGCGGTGTCTGGTCAATTTAATTCCGGCAAAATGATTTGAACCATGGCAATAGCCCAGTTACACCACTTCTTGATGCATTCAGAGAATTGTACTGTTAGCAAAGTGCTGGCTTAGAATGAGACGGTCGTAAGTACTACTTAATAAGACTGATAAATATTAAGATCAGCATCACATGGCAATTCTAATATGAGCCTATTTTCATGAAAATCATACTTGGCCTTTTAACCTAACTGATGTTGAAATAGCTTGTTTGACCATAAGTAAAGAGTATATCAGTTTTCGGACAGTTTTTTTTTGTATACTCAAAATATTGATTTTGTACTGACGACTTCATTCTAAGGCAGCAAAATGGTACTGTTAACATATGCTTGGATGGTACTGAACAATGTAAAGCTTGGACAGAAAATAGGTGCCATGTATGCAGAGTTCAAGTCATGAGTATAGTGTTGATTTTCATTTCCGTCTCGGCCATATGCAAACAGTACATTTCTTTGACCTAACTGAGAAATGGTGCATCAGGCTTAGTTAGTGAGTACTGTGTTGAGCTGATATGATATTTGTAGATTGTGAAAATAAACTGTTGTATAATCGGGGTGGACATACCAAGTGACATTTTGGCTAAGTCTACAAGTCAAAATAAACAAAAAAATTAAAAACAACCATTTATATAGTATTTATTCTTTGACTGATTTTCATGAGATATGTTTGATGCTCAAGCCAAGAATTAGCACTACCGTCGTAACCTACCGGTAATAATTTTGTGAAACAGGTCACAGTTTATGCCCGAAACTGACTCAACTGCTTGTAGACTTAGCCAAAAAGTCACCTGGTATGTCCACCCTGTTAATACTTTGTACAGTAAGATAATGTCCGGTAAAATTGTACATGTTGTATTTTGTTTCATTGTGTGTAATGCTGTAACTGTCTGTTATTCTATCATGTTATTTTTGGATAATAAAACTTGTACTGAAACACATGCGTGTTTGGTTATGTATTGTCGTTTTGTTTTTATGCCCTCGTATCGATAGACATATAGTGATTCACCTGTCCGTCCGTTCGTTCGACCTGGTTAACCATAATTGACCGTTTCTTCTAGCATTAATATGGCTTGCTACAAAGCTTTCAAACTTACATGGATGTTGTATGTGACCACTCTCCACACGCCTGTATCACCTGACTCTATTTTGACCTTCACCTTGACCTAAATTTGGACTTAGACTTATTGAAATGGCTTCCATGGGGGCATAAGCGTTTATTGAATGCAGTCTTGTTTCGCTTTTTTTTTCGTTTTCACTGATACAGTTACCTGTGAAGTCATCCAGCTCTTTTATAACAGGGACTTGGGCTTTTAATTATTTTGTTTGGTTGTGTGTGGGCATTGCTCCATGTAGCTGTTTTGTTTCTGTTTTCTGTGCTCAGCTGGTTGAGTTGAGTACTGCCTTCCCTGTCCTATTTCCTCATATCTTTTTTGGTAGTAAATTCTGAAATTTTTTAATATTTTTGTGAGGTCTAAATTTCATGAGTTCCCCAGGTATTCTAACGTAGTTGGGGAGGTAAGATGTTTGCAATTGCCAACTTCAGAACAAGCCTCCCAAAAAACCAGGAGGTATGAAATTTGTCCAACTCTGATTTTCTCTCAAAAAAGAACATGAAAAATTTATATTAAACAGATTTTATTTCCAACTCACTTGCATTCATATAAACAACCACAGTACAATATTGGTGTAGTTTTACATGGTTTAACTACATAGTACTTAAGTATTCATAACATTCCAGTTTGATGTTGCTCGGAGATGTACAGAATTATTTTGATTAGCATGATATGGCTTGTTATTTACGTGATCTTTATGATTTGCAAGTTTACTGGAAGTTCTGTGTTTTAAATTTGGTACCTCTGTTTTTGCGGTTAAAGAAATGGATTTTAACGATGATTTTAATGATGATTTTCTTTCAAAACACGCTACAAAAAAGCCATTTGTTTGACAATCTTCGTACGACATTCTTAAACAATTAGGTCCGTGTACGTATTGATCTTTTCCACGAAACTTCCAATATGGCATTATATTAACAACGTCAAACTCCTCGGAGAATTGCGAGTACACTTCCTCCACCACTTGTTCGTTTTCCTGCTCATGAATCGAACATGTAGAATAAACGACACGTTTTACGTTCGGGAACTTCAGGGCATGTTTGACGATAGAAATCTGGAACTTTGATAACTGCTGCAATCTCTGTTCAGTACAGCTGTCAACTTCATCTGTAAACTGTTGCTGTCGGTTCACCATACCTGTGATTGTGAAATAGACACCAGATAATGTAATAGACGCTAAATAATGAAATAGATACCAGATAATGAAATAGACACCATAAATAGAAATAGACGCCAGATATTGAAATAGATGCCAGATAATGAAATAGACGCCAGATATTGACATAGACGACAGATATTGAAATAGACGCCAGATGTTGAAATAGACACTAGATATTGAAATAGACGCCAGATATTGAAATAGACACCGGATACTGAAATAAACACTGGATATAGAAGAAGACGCCATATATTGAAATAGACGCCAGATATTGAAATAGACACCGAATATTGAAATAGACACCATATATTGAAATAGACACCATATATTGAAATAGACGCCAGATATTGAAATAAGACGCCAGATATTGAAATAGACGCCGGATATTGAAATAGACGCTGGATATTGAAAAAGATGCTAAATATTGAAATAGACGCCGGATACTGAAATAGACACCGGATATTGAAATAGTCACCAGATAATGAATTAAGAGTTGTATTATAGCCATGCAAATGAAAAATGTTACAAGGTGAACCCTGGTGAGTTACATATTGTTTGATTTCAATAGTTTTATCAATTCAACAATAAATTAACACAAAATTTGATATTTTTGACTAAATTTAACCATTTTATAGGCAAAATATCCATGATTTTTAAAGGCGAAAATGCACTTCAAAGTAAAAACTTGTGGGTCAAAATGTGTCTTTTAAAATTTTTTCAAGGGCCGAAACCCCTACTCCAAAATTAAATTGAACCCCTGAATAACGTTATTATATTACATATTTACCTGAGCCACTACATGAAGGATCCACCAGTATGTACTCTACATGTTGATACTGTTTATTGAACGGATCAACCGACAAGAAATCCTGACATGTTGCCTTCACACACGAAGCCTTCGCTGTGGTAACCATTTTCTGTAATATCTTCAATCTTTTTGGATCTTTGTCGAAGGCAAATACAGTTCTACAATAAACGTAAACGGTTTATAAGTTATTGGAGACTTTAAATTGTGTATTGAGGGCTCAGTGCAAAACTATGGTAGATGCCTCTATAAATTTATGTACCGGTAGTCACTATAGACTAGTTCACACTGAGCCCTCAGTATTCCAACTTTCCAGCATTCTTGTTAAACTGATACAGAGACAGTTGGTATGTTCTTATTTTTCACAATATTTTGTTCAAGAAAAGAGAAAATAAGTGGAACACACGATCAAGGCGGGTCGGGTTTCATTCTTTTATTATAAACCAACGTTTCGGCTATACAATAGCCTTCATCAGGGTACAAACATATAAAAATAATTCACTGAAGTAAGATTCTGAGGTGCTTTTTCAGTATTGTTGATGTCACGTGATTAGATCTATTTTTAGAAGTATAGTCGATGAGGTACTTTTTAGTGTCACATATATCATATTTACATGTACATTTTGAAGTATTATTAAAAATAAATTTTATTGAGATGGTTATTTTGAACTTATATGCTGGTTTTGAAAGTATGATAAGTGTCATCAGTTTTTTGTTTTCTTCTGTATTGTTTCTTCGTTGCATAAGTTTCGAAGGGCTTGGATTTTGTTGTATATCATCCAATAGATATAATGATTTGGGAAAGTTGAGTATATAATTTTGTCAGCTATTTTCATAATGATACTTGTCAACAAACTTAATGAATGAACTCCATGTAGTGTAAAATCAAGAAAACTACTCACCCATTATTCTCAATGAGAGCAGCTAGATGTGTGGTCTTGTTACCAGGGGCAGCACAGCAGTCTATAACACTGGAACCTGGTGGAGGATTTAATATAAATGCCGGGAAACAGCTAGCCTGAAAAAAAATCACAAGTATGAAATCTACAGTCCAAGGCCAAAAAAAATTTTCCCCTTCTAAACCTCCTTTTACAACTTCATTTTAGTCAACATGACAAGTTCCCATTTTCATGAAAATACGCAGATTTCAAATAAGTATCAGTCTTATGAGGTCGTAAGTAGTAGTTACGACCTTCTCATTCTAAGCCAGCGATATTAGTGTATTGAACATATTACTCTTACACTGATGTCATACACCTGTGTCCTCGAAGGATAACATAAACATAGTTTAGCTGCTGAAAGTACCTGATATACAGGGTGTCCCAAAAAAACGGGGACCTAAGATAAACAATTGTTACTTTTTTCTCAATTATAGATATCACACTATTAATATGTCAAAACAATAAGGGAAGAATACTGTTCACAATACTAGCATCACTGTCATGATTATATAGTTCAATACCCAGAGTTACCTCCCATGTTAACAATTGCATTTTTTAGTAAAATACCATAAACCGAAGCAGGGATTTCAGTATTCAATGAGATATATTTCATGCTGACCTCAAACATCTTCTCATGTGTTCCAAATCATTGTTTATGGTTCGTGATACATTAGTTCATTATGTATAGTAAACAAGTTCACTATTGGGATAAAGTTTGAGTAAGTTAAGGTCAAATGGCCAGTGATATGAGGTAAGATGTCTGTACTATTTCGCAAACATATCCTGATTTTGCTGCTGATTTACTGTTAAAAGAGTTTTCTGCTTGCATATAGTGCTATTTTATAATTTCTGACATACACAATTACTCCGTAATATACCTATGAACTGTTCGTTTGGATAAAACATTAATTTTTGCTCCTTTCTCTAGTCTAAGCTTTTTTGGTAATAGTCCTTGACAATATTTATGGTTTTAATCATTGAATGATTGTTGATGCTATTTTGGAAGGTTTTTCACCTCCGCTTTGGTCAGTAAACTTGCCATGTTTTCCTCTGTTTTGCTATTTCTTGTCATATTTGTTTTATTTTTACAAGATTTTGATCACCAATTTGACTTTAAATGTTGTTTTCTAACAATAAATGCTCTGACACAAATGCCCTTGTCTTATTATGCTCCTTTTCAGGTGATTAAGCAAAAATAATGTGAAATGTTGTCATAGTGATCATGATGACGTCACTTCCTGTTTTGAAGCACCATATTTAAACAAGTACCTTTTTAGAAGTGGGGATCCCTTACATACACTTTCACAAAATATCAGCTTAATTCATCAAAATATAAATGAGTAAAAAGGTTTTTAAGGTAGGTCCCCGTTTTTTTGGGACACCCTGTAGGTGTCATATTAGCAAACACCATTTTCAATATGGCTGTCGCTTAACCAGTTAGATTCGATTTCATACGAACGATTTACAAAATGTACCACTTTCAATATACTGTATTGAAATCGTCCCAGTCCTAGAAATTTATGTGAGCATTGGGTAATACTATGTAAATACTAACCTTGTCTTGAATGATCAGTTTTCCTGACATATACATGGGATTATGGTGTAGCTCGACAGATGTGTGAAACACTAGTAGATTGGGTATATCCGGGTCACGGAGAAACTTGTGCGGGTTGTCAATACTCTCAACATCCCTGTAATAAATAGATACATTACAGAGAATTTGACACGATCCTGAACCTTGTATTAGCATAATTAAACAGCTGATATATTGTCTATATGTATACCCTGGTTGTATGTTTTTATAAGCGGCGAGTATCAATAAGACACACTCTGTATTTATAATACTAACACAAATCTAAAGGACCGATATTACATGATTAGCTTGAATAAATTTATAAATTCAAAGCAATAACTTGCAATACATTAATGCATTAAGTTCAGGATAAAGTCAATATATACATTCATTTATTCACAGACCTTCGAAATTATATCACAAACTAAATAGTTTTTACAACCCCATTTTTTCATCCATAGTGCAAACTAACATGTTAAAATTAAATGATTTTACAGTATTTTCGGTCCAATTGAATGTTTTTGTCCATCAGACCTAACTCAAAATGTCTGGTAGGACCAGTTAGTCTGGCAATGTTTCACAATGTCTGAACTTGTGTACCATACCTAGAGTTACAATATTATCCCACTATATTACATACTTGTTCTGTGTAATGAGCTGAAACTTCTGCTGTAGTTGACTGAGGATATGTTCTTGTGTACCACATAGTGTATTGATTCTAACATACTTGGGTAGTGATTTAGCTGTAAAGATAAACATGAATTAACTTGAAGTATGTAAAATTACAAAGGGGAATAACGAGTTATGGTTCTTATGCACTGGACTTCCCCTCCGTAAGATCTATACACCAATATCTTTTTGAGTTCTCATCCATACAAAGAAATGTGGGAACAGACAGATAAAGCAGCGACTATATGCTCCCTGAAAATTTCTTTTGTTGAACATAATCATGCTAACAAGAGTCCTAAGGCTAACAGTGGTCCAGTGGTTAGGGTGATGGATTGATAAATCTTTGCTTTGGGTTTGATTCCTGGTGGTGGCAAGTCATAAGCACCTTGCCATGAAAATTTCACATTGTCAACCCTCCAGATGTGGAGCAGTTGCTGGTTCTTTTTGAAGGGCAAACATTATAAGAAAACTAATAATGACAACCAAATATTCTCATACACTTCCTCTCAAATTACTGGAAGGGCTTTTGGCACACAAACTATGTCTTCCACAAAGGGCCACAACTCGGCTAAATTGATGAAACTTGAAACACCTGACTAGGTATCAACACTTTTTGTGAAGTTTCATTGAATACCAACCAGTATGGAAGAAGAGGAAATGCAAACAAAGTTTGTGACATCTATTCATACAGACAAAATCACCGATGTCAAGTACATAAATATTGTGTGGCCGGGATTTCGAAACTAAAACGAGACTGCATTCAGTAAATGCTTATGTCCCAGTGGAAGCCTTGTCTGTAACAAATAGCTAAGTCATTCAGGGGCCATAATTCTGTTGAAATGTTTAGAAGTGTTACATGGCTTTGGCAATGTAATGTGTTAATGATGGTAAATAAGTATGTCAAGTTTGAAAGCAATGCATTGATTGACTAAAAAAATATTTGAGTTTCAACATTTTGTAACAGACAACAATGGACGGATGAACGGATTGGACAATCACTATATACATCAGTAACAGCTCGAAACCAAAATTCTGTATTTTGAAACATAACCTTATAATCTTACAGTGGCTTGTTGATGGAAGAAGTTTTTTCAGAGCCTCTCTGATGTCCGTAACACCAGCATCCATCTTTAGTCGCTCACACCTGCTATGTAAGGGAGATTTATATCTCTGTATAAGCATCTGAAGCAGAACAAAAACTACTATAGTCTGCAAATTTAGAATTTGAAAACTATTTGCCTGAATTGGAAAAATTTAACAGTTTACCTATATACAAAATTACTACAAAAGCTACTTGCCCAACTGCAAAAGTGATTCACCCGAATCAACAATTATTTGTCCAAGAAAAGTGGACAAGTGCTTATTTTGCAGACTACTACAGTAACTGTAGAACAAATTCAAGATTTTAAGACATTTTAATAAATTAATCTGAAACATCATGCTGAGTACAAAGATTCAAGTCTTCAATCTTAAACCATTATGCAGGATGCAGTTTTGTTACTGGTTAATTTGAAGCCTAAAGAATATTGAAAGACATGTTCCTATTAAAAAGACATCTTTTGTATCAGCCAGTTCCGGACAATAACAGTAGATATATCAATTTAAAATGTTGCAATGCAGAATAACTAGAATGGGGTTTGTCACAGAAAACAAAGGGCAGTAACTCTGACAATAATCTTTTGTCCAAAAATTCCTGATAATAATTTAATATGCACAACTAAGCTTGGTATGGCTTGGCCATTAGACATGATTCTGGCCTTTTACTTAGCATAATTCAACAGTTGATATATTGTTTATATTCATAACTAAGTTGTATATTTTCATAATTTTGGAGTATCACGAAGACGCTCAAGATGTAATATACTAACACAAATTTGAAAAACCAATATTTCACAATTTATTTGCGAAAATTGATATACATTCAATACAAATAAATGCCTAGTAATATATTCATGCATAAAATCAATACCAGGTCAAAATCTCCAAGCTACAACTGTATATATCATCTATTCCTATGAAGTTTTACAAGTCCAAGTAAACTAGACGAGGGCTGTCTTCTAGGAGCTTCTTTTAAATTTCTGACTTATAGCTCTGATAGTTCTAAGTTGAGATTGTTTGACAACAAGTTAACGAGATAGGTGAATCTGCCGTCATATACAGCTGAATAAATTTTTTGAGAAACTTTAGTTAAACTCCAATAAAGAACTAAATTTTACCTTGTATTTACCCTTGATACCTTTCCCCAGTAAATGGTCGTACAGTAACACTGCTAGTAAGTTCTCATTGCTCTTCAACTTCTTGTCTTTCAACAAACCACAATCAGTCGCAATATCAATCAATAACTGTCGATACCGTAGTGTCTCACAAGATATGGCAAACAATGCTTTCTTATTCTGGAAGAAATATATTCATATAACATCAAAAAGTGGTTTAGTCACTTACTTGCAGCAAGAATTATATTCTTTGCTTACTATAACTGTAAGTAAAAGCTCTGTGAGCCAGATGTGTGGCCTGCGGCGCAAGGTAGAGTTACGCTTCATGCACACTGCACCTAAAGAAATTGAAAGAAACATACCTGTACACTAAATTTGAAGTCATTCGAAGTTGAAATGAAAAATTTATGCTGTGGACAAGAAGGATAAAATCAATCAAAGGGAAATAATTCAAAAATCACACAAGGTAGTTACCATTCTTGTTTCACTGCAATAAATATGCATACCAAATTTGAAGTCATTTGAACTTAAAATTACAATGTTATATGGCAGACAAGAAGTGCCCTAATAAAATCAATCAAAGGGAAATAATTAAAAAATCACACACAATAGAGTTACTGGCAAAGGAGTGATGACCGGACACAATTGGCCTAAAATATGTCATATGAACTTAAAAATCGACTTTTCCTCAAAAAAAATTGTGTTGACACATACCTGTGTTCAAGGTCGTTGCTAAAAATAGATTACCCAAAAATATGACGTCACATGAACTACCAAATTCGGGGCCGAAACATGTGTACTTTTGGCGCCCTTTTCAACGATGTACAGAAGTAATGACCAGACAGTCTGTTACGAATATTTCTCGATTAATATTTTGAAAAATATGGCCAGGAATGTTTAGAACAGTGTCCTTTTTCCGCATGCATGCAAAAATATTCATGATTTACGATATAACAACATGTGACACACAATGTTTTCCTGATAGGGGGCGTTCTGAGACAGGCTAAAATCAATAATATACCGTACCGTGTTTATTGACCAAAAAAATGAGAAAAAATTTTCAAACGACTTGAAAGTCTTCAAAATGTATGGACATGATATTAAAATGTTTAATTTTCCGATATCCGAGAACACATTTTATCAATTGCGGTAAAATTAGTCTTGGATTGAAATTTAAAAAAAAATTAAAATTAAAAAAAAAAATCAGCCGCCAAGGAGATTCGAACCCGGGCCTTCAAAGTGAAATTTGGAAAAAATTTCCTACGTCGTTAAACACTCGGCCACGGTCTCAACATGAAAAATTTAATTTAATAATTTGACTATAGAAAATCGTTGGCGCACGCGCTCTTTAGCGCATGCGCACACACAAATTATTTTCCATTGCTGCTGATGTCAACATCGCAGCAGCGGACGATATTTTTGATAAATGAGTAATGCTTTGTTGATTGTGATAATTTTTTTCTGCCAGAATCCTTTTAAACATGATTCTGAGTGTTATGATACAAAAATATACGATTTATTATACTAAACAAAGCGAGGAGACCGTTTGTCCGGTCATTGCTAGCGGCCGGTCATCACTTCTTTGCCAGTATGGATCTTCATACTTGTGCGACTATTGTGTACCTTACCTCCAGCCCTTGCAATAAACATGCATACCGATTTTGAAATGAATTGAATTGAAAAGTGGACAAGAAATGCCCTAATAAATCAATCGAAGCCAAAGGGCAGTAATTCAAAAACCGAAAAAGGTAGAGTTACGGTTCTTGCACTCTTTGTCACTCTAATAAAATTGCATTTTCAATTTGAATTGGTAAACTAAATATGTTCCCTTGTTTTGAACATACGGAACAGCGTTCGTAACCTTCTGGACCGTTCCGAACAAAAGATGTGATGTGTACAGGTGGTCGCGAAATTACATTACTTTACGCATTTTCATCACGCGAGGGAGATTTACACACAAGGACTCAACTTACCTGGAAAGAAGATGAGTAAACTAAATTCTTGAGGGATCCATTGCGTTTCAACACATTGGTAATGACTGTCGCGGCCTCAGAATACATTTTTAATTGTTTACAAAATGTGGGTTTTCACTCCGCTTCACCAAACGCTTGGTTCGGTCGGTATACACTAAACGCCAGTATCGTCCGGAAAGAAATCTCGTCAGGGGCGTATTTGGCTTGAATTGGTGTTATTGTGGCCTCAACCATGTATCTATATCTACATTCGTGCCTCAACATTGTGGAAAGTTTGACTCTGCCAGTTTAGTCATTCTACTGTATGCCTTTTTGTGATTAAACGCACTTCACGAGCCTAGATACACTTGTATAACTTTGTACTCACATGTAGCCCCCGATCACTGTATGGCTTAATGGGATACTATACAATTCAATGTGTATGACTTATTGCTTTTGTAATACCAGTTGACGACTCGTTTATAGACATTACGACACTTTCTGATGGGGACCTTACAAACACATGGTTATTTACAAGCGGCCTTGCTAATCAAATCATGGTACATACTATTATCGTTGTTGTTGTTGTTATCATATCCAACTTAAACTCAATCTCAAAGTTACGTAGTTTATCTGTATAACTTGATCTGGACTTGTGACGATCGTTTACCCATTTATGATTCAAAACAAGTACATTAATATACACCCTCGTACATGTTATACTATTTCTCCAGATTTGAACTGGATTGCAACCTTGGAAAAATATTTCCGGCAGTGTTTAATGCATTTTTACAAGTGTTTAATGTATTTTTACCAGTGTTTAATCTATTTTCACCAGTGTTTAATGCATTTTGACTCGTGTTTAATATATTTTGACTAGTGTTTAATGTATTTTACCAGTGTTTAATGTATTTTGACTAGTGTTTAATATATTCTGACTAGTGTTTAATGTATTTTACCAGTGTTTAATGTATTACAACTAGTGTTGACTGTATTTTACCAGTGTTTAATGTATTTAACCAGTGTTTAATGTATTTTCACCAGTGTTTATAATGTAATTTACCAGTGTTTAATGTATTATAACTAGCGCTGACTGTAGTCCGGTTAGGTTTCATTGGAGTTTTACTAGTGTCTTTTGTGGTTTTATTAGTGCAAACTGTAGTTTTACTACTACATGTATAAGTATTTCTGGATTTCTACCAGTAGAGTTGTTGGATTTATAGCAGTGCTTTTTATTCATTCTAGTGTTTATAATACATTTCTAACAAGTGTCATTAAAGAGGCATTCCCTACAATTTCGATCGTTTTAATTGATTCGGGAGTATTGTACATTAAATGAGAATCATTATTGCTTAAACTCCTTAAATTTTCAACAAAAAGCTCCCACTTATTACCGAGAAAAAAGTGAAAAATATATTTCCGTAACGAGTCAAAATAGTCGCGAGTTGTTTCCCTTTGACCACAAAATAATAACTCGCTGGAAGCGATAAATTATTATTGGTGATTTGTATATATTTTTGACATTATAGAGACATATTTGCGCACACATGATTCTGAAAATTATTATTATTGATAGTGATTTGTACATTTAGCTCACTTAATGTGATAGTAGAGAAAAATATGCTAGTTATAGGGAATGCCTCTTTAAGAATCATATACATGTTCTAGTACAGGCACGTGTTCATTTCTACCGATACATGTACATCTATTTCATCGGACAGAAAAGCAAAGGTCACTCACAATGCTGGGCGATTTGATTAGTTTAAACTTTATTCCAGAATCTTGGAAGAATCTGAGTAATTTAGTTCCGCTGTCAAGTGTGGTGGTACTTATATGTACTCTTTTCTTATATAAGTTGATCATTCTTATATCCAATATACGGAGGCTACGTAAATGTTTCGAAGATACACCAGGGCCCTCGGACAGACATTGGTTTTATGGAAATCTTCATTTGGTATGTACAGTGTTCTATAATTTGCTGGCTTACTTACGACCTTATAATAGTGATACATTTTTACAAATATAGCATTACAAAGCGCTTCTTATGAGCCTATTTTCATGAACATCGGAAATTGTCATGTTGGCCCAATTGAATTTGAAATATTTACCTCATCCTAACCTTTGTGCAAATACACTGCTAGGTTCTTGCATTGCATGTTTCAATTTCCTCGAGCACATCTTGCAATATCGATCCTTCATATTTTTGTGTGTATTACACCACGAGTGATGAACACAGCTTACAAATAGGACATTCTTCTATTGCAGAGCATAGCCTTTATCTGCCAGTCAGCTGTCCGCTGAAATATGACAGACGTCGTATATATATGCCGCCATCCGTATTTGAACCCGGGTCGCCAGATTAGACGACAATTAAGCACATTTACCCCTGAGCTACGTAGGAACATAAAATTATACTCAAAATAAATTTACCTTTTGCTCTTTTACCTTTAACAGTTTCCAAAGACACCAGCTGGTCGTATTAAGTTCATTCTAGAACTCGGATCATCGTTCCGACGATATTTCTGTCTGTGGGTTGGTCCAGCCAGAGTCACAATCGTTGTCAATCATCCGACAACAGTACAAGCTGTCATGAAAACGTCTGGTAAGATAACTAAAACCCGCTTAATGTAAAATCTTCGATAGGACAAAATTTCATGAAAACGACAGGTTTTCATGAACGACACATTTTCAGTCCCTCATAAGAATCATGCATATGTGAAATCTGCATTACATAAAATATTTTTGGAACTTGTCATGTTGACCAAGATGAAGTCCAAAGAGTTGGGTTTTTTCTAAGTAAGGAATCGTTTTCAGACAGTTTTTTTCTTGTTTTCTCAAAATATTGATTTTGCACTTACGACCTTCTAATTCTAAACCAGCGATATCTACATTTGACCCATTTGGCGGATACAGATGGTTCATGTTGTACCTGTTCCTTGCCTTATAGTTGCTAAGCTCTGCCACCATTTCTGTATGACTTCGAATGGTCAATGCATGTACTGTACATGTATTTAGTTCATATTTAAGTATACATACGAGTAGTTATATAAGCCTGTTTCTTAGAAAACCAGCAATTTTAACAAAAATATATTTTTTTGATTTTTTTTCTCTTATTAGAATTAATAGCTATGTGCGTTTTCTTATTTTAGAGTATTTTAAATACCTTGTTTTGTTTAGATTTTATATGTACATGTAGTAATTTGATAACATAATGTCAAAATAGCGGATGTTCATGGAGAAGGGCTCAATTATTATATAATTATGTTTTATTTTCTGCAGAGCCAAAGCCGACCAGTTTTAGTGGAATGTACAGGTTTGGTATACCATGGTTGGGTAAAGGTTTGCTCATTGCTGGTGGGTCAAGGTGGGCAAGGTCACGGAGATTGTTGACACCAGCATTCCATTTTGATATTCTAAAACCATACGTTCCTATCTACAACGACGCAGTTGAAAAATTAATGGTAAATTTATTATTAATTGCTAGAATACATTAATTTTTTATACGAGTGTGATATATCGCTGACATAGAATGACTTATAAGACTCATGCATATTTGCAAGGTGCACGACAATGCGCTTCTTATGAGTCTATTGTCAGGAAAATCGGAACTAAAAGCCTTTGTTATGTTGACGAAATTGAAGTCCAGAATGTTGTTTTTCCATAAGTACAGAATAGTTTCTAGACATTTTTTGTTTTCTCGAAAGAATCGATCTGTACTTACGACCAGCTTATTCTAAGTCAGCTATTGACACTCTCTCTCTGTGTTATATAGGGTGACAGTATGCTACCGGTTAATCAATCTCAGTTGTTGGTATGACCCGTTTCAAAGCTTCCTCCCTCTTTCCATCATTAGTCTGGAGACTTGACTAAACACTGATTCATGAGGATGCAAAAATGGCACATACATTAAAAATGCTTTGCTCAGGTAAGCCATATATAGCTGTAAACAAATAAACCCAACGTAAAATATAACATGTACCAACTTCAATCATTTCGTCATAGTATTAATCTTAATTTGTTTTACATAAGCAATATTTATTTAAATTACCATGCGCTTATTTTCAGAATAATCTTGAAGACTCTGCCAATCAACAAGTACCGTTTGAAGTATTCACCAACATCAGTCGTTGTACACTCGATGTTATATTACGATGTGCTTTCTCCTACGAAACGGATTGCCAAAAACCAGGGTATAGTCGATTCAATAAGTACATTTTTTTAAATACTAATTAGGGAACTATCCCAATCGAAAGAATAACGATGAATACCATAAACTCATGTATACCCAGTTAAACCTAGATAAACATAGTTTACCTGTCGAGCGTTAGTATATATACAACTGTTCTCATTTGGCTATGGAATGACTGCATGGCTGTATATTAACACGGTACCATAACTGTGCCCAGGATAAAGTGATGTTTACAAACTCTACTTTTGCAAATATTGGTGACTTAAATAGACACATTCGGTCGATTATATACTAGTATACTAAAATAATACTGTATATGGAGCAAAAAAGGTCGTTAAGAGATAGCTTAGATGGCTTATGAATGTCTACTAAAATCAAAGGGGAAACAATACAATTTACCATACATGCCAAGATAGTTCAATCCAAATTATGAGTGATCAAGCAAAACATGTCGCAAGATGCACTAAAAAATATTATGTAAAAGGGATTTAGATGCATAAACAAGGGATACATTAATTCTAGTGGTAATAAATATGGGACAGAATATCATAACATGAATCAAAATTTAATAAACCTTTTTTCAAAGTTAGGTGAACTTGCGAAACCAGACTTTTTAAAACAACGAACATAGGAGCAACTCCACTTTAATAGGAGTACTTGACAGGTATATGCTATTTACCCTAAAATATCAGATAATAAATTACCATCAACGAACGACGGATTTGTTCTATTTTCAGACCTCCCCACCCGTATCTCGTTGCTGTGGATGAATTGTCCGACATCTGGTGGCAGCGAGAGAAGTAAGTGCTTCAACGGAATGAGATCGACACAACGGAATGAGATCACTAAAACCGGTTTATCAAATAAATGCGCTAATATAAATCGGCAACGGTTATCACTAAAACCCGCATGTCAAATAAACGCGCTTATAAATCGGCAACGGTTATTGTTAAAACTCTTATATCAAATAAACGCGCCAATAAATCGGCAATGGTCAGTAGTAAAACCCGTTCACCGAATATAATCCGTACCAAACCCCTTGTACGTGTCTATCAGTACTTAACATTATTGTATATGGCATTTTACAAAGATAATTAATAACCTAAGTTTATATGTACAATCTGATTTGTTTTCTTTATTTTTTACTATAAAAGTGATCATAGGGGGTAAATTGTTGCAGTTAATGGACACATTTTCGCACTGTACACACAGCATACAGATTTTTAATCACACTTACATATGTCGATTACGTAGGTATTTGTATAATGACGCGCGTCTCCAGTCAGTGTCTCTTTAATTTCATACTTCTTTTAATTGTGATTATATTGCTGTGTTAAAAAAAGAAATTGAACATGGCGAATGACGATCTGATTTAAATCTCAAGGCACTAAAAGTTTATAGTTAATATTTTGCATTACAGACGGCTTCTTCTCTATCCGGATTTTATATTCAACATGTCACCAATGGGCCGGAAGTTCAAACAACATTGTGATTATGTGCATGGTGTGGCAGAAGATGTGATTGAAAATCGCAAACGAGCTCTGGTGAGATATCACCTACATGATTTCAGAGTTCCCAGAATTTGAATATGATATAAATGAAAGTTTAACAATTAAAACGGTTTTAGTATACATTTTCAGTTTTAGGATATATACGTGTATATTATGTAGATGGGTAAAGATAATTGGAAATGCTCCATAAAATTGTACCAATAATCACTGCAGTGCTCATTGAACGAGAATGATAGAAGCCAACAAACCATATTTAAAGTGCATAGAGCTATATTCTAACAGTCATACAATGTCAAAATAATTACTTGCATCGTTTTTAGTATGATACTAGACAACCTTAATTGCAAAATAAAATTTTGGATGGGTTCCGTATTCTTTGATTCAAACGTCGAAAAATAGACGATTCTTATAGTTTCATATGGTGTTCTAGAACACTTTCGTATGAAAATGGACAGTATGCATGTGCAATAAATCACAGAAAGAACATCTGTTAAAACTGAAGCGAAAAATGATCTGATGGATATGAAAGCATAATTGTTTTTCAGTTTTTGAAACTTTATCAAAAAATATCTTCCGATATAGCTATATACACTTTAAAACACAGGTAACTGTATCATTGATTGCGAAAAAAAACCCGAACTTTTTTTATGAATTTTATATTTGTCTTATTTTACAATTTTCTTTCTTTCAAACAGTCTTTATCAATGATACAGTAACCTTTGATTTAAAGTACATACTATTTCATGACAATAATGATCGTGTCCTACTACATAAATTCTACATGTACAGGAATCATCGGCTGGAGCGGGGATCAATGCTAACAAGAAGTATTTAGACTTTCTGGATATTTTGTTGACAGCGAAAGATGAACATGGAGAAGGCATGTCATTATTGGATATAAGGAATGAAGTGGACACCATTATGTTTGAAGGTATTCTGATTGTTTATTCAATATTGTCTTTATACTTCACGTACTTTGAACTATTCTATTCACAGAGAAATATTGTCTCAGAGGAGCGGTGGCCTAAGATAGGGAGCACGCGTCGGGATCGAGAGGTCCCGGGTTCAACTCTCGTCTGGACAATTTTTCTCTGAGTAAGAATAACCCACATGATCCAACCCACCAAGGTGTAAATTGGTACCTGTGAGGGCATTGTCTATTCCTGGGCACCACAGATCGATGTTGGCTACCACACACACATGAGAGAAATAGTCTCCCATGATACTCGAATGTAGGTTTCGTTAGGTAGTCCAATGACCAGGGAAAGTTGAAATGTCAAAGGATGTTGGAGGGGCTGAACGGCTGAAAGCAGCCCAAGAAAATGGGTAACTTAACAGTGACCATGGCTAGTTTTGTACGACACATTCATAGACTGCTATATGTGAAGATTGATGTCATGTAGCTAAGGGGGGGGGGGTACCATACACAATATATTGATAATACATTGTAGTACATGTATATAAGCATTACCAAGACATACACCCAAACAAAGCAAACAAGTGAAACTGGATATATTTGATCTTGGATGAAATCAATACCCTAGGTCCACTGAACAGATTTTTTTGCCAGGATTTGAATAATTATTATGTTAGTTTCGGGAGGCATCGGTAACAGGGATATTAGACTTTCTAATTAATACACCGAAGCTTTCCCTAGACCACCCTTTTCCCGATATTTTCCAATGCCCATTCATTAAATCGGGAGGACATCGAGGCAAAAAGTCTCGGCGTGACCAAGGTATCATATTTATCTATGCTTGTACATGTTTACATCAAAGTGGTTCGACACGAGTAAATATAGACTATATATAGATGCAAGGGAAACAATTTAATGGCAAAACCAGAAATACCCAACTCGATATTTTGTCCATGTTTGTGTCCATGTTTCATGGATGATAATACATTGTCGTGAAGTGTGCACTCTAGCCATTGAAGGATTGCATTCGACTTGTTTAAAATATTGGACACACTTATATATTATATCAAGTTTTTTTCCCTTACAAATATATAGAGTAAAGTGATCGATTTTTAGCCGTGTCGGACCCCTTTCGTTTATATCGGTTATACATAAATGTATTTAGGTCACGACACAACGGCTTCGGCCATCTCCTGGACACTGTATGCTCTCGCTAAACATCCTGAATACCAGAAGAAAGTTCAAGAGGAATTAGATCAAATATATGCAACAAAAGACACGGAATCCATCGAATGGTAAATGTAAACATAACTAACTTGTATATACTTCATTAGGGTGGTATCCCTCTTGTTTTGTACACATGATTCAAATACCTACACAAGATATGTGATAAAAGTGGTTAAAGAGGCATTCCCTATAACTAGCATATTTATACCCCCGCAAACAAAATTTGAAGGGGGTATTCTGGAGTAACCATGTTGGTCTGTTGATCTGTCGGTCTGTCGGTCTGTTGGTCTGTCGGTATGTTAGCATCGTGTCCGCTCTGTAACTGTCATTTCTTACTGGATTTTAAAATTGCTTGGTACAAAGGTTCACCACATCAAGACGGTGTGTCATGCGCATGACCCAGGTCCCTATCTCAAAGGTCAAGGTCACACTTAGATGTCAAAGGTTATATAGTCATGCAAATCGTGTCCGCTCTGTAACTTTGTCATTTCTTACTGGATTTTAAAATTGCTTGGTACAAATGTTCACCACATCAAGACGGTGTGTCATGCGCAAGACCCAGGTCCCTATCTCAAAGGTCAATGTCACACTTAGAGGTCAAGGGTTATTTAGTCATGCAAATCGTGTTGCATGTTTGTGAAAACACTTAAAACACTTTTAGATCCGTAAATTACTTAATGAAGGAAATTAAAACTGATTTATTTTTCATTAATTTAAATGTTTCAATTCTTTCGAACTAACTAAACTCGATTTATATTGCAATAAAGTGATAACTCAAACGTATGTTTCTGTTTTCACTATCATTTTATTTATTGATTAACAAACTTGACATATGAATCGCTAGTTTATAATTAAAACATTGATTAAGAAGGCTACTATACGGAGCGATTAATAGAACAGGGAAATGTGTTTACACGTGTGAGTATATAAAGAACTAGCCGACGATTTCAAGTCAATTTTGTCAAACAATATCATGTTTTATTATGATTATGCATATTATTTCACTATGTGACACAAATGCATTAAATATGCATTAAATATGAAATACAAACAAACACTCAAAATACGACAATGACACCCGATTAACAGGTACACGTACCGAGAAGCGTTCAAACTTTTACATAATACAGTGCACATACTCGTATACTCGTACCCTCGATGCCTCGAACCGGTAGATGGCTCGAACTATTTTCCCGGTCCGAAGGTAGTTCGAGGCATCGAAGTTCGACTGTACTTCATTATACCCCAATCATGGTGTTTTTCAATCTGTATAGCAGCAGATTTCCATCAAATGTATTGTTTAGACTATAATTTAAATAATATTCCTGTGTCAACTTCGTCAAGGCGGTGCTGCGGGGGTATGATTCATCACTCCTGTGATAGCTCTAGTTTTCTCTACTATCACATTTAATGAGCTAAATGTACAAAACACTATCAATTATCATAATTTGTCAGAAGAAATTTTGTGCAAATATGTTTCTATAACGTCAAAAATATATTCAAATCACCAATAATAATGTATCGCTCCAGCGATTTATTATTATGTGGTCAAAGGAAACAAATCGTGACTATTTTGGCTCGTTACGGTAATATGTTTTCATTCTTTTCTCGGTAATAAGTGGGAGCTTTTTGTTGAAGATTTGAGGAGTTTAAGCCAAAATGATTCTCATTTTATGAATACTATTCCATAATCGATTCAAACTATCAAAGTTATAGGTATAGATAATTCAACATAAGATATATGCACCTTTATTTCGATATTGATGGAACGTTTGGTGAATTGATGCCTTGTTTGAAGACCCCGTTATAATAATACGTATTGTCGTCGTTGTATAATATACGAGATCGCTGGTTTAGAATGAGAAGGTCGTAAGTGCACAATCGATATTGTGAATAAAAAAGAAAAAAATGTCTGAAATTTACTCTTCATTTTGGTCAACATGACAAGGTTCGATTTCCATGACAATTGGCTCATAACAAGTGCATAATGGTGCAGAATATGTTTCAGTCTTATAAGGTGGTAAGTAGTAGTTACGACCTTCTCATTCTAAGCCAACGGTATATTCACATTTTATGTGCTTCTTGGTATACATTTAATGGTAGCACTTTTTCTAAATCAAATATGTTATACATGTAATACACAGGACGGATCTTCCCAAGCTGGAGTACTTAACCATGTGCATCAAAGAAAGTTTACGAAACTACAGTCCAGTGCCATTTATTCAACGTGAGTTCACCCACGACTTTGAAATCGAGGGCCGGTCATTTCCCGCTGGCACACCCGTTACTGTTCATATATACGGCGTACATCATAACAAAGATGTCTGGACAGATCCTATGGTGTACAGACCTGAAAGATTTTCAAAAGAAAATGTGGCGAAAATGAATTCATACCAGTTTGTGCCATTCTCCGCAGGACCAAGGTATGGTTTTGTTTTCAATTTACATATTGTGTATTGAAGAATGTTTAATAATTAAATTGTGGCATTGACTACCGTACTTTTGGTGTATTTATACTGTTTTACCACAGCATAATTCACTGGCTTGGTAGAATAAAAACGCCATTTTGAGAACAGGAAAACATTGTCTAAAACCTACATAAGTTTTACTGTTTGGTCCACATGGCGGCTTCTGATTTACATACGAATATGATCATGAGACGCGCATTGTGACGCAGATGTCAAATACATTACGCATATGTATCTTATAAGGTCTTAAACGAAGAGGATTTTGACGAGTAACGATATCGAAGTTGACATATGTGTAAAATTACTATTTATGCAAAAAAAAAAACTATCCATCAATATTGATAAATTATTGCTCATTTGACTTGTATTATGTTTGAGCCGTGTTATTTTGCAGAAATTGTATTGGACAACATTTTGCTTTGAATGAAGAGAAAGTGATCATAGCTCGTCTGTTAAGAAGGTACATGTATATTATTTTTTGAAAACAAGTTATCTAATTTATTAATGCTTAATTAATTCGTTCCCTCTAAATACCATGGAATCAACACTCTCCTTGCTCGACTTTAAGGATAAAGTTCACTAAAATCAGCTCCTAACATTTGCTATTTCTTTGCGCTATTATGGATCTGACAACGTTCCGTAAGAGAACACGTTCAAATGACATCTACTGTGAATGTTTACCGTGTATGTATTATATAGAGATAATGTATATCGAAGTCATTCCAGCTAAAATACAGATAAAATGTAAAGTTTAAATCTCTCTCCCTCTCCCCCTGCCTCCCTGCCTCCCTCCCTCCCTCCCTGACATTCACATTTGTGAAAGCTGTGATTTGATTGGATGATGTAAAGCTCACATGAACATGACCCCATACAGAGAAAGGTCAGATCCTTTATCAGTGTAAAGTAGTGGAATGCAGTATAGGTCTTAATTTAAAAAAAATATTGTATATAATTATATATAACGTATCTTCTGTAGTTTAGATGATACCTATTATCGGAAATAATGTACTAAGAGTGATTTACCGACATTAAACAAATTTGTAAAAAATCATATTGTTAACTAAAACACTGGGTACCCCCTCTATTTTTAGAACTGAAAAGGACCCATTACTTGGGACGGATGTTTTTCCGGTAAATATTTGATTTTCTTGCTACCACATTGTGATAAAAAATCAAATAGCGCTGTGTACGCATTAAGGGTTGCCACCTTAATTTAATGAAACAAAATAGCCGGTACCAGGGAACTGTTTTATCAAAGCATTTACGGAAATCCTTAACTTACTATCAAATTTACATTCTTTATAATACTGTTACAACTGTAAAATGTGGAAATTTGAGCTGTAATACTAATCAAGATTCAGTAAATGAAGTCTCACAAACAATAGCTGTTCCCAATGTACAGTTGTTCAATAATTATACTGAATTTAAATTTGAACGTAAGTTTACGAATTCCGTAAGTATGTTGATAAAACGGTGCCCTGGTTTTCAAACACGTCCAAAGTAACAAATGAAAAATGGTACCGGCTATTTTGTTTAATTGAGGAATCTGTTCAGAAAAATTACCTCCTCAACATGGAAACCCTTAGCGCTACATGGCTTTTATGGATCTCAATGTGGTAGATAGAAAACAAAAGATTTATTTCAAGATCGATGAACATCCGTCCAAAGTAACGAGTTTTCCCGTTCGAAAAATAGACGGTGTACCCTGTGTAAAAATCATTTTGTGTCTTTTGAACAGGTATTCGTTCTTTCTGGACCCTACTCACGTGGTACAGATGAAAATTGCAGCTGTGTTACGAACTGAAAGTGGAATTATGATGTACTGTTCGAAACGAAACGAAAGTTTATCTAAACAGAACGAATAAACTGATGTTTGGATGTATTATTTATAAGTGCTGGCTCATAAATATATGAATGTATCGCAGTTTATCCTATTGTCATTTGGTTTCAGTATTTGCCGAGTCATTACAGCTTACAGTACCAAATGTTAAGAGAAGATAGTTCAGTATTCAATTTAAGCCGCGAAGGAAATGACGTAGCGAAAGCTGGTACCCAGTTTTTCTTAAGTTGTTATATCAAACATGGATAACAGTTGCTTTGACGTCATATCCGTTGCTGTTAAACATGGTCACTGTGCTACCTTCTCTTTATTTAGGATGACCTCGGACAATTTGAAACAAAGTGCCTATGTTTCATCTACGAGTGCAAAGTGAAACTCTAAATAACCATCCTTTGTTTTATTATTCAGTGTTGTAAATTGTTAAAAAACGGGGTAAAAGTCATACAGGTTAGATATTTGCGTTTTCTATAATTCAAGCACCATACCTCATAAAATAGACAGTTAAGAAGAAGCTTGCACTAACTTTGAACGAAACTCAATAAAAACGATAATGTCCATACGAATTATAGTTCTATTTTAGACATGTTTTCGTGCAATGAACTGTACACTGAAACAACCACTGAAACACAAAGGTTAGATAAAAAAACGGGATAAAAGTAATACAAAGTATTTCAAGTAGCTACATTAAATCTAAAGATAACAACTGGTTTTTTGTAAACATTCCGTTATTTCCGGGTGCATGTAAGTAGGATGTATACATAATGCACAAAAATAAATATACATTGTAATCGATGCCATAAAATTAATGATTACTTGCTTTAATGATTATAAAAATATACATGGACAAAAAATTAAATAGGTGTCAACATTACTTGGACAAGTGACAACAGTTTCACTACCTCACCTACATGTATACACTCGTTTAATCTCAATAAGATTATTCCAGTTCCATTTTGACAAGGAATATCACACACGGTATAACCCGTCCTCGGCCGAGTGATTCGTCCACGACCGAGGTAAATGCTGATGACGGGTAAGTAGGGGTGGGGGTATATTTCTTAGCTCTTATCGCTCCAGCACTTATCGATTTTTATATTTCTTTTTGATTTCTATATTTCTTTTTATTGTGAATGATCATAAAGGTTGACCACGACACACAGAAATAATGCTCAATTCTCACATACATTGTCCGAAATTAAACAGTTTGCGCCGGTATTGAACTATTTAACCTCACATATCAAACGAAAATGCATCAATGAACAGTTCTGTAAAGTTACAACTCTGTCCGTGCTCTCAAACCAACGATTGACTCTTTCAAAGAGACCATAATATGAGCCAAAACAATGACGTTTACCAGAGGGAGATTTTGTGATGATGATGAGAATTGTACGAGGTGTTCCGATTGGTTCACGGCCTAGGACGAAAAATATGGACATGACGTTTACGGCCAAGGAAATACTTACTAAAACTGGTCCTTTTCCGCAGTTTCGATGATTTTCTTCACCGGTAAAAATGGAATATTCGCAAGTATACATACCAATGAACACTTCTTTACAAGTAAAATTTATATTGGTAAGGATTGCCTTACACTTATTTTATTCCTATATATTCGAAATGAAACGCCATTTTGGAGATCTATGACATTTGAAAGAGTATTTTTAAAGACTACTTGATCTCAACGAATAACGTCAGAAAATTATACTCTACTAATCGTTGTACTATCTGTCTTCACCGGTTCGTGTCTTGCACTCATACCAGTTTATTTTGCCATATTTTAAAGAATTGTGCACCAGTCAGTTGCAACCACAGCCCCTATCCCGAAGGGGGGATGGGCAGTGGATAGCCAAGAAATAGCCGTGTTTTTACCTTCAAGCTTTCTTTTTTTTGCCGGAGAAATGTGGAAGATTTAATGTCCGAACCAATATCCCGGGAACAATATTGAGCTGTCAGAGGTCGGGCAATACTGGAGATGTTTCCATCAGCTAGCCACTGTAGGATGGGGAATTGCGGAGGTTTTGACGACCCAAAAGTAAAATTCCACACCCATACCCAGGGGTGGAGGCCGTTGTAGCAACAGACTTGGTGCATTATTTTAGTTTTTGTAGTTTCCTTCATCCCAAAGAACACTTCTTTACCAGTAAATGTTGTTTATGATTGTCTTACACTTATTTTGCCTATATATTCGATATGAATCGTCATTTTGGAGATCTATGAGAATGTTGAAGCAAACTAGCCTGTAGTTATCCGGTTTACCACGTGATCCGCAATTGCCTGATCAACTGTAGTCATATAAGTTTTAACAACTACAACCATTTGTCTTTTTTACGAATGTCGAATATTCATTAACATGTAGAAAATATTTCACAACAGAATATATTATAAGAGCATTCTTTAAATTTTCTAAATTGCCGTTTCAAAGTACATGTAACTTAGACAAGAAAACAACTATTACTTCACAAGTGCCACAGTCATGTCGTGTTATTGTTTTGTAAGGTACCTCTCAACGCTCATTTGAGGTAACCCTAGTAGTCAAGGATGCTGGTTTATGTACTGTTGCTTCTGCATGATCCATATAACCTGCTTGAGTGTTTATCCACGCCCGTGGAACTCCACCCAAGCAGGTGAAGACAGACAGGTTCACGGCTGTCTCTTTGTGGCACACTTCATAGTGTTTGGCCTATAACATCTATGACAATATCTGGTTTCATCCACATCGTATGGTTACGTCGGTTGCCGTATTGCTTCCGAGATCAAAATAGATCTGTGGTCACACGTACAAGGGTGTAGCTATGTAGGGGACAACAGTGAACACAACGATAAATTAACTGGATACGCAACTGTATTGATAAAAGTGACATCATAACATCTTAAGGAACATCAGATAAGTGACTTGCATCATATAGAAAGTGCTATGAACTCATAGACTTCCAACAAGGGACTTCACTTAATATTACATTCTATATATATAACATATATATAGACCTAATTGTGGGCATATCTGGGTACAGTCCACAACTGTATTTATAAACTATAATATCAAGGAACACAAATAATGAAGGGAACGTGCGTCATGTATAATCTCATCTTAATCTACAACGAGGGACTTAGGCTGTATACCAGGACCCACTTAGCCTAAGGCATTTATTACATCAAGTATTCGTAGGTGAATACATATGGTAGACCCACTTGGAAACTATAGACCAACAAACGCATACGGTTGTCGGGATCCGCGATCACATGGTAGCTCAGAGTCGCCATTATAGTTGGAACTTAAACGTGTATAGATCTATTATATGTATATAATAAATATGAATAATACGTCTTCTAAGAGTATATTAGTACCTTGTAGATAATCTATTATGTATATACAAAGTATATAATAATCAGGTCTCAGAAACTGAAGCTTGAAGAGTTATAAAAGATTTTGAGTTTTAAGCGTGTTTTGTCTGTGATGACAAAGTAGGTGACGACTACTGAGATTTCCCCCATATATATACACTTCTCAGAATGGTCACATGACCACACTAACCAATCAAGAAGCTGGCTCTAAGTGAGTACTGTGATCAGCCTCCACCATAGTCAGCTTATATTTAAACAATATGACATGTGTGAGTGTGGCTCAAAGGTGGCTTCACAATAAAATACAAAAAGCCACAACATTAATATCAAACAACAATGAAACTGCATGTAACAAATAAAAGCCACAGTAAAATTAGCGGTTCGCAATGATACAGGCTTAAGTGTAGGGCTACGCATACTGAAAAGTAGTCCCAAAATTATCAACAATGTAACAAAAGACTTGTGACTGGCTCAGACATGCATAACATACAATTTTACATGAATAAAGTATCTGTAAAGTTTCAAGGCTGAAAAACAAACATACACCAAAAGCCACGAATTTACAGTTTGAAAATAGTCCCGTAGAGCAATATAGTTGTAACACCGCCATTGCTCAAATGTCAACAAAATGGATGCCGACACCACTGTCAGGAAAGTTCATATATCTTGAAGATCTGTAGATTAATGTTCTCACAGAATGTTTCACTAGACTCAGAAAAGAATTGAACACATAGTAAGTCACTTCCTAAATTCTAATCACAGTCTAATTCAGTGGTACGACGCCCGATATTCTGTGAAAGTTCAGTGATGAAGGTCACGATGAATAAACATTGAAACTCAGGGGAAAATGATTAAATCCTGTCTGTTGGTTGTAATTAAGCACTGAATGGTGAGTTATTCACAAATTTATCATGTTCAAACTACTTACTGACGTTCACATTGTTATGTAGCGCGATTTCGACGAAGAATCACAATTGTCACTAGTTTTCGCGACCTTGATTTCCTGTCATTGAAGATTGTTAATTTGTAGATTCTAATCCTCAGATGAGCTTAATAGCACGAAAGGATGATAATGTACACATGTTGTATAACATATTCATGTTGCTGTCATTGTATTCACTGGGTTAATTATGTTGATCTAGATGATTCTAATGTAAGGGGAGGGGGGTGTCCCTTACAGTTTTCCTAAAATGAGCCGCTTTTGGCCTATAAAGTGACGACTTTGATCCTCCTATGGTAGAATTATTTACAAATAAGTTTCTAGCAAAATTACGATGTTTGTGTTATTTTCCATTATTTATCTAGTAATATCATGTTCTCATTCCATAGATCCATAGATATAACAAGCTTCCTGCAATAAAGTGCTAAGTCGTCATGCAACATTATAAACACTGTCTCGCCTAAAGATTAGGCGATAAAGTCTGAAGTCATCCCGTGGAATGCGCAATTCCATCTATTTTTAGCTCGCAATCTTCTTCAGTATATTTTTAACGCTTACACTGACCAGCTCGCTAAAGCTCCCTGTTCAAAAACGGGCATCGGTTTTACAATACTCATTCTCGTCCAATCAGCGTATTTCTATATTTTGTTAGTCAGGAGACTTGACTAAGCACTGATTTATGAGGATGACAATATCGGGATGTTTGAAAAGTTTTGAAGTCATACAGATGAACAAACTTATTTCAATGTTGTATATACACACAGTGTTGGTTTCTCCCGGTTTCTTTGCAGTATTATAGTACTGTCCGCTTTGTTATAAGCAATACCGGATGGATAGTTCAACTTATGTTTCCTTGACAGTAGGATATCTATGAGTTTCCTTGCTGGGGATAGTTTCATCACATTATGACAGGTCTCACTGCTTCCGATAACGAAGATATTATCACTGCCATCTACGGTCAATGTACGTGGTCCTATCATGTCTACATGTTGAAATAGAAATATGGTAGACAACGTGTTCACGTCTAAACAAATCAAAGAATGGTTCCCCTGATCAGATGCGACTACCTGTGTACCATCTCTAATAGAAGCCAAATACCAGGGCGCACGGAAAAGTCCTTTATGCAAATCTGATTCCCAAATTTTCTTCTTTATTTTAAAATTGTAATCAAGTAAACCTAAAGTACCTCGGAACCCTTCGCGCATCACACTAACCGCTATTCCCGATTTCCAGCATGTTATGCCGCGACATTCTTCTTCAATACAGCTTCGTTTGTATTTAGACATCCGACCGTTTCCCGCCATTATACAATGGACGGTCTGTGTTTCCGGTTCTGTGACGTAATATTCCGATCTCTTTCGGTTAGATGCACAAATATCAAACGGGTATGTATCAAATTTCAGTACTGCCACACATTTAAAACTTTGGTCCAACAGTTTGATGTCTTTGTTTGCTCTCTCTAAAAGCAACATTTCTCCAGTGGACAACACGAGAGATGCTCGTAGCAGAAACTGGTGCTCGTCGCCAGGGTAACTGATTTCATGTTCTTGTAGCAAAAGTTTTCGTTCGGGTTTCGTTTTCACGTATTTGCTACTCGTTACTTCCCGCAGTTCTGCTGTCATTGTTTGAAAATATCTGAAAACCGAAAAAAAATTCAGCTGTACAGTTTTACATAATTATACAGGGTGTTTTTTTACATTTACTAGGACATTATTTAATATTTTATTAGTTCAATTATCGGTTATCTTACACGTATAAGATTAATGTACAAAATGGCTACAGGGAACTGTATTACTTTAACCATCCAGAGTTTCAAAAACAAAGCTTAAATAAATTTTATATCCATTTAAATTTAATGAACCAATATTTGTAACACCCTGTATTTCAACCTTTCAATACTTACACAAATGACAAACATGTTTTCATTGACGTTGACATGCTATGTTCTCCATGATTTAGGCGACTGGATAAGTTATATGAGTCATTATTGACATATTATTTTCTATAGGCCACAAAATGGCTTTCCCATGGCATAAGAAACCTAGTTTTTTTCCTTTGACATTGACGACAAGATCATATGTTCTGCATAGTATTTACCGAGCGTAACTACTCTGGTCTTTCCGTGATGAATCCGAAAGCTCCCTCGGATGTATGTAGTGTAGTTATTTGTGGAAAATTTTCCACACGGTGATACGGTCACACATGTGTGATGCGGTTTGCAATAAAATAAACCATATCATATCCATCGCATATGTAAGCTATGACGTTGTGAAAGAACATAAATATATAAAACATGCTAAGTTAATGAGTAAATTTATGTCCAAGATGTTTAAAAAGTGCCGCAAGTTCCATTTTAACCTGCTTACAAACCGTTCTGGCTTCACTAAAAACCGTTAAGAACCGTTTGAATAATGGTGACGTTCTATTTTACGTCCGAGAGATGAATCGTCTTAGAATTGTCCGAGGTGCCCAGATTGGGTTTTTTCTATGATTTACAGCAGGTTCGCTAATGTTGAAAGAGTGTCCTTTTTGAAAATGATGACAGGCAATTGGCAACATAGTCTGGTCATCTTATCTTGTTATTTAGATATCCTTTGGATACAGGTATGATTTTACTGACAATTGTGATTCTAGTTTGTTTAGTGCCATTTTTAACATGTTGTGTTATGACATTGACGACAAATGAGAATCCATTTTATCACTAATTCGTATAATAAGTTTATACTTAAACGGCTAGCATTGAAAACCCCTATAATCATACACTTAACAATACATGTATCTAGGTACATACTCGACGATCTATACAAAAGAAAAGAAAAAATGCTCATACCTCAAAGACAGTTATCAGTAATCAGCATAACACGTCTAATATTTTCAAAATAGCATTCTTACATAGAGTTAAAATAATTATATACAATACGTATAATGCATATTGTATATCAAACTTTGTTATGTTTCAAATTAATATATTGACAGTATATACGTATCCAATAAATGTATACACTAATTACTTAGTATTTGTTAGTGTTCTTTCAATGGAACGACGGTTCAACGATTGAAAGTATTTCAATTACACTTAACCGAATTTCTAATTGGCCACTCAATGATATATTATATTATGCGATATATTCAATCAATATTTCTAAAATTGTGGTTATTTTCATTCAATGCACTTATTTATCGATTTCAAGAAATAAATTACGAATGCATATATAAAATCATCCATGCGGAACGATGAGTGTAAAATGGCTTACGTGCACGTGGTTCACGTTCCCGACATGTTTGAATTTCAAAATTAGACATAATGTATTCTCTGTCGATTGGACTAAATAAAAAGTATTCATACTGGCAAGAGTGAGTAATGTGGGGCGTGCTGAAACTGTCAGGATGGCGAGTACCAGCACCAAAATCCAGATATGTACGTCATTCAAAACGTCATTTTGAAAAATGCGATATTTATAATAACGTGGGGTTTAGCTCGAATTACTGCGAGAAACATATTTTCTATCAATAAAATGGAACAGTATAGGGGTTTCGATTATTTGTATTCTTCTTAAAGCAGAAATTTGTTTAATGTATGCTTGCACCTGACGAATATATAGGAATACACTAAGTGTAAAGCAATCATAAACAACCTTTACTGTTAAAGAAGTTTTCATTGGAATGTACACTTGCGAATAGTCCATATTTTACCGGGGAGAAAACTATCAAAACTGCTAAAAATGACAGTTTAAGTAAGTATTTCCAAATAAAGGAAACAACGAAAAGTAAAATATTGCACCAATCTGTTGCTTCGACGGCCTCTACTCCTAGGTATGGGCGTGGAATTTTACTTTCGGGTTGTCAAAACCTCCGCAATCTTCCCATCCTACAGGGGACAACTGATGGCAACATCTCCAGTATTCCTTAACCCCTGACAGCTAAATATTGTTCCCGGAATATTGGTACGGACATAAAGTCCTGGCAAGAAAAGCTGGAAAGATAAAAGCACGGCTATTTTTGACTATCCACTGCCCATCCACGGGGATATGGGCTGTGGTTGCAACTGACTGGTGCACAACTCGTTTAAAAGATGGCAAAATAAACTGGTTCGAGTGCAAGACACGAACCGGTGAAGACAAATAGCATAGCGGTTAGTAGAGTGTAATTTTCTGACGTTATTCGTTGAGATAATGTAGTCTTTAAAAATGCTCTTTCAAATGTCATAGATCTCCGAAATGGCGTTTCATTTCGAATATATACGGATAAAAATAGTGTTAGGCAATCCTTACCAATATTTACTTGTAAAGAAGTTTTCCTTGGTATGGATATCTGCGAATATTTCATTTTTTTACCGGTGAAGAAAATCATTGAAACTGCGAAAAAGGACAGGTTTAAGTAAGTTTTTCCTCGACCGTAAACGTCATGTACATATTGTTCGTATTCGGCCGTGAATGTCATCATCACAAAATCTCTGATTTTTGGCGCATACTAGGGCCTTTTTGAAAGGGGCGATCGTTGGTTTAAGAGCACGAACGAGTTGTAACTTAACAGAATTGTTCATAGATGAATTTTTGTTAGATCTGTGAGGTTAAATAGTTCAATACTGGCGCAAACTGTTTAATTTCGGACAATGTATGTGATAATTGAGCATACTTTTCTGCGTGTCGTGGTCAACCTTCGTGATCATTCACAAATCGCTAGATTGCAAAAGAAATATCGTAATCGATAAGTGCTGGTTAAAAATATAACACCACTACTTATCCGTCATCAGCATTTACCTCGGCCGTGGGCGCATCCCTGAGCCGAGGACGCACCGGGTTATATCGTGTGTATTTTGCTGAATCTGGTATCATTGGCTTTGAATTTGAAGCTTTTTTGGCATTTATTGGAGCCTCATTCACAGGTAACAGTACACCAAAAGCCACGAATTTACAGTTTGAAAATAGTCCCGTAGAGCAATATAGTTGTAACACCGCCATTGCTCAAATGTCAACAAAATGGATGCCGACACCACTGTCAGGAAAGTTCATATATCTTGAAGATCTGTAGATTAATGTTCTCACAGAATGTTTCACTAGACTCAGAAAAGAATTGAACACATAGTAAGTCACTTCCTAAATTCTAATCACAGTCTAATTCAGTGGTACGACGCCCGATATTCTGTGAAAGTTCAGTGATGAAGGTCACGATGAATAAACATTGAAACTCAGGGGAAAATGATTAAATCCTGTCTGTTGGTTGTAATTAAGCACTGAATGGTGAGTTATTCACAAATTTATCATGTTCAAACTACTTACTGACGTTCACATTGTTATGTAGCGCGATTTCGACGAAGAATCACAATTGTCACTAGTTTTCGCGACCTTGATTTCCTGTCATTGAAGATTGTTAATTTGTAGATTCTAATCCTCAGATGAGCTTAATAGCACGAAAGGATGATAATGTACACATGTTGTATAACATATTCATGTTGCTGTCATTGTATTCACTGGGTTAATTATGTTGATCTAGATGATTCTAATGTAAGGGGAGGGGGGGTGTCCCTTACAGTTTTCCTAAAATGAGCCGCTTTTGGCCTATAAAGTGACGACTTTGATCCTCCTATGGTAGAATTATTTACAAATAAGTTTCTAGCAAAATTACGATGTTTGTGTTATTTTCCATTATTTATCTAGTAATATCATGTTCTCATTCCATAGATCCATAGATATAACAAGCTTCCTGCAATAAAGTGCTAAGTCGTCATGCAACATTATAAACACTGTCTCGCCTAAAGATTAGGCGATAAAGTCTGAAGTCATCCCGTGGAATGCGCAATTCCATCTATTTTTAGCTCGCAATCTTCTTCAGTATATTTTTAACGCTTACACTGACCAGCTCGCTAAAGCTCCCTGTTCAAAAACGGGCATCGGTTTTACAATACTCATTCTCGTCCAATCAGCGTATTTCTATATTTTGTTAGTCAGGAGACTTGACTAAGCACTGATTTATGAGGATGACAATATCGGGATGTTTGAAAAGTTTTGAAGTCATACAGATGAACAAACTTATTTCAATGTTGTATATACACACAGTGTTGGTTTCTCCCGGTTTCTTTGCAGTATTATAGTACTGTCCGCTTTGTTATAAGCAATACCGGATGGATAGTTCAACTTATGTTTTCTTGACAGTAGGATATCTATGAGTTTCCCTGCTGGGGATAGTTTCATCACATTATGACAGGTCTCACTGCTTCCGATAACGAAGATATTATCACTGCCATCTACGGTCAATGTACGTGGTCCTATCATGTCTACATGTTGAAATAGAAATATGGTAGACAACGTGTTCACGTCTAAACAAATCAAAGAATGGTTCCCCTGATCAGATGCGACTACCTGTGTACCATCTCTAATAGAAGCCAAATACCAGGGCGCACGGAAAAGTCCTTTATGCAAATCTGATTCCCAAATTTTCTTCTTTATTTTAAAATTGTAATCAAGTAAACCTAAAATACCTCGGAACCCTTCGCGCATCACACTAACCGCTATTCCCGATTTACAGCATGTTATGCCGCGACATTCTTCTTCAATACAGCTTCGTTTGTATTTAGACATCCGACCGTTTCCCGCCATTATACAATGGACGGTCTGTGTTTCCGGTTCTGTGACGTAATATTCCGATCTCTTTCGGTTAGATGCACAAATATCAAACGGGTATGTATCAAATTTCAGTACTGCCACACATTTAAAACTTTGGTCCAACAGTTTGATGTCTTTGTTTGCTCTGTCTAAAAGCAACATTTCTCCAGTGGACAACACGAGAGATGCTCGTAGCAGAAACTGGTGCTCGTCGCCAGGGTAACTGATTTCATGTTCTTGTAGCAAAAGTTTTCGTTCGGGTTTCGTTTTCACGTATTTGCTACTCGTTACTTCCCGCAGTTCTGCTGTCATTGTTTGAAAATATCTGAAAACCGAAAAAAAATTCAGCTGTACAGTTTTACATAATTATACAGGGTGTTTTTTTACATTTACTAGGACATTATTTAATATTTTATTAGTTCAATTATCGGTTATCTTACACGTATAAGATTAATGTACAAAATGGCTACAGGGAACTGTATTACTTTAACCATCCAGAGTTTCAAAAACAAAGCTTAGATAAATTTTATATCCATTTAAATTTAATGAACCAATATTTGTAACACCCTGTATTTCAACCTTTCAATACTTACACAAATGACAAACATGTTTTCATTGACGTTGACATGCTATGTTCTCCATGATTTAGGCGACTGGATAAGTTATATGAGTCATTATTGACATATTATTTTCTATAGGCCACAAAATGGCTTTCCCATGGCATAAGAAACCTAGTTTTTTCCTTTGACATTGACGACAAGATCATATGTTCTGCATAGTATTTACCGAGCGTAACTACTCTGGTCTTTCCGTGATGAATCCGAAAGCTCCCTCGGATGTATGTAGCGTAGTGATTTGTGGAAAATTTTCCACACGGTGATACGGTCACACATGTGTGATGCGGTTTGCAATAAAATAAACCATATCATATCCATCGCATATGTAAGCTATGACGTTGTGAAAGAACGTAAATATATAAAACATGCTAAGTTAATGAGTAAATTTATGTCCAAGATGTTTAAAAAGTGCCGCAAGTTCCATTTTAACCTGCTTACAAACCGTTCTGGCTTCACTAAAAACCGTTAAGAACCGTTTGAATAATGGTGACGTTCTATTTTACGTCCGAGAGATGAATCGTCTTAGAATTGTCCGAGGTGCCCAGATTGGGTTTTTTCTATGATTTACGGCAGGTTCGCTAATGTTGAAAGTGTGTCCTTTTTGAAAATGATGACAGGCAATTGGCAACATAGTCTGGTCATCTTATCTTGTTATTTAGATATCCTTTGGATACAGGTATGATTTTACTGACAATTGTGATTCTAGTTTGTTTAGTGCCATTTTTAACATGTTGTGTTATGACATTGACGACAAATGAGAATCCATTTTATCACTAATTCGTATAATAAGTTTATACTTAAACGGCTAGCATTGAAAACCCCTATAATCATACACTTAACAATACATGTATCTAGGTACATACTCGACGATCTATACAAAAGAAAAGAAAAAATGCTCATACCTCAAAGACAGTTATCAGTATAACACGTCTAATATGTTCAAAATAGCATTCTTACAAAGAGTTAAAATAATTATATACAATACGTATAATGCATATTGTATATCAAACTGTGTTATGTTTCAAATTAATATATTGACAGTATATAAGTATGCAATAAATGTATACACTAATTACTTAGTATTTGTTAGTGTTCTTTCAATGGAACGACGGTTCAACGATTGAAAGTATTTCAATTACACTTAACCGAATTTCTAATTGGCCTCTCAATGAAATATTATATTATGCGATATATTCAATCAATATTTCTAAAATTGTGGTTATTTTCATTCAATGCACTTTTTTATCGATTTCAAGAAATAAATTACGAATGCATG
This sequence comes from Spisula subtruncata, assembly GCA_963678985.1. Taxonomy (NCBI): domain Eukaryota; kingdom Metazoa; phylum Mollusca; class Bivalvia; order Venerida; family Mactridae; genus Spisula; species Spisula subtruncata. The sequence goes on from OY787669.1 coordinate 6,315,639, forward strand.
TATAAAATCATCCATGCGGAACGATAAGTGCAAAATGGCTTACGTGCACGTGGTTCACGTGCCCGACATCTTAGACATAATGTATTCTCTGTCAATTGGACTTAATGAAAAGTATTAATACTGGCAAGAGTGAGTAATGTGGGGCGTGCTGAAACTATCAGGATGGCGAGTACCAGCACCAAAATCCAGATATGTACGTCAAAACGTCATTTTGAAAAATGCGATATTTATAATAACGTGGGGTTAAGCTCGAATTACTGCGAGAAACATATTTTCTATCAATAAAATTGAACAGTATAGGGGTTTCGATTATTTGTATTCTTCTTAAAGCAGAAATTCGTTTAATGTATGCATGCACCTGACGAATATATAGGAATACACTAAGTGTAAAGCAATCATTAACAACCTTTACTGATAAAGAAGTTTTCATTGGAATGTACACTTGCGAATAGTCCATATTTTACCGGGGAGAAAACTATCAAAACTGCTAAAACTGACAGTTTTAGTAAGTATTTCCAAATAAAGGAAACAACGAAAAGTAAAATATTGCACCAATCTGTTGCTTCGACGGCCTCTACTCCTGGGTATGGGCGTGGAATTTTACTTTCGGGTTGTCAAAACCTCCGCAATTCTCCTATCCTACAGGGGACAACTGATGGCAACATCTCCAGTATTCCTTAACCCCTGACAGCTTATTATTGTTCCCGGGATATTGGTTCGGACATAAAGTCCTCCACATTTCTCCGGCAAGATAAGCTGGAAAGATAAAAGCACGGCTATTTTTGACTATCCACTGCCCATCCGCGGGGATATGGGCTGTGGTTGCAACTGACTGGTGCACAACTCGTTTAAAAGATGGCAAAATAAACTGGTATGAGTGCATGAGATCGAACCGGTGAAGACAAATAGCACAGCGGTTAGTAGAGTGTAATTTTCTGACGTTATTCGTTGAGATAATGTAGTCTTTAAAAATGCTCTTTCAAATGTTATAGATCTCCGAAATGGCGTTTCGTTTCGAATATATAGGGATAAAAATAGTGTAAGGCAATCCTTACCAATATTTACTGGTAAAGAAGTGTTCCTTGGAATGGATACTTGCGAATATTTCATTTTTTTTACCGGTGAAGAAAATCATTGAAACTGCGAAAAATGACAGGTTTAAGTAAGTTTTTCCTCGACCGTAAACGTCATGTACATATTGTTCGTATTCGGCCGTGAATGTCATCATCACAAAATCTCTGATTTTGGCGCATACTAGGGTCTTTATGAAAGGGGCGATCGTTGGTTTAAGAGCACGAACGAGTTGTAACTTAACAGAATTGTTCATAGATGAATTTTTGTTAGATCTGTGAGGTTAAATAGTTCAATACTGGCGCAAACTGTTTAATTTCGGTCAATGTATGCGAGAATTGAGCATAATTTTCTGCGTGTCGTGGTCAACCTTCGTGATCATTCACAAATCGCTAGATTGCAAAAGAAATATCGAAATCGATAAGTGCTGGTAATAAAATATAACACCACTACTTACCCGTCATGAGCATTTACCTCGGCCGTGGACGCATCACTGAGCCGAGGACGCATCGGGTTATATCGTGTGTGATATTCTTTGACAAAATGGAACTGGAATCATCTTATTGAGATTAAATGCAGTGTACATGAAGGTGAGGTAGTGAAACTGTTGTCACTTGTCCAAGTGATGTTGACACCTATTTAATTTTTTGTCCATGTATATTTTTATAATCATCAAAGCAAGCGTTCAATTCAAATTATGATATCGATTTTATATATTTGTTTGTGCAATATGTCGCTGGCGCTTAGAACCGGAAGGTCGTAACTACAAAATCGATATATTGAGAAAACAAGAGAAAACTATCTGTAATTTAATCTTTACCTATGGGAAAACACGTTTTTAAAACTTCATTTTGGTCAACATGACAATTTCAGAAATTAGGCTCATAAGAAGCGCATTGTGAATCAGAATTCAAATATGTATGAGTCTTATAAGGTCGTAAGTAGTTGTTACGACCTTCTGGTTCTAAGCCATCGATGTATACATCGTACTTACCTGCACCAGGAAATAACGGAATGTATACAAAAACCAGTTGTTATCTTTAGATTTAATGTTGCAGCTACTAGAACTACTAAATGTATTACTTTTATCCCATTTTTTTTATCTAACAATTGTGTTTCAGTGGTTGTTTCAGTGTACAGTTCATTGCACGAAAACATGTCTAAAAATAGATCTATAATTCGTATGGATATTATCGTTTTTATTGAGTTTCGTTCAAAGTTAGTGCAAGCTTCTCCTTAACCACTGGGAAACGAAGATGATTTCAGGTCATATTTTGTGCTCTTCCTTAACCACTGGGAAACGAAGATGATTTCAGGTAATATCTTGTGCTCTTCCTTAACCACTGGGAAAAAAAGATGATTTCAGGTCATATTTTGTGCTCTTCCTTAACCACTGGGAAACGAAGATGATTTCAGGTCATATTTTGTGCTCTTCCTCAACCACTGGGAAAAGAAGATGATTTCAGGTAATATTTTGTGTTTAGTATACATGCACATAATATTTACTGTAGTTCAAATTGTAGTAAAACCAGGATGATTTACCTTTTTGTATTGTTTGTTTAATAACATATTGACCTCCTTGATTATGTCTGCTACTTGAAAAAAATGGAGTATTTTGCGGAATCTGGTATCATTGGCTTTGAATTTGAAGCTTTTTTGGCATTTATTGGAGCCTCATTCACAGGTAACTGTATCGTTTTTTTACCCCCGTTGCCAAATGTTTGGCCCACCCCAATGTTGAAAACGCTCCTACGCCCATGAAATAGTCGTTATTTTACCTGTCTCAGTTTGTATAGCTGAAATGATTTCAGTCATTATTATTTGTTTTTGTTGTAATAAAAAGGTTATTTATATGCATGTATACTGAGCGTCAACAGTTTCGCAAACAAATAACACATTCAATTTTTTTACTAACACTGTACATTGGTGTGCCCATAGCGTTCATGTTAAACACATTTTCCTTGGCCTCCACCGCGCTTGAATGCTCACACCATCACAAATGGTAACGCAAAATAAGGGGTTTTCATTTTCGACTTATTTTCACAAATACACAAATATTTTGTGTTGGATAAATTAGACATGTCTCTATCATGTATCCTATCCAACACATTGACCGTGTATTTGACGAACCACTTGACAACAGGTCAAGGATCAATGCCGCTGACCTAGACAGGTAATCCTGCTATAGTTTAAGCACCAAACTCAACGGCATTGTTTAAGCTTAATAGTAGATCATTCGTTATTTAAGTTTATGAGTCACTTCCTTTTAGTTTTGCGTATTTTAGGACCAGTGCGCTGTTTCTTCAAATCCTACATTTCGTACAGTGCAGATTACGACAGTGCAAGAATTATAGACATGGTCAAAGGGAGATTATTTTGTACTATAATCGATTAAAATTACCTCGGTTCCACTGCAAAAAGGAGTAAACCGCTATGTGTATTTTTGAATTGTGGGGTTGTGTAACATGTGGTAAAGATTGACTAATTTGAAACGAGCCTGACCTATTGATTAGCATAATATAACAGTCGATATATTGTCTATGCTTACAACACCGATTTATGTTTTCATAATCGGGGAGTATGATTACGAAGACGCCCGAGATGTAATACAAACACAACTCTGAAATACCGAGATTGCAAGATTTGCTTGCAGAAATTGATAAATTTAAAGCAGAAACCTTGTAATATATTCTTGCATAAAGGTCAGGCTCAGGTCAAAATAGCCAAGCTATACAATTATCTCTTACATGCTAAATTTCCAATATATATATTTGGAGTCATATTGGTTTTGTGCTGGATTTCTGTCTGTCTAGCTTGGTGGGTATATATCACACAGTTTTTCTGCGCTTGTTTCCTTTACCACTTTAACACTGGTCCGATTCGAATTAAATTTTACGCGAATGATTGGTGTTCCATGTACGTGGGTATATCCAAAAGTAATGTCACTGATGCTATAAAATCTTATGTAATGTCAGTAAAACCACGAACTTTTTCACACCGTAACTTCAGTCTAATTTGAATATGATGACCAAATTTCACAACAATGCACATAATAGTTCTGGAGATATGATCATTTTCATGAGACATACTTACGAACATCGCCGCACGCCCGACGTCAACGACGTCACAATGACGTTACTTGCAGACACCTACTCATCCAGCAGAAGTTCATCCCTAGTGATTTCTAACGACTCATAAACCATGCAGTCATTTCCAAGACCTTTAAAAATGTGTAACCCACCCAACACTTACTCTCTGCGAAATCAAATTATTTTCAAGTGTCCTCTAGATAGTCCCACAGCAAAATATGTAACTCACCACATAATAATTGTAGTTTTGAACGTCGAATTGAATTGGCGGCGTTAAAATACTCTTAGTGTTCTTTTCGGATCTACTAAAAACCGTTCATATGACTCTCTATTGATAATGATTTGGTGATATATGTCCCCTTAAAAGCTTATAATACCTACACATGAGCCTATGCTGCCGCCTTGTGTAACTAAAGTTTCAGTAAGTGACTTTCAAAACTTTTAGGAATACTGCATTACTACGCACAGCGTCTTTTTGTCACAAATATGCCGTGTTTTCGCTTAAGTAATAAATGCGTTGAATACATATTACGCGTTTCAAAGTTGAGTGACGTTATTGAAATTTTAGCAACAGACATAAAACATTTGTTTCATCAAGTCACGAAAGTCATTGTTTGCTTTCGAGAATTATTTTTTATAAAAACGCATAAAAGAAAAATGTAATGATAATGAAAAACAATCGTAGTTTTCGTGTGCGGCGATATGACGTCACAGGTATATTTTAAATGTTCATATAATCCAGTTATGAAAATCGAATAATGCAGCACGTTGTATATTAATCAGAATTGAATTGCTGAACATTTTGATATCATATTTATGCATATCGGCGTATAAATAATTAAACCACGGGAGGAGTGACATTACTTTTGGATATTCCCTCGTAGTTGTGCATATCGCACGGAGTTATGGCCCGAAATAGAGACATATTTTTCGTGCCAAAACACTTCAGGTTTGTTTATGACGTCTTATTTGCAGAGCAAAGGTGCATCATACCCTTCAAGTAAGTTTGTGTTATTTCTTCTTTCTATAGCCAGGACGTTGTGTGTATAAAAATGTATTATAACTTTGTGATTTACAGGAATACTATGTGTAACCAGAGGTTATTTGTATTTTCCAATAAAGGATGACGACAGGGCCCTGGCAATGCACAGGAAAGTCGATGCACTTACCTCGATTGAATTTTGAGGAATGTACAATACAAGCAATTATACGGGCAACGTGTAGGTCATGCACGATATTTTAACATACATTTTCCTACCTCTACAAATAGTTGTTCTTGTTGAACAATGCAACGACATTGGGTATAGATCGACTTCTCAGAATATAAATATGTAAGCTACCGATATGCTTCATGTATACATTTGAGAACGATAAACACATGTAGACCACATTCTGATCACCTCCTCGGTTTTTATCCAAAGGAAAATATTTACCGGAGACAAACGGAAATGGCCGAGCTTTTACGATTGTTTAGACCAGTCAACCATTTTGGGCGATAATGTGAAAATAAACACACAATGATCTCAATCGTTTATTTTGCAACACATTTATCTCATAGGCATTTTGTCTACTGGGTTAAGTAGAGCCCCGCCTACTGGTTTCAGTAGAGCTCCGTCAACTGTCTTCAATAGATCCATACTACTAGGTTTAGTAGGGCCCCGCCTACTGGGTTAAGTAGAGGCCCGTCTACTGGGTTAAGTAGAACCCCGTCTACTGGGTTAAGTAGAGCCACCCCCCTACTGGGTTTAGTAGGTCCTACTTTTATATTTTATGTACATTATATACTGTTTTAACCATGTATAAGTCATGATTATACAGCACTTTTCGAATGTGTGTATACATGAAAAAAGGGCTATATACGTGGGTATATCCAAAAGTAATGTCACTGATTCTATAAAATCGTGTATAATGTCAGTAAAACCACGAAATGTTTCACACCGTAACTTCAGTCTAATTTGAATATGATGACCAAATTTCACAACAATGCACCTAATAGTTCGGGAGATATGAACATTTTCATGAAACATACTTACGAACATCGCCGCAAGTCCGACGTAAACGACGTCACAATGACGTTACTTACTGACACCTACTCATCCAGCAGAAGTTCATCCCTGGTGATTTCTAAAGACTCATAAACCATACAGTCAGTTCCAAGACCTTTAAAAATGTGTAACCCACCCGATACTTACTCTCTGCGAAATCAAATTATTTTTAAGTGTCCTCTAGATAGTCCCACAGCAAAATATTTAACTCACCACATAATGATTGCAGTTTTGAACGTCGAATTAAATTGACAGCGTTAAAAATACTCTTGGTGTTCTTTTCGGATCTACTACAAACCGTTTATATGACTCTCTATCGATAATGATTTGGTGATATATGCCCCCTTAAAAGATTATACTACATACACATGAGCCTATGTTGCCACCTTGTGTAACTAAAGTTTCAGTAGGTGACTTTCAAAACTTTTAGGAAAAGTGCATTACTACGCGCAGCGTCTTTTTGTCACAAATCTGCCGTGTTTTCGCTAAGTAATCAATTAATCTCGTTGAAGATATATTACGAGTTTCAAAGTTGAGTGACGTAATTGAATTTTTAGCAACAGACACAAAACATTTGTTTCCTCACGTCACGAATGTATTGTCTGCTTTCGAGAATTATATTTTTTAGAAACGCATTAAAGAAAATTGTTATGATAATGAAAAACAATCGTAATTTTCGTGTGCGGCGATATGACGTCATAGATATATCTTAAATGTTCATTTAATCCAGTTATGAAAATCGAATAATGCAGCACGTTTAATATTAATCAGAATTGAATTGCTTAACATTCTGATATCATATTTATGCATATCGGCCTATAAACAATTAAACCACAGGAGGAGTGACATTACTTTTGAATATACCCTCGTAAATATGGTATAATTCATGCATACCCTATACCTATACGTCCCTATGAGGGCAAATAAACCTCCCTGCATGAATTAGTCACGGCTCAAAAAACATGGTTACTAAGTATCTATAAGGATAAATACAAGCAATCATGCAGACATAATCCCTCATCAGTTAGAAATTTCAGCCCGCATAGAATATTTAATTATTGTAAGCCTGTAAGTAGCATAGTGGTTCAGCTGCCACCACACAACGAATGTGTTCTAAGAACATCGAATCCGAGCAAATGGCAAAGTCAATGACCGACCTTGATGCAACCAGCTAGAGGTATTGAGCCCGAACTAGGAGGCACCATTTTTCAAGATAAGTATTGAATTCCATCCCATATCTCTAAGTCAATTACTGGAAAGAGTGGTAGTGAAGAAGGGAGTGGGTGGGGTATGATGAATGTAACATATTGTGTTTATCTTTGTCGTACAATCGACATTCTACCCATGTTATAACCATAATATGACAAACAAATAAGAAATATAACAAATAACTGGGTATGGTAAACTCATTCACTGGCACAATGTTTATTTTTCCTAGAAAGACTATTGCTACAGATGTGTGTTTATTCTTCAGTTAATTAAGGTATCATATAACAATGCTATGACATGCACACTCATAATCACCTCGTCAACTCAAAGGGTACTGCAAAATCATTAAATTTCGCTGGGATAAAATTTCGAGGTTTTGATAAAAAAAACTATTTCGATGGAACGTTAATTCGAGGATTTTGCATTTCAGTTAATTTAAACAATGGTCAAAATTTATGTTCGATGGTACAAAATGTATTTGATTTCGTGGTTGAAGGTAAACCACAGAATCCACGAAATTTAATCCCCCACGAAAATTAATGATTAACTGTATAACATTATTGTAATATCATATCTCTTCACGTGGTAAACATTTGGCGAAAGTGTCGTTCTGCGGTAACAGTGTAGCATTGCCAGGTGACTTTGACATTATGGCTACAAATCCAAGACAGCATTTGACAGAATAAAAAAATAAAACAAACAATATTAAGTCACGTATTTTATGTCTATGCTGATTTATATAAGGCACACGACAGTATGGGTGTGTTCGTAACGCTGTTCCTTGTGTACCAGAACCGGTCACGTGATTACAACAACAGCGAGACAACAGGAGACTTCACAAAATGCGTTATTCTGATCACCTTGGCAACGGGGTAAAACGGAAATTATCGAACTTTTACAATGGGAAATTTTCTAGTGGCATTTTTCTTCCACCAATATAACAATATCGGCCACCTTAAAAGTTTTATTTCTTCATATTATTTCTTTAACATTATTATTATTATTGTTACTTCCTGTTCTGTTCATGATCCGTTTTGTTCGTAAGTCGTTTGGCTAAAAGGAAAACTATTCGGAACAGTTTTATTTTGTTCGTACTTGTACTTGGAACAGGAACAGTCAGAACAGTGTTCTGCACAGCACTTACGAACACACCATATAATAGCAACCATGTCCGACATTTCAAAGATATCACAAGGTACTAAGTGTTTTGCAAAAAAGCCCGGCTTAGCTGCGGCGGATATATAGATACTTTAATTATGATACCGAAACTCATATTTGCCCTTACAGCAGCGTGGCGTATATTAACTATATTTCATAGAAATTGGAAAATTAAGCTACTTCCGGTTGTTTTTATTCCAGTCTTGGCTTTGTAGCCCGAAGTCACGTGGTATTTCTACACGGAGTAAGTAACTCTTGTTTGCAAGGTGAAATGTTAAAGAGGCACTCCCTATAACTAGCATATAATTTTTCTCTACTATCACATTAAGTGAGCTAAATGTACAAATCACTTCCAATAATAATAATTTTCGGAATAATGTGTGCGCAAATATGTCTCTATAATGTCAAAAATATATACAAATCACCAATAATAATTTATCGCTTCCAGCGATTTATTAGTTTGTGGTCAAAGGGAAACAACTCGCGACTATTTTGGCTCGTTACGGAAATATATTTTTCACTTTTTTCTCGGTAATAAGTGGGAGCTTTTTGTTGATAATTTAATGTGTAATACTCCCGAATCAATTGAAACGATCGCAGTTATATGGAATGCCTCTTTAACCATTCAACAAACAATGTTAATGTTTATGAGCAGCGGTAGCTCAGTGGTTAGTGCGCCTGTCGTCTAATCTGGCGACTCGGGTTCAAATCCGGATGGAGGCACAATATATAACCTATTTCTGCAGAAATCTGTCTAGCAAATAAAGGCTAAGCTCGGCATTGTTAGCATCAATTTTTGCGATTTGCGAGCTTATGAAATTCGCGAGTAAGAATCGCAGATTTTAAAAAAAATACAAGGGCCTTATTCACCAACGTTGTAAGTCTAAAATTCAGACTTAGACTTTAAATTGCTAAATGTTCTATTCGCTCTCATGATGTTATAAATGTATCAATTTTGATATAAATTGATATACACGTTCAGTGGGTAACAACAAATAATCAGATAAAATTTCATATGGTTAAATCTAATTGCAAAGAAATGACAGTGATTATAAATATTGCCAATTATAAGTCTAAGTCTGAATTTTAGACTTACAGCGTTGGTGAATAAGGCGCCTGGTGTTCTCGTTGTGTTTTATTTAAAGGAAATCAGCTTAAAGTATATTGTTATGTGAATAAAAAAAATGCACAAAATATTATTAAAGAAATATTGCATGCATTGCATGCACACAAACAAAAATACGACAAAAATATTGAACCTCTTTTTGCCACATTAGTTAGCTTAATATTCATAATTAGACCAATTATGATAAAATTGCGGCTGAAATTATTTCTCTATGTCGCATTGTCGCGTGAGTTTGGAAGTTAGATAAAAGAAGTTGGAGCATTACTGTAAAATCTTTTAATTTCAATTGGATTAAATTTCATGGTTTGTAAAAAACATTTTCTGAGGACGTAATTTCAAGGATAAATTATCCACTGAGTCATGCTAATAGAATCATTCATTTTCGTGGGAGATTTAATTTCGTGGTTGATATCACGAATATATATTATTGTACAGAAATTAAACTTGAATCGCGTAAAAGTGCGAAATAGAGAAAAATGAATATCATTTGTATAGTTATTTTAAAAATTGTATTATTTGAATCAATTGAGGGTTACCGCTTTACGCTAAGTCATCATTGAGGATAGTTGCTAAACGCTAAGTCATCATTGAGGGTCGTCGAAAATACTGAGTCATCAACGAGGGTCGTCGCTAAACACTGAGTTATCATTGGGGACGTCACTTAACACTGATTCATCATTTAGGGTCGTCGCTAAACACTGATTCATCATTGAGGGTCTTCGCTAAACACTTAATCTAATACAGTTTTGAGGGTCGTTGCTTAACATCGAATGATACAGTATTGAGGGTTGACGCTAAACACAGATACAGTATTGAGGGTTGACGCTAAGCACTTATACAGTATTGAGGGTTGACGCTAAACACTGATACAGTATTGATGATTGACGCTAAACACTGATACAATATTTAGGGTCGTTGCTAAACACTGATACAATATTGAGGGTTGACGCTTAACATTGATACAATATTGAGGGTTGACGCTAAACACTGATAAAGTATTGAGGGTTGACGCTAAACGCAGGTATGGTTTAGAATGTCGTCTCTATACAACTGTACTTATAGTGATACAATATAGAGGGTTGACGCTAAACGCATAATTATTCAGTATTGAGGGTCGTCGCTAAACTACGCGATCTCGTTTTGTATACTGTATACTAACAAATACCAGTCACTACGTAGTACCACCAGACTGCGGTTACCTACTATTCACAATCGTGTTACTAATTAATACACAGGCGTTATAGTAATCAGATTAACACATTGGATAAACTCACAGACCGTCTATTTGTTATGCCGTCATTAACTAGACATTATGATTTAGTTATCGTGATTGGCAGCAGTAGTGAAAACATGCGAATGTTGTTTGTGAAAGCGTGACGTTTTTTCTAACTCGATTATGGTGTTTTCTTTAAATAAAATGAATATTAATATTTTACGTTACAGTACATTGGTTATGTGAACACGTGGATATTACGTAGGAATATTTGGTGTTGCGTAACAATGTGTTATTTGTTGTTAACCAAACAGAACATCTGAAGATTTGGTCGCAAGAGTTTACTTTGTGGATATAATTGTGTTATAAAAAGTGTCGGCGTTTTTTTATTTAAAAAAATGAAGAATTGTACGGTTGACGGGCAAACAGCATCAACTAATGGTGAAACGTCGTATCAGAGGTAAAATAATTTATCATAGTTATTTTATTCATTGGAATCCGAAACTGGTAGAAATACAATTGATAGACTTTGTTAATGCTGTAATGAAAAGGTTGTAGAAGCTGAATACCATTTCATCTCCTGTTGTCCATAATATCATGAATTAAGAAACAAATATATATTGTATACAGTAAATGTATCATTCCCGTCTTCACAAAATGTTGATAGATTGTTGTTGTCAGGAAAAAGGGCGATAAGAAATATTGTAAACTTTGTACATGATTCTTTACTTTGACGACAAGAAAATCTTAATATTTTACCTGCTTCTTGAATATTGCATTATGTATGAAATGTGTATGTGTGATTTGATTACATAAAATTATGCTTTGTTATTTTGCATGCGTTGTGTTTACGTATGTAACTATTTGTTTTACAGTAAAACTTTGTTAAGACGAGCATTGGTAAGACAAGCACACGGGTTAAGTCGAGAACATTTCAAAGTCTCGTCGAATCGGCTCGATATTTATATGAATTTATTGCAATAAGTATAATTCATGTTTTCTTCAGGCCTAATGTATTGTATAAAAGTAGATTTGTTAATAAACTTGCACTTTATATTTATCATTGTAGGAGATACATGCTTTCTACTGTCCCTTCTAAAATTAGTACGCAAAATAAATAAGGGGTTATTTTGTTGAAAAAGTAGGGTAGAGTAAGAATTGCTGACATTAAAAAGTTGGGCTAAAGTAGGATTTTTACGGTTTTATTGATTATAATCAGGACAGATACAGGGTTAAATAATTAGAGAAGATTAAAATATATTAATTTCAGGAACTTGGTGAACAACAAAAAGCACTACCAATCCGATAAAAATATATCATTTATTTAGGATCGAATTAAGTCCTTTTTCAAAATACTTGGTCAACAACAGAAACCATAAGCCATCCAAAAATATGTATCATTTATATAGGCTCGAATTAAGCCTTTTTTCAAAATACTTCACAAATACTTTTCTCTACGTTTTGTAGGCATTCATGTCAGTCATTTTGAAATTCCTATTAATTTAAAATAAAATTACGGTAGAGGAACGTATTTGTGAAGTATTTTGAAAAAGGCTTATGCCGAAACATCAATTAAATGGTTAAAAATTTGTAAGTGTTAATAGTGTTATTCAAGAAGTCTTATTATTTTTCATAGTTACCAAGCATGCTGTGAAAGTGCTACCCGACTACCGAATGGCCAGAAAATATTGTTTGTTCTTCAATAACGTTCAGTGTCAAATCAAACAAGTTGTCCGCTGACGTGCTTTCCTTTCATGCCGTATTATATGTTTAAACCCGTTATCTGGAAAACACTGAGTCACTTTTTTATGTTTCAGTTTCCAAAACGATGACAGACGACATCGTCGAGAGAAATATCTGATGATATGCCTGGTCATATGTTGCCTGTTGATTGTTGGGCTGATTGCTGGCATTGTTGTTGTCATGACAACAGAAACCAAAACAACACCAGGTAAGTAATAAGTTTATTCTTCAAGTTCACGCTAAGCTGGAAACGCATTTATCGGGTGTCATCATTAGGGTATAAAGTAAAAGTAACAAAGGGCCGTAACTATGGTAAAAATTGTCGCAGCACACAGTCCATCCATTGCGGTCAACTACACTACAGGGTTGTTAATCTGTGAAGATTTGAAGAAATTCCGCTCAACGGCTTGTGAGGAGTTCAAAACACAAGTTTAGCGAGACGGACGGACGGAAGGACATCACCAATGCTATATAGGCCCACACTTATAAATAAGTGATGGGGTACGAATATCATGTTAGCTCCGGCCCTGTGATTATAAAACTTCGTTTCATACCCAACTCGGTACTTACTCAAACATCAAATGGCTCAAACCGTCAAACGTCTTGTGATTTACTGACATTTCATAATTAGATGTTGATAGAAGTTTAGATTATTTAACTGTTGTTTTTCAAGGAAGTCAATCAAATTTCATGCTAAAAGTGAGATGAGCAGAACAATAATTTTATAATCACTCCGCTAGAACTGTTTTGACCAGTACAGTTATTGATAACGTCACGTGTTGACGTCATCTACGAAGTCAAAATTTATGATAAGTCAATCTTTGTGTAGATACAAGTTACAGGCCAGGGTCAACTGGTACCGTATTTATAATAGACGAATGGAAAGTTTTGAACACAGTTCAACGTGTGTTGGCTTAGAGGTATGATGTGCGCTTCGGGATCGAGAGGTCCCCGGTTAAACCCCCTGTGGACCACTGGTTAATTTTTCTGAGCAAGAGCCACATGCTCAACTCCACCATGGTGTAAAATGGTACCTGTAAGGGCAGTGTCTATTCCTGGGCGCCGCAGATCGATGTTGGCTGCCGCACCCACAGGAGAGAAATAGTCTCCCCAGGGAGACACGAGTATAGGTTTCAATAGGTAGCCCAATGACCAAGGAAAGTTAAATTGTTAAAGGGTGCTTGAGCGGCCTAACAGCTGAAACGAGCCATAGAACATTGGTAACTTAACTTTTTTAATATCACGGGCCTACGAAGTTATATCACAAGCTACAATGTGCAGCTTTTACTTTCCCAATTTTTCATCCGTTCTGTAACATATGTTCAATGTAGATCGTATATGATTTGTAACTTTGTATTTATTGCTCAATTTATTCACATGCATGCTCTCCAATATTGGAGGAAATAAAGAATATAATATACACCTTCCGGAATCCTGTGAACTTCACTTCCTGTCAAAACAAGTCATCAAGCTACTATGCACGACACGTGTTTGTCTAAGAACGTGGGCTATCCAAATATTTACACACGGTAGATCTAATTGATTAACAATGTGTGGAAGTTACCCGAGGAAATATAGGATCCGTCATGGGTTGCCTTTGGAGATCAACATTTCTTAAATGGGTCTATAAAAACAAAAGTTATTTAGCGAGCCTTTGGAATGCTTAATACTTTGTTTTCGTGACGAATTTAAGAAATGTTGATCTCAAAGACAACGAATGACGGATTCTTTTTTATTACATTATCATAGTTCAAATCCAAAACAACGTCAGAAATAACGAAATCAATATAAGCCGGTGACGTTACATTTTCACGAATTTGTTTTCATACATGTTGGAGAACATTGTTCCGTCATTTGTTATCACATGGAATATCGCGTTATTTGTGTGATATTAACATAAACATCCTCATATAAAATCTCTGATTAGCCAAGTCCCCAGACTATCAGGTTTTTAGACGAAAATATACGATGTTTGAACGAGAACGGAAATACTTAATAAATAATTTTACTATTAATTGCTAGAAATAATTATGAAACAGAAATATGAAATTGTTCGTATCATGCAAAACTTGAATGACCTTGCAAACTGAAAGTAGAAAAAAATAATGGTCATATATTGAATATAGATCTATTGAAAGCATTCATTTGTCATTCTTGAATTAAGTAAGCGTTGTATTGTAAGAATGATATGAAACATTTAAGCAAGTGCCATTTGACATTTTTTGTGTTTTTGAACAAGCAAAATTTGCAAAAAGATTAAATTGTCGTCATGCTTTAATAAATTAACTTAATTGATTTGCAGCAAAAATGCAAGTCGTGTGCCAGAACTGGTTAATTGACTGTAATATACATTGTTTGTTTCACTTTAATGGTAAAATTTAATGCAGTAGATTGAAATAACATGCGTATAGTATCCAACAAATTTCAATTATAAGAATAAAATACTTCCGAAAAACAGGCGCAATCCTTTTATACTTCATGTCCATGTAACTATTTGTGTCCCATTCTTCGTCCCGCCCATGTTATTTCGGGCCCTGAATAATGTAGCCGTATTTTCTGATTTCAGAAATTTGTCTCACACAGGATTGCACACAGGCGGGTAAGTTATCGAGGAAATATTGCATTGTATAGTTTCTGGTCCTGTAAAGTTCACAAAACATCTTAAGTGAAAACTGAGAATTTCCTCAAAATTTTAAAATTTCCTTACGTGTCTCAGATCGATAAACAAGAAAAATATGATTATCAACCTTTTACATTGTTTTGAAACGATATATATGATAAGTTGTAAAGCGCTACAATAATAATAAAGAAACTATGAACTATTTTTCGTTTCTCGCAAAATATGCGCTGTTCAATATTGTAACTTTAGACAACATATTTAAGTTTTCAATTCAGATGCTATGTGAATACCACCATCGGTAACAGCTCAGTTGGTTAAAACACGCAACTATCTTGATAACTATTGTGCGTAAGCGACTAAGCTGGACCCCCATAAACCTTAAATATCTTAGAATGCACAGTATCAATTAGAACGAAAATGGGTATTTCTTCGTAAAACACCCTTACCAACTCTCTTTAAATAAAACTGATTTTTTTTGTCCACAGAAAAGTTCACTAACTTTTCAAAGACTCCTAATGAAAAAGTGTAAGTCTAAAACAGGGTAAACACGTCTGGGTGATAGAACCGGAACAGCAAAGGTCAACAAGTTGGCCCAGTATAACTGTACATTAAGTCACACACCAGTTTATGTTGAAACTATAGAATGAGGTCCATACATGAACGTTTATCTTAGTTTAAACAATATTTATTCAACAACTTTTTACAACATGTGGTTATCAATTACAAAGTATAAAGGATTGGGAAACAAGTTTGAAAAACTTATGTAAATCCCGCTCCTACTTTGAATAACTGAAGCAACTTTATAGAAATATTTGCAAGAAAGGCATTGTTTGTACAAATGATCATTACAATCAGAAGATGGGCCTCAACTATATACACATTGATGACCAGACAAATGCTGGTCAAAGTTGAACATAATACAAAAGCATTATTCTAACTTACTGATCGTAATAGCTTATTTTATCCCCTGTCTTTTTTTTATTAAAATACCAAAAATAATACATTAGAACAAATAGGGAAACATCTTACATTTAAACACAGAGTTGGTAAAGGTAATTTAGTGAGATTTGCCAAATTTCAATAAACTTGCATAATTACTTTTAAAGATATTTAAGATTTATGGAGTCCATCTTGGTCGCTTAAGACTTATACAACGAGAAAAGCACTGGAGAAAATGATATATTTATGTTGGCAATGGCTTGTACCATGTCGGAGAAAATAATCTTAATCCGCGCTTGACAGTACAAAGTTGAGTAGGCTAGTCGCCGAGGATGCTTTTTGGTCGGATGTAGCGAAACGCTTCATTATTATTTATTTTTGTCCTATAAAATATCAAAATCAAAGTATTGTATACACATATATACGACAAATTAAAACATACAGTCCGTGCATGGTGATATGCTCACCGCGTTTGAAGAACAATCTTTTTCTTATATGATTTCATGCATAAAGTGTCTCCTTTTATACGACGCATATTCCCCTCTTATGGAAAACATTGAATTGCGTGTTTTGTTTGACAAAAAATGTATCCTGATAATTTTTGTCATTCGCATGTCCAAGCGTTCCTGGGTGCACGAGTTCTCGAATTTTACTCGCTTCCATCCCAGGTTACCGAAACACCTCTTAATAATTAGTTTCCTTGTTTTTGCTCAAAGTCCGTAAATAACGTAATCATTTAGTTAGCTACACTGAGTGCCAAAAAGAAATGCACATTTTACATTTTCTCCTTAGGGTAACCAGTTTGCTTCTATCGTTCTTTGAGGGTAACTCAGTAAATTCCAGTTGATGGGTTCCTGTCATGTATAACAGGAAGAATAACGTAGAACTATTTTTTTTAACTTGAGGAATCTGTTCAGAAAAAATTATGACCCCTGAACGTGTCAACCCTTAATGCGTTATCAGCGCTATTGGCTTTAATTGGTCACAATATTGTTGAAAGAAAATCAAATATTTACTTCGTCAAAACTGAAACACAGCCGTCCCAAGTAACGGATTGTCCCGATCTAAAAATAGACGGTGTACCCAGCGGTAAAGTACTACGAGGCACCCGTATTATAACCCTGTTTTGAAATTGTAACATGTGCGTTTCTTTTTGTGCTCAGTGTATGTCTGGACGACTTACCTGTAATTGTGTACCCTAACTTGTTAATTACGTCGTATTATTGCAATTATCACTCTTATCTGCGTTAATTAGAATCATTTGTATTAATTATATAATTAATTGTTACTATTTCGTATCACTGAGCACGCTAGAAGTTCTATTACCGTAGTTACACAAATAAACGCACCACCAACAAAGCGCATAGCTAGTACCGTAGTTACACAAATAAACGCACCATCAACAAAGCGCATAGCTAGTACTGTAGTTACACAAATAAACGCGTATACCGTATTTCTGGGTCTAGTAGGATTACACGTTCTAAAAATGTATGTTTGTATTTAGGTCGATTGTGAGACAAGTTTTTCTTCAAATTATATTTACTCTCTATAAAGTAATACACTCGACATCCCATTTCTGATGCTATCCATTGCGACAAGGGTTTGCGAGGAGGGAAGCCAGATGTAAGGTTATGCTTCAAGTGTCTAACAAGGGAATCAACGTTACCCTTTATATTTACGGTATTTGGTATGACGCGGTCTGGGATCGAACCCGGGACCTCTTACACTCGAAGTGGACGCTCTTACACTAGGCAGTAATATCAGAAAGACGTTCAAAATAGTCAATTGAGTACTGCTTGTACAATATTTCAATTTGGATAGGACAACATTTCGTGGTTTTTGGTAAAAAAGACCATTTCGACGGGATGTGAATTCGTTGATTATGCTTTTCAGGTAATAAATACAAGTATAAAAAATATTGTTCGATTGAATTTGATTTCGTGGTTGAAGGTAACCCATGGAATCCACGAAATTTAATCCCCACGAAAATTAATGATTTTACAACTTATCATTTTATTTTCAGCTGCTCGGTTGATCGACAGTATGGACACGTCACAGAACCCGTGTGAAGATTTCTACGCTTACACGTGCGGCGGTTGGAAACAAAAGAACATGATACCAGATGATAAGTCCGGACAAACGGTGTTCGCGTTGCTCAATGATGAAGTCAATGTGATCATTAAGTGTGAGTTGTTTAAAAATTTAATTACCTTTAAAAACCAACAAATAAAAGGTCCCAGCGACAGAAAATCAGGACAAACAGTATTCGCTTTGTTCAATGATAAGGCCAATGTGATCATAAGGCATATAATAATTTAAGAAAGAAAATAACCATTTTGTGAATGTTCCTTTTTGCACCACGCTGTTACGATTTAAATATCATTGTAAGGTCATTAATATTCGAGGGGATTTACTTTCGTGGATGACCTTAATCACGAAATTAAATCCCCACTAATATTCATAATTGCTATAGCAATTCGTTATTCCGATTATATAGTATATGGCTTAGTGGAATTTCTTCCGAATAACGTCCCGCAAAATGATATTTTTCTGCAAAACCACGTAATTTTGTCCCATTAAAATTAAATGTTTTTTACAGTATTTTTACTTCCGTCCACAAATGTTCAGCTCTGTCATACACATATTGCCGGCTTAGTATAAGAAAGTCGTAAGTGCCACTTACGACCTTATAAGACTAATGCATAATTATTTGAAATCTACAACACAAGGCGCATCTTATGAGCCTATTGTTATGAAAATCAGAACTTGTCATGTTGACCAATCTGAAGTTGAAAAATATTGATTTTGTACTTACGACCATCTCATTCAAAACCACCGTCATGAAAAACTATGCAAACTTCTGAAAGAACGCAGGGTATCGGAACACTACTACTGTACGTGATGTGGTAACTCAAAATAAACATATTAACAAGCATGAAACTATTTCTTTTGGAAATGCATGACCGGTCAGCGACCGGGAATCAACAAACCCAGCACACTTTAAGCACTGAACCCAGGACATGGCTCATTAACTTGTGAAGACAATGCACAAAGTGTTAGGGTTCATTAAAGCCGCTGTCACTTGTAAATTAAGACCTACCCGGAAAATAACTCTTTTTAATTGTTATCAAATCAGATTTGTCTTCAAAGATGGCCGTCCTTCCCAAACCAGGGAAGCAATTCTTGCAACTATTGTAACAATCGGGACCCACGGACGTTACTGACTGAACAACTCGTCACGGAAAAACCCGAGTAGTTACGCTTGATAGTGTAAATGTGGAAACTTTGTGCATTATTTTATTATGGTCATTTCACATCAGAAATAGTGTTAGGTACATGTACCAAGAGCTAAAATGGTGCGATCTCATTCAAATTTATTAGTAAAGCGGCTTTAACAAAACTATTTGGTAATAAACAATACTGGGGTGGTATTCACAAAGAATCTTAAGTGAAAACTTAGAATTTTCTGAAGATTTGAAATTTTCCTTAAGTGTATCAGCTAAACAGGAAAATCACTATTAACAATTAATTTTTGGAAGCATATATGTACAAAGCTAAAGTTATCACTAAAATGCGGGTTATTATTTGTTTCTATGGAAATATGTTCACCTAAATATTATAACTTACGTTAAAATAGTTAAGTTTTCACTTAAGATGCTTTGTGAATACCACCACTGGTCGTCAAACTATCGGCACTATACAATATTTTATAGACTTATTGGAAGAAGATGACACAGAATATGACGGTGTAGAAGCTGTACAGAAAGCTAAAGATTTGTACGGTAGTTGTATAGACATAGGTAATTTAATAATTAATCGTGTAATTTTTAGTTCATTCACTTTCACCCACATGTAACTGAATCATTGATAAAGGCAATTTGAAAACGAAAAAAAACTGTTTTGGCAAAAACCTTTTTTTACGTTTTCAACGAAACACTTAAATCTGCTTCACCATTCAGAATTAGAACATGCTGCAATTTGCAACGAAAAAACCCAAACAACAACGTCAAATTAAAAACAAACTTGAGACACCAGTCTTAATGGTTTATGTGGGAAACATTAGTCCGAAGAGCTGCATCAACCAAACACACGGTTGGGCTATGGTGCAAACAGATCAATCCCTCAGCTATCTTATTTAATTTCGGGTTACTTCCCAGACCTTAAAAATGCTGTTACCTTAAAGGAAGACTGAGACTGCCCGTCCGTGTTACCTCTTTATAATAATAATAATAATAATAATAATAATAATTATTTTTATTATTATTATTAAACTTCGCGATTCAGTTCTCTCAGTATGTAGAGGATCTTGCACGATTGTTTTCTATCGCAAGCTAGCTATATACAATCATAATTATATTTGTTTTAGCTTTGATTGAGAAGAAGGGTACTGACGTAGCTATTCCGTTGTTAGAAGAGTTAGGCGGTTGGCCAATTCTTGGTAACAACCCAGGTGGACAGTGGAATGAGAGTGATTTCAACCTGCCTCGTTTGTTAACATCCCTCAGGAAGTACAACAATTTGCCATTAATCAATATGTATGTGTCATCTGATGTCAAAGATTCGGAAAATCGCGTTATTTATGTAAGTATTAGGGGCAATCTCATTACAATCAGATACCAACATTTGCTCCATTCCTTTATGCAGTTAGTTAGATCTGACAACACTACATAAGAGGTCATATGTTCAAATAACCGCTCTAGAGCATGATGTAGTATGGCTATTAACCTTGTATGTCTAGTAGACAATGTAGAAAGTCTAGTTTAGTTTAACTCTATATGAAAAAAGTTTAAACATCTCAATGGCTGTAAACCACAGCAGATATTCTCTGCACATTCATATTTGTGAAAGTAGCGATTTGATTGGATGATGTAAAGTTAGCAATTTCCACTTGAGATGAGCTGGTTGGTAAACAAGAGGTATTGTGTGTATCGGTGCTGTGTAGCGAGTTCGTAGAGAGCCAAGGTTGAAAGAGTTAGACCATTGTATGATAATTTCCGTTAAATTAATGTGAATGTCCAAATAATAACTTACATGCTCCTATTTAATGTAGCCAGCACGTGGTGTATTTTTACGTAAATTGCCATATTTCACAATTGTCCTGCACTGTAAAATGATGTGTTAGGCCTGACCTAATGGCGTCGCTGACTGTATATGAATACATCACAAAACTATGAGGAAATCAGATTGGGAAGGCAGCACTTAACTTAACCAGTCGATCACATTAAACAGTAACGACGCAACACAACTACACGAAGCAATGCCCACACACAACCCAAAGAAATTATAAGCCCCGCCACAATAATGCAATATGATCAAATTTCACAAAGACATAACAAAAAACGGTACAGGAATATTACCCGACACCAGTGTTATAAAGAAGAATTAGACAATGTTTATATTACAGCTTGACCAGCCCTCACTGAGTCTGTCTGGACGTGATTATTACCTTGATGACAGTTTAGAACGTGTACGAGAAGCTTATGTGACGTTTGCCACGTCTGTAGCAGTGATGTTCGGTGCGGACAAGATGGCGGCCGCGGAAGAGATACGCGCCATTTTGAAACTTGAAACAGAGATAGCAAATGTAACATAACATTGTTTTAAACACAGGCCTAGGAAATTATATCACAAACAACCAAGAGTTTTAACAAATCACTCATTTATTGGATAAAAGAATATATTGTACTATATGTATATTAAATGGATGAACAATTGGGGAAATAAAAACTGTAGTTTGTGATATAATATTTTAGGCCTGTGTTTAAATTAACCACCCTTTCCTGTCTAAACTTTCCAGCAAAATGGTCCGTAAAATCAAGCACGTATTGCAACCTTTAAGGAATACTGAAACAAAACGTTCTATATTCATAAGTGTAACCTTGAAGCAAATGTCAATGCATTTACCGCTTTGAGTGTGAGAGGTCTGGAGTAAGCGCCATTTCCTTGTCATGTCAAAAATTGTACCAGTATTTTCCTTTGCCTTGACACGGAGCATACGAAAATGTATTAAACAAAACGCTTTTGTCTTTTTCTTCTCAGTGTGGTGATGTATATCATGATAAATGATGTGTAGATAGTGACTAGGTTATTAATTAGGTGTTTTATTATTCATAATGAAAAGGAAAAAAGACAATTTATTTTGGGAGCGTATGTGTTTTGTTTTCTTTCAAATTCAATAGTCCCTTTTATTATTTATACTATACATGTACCCGTTAATTGGTGTTCAATGATTGTAATTAAAATTTAAAAACACAAGCATTTTTACCTGTTTGTAGATATCTATGGCGGCAGAAAATAGACGTGCTAACGAGGTTCTGTACAATAAGATGACCATCTCTGAATTAAGACAGAATTTCACCGAGCCAGCACCTTCGGACCAAATTCAGGTATGGCATAGACATCAACATTTAAATTGTGTTTCCATCTACTGTATAGCTTGGCTAATTTGACACGAGCCTGACCTTTCGATTAGTATAGTTTAACAGTCGATTATATTACCTACTATACAACACCGATTGTATGTTTTCATAATCGGCGAGTTTCACGAAGACGCTCGAGATGTAATACAAACACAAACTTGAAAAACCGATATCGCACGACTTGTTTGTGGAAATTGATATAGTCAAAGCAAGAACCATTAAACATATTCTTGCATGAAGGTCAGGGTCATGTAAAAAAAGGCAAGTTATACTATATCAATTCCCTGTTACATAAATCCTGTTATTTTAACGCTCTCACTTTTAAATGCAACCTTGATTAATTTAGTGCATATTAAGTCGGTAGCATTCGCCCTTGTTGGCGAACATATGTATTGGAAAAACACGTACAAAATATAAATTTAAGATAACAATCAAATAAATTAATGTTATTAAATATTACCAATGTTCTTTCGGAAGCACTCGAATTGTCTACCGAATCCTGCTAATATTTCAGTTTGATTGGTTGGATTATTTGAGCGGTGTAATGGATTTAGATGACGTCAACATTCCTATCAACCAATCAGAACACGTTGTTGTCAGAGACGTACCTTACTACCAGCGATTCTTTGCCGTGCTACAGAAATATGACAAAAGGTAAATAAACAAAGTCCCGAAATCACCCTTGAGATTATTAATTAACACTAAATCACTAAACTACACTAGAATCCCTCCACTTATTTGAGATGTGCACACCCAGACCTAGATGATAACTGTAAATTTTAAGCTTTAAAAGCCGAGGGATTGTCTCAAATTAATTTGGATATAATATAAGCAGACGAATTTAATCATGCGTATTGATGGTAAATCAATATATTGTACTAGAGGTAGTCATACATACCTTTGATTAAACCCCTAGTACATTTAACCGTTTACTGAAATAGAACCTAACATCTGTCTCGGTGTGCACGTCTCTATTGGCATTTTGTCTATAATTTGCAAAAGGCCAATGCAAATGTGACACATCGGACTGGAAATGTGGTTGAAACTCGGCTGAAATCAAAGCGGTTTTGCGACAATCGGATATTTTAAGTTTTCTTCGGTAGTGAACTACTAGTACTGCAAGGCGATAAAGTCCAAAGACATCCACCTGAATGGCCACTTTAATCTATTTTTAGAATCAATGTCATGCTTAATTTTCAGATTCCGTTACTAAAACTGTATGTGCTACGAAACCTTATTAAAAAACATTAAAACTGAATAACATAAACAACTGATTACTCGAACATATACCATGGAATGTAACCACAAATATGGTGTGATGCAAAAATTCCACAACAATTTTATAATTGCTACAAAGCTGTCTAAAATTAGTGGCTGCTCGTAGAGGATAAAAAACGGGTAAATATAATTTTGGGTGTTTTTTATATTTCTGAACACATTACTTCCAATGAAAGTTGTTGACGAACTATATCTAAAAAGTATAAATGAAAGTTTGATATATTCGATTAACCGAGGAGCGCACACCTATCTACTGTATTGCAGTATACTTATGTTTGACTCAGCTAAATCGTATATCAAATAAAATGTACTCAATGGATAAAGAGGATCTATCACGAGTTGCCAATTGATATAAATTTATATTAAACTAGTTTTGGAAATTTTATTAAGACGATTTTTAATATAAATACGTACAACGTACATCAATTGACAACGTGGTATAGATTCTTTATATCACATGACGCCAAAACACAAAATATGCATCGTTTTATTGAAAAAAAAAACACACCAATGTATTATAACTTTATACTACACATTTGTGATATAAGATTCAAACATGTTACGTATAAGAGTATACGTACTCGCTATGCTAACCCGGATACAAGGAAAGACATGTGATATATATTATACTGTTTCAGGGTAATTGCTAACTATGTCGTGTGGTACATTATGAAACATCGCACTAACAACCTGGGAGCTCAATTCTTGGATCTAGTTAACGATTTCAGAAAGGTAAGTCTCATTACTTAAATTAAGTTAAACAAGTTACCAATTTGCTATGGCCCTTTTCAGCTGTTCAGTCCCTGAAGCACCCTATGTCAATTTAACTTCCCTTGGTCATTGGGCTACCTAATACACGATGTCAGACACTGGTTACAATGCTAGTTTTGGACGCGTTTAGATTTAGATTGTCTTACTGGTTTATTATTATATATGTACAGTAGAGACAATATTTCAAAATCGTACACTTATTCTTTATACTAACCAGAATAAAATGAAACATATACATAATTAATTTAGTGAAGTAGAGAAAATAGTTCAAAATACTTACCAGGATATGATGAAAGACATATAAAATGAATTTATCACGTCTGATTTCATTAACAAAATAAATTCTGATAAAACCGGACATCGTTCGGATTACATGGATTGGTCGGATTTCAAAGTTTTTTAGCTGTGTTTTCGCATTACTTCCATAAACCCGAGACTCTGTATAATTTATAAAGTCGTAATTTTGAAAAGTTAACTGATTTATAAACTCTCTTTAAGATATACGGTACGGCACATTCTGTTAACAGGTAGCACTAGGTACACTGACTACACAACTTAGTTGGATCAGGTTTATGAAATATGTGGTACAATATGACAATTTGATTAAAAGCACATCCTCAAACCCGCTACGCTAGGATCTGACAACGACCTATAGAAGGTCAGCTCAGGCTACCTTTCCCGTTGGCCAATCGGCTCCTGGCTTTCAGAATTCTGAAAGCGATTTGATTCCAGTTTTGAACACGTGAGTTATCACGAACACGTACATCGTACGAAGCGCCCATGTAAGTTATAATCAACATTGCGTTTATATCGTATAATCTGTACTACAAATTCTACAATGGCCGAATAAATCATGGTTACTCCAAAAGGCAAACTTAAGTTGTGGACAAAAAAATTATTTGTTACTTACCTTTTGTGACTACGACCGAAGTACCAATGTACTCAGGTACTTTAGCCAGATTGTACAATATGACACATTCTGTTTATAGGTAGCACTAGGAACACAAACAGCACGACCTAGATGGATCACGTGTGTGAAATATGTTGTACAGGAGATGGGTATGGTGGTAGGACACATGTTTATACAAGAAACATTCGATGAATCGGCTAGATCGGTGGTATGTACTCGTATAGCATGTTTAGAGTCACAAATTCACAATGGGAAATATAAATGTTCAGTTATCTTTCAAAATATTTAGTATTTCTGTCATAATATTAATGATACAACTTGTGATTTTTCTACACAGATGTGGATATTCCCTTCATGGAATAAGAAAAATGTTAGCAAATTCTAGAACTATATCAATCGTTACTACTCGGGCATTTCCGTACGAGGTATATTTACCGGAAACAAACGGAAATGACCGAACTTTACGATTGTTTGTACATATTGATGTATTACAGGCCCTTGAGATGATCGGTAATATTCGGGAAGCATTCAGTGAATTATTGGAGGAAGTCGATTGGATGGATGGCGACACAAAGCGTGCTGCACGTGAAAAGGTAAGACGTCATGACGTCATCTTCTGCTGATAATCTATGCAAGCATTAAATACATTTGCGTTCGAAATTATTATATTGTTTGAAATACCAAATGTAAAACTGTGCCGTCTTAGAATTTTTAAAATTATTATATAAATAATTACATTTAAAGCATTAATTAAAGGGACTTAACTCCAGTTGGTAAATTGCAAACACTATCAAAAAGTTCTCTTAAAATTGCATGTTTTGGCTTGACTGACCTAATACATTTATATATGTTTCTGGACGAATTCATCTAGACGAAAAATAAAAGCATCACGTCGGTTTATTACCTTTTAATGCCTTCATTCTATAATAGCGTAACTAAAGAAGTAAATATACATTTAACGTTGTTTCAGTGTAGTTTTGTATAAATACCAAGAAAGGCCGTGACCTAATTAACGGATGTAAAACATGTTCGGCAGTTTTCATCAATAGCGCCTTTGAGCGTAATGTAAGTTGAAAGAATACTTAGTGTATTCGTAACACATAGTTTAACTTTGTGATTGAAACGTCTACAAAAGTGTTTTTACCATAGAAATAAAGTTAAGTCCCTTTAAAGTAATGAAATACAAAAAAAGCCATTTATAACATATTCCTTGCACCATTAATCGACATTGTTCTGGGGGAGGGGTGTCAGTCTTGGATGCAATTTTACTGCATTTCGGAATTCCCATCAATGTCAATGTCAAAATAACCGTCCAAAAGCCTAACTACACCGGGGGTCGTGTCACAATTTCTTACACAAAGTCTAAATGCATTATGGCCCGAGTCAAAATAATGTTACAAAAAGCCTAAATACATACGGGCATCTTACAGCATTTTGAAATTCCCATTTGACAATCGATTATCAGAGTTAGGAGTTGACTGCGGTATGCTTCAATGTTTGTCATATACAGGGTGGACATACCACGTGGTGTGTGACGTAATTTTTTGCATTTTCAGTCGAATTATTTATATCCGAAAATATCCCCTAAAATGATCTATATAATTCTTAATTATATTGACAGGTTGTTTCTAATACATTGTTATACATGTCGGCAGTACGCATTGTGCATTATTATGCTCAAAAGAGCTATGCTTGAAAAAAAAACCCGAATATTTTCTTGTCGTCCTTTCTTTTCAGAGTTTGTCCATTTCATTCCATTGAGTCAGTTTCGTGAAAAAAGTGTTGGTTTTGAAGCAAAATCATTCAGTGACATGCATAGTGTCATTTCTGGGCTTGAGCGTGGGGGTAGTCTCGTGAAAATTGGTCAACGAATAAAATACTTACGGTTGATTTTCATGTTTTGTTGACAGTTTTCTTTTTGTCGTCTTTGCAAAAAATTACGTCACACATCACGTGGTATGTCCATCCACATATATAGTCTTGTTTCTATTTATAGATGGAGGCTATGAGGTCATGGATAGGATATCCCAGTGACATCACAGAACAAGATACTATCAACAAACTCTACGAAAACGTAAATAAATACAATATTATATGTATGTATGTGACTGTATAAAACAGTATTTGTTTTTAATTTTTTTAATATTTAAGTTTGAATGTGTTTTGTATAATTATTATACCATACTCATATAGCCATTTTTCATATATACACACGTTCAAAGGTGCTTTATATATATGTATAAAGTGCTAGACTAAGTATGAAGTATAATAATGATGGCTTACAATCAATGGCAGAATATGTTTTAAAATTGACCAATGGGTGACAGACAGTGTGCAATTATTGACTAATGAGCGCTCACAATGTCAACAAGTGTGTTTTTGTATAATTGAAGCTTTTACCTCTTAACGCTTCTCATGATGTGTTATATGTTTCAGGTCACTATATACAGACAGGACTATTTCAGGACGGTCCTAAGCAATTTAAAACACAGATCAGCAAATGGACTCAAAGTTTTGAGGGACAAGTACGAAAAGAATGTGTAAGATCAACTTTTAACTTTTCTATTACTTGAATTACGTCCACGTTTACAAACACAAACAAACAGTTTGTCTCCACAAATCAGTGAACTATAGAACTCGTATTTTGGTATGTTATTTCCCTTCTGGAAGCAAACAAGTACAAAAAAACATAGATATCTTCCATGGAATAGTATAAAACATTGAGTGATCCCCTATACGCCATTATCCGCTATGGCCTAATCAACTGTATCAGTACAGGTCAAAGCATCATAACAACGATCATATCGACGTGCTTTTCAAACCCATTACCGTTACGACATTTCTAAAGAGTGACAACAAAGTCAATGGTAGGACTGGAAACTGGACACAACCATACATGTACTATTTAGACCACCATACAAACACCTAAACACCTTATATGTTCTGATTTCAGCTGGACGACTCCACCATCTACAGTGAATGCTTACTATAACCCCATACTGAATAACATAAGTAAGTACACCTTCATTTTTCCGCATTTCATCAGTTATTGAAAAAGTGTCCTCTATCAGAAGCGGGGCATATACCTTTATAGAGGATAACGATTTAGATTATTTTGACACAGACCCTGGTGCATTTAGGCTTTTTGTAAGATTATTTTGACACAGACCCTGGTGTATTTAGGCTTTGTGTAAGATTATTTTGACACAGACTTTGGTGTATTTAAGCTTTGTGTAAGATTATTTTGACACAGACTTTGGTGTATTTAGGCTTTGTGTTAGATTATTTTGACACAGACCCTGTTGTATTTATGCTTTGTGTTAGATTGTTTTGACACAGACCCTGGTGTGTTTAGGCTTTGTGTGAAATTATTTTGACACAGACCCTGGTGTATTTAGGCATTGTGTAAGATTATTTTTACACAGACCCTGGTGCATTTAGGCTTTGTGTAAGATTATTTTGACACAGACCCTGGTGCATTTAGGCTTTGTGTAAGATTATTTTGACACAGACCCTGGTGCATTTAGGCTTTGTGTAAGATTATTTTGACACAGACCCTGGTGCATTTAGGCTTTGTGTAAGATTATTTTGACACAGGCCCTGGTGTATTTACTATTTAGGCTAAATGTGTAAGCTACATGTAAATATATATTGAGCCTGAGGTTGAAAAATAACTACATGTACTTATATAAATGTTCTTATTCAATTTCTGTTCACTTGTACACACAGATTACAGTATCAATGAAAAAGAAATAAAAACAACGAAATTGGACAAAAAAAACTTTTTCAATGATATCTTAACATGTGCTTGTACATGTACATCTTGATAATTAAAATACATTTTATATTTCACAGTGTTCCCTGCCGGTATATTGCAGCCTCCGTTTTACAGCAAGGAACAACCAAAGTAAGATAAAAAATAATAGTTTTAATAATATAATAATTACAAACATACTGTATGCAAAATGTGAAAAAGAGTACCGAAATCAGTCAACACTGACGCACAATCTGTTAGAGTGGGTCAGTTCACATTGGTCAATATGAATACACCTTCTGCATAGTGACTATCCATTTGATAGAAAGACGAAATAAAGTGATAAAATCGATTGAAATTTTGCATGGCAAATCATTTCGTAAAAATGTGTTTTTTGAACAGTGAAATAGAGCAGTAAAATGTTGAGCGGACGGAAAATTCGCTATTTCTAGCGCATTGGACGCGACAACTCTAAGACACTATGAGGAATGCATACACTTTATGATAATAGTTAGCTCCCGTTTGTCTATAAGAATGCATTCTGGTATATTGTATAGTGAGCTACCATTGGTCAATATGAACACACCTTCTTGAATAGTAAGCTGCCATTGGTCAATATGAACACGCCTTCTTGTAAATTGAGCTCCCTTGGTTAATATGAACACATTTTCCTGTACAGTGAGCTCCAATTTGTCAATATGAACATACCTCCTTGCATAATAAGTTCTGAGTTGCTATATTGCTATAATGTTTTAGATCGATGAACTATGGAGCGATAGGTATGATTATCGGACATGAAATCACTCATGGTTTTGACGACAGAGGTAAGCCTTGTACATGTAACATATTTCCTGAGTTTGTTCAGATTAGGTCGTGTGTTTGTGGATTTAAAGAATTACCCAAAAGAGAGATGCCATCACAGCAGATAAATGAAATGATGTTAAAGTGTGGCATAACAAGAGATGTTTGTAAAACACATTTGCCTAAAGACAGCCCAATAGCTTGAAACGGTAAAGGTAACAGTGACCTTGACCTACTGACCTCAAAATTTATAGGGGGCCATCTACTGTTGCTGTCCAATCTCCATGTAAAGTACATCTATGAAGAGAATAAGGCAATGCGTTCTTAAGATATTGAACAGAAACGATTTGGTCTACCGACCGACACCATTTGGACATGTGAAAAGTAAAATACCCCCTTATTATCAAAGACGGGGAACAGATCTCGCTTAAAACATATTCAGAATAATTTGCATCTAAGCAGGTAGACACTATGTATACAAGTATAACACATACGTCGAAATACGAAACTGGGTCAAGAGACTAAAAAAGAAGGTGTTTCATTTGAAGGGGGCTGAAATAGCAGTGCACAAAAGGCACAAACATTTTAAAACATTTAAACAAATCACTTCACATGGATGATTCCACCAAAACCAATAGACGTGGAAATAAATTCGGTTACCCTTGTGGGCCCGACAAAATCACTTAAGCGGGAGCCATATCACTCATCAGAAACTGTGAGTAGTAACGGGTTAGGGTCGTTAGGCATTTTAATCCTTTCGAAACCTTCTGACCATACCTTGCATTACTGTTTCAGGTCGACAGTATGACAAGGATGGGAATCTAGCTGAATGGTGGGACCCACAGATTATTGAGAACTTCAAGGAGAAGGCACAATGTATAGTTGATCAATATGGTAAATATTTAGTCCCGGAAGCCAACCTTACAGTGAGTAACATTTTGTTTCATCTCTCCGCGTAAATTCTTCATATTTCTTTAGCAAGGAATTGATAGTAGAAGTTTCTAAACCAGTATTTGAATTGTAAAAGTTAAACTATAATTATAGTACTTATATAGTAGAAATTTCACTGAAATAATGTTTGAATTGTTGAAGTTTAAATGAAATAATGTATGAATTGTAGAAGTTTAACTGAAATAAAATTTAAACTGTAGAAGTTTAACGGAAGCAGTATTTGAATTGTAGAAGTTTAACGGAAACAGTATTTGAATTGTAGAAGTTTAACTGAAATAAAATTTAAATTGTAGAAGTTTAACGGAAACAGTATTTGAATCGTAGAAGTTTAACTGAAATAGTATTTGAATTGTAGAAGTTTAACGGAAACAGTATTTGAATTGTAGAAGTTTAACGGAAACAGTATTTGAATCGTAGAAGTTTAACTGAAATAGTATTTGAATTGTAGAAGTTTAACGGAAACAGTATTTGAATTGTAGAAGTTTAACTGAAATAGTATTTAAATTGTAGAAGTTTAACGGAAACAGTATTTAAATTGTAGAAGTTTAACTGAAATAGTATTTGAATTGTAGAAGTTTAACGGAAACAGTATTTGAATCGTAGAAGTTTAACTGAAATAGTATTTGAATTGTAGAAGTTTAACGGAAACAGTATTTGAATTGTAGAAGTTTAACGGAAATAGTATTTGAATTGTAGAAGTTTAACGGAAGCAGTATTTGAATTGTAGAAGTTTAACGGAAACAGTATTTGAATTGTAGAAGTTTAACTGAAATAAAATTTAAATTGTAGAAGTTTAACGGAAACAGTATTTGAATTGTAGAAGTTTAACTGAAATAGTATTTGAATTGTAGAAGTTTAACGGAAACAGTATTTGAATCGTAGAAGTTTAACTGAAATAGTATTTGAATTGTAGAAGTTTAACGGAAACAGTATTTGAATTGTAGAAGTTTAACTGAAATAGTATTTAAATTGTAGAAGTTTAACGGAAACAGTATTTGAATTGTAGAAGTTTAACGGAAACAGTATTTGAATTGTAGAAGTTTAACGGAAACAGTATTTGAATTGTAGAAGTTTAACGGAAATAAAATTTAAATTGTAGAAGTTTAACGGAAACAGTATTTGAATTGTAGAAGTTTAACTGAAATAGTATTTGAATTGTAGAAGTTTAACTGAAATAGTATTTGAATTGAAGAAGTTTAACGGAAACAGTATTTGAATCGTAGAAGTTTAACGGAAACAGTATTTGAATTGTAGAAGTTTAACTGAAATAGTATTTGAATTGTAGAAGTTTAACGGAAACAGTATTTGAATCGTAGAAGTTTAACTGAAATAGTATTTGAATTGTAGAATTTTAACGGAAACAGTATTTGAATTGTAGAAGTTTAACTGAAATAGTATTTGAATTGTAGAAGTTTAACGGAAACAGTATTTGAATCGTAGAAGTTTAACGGAAACAGTATTTGAATTGTAGAAGTTTAACTGAAATAGTATTTGAATTGTAGAAGTTTAACGGAAACAGTATTTGAATCGTAGAAGTTTAACGGAAACAGTATTTGAATTGTAGAAGTTTAACTGAAATAGTATTTGAATTGTAGAAGTTTAACGGAAACAGTATTTGAATTGTAGAAGTTTAACGGAAACAGTATTTAAATTGCAAACCTATTACCAATAATTTAATTTGTGTTAATTGGCGAATATTTAATACAAATGTATTTAAATTTGTTTCTAGAAGAAGCATGACAGTTTGTGATTTTATAGAACTTTTAAGTATTCGTCATTTTGAACAGGGGTGGTACATGTATTCACATAGCATCTTAGTGAAAATCTTAAATATTTTGACTTGAGTTGAAAATTGTGTTACACATATTTTCAATTTTATGAAAATTAACCTATGTTTTCTAATGTGATAATTGTAGCTATTCACACAGTGATTTAAACTAATGAATAAACATCAATAATTTGATTTTTATGTTAAGCTACTCTACATACTGTAGTGAATAAATTTTCAGGTTTATAAGCAAATCGCCACTAAGATGCCATGTGAAAACCACCAAAGTCACTGTCATGCTGAGTTAGCAATTGGTGGATTGATAAACGGTTGTTTTGTGTTTTTCATTGTGTACTGTTTCTGTTGAAGTTTGTATTCCCTATATGGTTTCTTCTTGCATTTGTGAACAAAGCAAATGCAGTTAAACTTCCTTATGGCGAGCATCGGTGTCACGAGAACCCGACCTATCTCGAACAAGTTGTAAACAATTGTGTTGGCATCACCAATACATTTTCACTTTGGCTATTACGAGTACCCGGTTTATCTCGAGCGTTGTACCTGTCATGATCACTCCTCGAGATAACGAAGTTTTACTGTATTTAAACACTCGTGTAACTATCTGTTTCACAGGTCAATGGTATAAACACACAGGGTGAAAATATTGCTGACAATGGAGGACTAAAACAGAGCTACCGAGTGAGTATAAATATCACGGTTTGTAAATGTCAGCCCATTTAGCTCAGTCGGTACTTCTGATCTCGAGTTGTAGGTTGGGTTCCAAGGCTGACCAACTAAATTTACTAATAATCTTTCATTCTATGTACAATGTAGGTGTGCTTTATACTGTACACATGCCATGTAAATGAACCAGTGGAGTCTATGGAACGAATACACTGTCTGAATCTGCAATACCCACCAACACCTAAAATGACTAAACTTTTCTTTTCTGCGGACTTCGTTAATATGTAATATCCGGTGACGAGGATAAATAAAATAAGACAAACATTTATATTTACTAGTTCATGCATACTATACAATATAATGTATTTTCAAAACTAATATAATTTAATTACATGAGTTTAAACATTTTTACCTACAACCCTAACATGACACACTGCTGTGATAATTGGGCGTATTGTGTAAAAGGATCACCTTCAGAAGTACAAAAAAGTATTGCTACCGTATAATCGAGTACATAGGTCGACCTCCGTTATAAGTCGATTGTCCCAAAACCAGGTACATGACGTGCACCCATGCCGTTTTAAAGCTACATCGCTGGCTTAGAACAAGAAGGTCGTAACTACCAAATTGATATTGAGAAAACAAGAGAAAACTGTCTGTAATTTACTCTTTACCTATGAAAAAACACGTTTTTAAAACTTCATTTTGGTCAACATAACAATTTCAGATTGTCATGAAAATAGGCTCATAAGAAGCGCCTTGTGAAGCAGATTTCAAATATGCATGAGTCTTATAAGGTCGTAAAAGGTAGTTACGACCTTCTGGTTCTAAGCCATTGATATAGAATATACATTGCAGGCTTACAGAAGTTGGGTGGAGAAACGAGGTAGTGAGGAGCCAACATTACCCGGTCTCAATTTTACAAACAATCAACTTTTCTTCTTAAGTTTTGCACAGGTGAGCTGCTTTATTGTGTTTGAACCTTTGTGTGTTGTCTTGCTAACAATGTGACCGTCAATAGTGAAAACAGTCAGTTGAGTTTTAGTTCACCTGTCATATATCACATATTGACAGGGTGGGGTTTTTGTGATCACTCTTCGTCCGTCGTCCGTCCGTCAACGATTTCGTCAAACGACTTCTTCTCCTAAACCACTTGGCCAAAGTTCCTTAAACTTTGCAGGAATGTCCATTGGGTGAACCTCTACCACAGTTTGTCAAATGGTGGTCACACGTTTTATATAGACTTATATTATTATATATAGGGAATTTGTATTTAACTACAATTCTTAGAGCTTTGATATTTGGTTTGTAGCTACTTGTTAAAAGGTGTAAAGAATTTCTTTGGTCACCATATGCGCATTTAGATAGGTGAGCTTTGGCATTTATGTTTACTCTATGTAACACTTTATGGACGCAGTAATATACACAAAGTTATGTTATATGACTTTAAACGAGATATGTTAGTAAAAAATATGCACACATGACAGCCTTTTTGTCGAAAATTGTTACGGGCAAATTGACTTTGACCTTTGACCTACTAACCTCAAATCAATAAGCTATTTTACTCTTGTTTGCCAGTCTCCATGTATTTTTAAAGATCCTAGGTCAAAGCGTTCTTGTGTTATAATTGAACGGAAACCATTTGGTCTACTGACAGACTTGTGCGAAGCAAACTACCAACTCATCAAAGATGTGGGTCATGATTCGTAGAGGAAGTAAAGAATACATTGTATTTAATTGTATGTTTCTTCTATGAAGAAATTTGATGTGTAAACCCGTTACCAAAACCAAATAATATTTTGTACTTTCAGCTTTGGTGTAAAAATATGAGGAAGGAAGCAATGGTATACTCAATAAATAATGGTAAACATAGTCCGGGACAGTTCAGGTAATATTTTTCTTTGAACCATCACTGACATTTAATAAGAAGTTATGTCATACAATACAAAATTTGACGTTCCAAAAATGTTCGTCTACATTATAGTTTTCTTATTTGAAGACGACAATGTTCATTTTCAGTAATCATGAGTGGAATAAAATATTATATTTCGCCAAAAAACACGGTATTAAGATGCCGTAATAACGTTACGCATCTAAAATGAAGCCCGGTGTCGTTACGTTCCCTTTTCTTCGCGGATCTGAAACCAGATTCCGAAACTGAAATTATCAAAATGTTACTTTTCACTTTTATTTCCTCTGATAAAAATATAACTGCCTGGGGCCTTATTCACCAAAGTTGTAAGACTAAAACTCAGACAAAATCCATAATCACTACCATTTCTTTGCAAAACATTTGACAATGTAAAGTCTAAGTCCGTGTTTCATACTTACAACGTTGTTGAAATGGGCCCCTGTAATATCGCTGGCTTAGAATGAGAAGGCCGTAAGTACAAAAGTGATATTTTGAGAAAACAAGAGAAAAAAACTGTCCGAAATTTACTCTTTACTTATGGAAAAAACATTGTTTTACAACTTCATTTTGGTCAACATGACAAGTTACGAATTTTATGAAAACAGACTCATAAAAAACGCCTTATGATGCAGATTCCAAACATATATTAGTCTTATAAGGTCGTAAGTAGTAGTTACGACCTTCTTATTCTAAGCCAACGATTTATTAATATAATACATGTATAATAATCATGGTTATTTTTTATATTTTCAGAGTGATTGGTACTCTACAAAATTCCAAAGAGTTTGCTCAAGCGTTTGGGTGTAGTCATCAACATTATATGAACCCACCTGACAAATGTTATGTTTGGTGATCAATGTTAAACACTTGACATTACGCCAGAACAGATTACCATTTCTGCGTTTCTGCGTTCACGGTAGAATCACGTTATGTAACGTTCATAACGTTAAACAGTACGAAAACTTTACGAACGTTACATAATGTGATTCTACCGTGAAAGCAGGGCTGATCGTCGAAGGTTGCTTGGCGAAGGCTTTCAAATTAATCCAATAGACCAGGTGATATTATAATTGACCGTTTAAATTGATTTAAAGGGTATTGATTGGCAACTGACGCATAGATCGCTCCACCTGATTGATCGCCGAAGGTAGCTTGGCGAAGGCTTTCAAATTTATACATAAGACCATGACTTTGTGATTATAATTTACCGTTAAAATTTATTTAAAGGGTTTTATGATTGGCCGTGTGCGTAATGTCAATTACAGTCAATCTTGTTTTTAAGCAATAATCTTTAAATGCAGGATTAACTGTACCCAGATATGGTGCAATTTCATCCCATTGTGCAATACTCCATTATCAACTGTACATAAAGTGTTAGTAGTCGTTTCATGTATCATATTATTTCGTAAGCCACCTAGCATTGTTTGACTCTGTGATAAACTCCCGGCGGAAATAAATGAGCTCCAGGGGGCATCTGGAACAGTGATGTCACAATAAAATTATGCTTATAATGCCTTCCCAGAAGATTTCCCTGGACCACGGTGGCACTTCTCCTAAGGTCTCTCGACGCTATTTATTAAAACGGGAGCAAAACTTCTCAGAGGCTTTAATTGTACGAAAACTCAGCAGGAAAACAGTTTGGTGTTCATGTGTAAGGCGGGCATTATTAGTGTTTTTATCACACTTTACATTGTATATAAAGTGATTGTACATAATATAGTTTTACCTATTTATAACTGACCTTGTTTGATTCTAGAGAAATTGTATATTTTGTATGTGCCTTGTTTTGTTATGTATGAATATAGAGTTGGCATTAAATATGTGTGACGCTGGTCACATTATTCATCGTTGTTTGTTGTGATTTTAATTAACAGTTACGCCTGTAGAACGTATCATAAAAAATGTATTAACTATACAGTGAAGTGCCGCTAATAAGACCAGTCAAAAGGGTGGTATTAAAAGCGAATCGGTCTTATTAGCGTACCTTTTTTGTTCTTAATTTTACTTAAGGTACCTTAAACTGGAAAAAAATCTGAATGATTTCAAAATAATCAAAGTGGTCTTATTAGTAAATGTAGTATCATCCCCATTGCAAGGTTCAGTCAAATTATACTTATAAGACACTCATCACATTAACTCCCCGAATCCATTCTCGTATTGCCGAGTGCCTGGCAGAGATGTGCCTACGGTATCAAACCACTTATTTAACTAGCTGGAGGCGCATCAACCAATTGTTTCGGCTCAAACCCGGCTTCCGCCGACATTCAAACCTTCAACCTTCCACTTCCAAGGCGGACGCACTAACCACTGGGCCACGGTCGAAGTTGACTTGTGGTGGTACTGAACAGATGTGCTAAGTTTTATTGCACATTCTCACTATAAAACTACATGTGTTGTGATTCTTCTTACTTTAGGATTATTTCTTCCTCTTTATCTCATGATCTTTGAAACAAAAAGAGTCCGTTTTCAGTTTTGACTTCCCAAAATCCGATGCTTATACCGGGAATAGGTCATGTGCTCATTAATGTGTATCCTCCATTTCGCTGGCTTAGAATGAGAAGGTCGTAACTACTACTTACGACCTTATAAGACTGATACATATTTGAAATCTGCTTAACAATTAAGGCGCTTCTTATGAGCCTATTTTTATGAAATTCGGAAATTGTCATGTTGACCAAAATGGAGTTTTAAAAACTTGTTTGTCCATAGGTAAAGAGTAAATTACTGACCGACTTCTCTTGTTTTCTCAATATATCGATTTTGTAGTTACGACCTTCTCATTCTAAGCCATCGATTTAGCTGTTAGAACAATCACTGGCCAGTATTGAACATGACATGGCATGGGCAACTACTAACTTTCCTTATGGCTAACTGTTAGATCATATATGTTTGCAAGTTTAAAATTCCCAAATTTGTTGTTAGTAAGAAGACGAATTTGTGTTGTGAAATTTTTTGTTGTTTTAGTGTAGTTTGCAATAACAGTTGTGACTCCTTTTTTACCAAGTCATTAGTTAGTGAATGTAAAACTCTTACTAAAATCAAAGACCTAAATTACACAGATTGGAAACATGTTCGAACGCTCACGATATCTCGTGGCAGGTCTCTGAAATCTCGCGAAATCTCGTCAGTTTTTAATACCTCATATCTCCAGTACTTATATACTGACGAAAAAAGTAAGTAAACTATGCAATAGATTTATTACTCAGCTTTAAAATGATACCTCATTTATTTAAATCAGTCAAGGAATAAAACAATAGACTCCGAAGAGCCAGACCTACTCTCATGTTCATCAAATTAATATAAATTCCAAGTTTATCAGAAAATACCTGATTTGCCTTGTTCAAATCCTAATTTTCTGTATTTTATAAAAGGTAGGCAAAATTAGTTACTTCATGTAGTAGAAGAAAATTAGCTCTTCAACATGATACATTGTCCATTAAAATTGGATGACTAAATAAAGTTTTATGTACCATAACTGAATCTGCTGTCTGTTATTTTGCGTTTTCTCTAAATTTTCAGTGGAGTGTCTAATCTGTGTAATTTAGGTCTTTGCTAAAATGTCTCAGATACAGTACATACACATCATGCTGATATACATGCCTGATACAAATGGAGGAGAGGAGAGTTGAACAGACTTATGGACAGAATTTCTTATTTCTTCACAACTAAAAAGTAACCTGTGATGTACATTTTTGTACACAATGTATAGTAAACAAATATGTAGTTGGCTTAGAATGAGGAGGTCGTAAGTACAAAATCGATATTTTCAGTCAACGAGAAAAAACTGTCTGAAAACTACTCTTTACCAGGAGCAGTCTAAAGTTAGAATTATAATATTGCTCCTGTCTTCATTTAATATGGAAAAAAACACGTTTTCAACTTCGGTTTGTTAAACATGACAAGTTCCGATTTTCATGCAAATAGGCTCATAAGATGTGCCTAGCGATGCAGATTTCAAATATGTATGATTCTTAAAAGGTTGTAAGTAGTACTAAATAAAAGACCTTTTAATTCCAAGGCAGCGGAGATGTCGATTACCTGATACGGACCACATCATTCATTGCAGATACTGGTGTGATCGTGAAGAGCGAACGCCAGTAAGTATATAAGTAAGTATTCTAAGCCAGCGAAATATTACAAAAATCTTAACTACGCATTGTTGTATAATACTTTATTGATCTTTTATTATCATACTCATTATCATAGTCAACAAATTTAAGACATGGCACATGTTCCAGCATAGTGAGCTTTTATTGGTCAATACTGACACACACTTAACAAATACATATTTATGTAAAATCATTTAATTTCAATGGGACAATAGTTTGAGGTTTTGATAAAAAAGAAAATTTCAATGGGACCGTAATTGGTGGATTTTGCATTTAAGGTAATAAATACAATGGCAAAAAAATAGTGTTCGATGGGATTTGATTTTGTGGTTATAGCTGAGACACGAAATCCTTGAAATTGAATCCCTCAGGAAAATTAATGCTTTTACAGTATATCTACAGACTGACCAACCAAAAGTCAATTATAGAGTCTACAAATAAATCAGGTCTAGGATATACTTATTGCTACACAGTTTCAATCTTTCATAGAATTGTCAAAAGCAACATAATCACATACAGTAAAAGTACATGTACACAACAAACATCAGATAGGGCACAGAAAGCCCTGGGGCCTTTTTCACCAATGTCGTAAGTCTAAAATATAGACTTAGACTTGACATTGTCAAATGTTCTATTCGCTCGGATTTTGTTATAAATGTACCGATTTTGGTATAAATTGGTATACATGTTCAGTGGATAACAGTAAATAGTCCGATAAAATTTGATTTGTTTAAATCTAATTACAAAGAAATGGCAGAGATTATGAATAATGGAAATTTTAAGTCTAAGTCTGAATTTTAGACTTACAACGTTGGTGAATAAGGCCCCTGGATCGCTCATATGTTTCATATTTCAATTATCAAAATAAATAAAT
The DNA here is from genome assembly GCA_963678985.1 of Spisula subtruncata. Lineage (NCBI taxonomy): Eukaryota > Metazoa > Mollusca > Bivalvia > Venerida > Mactridae > Spisula > Spisula subtruncata. Next base: position 6,356,080 of record OY787669.1, read on the forward strand.
ATATCAGTACATCTGCTTAACAAGCACCAATAAGACTGCTTACGCCCCGACAGAAACCTTGTCAATATAATGGCTAAATAATTCAGGGGCCATAATTCTTTTGAAATGTTAGATAGTGTTACATGGATTTGTCAATGTATGGTGTTAATAATGGTAAACAAGTATACTAAGTTTGAAAGCAATGTATTGACGGACTTAAAAAAAATTTGAGTTTCAACATATAGTAACAGACCAACGGGCATGACAATCATTATATGCCTCCTGCATTAGTAGACGCGGGGGCATAAAATCATTTGTAAAACAGTTATTCTCCAATGGCAGTCCGAAAGTAATTTCTAATAAAGGGCAGAACAACCTTGCATTTCAACAAACTGACCTCAAATCAATAGGGATGTTCAACATAATAAGTATGATGAACAACCTTCTATGGACTTTTGGTGATATGGATCAGGTTCCATTTTGAATTTTAATGGTCACAATGACCTTGACCTCAAAAATGAAGAGGTCATCTACTATTTCTGACAAATCTCAAGGTAAAGTTGGAGTATCCCAAGTTAAGTGATTGATCAGAAATTATTGGGTCTAGAGACCTATCTTCCAACCAACAGACGGTACCAATTTATATGTGCAAATTAATGTATTCCTTAATCTTGGATAAAAGGACAAAAATCAATCTAGATTTCTTAATACTGTAAAATCATTAATTTTTGTGGGGGATTAAATTTCGTGGATTTCATGGTTCACTTTAAACACTTTAATCCCAACGAACATTGATATTGACCCTTGTTTTGTTTCCATGAAATTCAAAATCCACGAATTCAAGTGCCAACGAAATTGTCTTTTTTACCAAAAACAAGAAATTTCGTCCCAACGAAAATTAAATGATTTTACAGTACATGTAATTGCATCATGAATATAAATACAACAAGAGGCCCCTGAGGGGCCAGTAACGCTCACCTGAGTCATGTGGGAAATTTAAATTTTTAGCTCTGGTGGCCATCTTGTTTAACAGACCGGAACGATTTCAGCTATTTTGGTTACAGGTCACCCAAAGATCATTCCTGTAAAGTTTTATCAAAATCCATCAAGCGGTTCAGGAGAAGAAGCCGATTAAAGGATATTTCTGTTTTTAGCTATTGCGCCCATCTTCTTTAATGGACTGGAAAATTTTTAGCTAAATTGGTTGACAGTCAACCAAAGATCATTTGTGTAAAGTTTTATTAAAACTTGTTAAGCAGTTAAGGAGAAGAAGTCATTAAAAGAATTCGATTTTTAGCTCTGGTGGCCATCTTGTTTAGCGAAGCGGAACGATTTTAGCCATGTTGGTTTAGGGTCACCCTAAGATCATTCCTGTATAGTTTTATTGAAATTGGCCAAGTGGTTAAGTAGAAGAAATCATTTAAAGATTTTTCTATTTATAGCTCTGGCGGCCATCTTGTTTTTCGGAGCAGAACGATTTTAGCTATTTTTAACGAGGGTCACCCAAGGTTCATTACTGTAAAGTTTTATTAAAATTCGCCAGGTGTTTAATGAGAAGAAGTCGTTTAAAGGATATTTCTATTTTTAGCTCTGGCGGCCATCTTGTTTATCGGAGCGGAACAATTTTAGCTATTTTGGTAAAGGGTCACCCAAAGATCATTCCTGTGCAGTTTTATTGAAATCGGCCAAGTGATTAAGGAGAAGAAGTCGTTTAAAGATTTTTCTATTTATAGCTCTGGCGGTCATCTTGTTTATTGGAGCGGAACGATTTTAGCTATTTTTAATAAGGGTCACCCAAAGATCATTACTGTGAAGTTTGGTTGAAATTGGCCGAGCGGTTTAGCACGAGATGTCATTTAAAAAAATTGTTGACGAGGACGGACCAGGACGGACGCCGGACATCTCGGTATGACAAAAGCTCACCTTGAGCACATTCGTGCTCAGGTGAGCTAAAAATCAATCTAGATTTCTTAATAATTTTTATCACAAATATATATAAATAAAGTGTATGAAAAGATAATTAACATTATTAATCATCAGGTAAAGTTTTGTAAGGGTTCAGAATTCCCTTGGGGTCAAAGATCTTCTTCATATCTTTCATGACCTTTACTGCTGACCTTGACTTACTATGGTATATAAACTGCCTCTTTTTGAAACCAAGACCATGCTCAGCACTTATACTTCCACTGAAAATAAATAAAGTATGTAAGTAAAATCTTCATTGTTTGAGGGTAACAAATTCTTCCATATGTGTCTCAACAAATAATATAATCGCATTGGTACCATTAACCTGGTGACCTTGCTTATGATTCAACATGACTTTTCATGTTGTTTCAACCTTCTGCGGTTTTATTAAGACAATGATTCTTGTCTCAACGTTTTGGCACCCTGATACAAACAGCTTGTTCACACCCCCTCTTGAGAAGTAGATCTACAGCAAGTCTGACACTGCTAAGTAAAAGTTTGAAGGAATCCTGCCAAAGCTGAACATGAGAATGTGTCCACAGACAGACATACACACTGAATCCAGCATATCCCATACAATTTGATCAGAGGGTATCAAGAGCTTTACTTATTAAACAAGAAATGTTTGCAAAACACGTATGCCCCCATGGCAGCCTTATTGTCAAAAAGGTAAAGGTCATAGTGACCTTGACCTTTGATCTTACTGACCTCAAAATCAAAAGAGGTCATGCATTGTTGCTTGTGAACCTACATGTAAAGTTTGAAGAACCTAGGGCCAAATATTCTTGAGTTATTGACCAGAAACCATTTTGGTCAACCAGCAGACAGCGTAATTATGTATCATTTTAAAGTTATTGTTTCAGAAATTCTAAAAACACCAAATGAATATAGAGATTGCTTTACAACATACCTATATTTAGAAACCCAATCATATATAAATGGTTCTATCAAGTTCATGACCTCTGTGTTATACTCCGGTGATGTTACATTCAAGTGAAGGTTACCTAGAATAATAACAACATCAAAGTTACCTAAAATAATAACAACATCAAAGTTACCTAGAATAATAACAACATCAATGTTACTTAAATAACAACAACATCAATGTTACTTAAAATAATAACAACATCAACTTTACCTAAATAATAACAACATCAAAGTTACCTAGAATAATAACAACATCAAAGTTACCTAGAATAATAACAACATCAATGTTACCTAGAATAATAACAACATCAAAGTTACCTAGAATAATAACAACATCAAAGTTACCTAGAATAATAACAACATCAATGTTACTTAAATAACAACAACATCAAAGTTACCTAGAATAATAACAACATCAATGTTACCTAGAATAATAACAACATCAAAGTTACCTAGAATAATAACAACATCAAAGTTACCTAGAATAATAACAACATCAATGTTACTTAAATAACAAAAACATCAATGTTACCTAAAATAATAACAACATCAACTTTACCTAAATAACAACAACATCAATGTTACCTAGAATAATAACAACATCAAAGTTACCTAGAATAATAACAACATCAAAGTAACCTAGAATAATAACAACATCAAAGTTACCTAGAATAATAACAACATCAAAGTTACCTACAATAATAACAACATCAATAATCATAATACATTTTTAATCAACAACTAGAAATGTTTTTGACATAAATAAACACAGGTGCCCCAATTGGCCCAAAATTTACAAAGGGCCATATCTCATGTAAAAATGGACCTAGCAAATAATCAATCCTTTACAGTCAATGAAACATTAAGGTATTTAATCTTTAAAAGTTTAAATGGACCAATCAGAGCTCACATAGCTGCAAGGTGTGTTAATATTGCCCAATGAGAGCTCACATTGCTGGAAGGTGTGTCAATATTGACCAATCAGAGCTCACATTGCTGGAAGGTGTGTCAGTATTGCCCATTGAGAGCTCACATTGCTGGAAAGTGTGTCAGTATTTACCAATGAGAGCTCACATTGCTGGAAGGTGTGTTAATATTGACCATTGAGAGCTCACATTGCTGCAAGGTGTGTCAGTATTTACCAATGAGAGCTCACATTGCTGGAAGGTGTGTCAGTATTGCCCATTGAGTGCTCACATTGCTGCAAAGTGTGTCAGTATTTACCAATGAGAGCTCACATTGCTGGAAGGTGTGTTAATATTGACCATTGAGAGCTCACATTGCTGCAAAGTGTGTCAGTATTGACCAATGAGAGCTCACATTGCTGCAAGGTGTGTCAGTATTGACCAATCAGAGCTCACATTGCTGCAAGGTGTGTCAGTATTTACCAATGAGAGCTCACATTGCTGGAAGGTGTGTCAGTATTGACCAATGAGAGCTCACATTGCTGCAAGGTGTGTCAATATTGACCAATCAGAGCTCACATTGCTAGAAGGTGTGTCAGTATTGACCAATGAGAGCTCACATTGCTGGAAGATGTGTCAGAATTTACCAATGAGAGATCACATTCCTGGAAGGTGTGTCAGTATTGACCAATCAGAGCTCAAATTGCTGGAAGGTGTGTCAGTATTTACCAATGAGAGCTCACAT